>CM061132.1:59741916-60941916 GCA_030789695.1 Scilla litardierei
TCACCCGATCGGTTGAAGAATCAACCGATCGGGTGAAGTCGATTTCTATATATAGCTGCCTAGGTTTTCAGAAAACGAAGTGTTGTATTTTTCTGTCTTTTTCTCTATTTGTGACGGCTGGAATTTTATTGTTATCTGTAAGTTTTCCGATCTTTATCAAACTTTAATATAGTCTTAATTGCATTGCTACTACCATGTTTCAATTGCCTGATCATGATTTTTACGGTTTATTTTTATTTAGATTGCTTTTAAGCTATAATGTGTGAGTAGTTCCCAAAGCTGGGATTTCGGTGGAAACCCCACAGTGGGTTCTTCCTGATGCGCCATAGGACTAGGATTTCGATAGGGATTAGGAATTTAGCTCGTTACGTGGGGTGTTTCATTGTCATCGGCGGGAAAAAGACCGCCTTTGACCGTAGGGCCAAGGGGGAATAAACTTGGCGGTTGACTCCCTAGCCATAGCTCACGCCCTTAGCGTAGATGTCACGCCCCGCTTCCCTAATATGGAAGGCGAGACGTGAGGAGGTCCGCTCAGACGTGGAGCTGTGAAGCTGCAGTCTGATAAGCGTCTGTAAAAAAAAATTTCGAAAGGTAGCAGGTCCTTGCATTGCGACGAAACAACAATAATAATAAAGCAGATAAGAAGATATCCACCAACAACATCCAACAAATATTACATCACAGAATAGTCACAAAAGTACGAGTCTGAACAAAAGGCCTAAAGCATGGCCATACAAAACAAGGAGAGATAGGTGCTACGCACCGAAACCTAACAGCAACTAAGGAAAGGTAACAACTAAGGTGAGACTCCAAACGAGTCTAGGACTGGTCACCCGTGTCCTCGAACTCGGTCTCTACAGGGACCTCGAACTCAGCGTCAACGAACTGCTCGTCCTCAACAACCTGCTCTGTCTCAAATCCTGACATGTGACACCCAAAGAGAAAAGGGCACATGTCAGCAAAAGTCTCCCAAGGGAAGCGGAGAACTTTTGTGCAAGGATACAAATAAAATAATGCAACTAGCAGTTCTACAATGGTGAAATGGCATGACATTTAAGAGTGCAACATTTAAATGAACAAAATAATAACAATCAAGCACGTTGTAGCAGAAAGCTACAATTCACTATTTCACGATTCACGAATCACTGATTTATCACTTTGTGCACAGAGTTTCCGTCTTTTGGCTGAAGTGGCTGTACGGGCTCACTTCTACGCTTAAGCGATCGTTTAACCCTACCCCTCCACGTGTATATGGACTGGCGCCCATCTTCTGGATCACGAGCCAGGAAGTGTTATTGGCATAGGGTTGTGCCCGCAAAGCAGGTGCCTAGCCTCAATAGCAATAACATTTGTAGCGTGTGCTATTCAATCACAATGAACATTAAATGCATGCAATGACATGGCAATGAGCAGATAAATTGCGTACCGTTAATTGAAATTAAACATGGCATGACAGCATGAATGAAAGCAGGTAAAGTGTCGGATCTAGTTTCGTTGTCAAACTAGATCAAATAGGGCGTCTAGGCGACTATCATTTCACCGCCTAGTCTCTTTTACACAATTTTACAAATTGGCCTAAAACATGGCCTAAACAATTACTGGCAAGTATCACTTGCCTGTTTCTGGTGGAATCAGTTGTCGTAGGTTCGTCTGGACGTGTACTACGTGTCGATACTTCCGGTTCTCTGTTTTGGTTAAACATATATCTGGGTTAGATTTTATTGTGAAATACGTGCAATATTAAAAATAATGCCCGAATTAGGTTCGTCTAATAGTATCGGGTTCACTGGCTTGGGTGATGTCTGTATTGCGTAATAACTTATTTTATTACAGTGCTAGTTTAAGGAGTGCATTAACCTATTAACGTCCGTGATGAATTCTGACGTTGAGAGATTACGGCATGTACTGCCATGGATTGCCCATAGCCTACTAGGATGGCTATTAGTTGGCTAATAGAAATGTCTTCTGGATAAATTCGTAGGACAAGCACTGTTATAATTTGGCCAGATCATATGGTGTAATTAATACAGTACCCTTGATGAAATAAGTCTTAACCCCAAATCCTAGTGTCATCTGTGTACAAACTGTGTAAGTTGCAAATGGTTGTAGGTCACACATGAACTTACGGACTATTGTAGGTGAAGGGAATTAACTGTAGTGTTTCGTGATCAATACATCTGTTCTTATTTCATCTCCCCTAGGAGAATAAACTACTTACAATGTCTGACATAGTTCTGTATTCATTTTAAAATATCTTTTCCCTTCATTCATCTACTTATTAACTCACAGGTCATAGCCCATTTCTTATTAGGTCTGCCTCCCACTTCTCTCTCATCTGTCTCCTGCTCTCCTTATTTCTTTCTTTCTTTTTTTTTTCAAAACTTGGCAGCCTCCAGGGCATTCACGCACAATGGAAAAAGAGGGGGGGTCTCACCTTCGCAACGGCGGGGAGGAGCAGCGGCTCCGACGGTTCGGCGGCCCAGGCGGCGGCGCGCGCGGCCTTCCTCCGGCCAGGCGGCGGCGGCTACTCACGGGTGGCGGCGCGCGCTGTTTGCAGGCGAGGGCTTCAGGCGTGGGCGC
This sequence comes from Scilla litardierei, assembly GCA_030789695.1. Lineage (NCBI taxonomy): Eukaryota > Viridiplantae > Streptophyta > Magnoliopsida > Asparagales > Asparagaceae > Scilla > Scilla litardierei. The sequence continues at coordinate 59,744,497 of CM061132.1, forward strand.
GTGGCGGTGTTTCCGGCGGCGTACGGGCGGATTCCGGCAGCGGCTACGGCTGGGGGGTTGCGGCCAAGGGAAAGGAGGTGAGGGCTGAGGGTGGTGCCGGCCTAGGGAAGAGGAAGGAAGGAAGAAGAAGAAGAATGGAAGAAGAGGGTTCAGATCTGAATGTTGGGGGTTTGGATTTCTTTGATTTCAGAAATTGTATTTCCGATCTGAGTGTTTGGTTCCTCCCCTTGATTCTGAAATTATTTGGGTATTGGAATTGGGTTTTGTTTGTGAATGCTGATTTGATTTTTGGGTTTGAGATTTTGTTTGCAGTGGGGGATTGGGATTGGGATTTGTTTTTTTTTGTTTTTGGGAAGAATTTGGAAAACTGACAGTTGATTTATGCTGAAATAGGTTTGAGAATTTGTGGAGGATGATGAACAGGTTTCCTTGGGAGTTTGGTTGCTGGTTGAAATTGTTTGCAGGGATTTGTTTTGCAGGAGGAAGAATTGTTGTTGGCAGGAGGAAGGAGAAGATGTCTGTTTGTGCTTCCTCCTCGTTGGTTACTGTTATATAACAGAAGGGGGACAACCTGATGGGGGAGAGAGCTGGATGTGGGAAAGATTCAATTCAATGTCGGATCTGAACCACCCCAAACGGTGGAATCAATAGGTTTAATTAATTAGCAACTTAATTCGGATTAAATTTTAATTAATATTGATTTGGGATAATCTAATTAGGGTTATTTAATTAGGGTTAAACTTAATCAATATTTGATTATGAATATTTTAATTAGGGTAATTAATTACTCGCGCCATGATAAGAATAAAACATCCGAGATGCGCTCGCGTCGACGCACAAAATAACTCGCACACAAAAATATCCGGATGGAAATACGAACATACAATAATAATACGCCTAGAAAAATACCGGCCGTTACATTCTACCCACCTTAAGAAAAATTCCGCCCTCGGAATTCTCATCTACTAAAGAGTAGGGAACAAATATGGGTAACGCTCCCATATCTCATCTTCCCGCTCCCAGGTAGACTCTCCTGGCGGGTCATGACGCCACATCACCCTGACTAGATCAACAGTCTTGGTCCTGAAAACTTTCTGACGTCGATCTAAGATCTCCACTGGTTGCTGTTCGTACGTCAGATCTGGCCGAACAGTAATCTCAGAGTAGTCCACAGCATGAGAAGGGTCGCTGATATAACGACGGAGCTGGGACACATGAAAGACGTCATGAACTCCCTCTAAGGACGGTGGCAAAGCTAAGCGATAAGCTACTTCTCCAACTCGCTCCAGCACATCGAAAGGTCCAATAAATCTCGGACTAAGCTTGCCTCTCTTTCCAAATCGAATCACTCCTCGATTTGGTGAGATCTTCAGGAACACATGATCTCCTGGCTGAAACTCTAGAGGACGCCGTTTAGCATCAGCCCAATGCTTATAACGGTCCTGGGCGATCCGAAGCTTGTCCCTGATATCACGCACAACATCAACCGCTTCCACTATCATCTCTGGCCCCAAGAGCTCTCTATCACCTACGTCATCCCAACTCAGTGGCGATCGACATTTCCTCCCGTAGAGAGCAGCAAATGGCGCCATGCCAATGCTCGCCTGGTAGCTATTGTTGTAGGAAAACTCCACCAGGTGCAGATGATCTTCCCACGAACCCTTGAGATCCAACATGCATCTAACTCTCTCCCATCAAAATTCTCTTTCATTACTTTATTATAACCCTAAGAGTAAGGCTGCCCTTTACTCATCTTTTATTCTTACTCATATCTTTTTCTTTAATGCTATCACTTCCCTACTCTATTTTCTAGGCTGTCTCTTTATTAACCTGTGTCCTCTCTTATTAATCTCAGGCCCCCTCTCTGTCTTCTCGTTTCACTCTCTTTCCCTTGCTGTTCTTCATTTCTTTTATTTTTTTCTGTTCAAATGGAACTTACAGCAACCAAGGAGTTCTCGAGCAAGAAGGGGAAAGGAGTCTTACATTGCGCGAGGGGAGGAGGGGCGCCGGCGTATGGCGGCTTCAGGCGGCAGCTCACGGCTCCGGGCGGCGGCGCGCGGCTTCACGGCGTGCGACTGGCGGCGGCGCGCAGCTTCCTCCGGCGGGCGGCGGCGGTTCCTCACGGGCGGCGGCGCGCGCTGTTTGCAGGCGAGGGGGGTGCGGCGTTGGGCGCGGGGAGAGGGTGGAGGAAGGAAGAAGGAGAAAAGGGTTTGGATCTGAAGATCTTGGGTTTAATTTTTGTAAAAAAAATGATCTGGACGTTAGCTTGTGGTTGGGCATTATGGAGATTGATGTTGCTGCTATCCGTGAATTAGTCGATACATGCTATATATCTTTGGCTAGACCCAATTAGTCACCAGTAGCACGAATAAATTTTATGATCTTCTTTTTATGTGATTGATTATCTTGCTACTAGCTTATCACCTCAGGTTCCAACAGAGGTTGTCATCATTATAGCCTTCATTTTCATGTGATGTTATTATCTCATGTTAATTTTGGACTACTTGAGAAGTTAGAGTAACTTTTGCAATGCTACTGGTCTTAGGAATAGTTACGGAATCTATGATGGTGTTAATACTAATTAGAAATATCTCTTGCTTCTTGATGCTATGATATCACATTATATTTCATGCTATTTACAACTTATTTTCTAAATTGTAATTTTCATCAAGTTTTCCATTTTATCATTTATTTGCTTGAGCTTCTTAAATAGCAATAATTATTTTATTTTATAAAGTTTTGAGAAATTCCGAGGACAGAATTATTTTAAGGAGGGTAGAATGTGATGACCCGTATTCAACAATACTTAATTTCTACGTATTTTCTTAATTAATAATATTTTATAATGGTTTGTTAGGAGTTGAACATCAAAATAGTTTTTAAATCATTTATAAAAAATGTTTTGTAGTACCAATATAGTTATAGCCTATTTTAGAGTATACGAGTACCATCCTAGGTCCATAAATGATTTTTATAATTATTTAAACTCAATTATTGATGTTACAGCCGTAACAATTATTTTTCTATGTAAACGTTTTCAAAATGATTTCAAACTTCTACAGTGTCATTCTAAGATCATTTAGAGCCTCCCACATTAATTTCGTAATTTTTCGAAGTCGAATCAATAGAGAACCCGCAAACCCGCTTTCTAAACGTTTTGGCCCAAAACTCGTATTTCCGTAGTCCAAACTATGAAATGGATCTCGTAGTCACGATCCTCGTGACGATACGAACCCATGGCTATATTTTCGTATTTTTCGTATTTTTAATTAATAAATAAATAGATTTATTAGTTTTTAATTCATAATAAATAATATAGGGACCAGAAAAATGTGTGACTAGTCCCAGAAAATCAGAAACGTCGAAACGAATCCATTGGCGCTAGTTTCGTCCCGATCAGGCAAGTATATTTCTCACAGTAAATTTTTAAAGGCAAAACTTAAATAAGTTAAAATCTTTTTAAAATTCGTAGCTTGCAATTTTTACACTTACCGCTGTACAATAAAAATATATGTTACAGTACTTGTAAATACGATCGTTTTGACATCTTTTTTACAGAATTCTAACGTACGGTTTGCCCGGAATAAATCTTTGAAGATATGTTGTAATGATAAATTCTTGTTTTAAAAATCCTTTTAAAATTCGTAATCTGTGATTTTTACGTACACTTATGTACGATAAAAATATATGTCGTAGTACTAGTGAATACGATAAATTTGACACCTTGTTTGAAGAATTCTGATGTACGGTTTGCTCTAAACAATTCCTTGAACATATGTTTTAAAAATCATTTCTTGATTTAAAATTCCTTTTTGGCTATTTAAAATTGTTTAAAAATTGTTTAAAAATCTTGAAAAAAATAACTACTGGTCTTAGAAAGTATTTTAAGTTAATTTAAACTCATTTTCTTAGTTAAAATCATATCTTAACCGTTCTTTCATCTATTTAAGTGAATTTTTATGTTTTCATTTAATTGCTGAATCAAGTCGTGAAGTTGTGAACTTTGGTGAAACTGTTGTACGGACTACTGAGACACTAAGACTGAATTGACTGAATGGAAGATGGAACTTCAACAATATTGAATGGAAGATGGAATTTCAATAATAGACAGATAGTACACGTCCTTTTGACCGACACTTGACTTGACCTGGGATTGGGGTAGTCTATGATCACAAGTGTTACAGAATGACTGGATGCGCCATACTAAATTACCTCCAACACATTACGGGGGTTAGAACCTTGACCGTTGCCATATTGGAACGGTGGGTAAGCCTCGGAGTTGCTACCGTCGCAGGCTGCATGTTGGTTATCTCTAGTACTCTTGGACATGGACTTATCACTAGGATAGACTGGTTATTGATTATTATTATAACCTCTTTTCTACAGGATTGCTACAGTTTGGTTATTGAATGCTAAATTGTCACAGGTTGCTGATAGTATTGTAAATTGTTATTGAAATTGCTACAGGTTGCAAATGGTATTGCAAATGGTTATCAATGACTAAATTGCTGCAGGTTGCAAATGTTTAACTGCTTTAACTGCCTTAACTGTTTTAACTGCTTTAAACTGATTTATCTCTTTTATTGCTTATTTGTAAATTAAGCTTATTGCTTGTCTTTAAAGTTCATCGTTGTTTAATTTTAAAATGTCCAATATTTTGGTTTTGAGGCACACAAAAATATCCGGATGGAAATACGGACATACAATAATAATACGCCTAGAAAAATACCGGCCGTTACATTCTACCCACCTTAAGAAAAATTCCGCCCTCGGAATTCTCATCTACTAAAGAGTAGGGAACAAATATGGGTAACGCTCCCGTATCTCATCTTCCCGCTCCCAGGTAGACTCTCCTGGAGAGTCATGACGCCACATCACCCTGACTAGATCAACAGTCTTGGTCCTGAAAACTTTCTGACGTCGATCTAAGATCTCCACTGGTTGCTGTTCGTACGTCAGATCTGGCCGAACAGTAATCTCAGAGTAGTCCACAGCATGAGAAGGGTCGCTGATATAACGACGGAGCTGGGACACATGAAAGACGTCATGAACTCCCTCTAAGGACGGTGGCAAAGCTAAGCGATAAGCTACTTCTCCAACTCGCTCCAGCACATCGAAAGGTCCAATAAATCTCGGACTAAGCTTGCCTCTCTTTCCAAATCGAATCACTCCTCGATTTGGTGAGATCTTCAGGAACACATGATCTCCTGGCTGAAACTCTAGAGGACGCCGTTTAGCATCAGCCCAATGCTTATAACGGTCCTGGGCGATCCGAAGCTTGTCCCTGATATCACGCACAACATCAACCGCTTCCACTATCATCTCTGGCCCCAAGAGCTCTCTATCACCTACGTCATCCCAACTCAGTGGCGATCGACATTTCCTCCCGTAGAGAGCAGCAAATGGCGCCATGCCAATGCTCGCCTGGTAGCTATTGTTGTAGGAAAACTCCACCAGGTGCAGATGATCTTCCCACGAACCCTTGAGATCCAACATGCAAGCTCTCAACATATCCTCCAATATCTGAATAGTGCGCTCCGACTGTCCATCCGTCTGCGGGTGATACGCAGTACTGAACTTCAGACTGGTACCCAGATTGGTCTGCAGACTCTTCCAGAACTGAGATGTGAATCTCGTATCACGATCTGATACGATGCTCACAGGGACTCCATGCAAGCGCACGATCTCCTACACGACATAATTCACATCACGACTAGTACTAGAAGGAAATTAATAAGGTATGAGTTAGGTCATTACCTCCATATACTTCCTTGCTAATATCTCCGTGGATTGCCCAACTCGGAAAGGTATAAAGTGCGCGGACTTGGTCAATCGATCCACGATGACCCAGATCGCGTCGTTCTGCTTGGTGCTCCGAGGTAAGCCAGTCACGAAGTCCATCGTGATGTGCTGCCACTTCCACTCGGGAATCGGCAGAGGTTGTAGTAGTCCAGCAGTGCGATGATGTTCAGCCTTCACTTGCTGACACACGATGCACTTGGCAACGCTTCGTGCCACACTTCTCTTCATCCCATGCCACCAGAAATTCTGTCGAAGATCTTTGTACATCTTAGTACCTCCAGGATGAATAGAATAAGGCGAACTGTGAGCCTCATTCATCAACTCCTCTCTGATATCTCCGGCAGGTACGTAGACCCTACTACCATATCTCAAAGATCCATCCGCGTGAATCAGAAAATCTGTCCGAAGTCCTGCTTCGACTTGCTCTCTGATCTTCTTCAACTTAGCATCTCCGGCTTGAGCAATCTTGATTCGATCCACGATCGTCGATTGAATCTGCATGTTCATCAACGACGATGTGACTCCCGGTAGAACAGCTTCAACATTCATCCTTCGCAGATCCTGCTGCAATCTCCACTGAGATGTGAGAATCATCACTTCGGGCAGTCGACTCAAGGCATCCGGTACGACATTCACCTTCCCTGGATGATACTGAAGATCGATGTCGTAGTCTGCCATCAATTCCAACCATCTACGCTGTCTCATATTTAGCTCCTTCTGGGTGAATATATATTTCAAACTTTTGTGATCAGTGAAGATTTTCACTTTCTCACTCAGCAAGAAATGTCGCCAAATTTTCAAAGCAAAGATGACGGCAGCTAACTCCAAGTCGTGAGTCGGATAATTCTTCTCGTGGATCTTCAATTGTCGCGAAGCATAAGCGACTACATGACCGTGCTGGTGCAGAACGCATCCAAGTCCCTTGCCTGATGCGTCGCAGAAAATCTCGAAGCCTCCGCTTCGATCTGGAATAGCTAAGACTGGTGCAGATGTCAGTCTCTCCTTCAAAGTAGAAAAAGCTTGCTCACACGAGTCTGACCAACTGAACTTAACATCATTCCTTGTCAATCTCGTCATCGGCTCAGCTATCCTCGAGAAATCCTTGATAAATCTGCGGTAGTATCCAGCCAATCCAAGGAAACTCCTGATGTCCGATGCCGATCGAGGTGCATGCCATTCACTGACTGCTTTGACCTTCCCCGGATCCACTGAGATACCAGCTCCCGATACTACATGCCCAAGAAATGCAATTCTATCCAGCCAGAATTCGCATTTGCTGTACTTGGCATACAGTCTATGGTGACGGAGCGTCTCCAATACTATCTTCAGATGTTCTGCATGCTCTTCCTCGCTCTTCGAGTACACCAAGATGTCGTCTATGAAGATCACCACGAACTTGTCGAGAAAGTCATAAAAGATAAGGTTCATGAGATTCATGAACACAGCAGGAGCGTTCGTCACACCGAACGGCATGACAACGAACTCATAATGCCCGTACTTAGTCCGAAAAGCGGTCTTGAGCACATCTTCCTTCTTGACTCTGACTTGATGATATCCGCTTCGGAGATCCAACTTCGAAAATACCCGTGATCCACCAAGCTGATCGAAGATATCATCAATGCGAGGCAGCGGGTACTTGTTCTTCACTGTGATCTGATTCAACTCTCGATAATCAATACACATTCTTCTCGAGCCATCTTTCTTCTTTACTAGCAAGACGGGTGCACCCCATGGAGATACGCTGGGATGGATGAAACCCTTCTGTAATAGCTCATCCAACTGCTTTCTCAACTCTTCTAGTTCTGCAGGAGCCATACGGTACGGCGCCTTCGAAATTGGTTGAGCTCCTGGCATAAGATCGATGCCAAACTCCAATGCTCGATCGGGCGGCAGTCCAGAAATGTCTTCAGGGAAGACGTCTTCGAAATCTCTCACTACTGCAGGCTTCTCTGGCTCAGCAATCATTGATGCAACGGTCAATCGGTAAGGCTGGGCTCGGAACTTGACAGGTCCAAGCGAACGTCCTCCGCCGACAAATTCGAATACTGGATGGTCGGGAATTTCGAACACCACTTTCTTCCTGTGACAGTCGATCGTGGCATAAAAAGCTCCTAACCAGTCAATGCCGAGAATAGCATCAAAGTTGGGTAGGTCGTGGACGATGAAATTAGCATATAATTCGTGTCCACTAATCACCAACGGGCATGGTCTACATCCCAGTGCAACCTTCACTACACCATTCCCAGTTGTAATGTTCCAACACTTGGGAAGTGTATATGTGGGTATTGAGTGTTTGATTACAAACTTCCGAGATAGGATGCACATGGAAGCTCCAGAATCGAACAGGGTCAAGGCCGGGTGAGATGAAACTAAGATGACACCTAAGGGTAACACGCAACTAGATTAACATGGATCTAACTAATCAAATGTAATGCATAAATAAGGAAGACTAGTATTGAAGTTACCCGTAATAACTCCGTCCTCAGTCTCGGCCTCCACTGCAGTCATCGTGAAGGTTTGCCTCTTAGGCTGAACGGCTTGCTGGAAAGCCTGTTTCTGGGGAATGAGTGGCGCTCCACGTCCAGCGACTACCGGAGCTCTTTGTTGCTGAACTCCAACTGGTGCCTTCCACGGTTGCTTAGCACTCGGGCAATCCTTCAAAGTATGCGAAGCATCGCCACAAACCAAGCACTGGCCCAGAAGCCTTCTGCACTGTTCCTTCACATGACCAGTCTTGCCGCAATGACTGCACGTCTTATGACTAGGCCCACCTGGCCTCTTAAACTGCATGGACTGATTAGGCTTGAACCCAGGCCTAACCACAGCTCTAACATGCTCCATAGGCCTCTTCCCAGCACCTGAATACTGTCCTCTCCTCTGATTGGCAATCAGCTCCTGCCTCTTGGCAGCTATCAACAACTTCTGGTAAGAATCCAAGTCCGAAGAGGAAATCAGACTCTGCAGCTCCAAAGATAAACCTTGTAAGAATTTCTGAGCTCGATCCTCAGCAGTCTCCACCATCTTTGGCGCAAAGCGACTCAGTCTCATGAACTCTTGGTGGTACTGGTCCACCGTCAGATTCCCTTGCTTCAGATTGATAAACTGCTGCATCAGCTCCCTCTTGGCAGCTCGAGGGAAATACTCATCATTAAATCTCGCCTTGAAAGTAGCCCAGGGGATAGGCTTCGCCAACATCTGCTCTTTTGACTCCCACCAACTGCGGGCATTGTCCTTCAGTTGCTTCTTCACTAAGTCAACCCATCCAGCCGGGTTAACCTTCGAGAGAAGCAGGTTATCCTCTGTGTTCTTCATCCATTCATCCGCAGCTAATGCTCCTTCCGACCCAGTTAAATATGACGGGCCCAGCTCTCGAAACTGCTTCGCTCCCGGCTCAAAGCGAGGGGCATTCTGAAGCATGCCCTGCTGAACGTGCATCATCTGCTGCATCATCCTCATCATCTCAGCCGTGGTGGGTTCTCTATCAGCATCCGCAACACGTCCTGCTCCACCACCAGCTGCAGGTCCACTACCGGCTCCTCGGGTGATGCGTCTACCGGCCATCTAAGACAAGAAAAATGCTCAGATTAGACTTAATCATGACTCGAATGTTATGAATATTTAAATGGATGTTGTTATCATCATTGTTGTTCCGATATTTCGCAGATGCAAAGAGAGGACGACCTGCATGAGCCACCACTAAAACCTGTCACGCCCCGCTTCCCTAATATGGAAGGCGAGACGTGAGGAGGTCCGCTCAGACGTGGAGCTGTGAAGCTGCAGTCTGATAAGCGTCTGTAAAAAAAAATTTCGAAAGGTAGCAGGTCCTTGCATTGCGACGAAACAACAACAATAATAAAGCAGATAAGAAGATATCCACCAACAACATCCAACAAATATTACATCACAGAATAGTCACAAAAGTACGAGTCTGAACAAAAGGCCTAAAGCATGGCCATACAAAACAAGGAGAGATAGGTGCTACGCACCGAAACCTAACAGCAACTAAGGAAAGGTAACAACTAAGGTGAGACTCCAAACGAGTCTAGGACTGGTCACCCGTGTCCTCGAACTCGGTCTCTACAGGGACCTCGAACTCATCGTCAACGAACTGCTCGTCCTCAACAACCTGCTCTGTCTCAAATCCTGACATGTGACACCCAAAGAGAAAAGGGCACATGTCAGCAAAAGTCTCCCAAGGGAAGCGGAGAACTTTTGTGCAAGGATACAAATAAAATAATGCAACTAGCAGTTCTACAATGGTGAAATGGCATGACATTTAAGAGTGCAACATTTAAATGAACAAAATAATAACAATCAAGCATGTTGTAGCAGAAAGCTACAATTCACTATTTCACGATTCACGAATCACTGATTTATCACTTTGTGCACAGAGTTTCCGCCTTTTGGCTGAAGTGGCTGTACGGGCTCACTTCTACGCTCAAGCGATCGTTTAACCCTACCCCTCCAAGTGTATATGGACTGGCGCCCATCTTCTGGATCACGAGCCAGGAAGTGTTATTGGCATAGGGTTGTGCCCGCAAAGCAGGTGCCTAGCCTCAATAGCAATAACATTTGTAGCGTGTGCTATTCAATCACGATGAACATTAAATGCATGCAATGACATGGCAATGAGCAGATAAATTGCGTACCGTTAATTGAAATTAAACATGGCATGACAGCATGAATGAAAGCAGGTAAAGTGTCGGATCTGGTTTCGTTGTCAAACTAGATCAAATAGGGCGTCTAGGCGACTATCATTTCACCGCCTAGTCTCTTTTACACAATTTTACAAATTGGCCTAAAACATGGCCTAAACAATTACTGGCAAGTATCACTTGCCTGTTTCTGGTGGAATCAGTTGTCGTAGGTTCGTCTGGACGTGTACTACGTGTCGATACTTCCGGTTCTCTGTTTTGGTTAAACATATATCTGGGTTAGATTTTATTGTGAAATACGTGCAATATTAAAAATAATGCCCGAATTAGGTTCGTCTAATAGTATCGGGTTCACTGGCTTGGGTGATGTCTGTATTGCGTAATAACTTATTTTATTACAGTGCTAGTTTAAGGAGTGCATTAACCTATTAACGTCCGTGATGAATTCTGACGTTGAGAGATTACGGCATGTACTGCCATGGATTGCCCATAGCCTACTAGGATGGCTATTAGTTGGCTAATAGAAATGTCTTCTGGATAAATTCGTAGGACAAGCACTGTTATAATTTGGCCAGATCATATGGTGTAATTAATACAGTACCCTTGATGAAATAAGTCTTAACCCCAAATCCTAGTGTCATCTGTGTACAAACTGTGTAAGTTGCAAATGGTTGTAGGTCACACATGAACTTACGGACTATTGTAGGTGAAGGGAATTAACTGTAGTGTTTCGTGATTAATACATTTGTTCTTATTTCATCTCCCCTAGGAGAATAAACTACTTACAATGTCTGACATAGTTCTGTATTCATTTTAAAATATCTTTTCCCTTCATTCATCTACTTATTAACTCACAGGTCATAGCCCATTTCTTATTAGGTCTGCCTCCCACTTCTCTCTCATCTGTCTCCTGCTCTCCTTATTTCTTTCTTTCTTTTTTTTTCAAAACTTGGCAGCCTCCAGGGCATTCACGCACAATGGAAAAAGAGGGGGGTTCTCACCTTCGCAACGGCGGGGAGGAGCAGCGGCTCCGGCGGTTCGGCGGCCCAGGCGGCGGCGCGCGCGGCCTTCCTCCGGCCAGGCGGCGGCGGCTACTCACGGGCGGCGGCGCGCGCTGTTTGCAGGCGAGGGCTTCAGGCGTGGGCGCGTGGCGGCGTTTCCGGCGGCGTACGGGCGGATTCCGGCAGCGGCTACGGCTGGGGGGTTGCGGCCAAGGGAAAGGAGGTGAGGGCTGAGGGTGGTGCCGGCCTAGGGAAGAGGAAGGAAGGAAGAAGAAGAAGAATGGAAGAAGAGGGTTCAGATCTGAATGTTGGGGGTTTGGATTTCTTTGATTTCAGAAATTGTATTTCCGATCTGAGTGTTTGGTTCCTCCCCTTGATTCTGAAATTATTTGGGTATTGGAATTGGGTTTTGTTTGTGAATGCTGATTTGATTTTTGGGTTTGAGATTTTGTTTGCAGTGGGGGATTGGGATTGGGATTTGTTTTTTTTTGTTTTTGGGAAGAATTTGGAAAGCTGACAGTTGATTTATGCTGAAATAGGTTTGAGAATTTGTGGAGGATGATGAACAGGTTTCCTTGGGAGTTTGGTTGCTGGTTGAAATTGTTTGCAGGGATTTGTTTTGCAGGAGGAAGAATTGTTGTTGGCAGGAGGAAGGAGAAGATGTCTGTTTGTGCTTCCTCCTCGTTGGTTACTGTTATATAACAGAAGGGGGACAACCTGATGGGGGAGAGAGAGCTGGATGTGGGAAAGATTCAATTCAATGTCGGATCTGAACCACCCCAAACGGTGGAATCAATAGGTTTAATTAATTAGCAACTTAATTCGGATTAAATTTTAATTAATATTGATTTGGGATAATCTAATTAGGGTTATTTAATTAGGGTTAAACTTAATCAATATTTGATTATGAATATTTTAATTAGGGCAATTAATTACTCGCGCCATGATAAGAATAAAACATCCGAGATGCGCTCGCGTCGACGCACAAAATAACTCGCACACAAAAATATCCGGATGGAAATACGGACATACAATAATAATACGCCTAGAAAAATACCGGCCGTTACAGTAGATATCGAATCCTAGCGCGCGGGAGCGGCATTATGAGATGTTGGGAGTTATCGTTGCGAGCTTAGTGCTCCCTGAGTCGGTCGGTGTTAATGGACATGGGAATGCCCATCGACCGAACCCGGTTAGTCCGACGTATCATCCTGGGTAAGGACCGGAATATCGGGCTCATGGGACGCTGGTATCACTCTTAGAGGCAACGTCTCACCGCTAAACCCTAATTCCGATCGTTTTCCTATCCGTATGGCGTAATAGCGAGAACACACGATAGGGCGGAAACCGGAATCCTGGGTTTCCCTTCATATTGTTTATCCTCCGTATTTACATTCCGTGACAAACCATCTATCGATCGGGCTAGCTCACCCGTAGGATGAATTTGTTCCTCTTAGAAACAAGCAGAACCACGCCTCCCCCCAAGCCACACTACAACACTGCGCGCTTGCGGTACAAATATTTTAAATTTGGTATCCCCTATCCAACTGTACTCTGTATGAGACCTTAAAAGCCGGGGGACGTCAGTCAGCCAGCACAAGGGTTATGATGGTAAGAAGTTAACTAAAAGTGTCAGAGGTCAAAGTTCACTGTGTGAATATTGCAGAATTATTGGTCATTCTGAGGAGAATTGTTTCAGCTGTATGCGTCACTTTATGGAAAGAAGAATAGTTAGTTCTCTCGGCAGAAGAGTGAAAAGGCAGAAGGTCAGGAAGACTGAGTTATATAGCATGGTGGCTCATACATCCTTAAGAGCATCTTTAGATAACATGTGGTATTTTGACAGTGGATGCTCACGACACATGAACGGCAATAAGGAGTTTCTTGATGACTAAAAAGTCAGTACAGGGGATCGTGTGACATTTGGTGATGGTCGAAGGAGCAAGGTTCTTGGTAAATTTAATCTGAATGTAATTGGACTTCTAAGCTTAAGAATGTGTTGCATGTTGAAGATCTCAAAGCCAATCTTATTAGCATCAGTCAACTGTGTAATCAAGGCTTACCTACTAAGGAGAAATCTTTGTGTTTATTGCTGATGAAGAGTGTATTCTGATGGGTCTAATGGGCAAGAGGTTCACTGACAACTGTTAACTGCTACAAGACTTTAGTACTTGTATGAATGAAGATCTGAACATTGTAGCTTCAGACAAAACACCTTATGTTGTGGCTGATGTTATAACATTGGATATGACACATAATGATGTTGCTGCAGATGTTATGACACCAGAACCAACATCTTCTCTCAACAATCAATGTGAGCAACCTGCTACAAATTCTCATGAATCTTTCTCCAGAATTATCAGAGAATTAGTAGAGCAGAAAGTTCTAGTCATGGAGTATGTTACAACATCAAGACAATTGGCAAAGGTCTTTACAAAACCACCAGACTTTGGGAGATTTGAAGAGTTGCGGCGGGAGTTGGGAATTTGCTGCATTTGAATATGCAGTCGATAATAAAATAAAATAAAAGAGAAATAAAGGAGGTAATAAGGGGCGGTGTCTCGGTCTTTTCCAATCACCTTCATTTTTCACTTCCCAGTTAGGTTTTTCCTTCTCCTCTTCCTAATGGCTCGAACTCACAGTGGTTGCTGCTCTTCTCGTCGCTCTTCCTCCGCCACGTACCGTCGGATCTTCTCCCATCTCTCCTCCAGCATGGCGCATCGCTGTTGATTCGGCTTTGTTGGCCTCTTCGCCCATTCCGGCGGCTATTTCCCAAATTTTGCACGCTTCTACTCCGGTTCCATCGCCGATGTCTACAATTTCTGTCTCTCAGAGCTCGATTGCTTCAATGGATATTGTTCCTTTTTGGCAGATCACTATGAGGAGTAAGGTACAGTCTTCTTCCCTTAATTCTGCTGCATCTGAGAATTTATTTGCAATATTTTGTCGTATGAGAGATACATGGAGACTCTTGATGTGTCTCGGTTTGATTGTTCTGGATTAATCATTGGAGATGTGTACTTGGATCATATTGGAGGGCAGTTGGAAAGTATTAGATTTGTCGATGAGGACATACTTTTACTGTCGACCACTGAGTCATCTTCCTCTATGGTGTTGACTGAGATTGTCATCTTGAATGACTCAGTTTCTTCCAAGTCTATATCTAATGGTGTCTGTGCACATTAGAAAGCTGATGCAGATTCTTCAGATCCACATGGTGCAAAAAGTCCAGAACATGCAGATTCTTCATATTCTTCCTGATGTCATCTTGTCAGATTCTGTTGTTGATGAAGAAGTTGCCCCCGCTGACCATCATGTTGTAGATGATGTCATGATACATGAGCTGACACCTCATGATAGCTCAAGTGATTCTCTTGCTGCTCATGTTATAGAACATGTGACATAAGACACGCCATTCACTTATACTCCACGTGCTCCAGCTATTTCTGGTTCTGAGCATCCTCTACCCGATTTAGTGCCTCCATCTGTTTCACACTTTCGAGCTGACATTGCCATTTTGAAGCAGTATCCAGAGACATTGCTCGTCAGAGTGCCGTTTTACAAGATCAGAAGACTATAATTGACAGTAGAGCTCAAGCTCCAAGGGGTATTTTGGCGTCTTTTCGTCCGCAGACACCTCTGATACTGCTTCGGCTCCAACTACGACTTCTTGAGGTATCCATTTGGCTTATTGTGGCTCAAAGGGGTAGTATTATCCGTGGTGCCTGTGGTGCTTGGGTTGTGCCACTTAATACCAAAGGAAGAGATTGTTGGGTTGATTTTCTGTTGCTATATGTTAGCATTAGTAGCACTAGGGCTGCATTGTTTTGTCTAAGGAATCTGACTGTGTTTTGTACATGTTGTGAGCCATGTTATGGGTCATGTTATATGACATCATTCATGACATGCGGGATTCGACTGCATGATCTTTGTTTTAGAATTTCCAGATGGATTCGACTGCAGAATCTTTGGTACAGATTTTCCAAATTTATATTATCGCCCATTATCGCTCCCAGAATTTGTTATTTCCTATTGTCACCTAGAATCTCGCCAAGAATCTGGTTGTTGCTTAATTTGTTAGGATGAAATAAATGCTGAGATTATTTGGTTCTGTTTACTCGAAATAGATCCTTAATTGATGGGCGGAGATAACTGAGTTAATGGTAGAATCTCGGTGGTTACTTGATTGCTGGACGGGAATATTCGCTTGAGATTTTATAGGACTATTTACCCAAAATAGCTCCTTAATTTATGTGCGGAATATCTGCTTAAGATTTTATGGTTCTATTTTACCCGAAATAGATCTCCTACCTTGGTTGGTCGGGATAAAAGGCTATCAAGGAGATCAGTTAGGGTTAACCTTTCAGAGATTGGTTCATTATCCTGGGAAGGAGGCTGAGAGCTACGAAAGTAGGTATCAAATAGAGTTTGATTCAGGTCAGTTTTTGCAAGGGGATCTTGCTGGGATTACTCCACTTTCTCATTCTGGTGAAGCGGCTGACGGCTACGAAGGTAGGGATCAAAAGGGAGTTTGATTCAGGTCAGTTTTCGTTGCAATGGGATCTTGCTAGTGTGTTGATTGGAATCACATATTGCGGGTTGTATTGAGGGGAGCGAGTTCTCGTAATGGAACTACAACATCAGTGATTGTAATCGTTTTTGAAAATAGTGGATTATCTTTTTCTGGGCGTGGTTCCGCAGATGTAGGTGTGCGCACCGAACTGTGTTACCAATTTCTGTGTGTTCCTTGTGTTTTCTGTATATGTGTTCATATTCATGTGATTACTTCTTAGATACTAACATTTCATTGTACAATATAAATAATATGTCATGCCTTAATTAGTATTCGTATGGTGGACCTAAGACTTGTAGCAAATGTGTATCTCTACTATAAATTAGACATGAAGGGGAGAAGGCTGATTAGGCTCTTCTCGTTCTCGTTCTCTTCTTAAACAACCTTTTCTCTAGCATTAAGAAAGCGTCCAGGCTATCTATGCCTTACTACTATAAAAGTAGTCTAGATCCCTTGATGATACTTTACAAGAAATTCATGTATGCAACCTTCTTTAGAAAAATGAAACAAAAGGGTATAAGCATGTATTCTTATACCTGGCAAAAATCTTAAATTCCACTTTGTAGTTAATGTATGGTTCTTGTACCCAAAATTATTCTTTATACCCAAAATTTTAGTTCCTAATTTCCTAACGAAATTATGAATTGTTTACAAAAAAACTTTGTTGTCTCTTCACGTTTTCAAGTAGAGAAAAATTTAGAAGATGAAGATGTAGTGCTGCATTAGTCCTCTCTCCTTTTTATAATGTTAGAATTACCCATATTACAAGTCTAGATAAATTTAGATCCACCATCAATATACTAATTACCTTCATTTGCATATCATACATTTACTATGCTAATTAAGCACAAGATGATTTATATTTAATACATGTTATAATTCTAACACTTCACCTTAAGCTGGAGCATAGAAATTGATCGTGCCCAGCTTGTCACATAAAGAAAAGAACAGTTCAGATGATGATACAGAACTCATAGGCATCATAGAACACATATGCGATAGAGAACATATAGACGGTAGTAGACACGGAACCCATAGGTAGCAATGAACCCATAAGCAGTAGTAGATACAGAACCCATAGACAACAAAGAGCCGATTAGTAGTAGAATAATAAAAGTATTGAAGCAGCACATTAGCAGAGTAGCAGCACCTTGAAGAGTGTATTAATACTATAACAGTGTAGCAATATTGTAACGATACTATACCAGAGCAGAAATACTTAAAAGAGTATAACATTACAATGGCGGACAATACTTAAAAGAGTATAACATTACAATGGCGGACTAGTAGTACCTTAAGGATTATGCGGGATCATAATGGTATTGTAGCAAAGTAGAAGTATCGTAATGACTTTTATAGACGGTAGCATTCCATCAGCAAGCAGCAAGGTAGGTATTAGTGATGAGCAATATCTCAACGTTAGCTTAATATTAGGCATATGCTGTATAATCATGCCCTAACACATACTCATGATTAATTTGATGATTAAAGTGCCAAAAACCTAAGCTTTGATATCATATTAGGGTAAAGAAAAAAAAAGTTGAACCGAAAGGAGCTACATCAGCACTCTCTTTGTCTTATTTATAGCTTTAAAATTACTCGTTACAAATCTAGATAACTCTAGATCCACCATTTAAACCACTAATTAAGAACATATGTACATGATACATTGTATCTACACACTGCTAATAAAGTAAATGTTGATTCATATTTAACAAATGTTCTAATTCTAACATCTTAAATTTTCTCCAATACCCAAAGGATCCTGCCCAGACACTATTAGCTCTAAGATGTTGTTATGTCCATTTGATATTATTGCCACAAGGCATGAAATGTTATACCCAAAAAGATTAGTATAACCGTATTCAAGTTTCCAATTCAAAGGGTGTTTTGGACATCTCTCGGGGATAATTTGTCCAAAGCTTCTGTATCTATATAAAAGCTGCGAAATGTATGAGAGGTCAGAGTCACCTAGTTTCTGCTTGGGCAAAATTAACATGCCAAGATGGATTTATATCTTGTCCTGGGGAAGATGCACACTTGCATAGTATTATGTATCTATGTAGATGCATGCAGCATGGAACAAAACCATGATAATAGCAACTGAGGTTGTTTTTCCTCTTCAGGTATGTGCTCCATCATGCCATGATTGCACAACTATGCGTGCATGGTGGGAAGGAGAAGATGAGAGGAGATGGCGTTTCTACAAGAAAGTGGTTGGTAGCAGTGAGGCACCCCCCTCTCGTTGCACTCCTGAGGTAGCCCACTTCATTCTTAAGCAGCACTTTGAGGCTCCGTCAATGTGGGCAATTTTCCCACTTCAGGTAGCTAGAGATATTATTTCAATCATCATTCTGTTTGTGCTTGTGGGATAATATGATTAGACAAACTCGGTTTTATCCCATCATGTTTGTTCACTGAAATATTGGAATCAATGGCTTGTACTTGCTTGCTTAGGATTTACTTGCTTTGAAAGATGAATATACAATTCGACCTGCAGTGGAGGAGACGATCAACGATCCCTCAAACCCAAAGCACTATTGGCGATACCGTAAGTTGGATAACTCGTGCTTTGTTTTGGGATCATGCATTGATGGAACAATTTAAGGAACATTGTTATAACTTCTTGCTAGTGACAGATGATCCTAGTAAAGCTGTGCTCTAGAATGGAGAGGAAATACATTTTTAAAATAGATATTGTCTGGCAACATCGTTCTTAAAAATTGATGATATCAACGTCAACATGCTTCATGATATCTTGTCATCGCAGGAGTACATGTGACACTGGAGTCCCTGCTGGGAGATAAGGATCTCTCAATGGCCATAAAAGACCTTGTGATCACCAGTGGGAGGTCATATCCTGGATTGAATGGGTCCAAGTACAAGAGGATGATTTGAGCAAATCGACTCAGAGCTCAGCAAAGAAGCAGAATGGGAATGGGCTGGAAAAACTTGCTTCTGTTCATCTGAATGGCAACCATTGCCATAATTACGACTGCTGCTAAACGATCGCTTTTGATAGCTTGCTTTTTCCCCCTATCATCATTTCATGATCCATCAGGAGCAAATTGTCAGCGAAACTACATGATAATGTGTACAATAATCAACCTGATCAATAACCTGTTTATGCCTCAGGAATCAGATGTATGTGTGTCAATGTATCGGTTCGTGCAATAAAAGTGCTAGTGTATATTCATGATCTGATTCATTTTGTTCCCACCATCTCTAGTAGTAGTAGTATGCACGATTTGGTACATTCTTCTTAATGGTTAAAAATTTCAAGTTTCAGATATAATCTATGATTAATCTGAGTGACATTCATTTTAATTGGATCTTATGATAAACAAAGTATGCGTAAAAAATTCTGCGATATTCAATTCATAGGGAGTTACAGATTTTTATATAATCTTTGTTGATGTGAGGTTGTTTTAGCAGGCTTCACATTAATGTCAATATATTGTGAATGTAATCTTTTTTTTTTTTTTGGATTCATCGGAAGTAGTGAATGTAATCTTTTAGATGTGAGGTTGGTGGATGCATGATTCCCCAAAAAAATAACAAAATTAGAAATCGTTTCTTAATTCGTTCAATTTGCTACTGAAGCAGTACGTTTACACAAGTACTGGAAACTGCTGAAAGCCTAGTTGTATTTCTACAACACCATATGGTCCACCACCTTGCAAAATGTACACAAACATGGTATACAACCTTCGATCTCATGAAAAATACCCTGCCCCTAGAAGCTCTCTTTTAAATTTGCTCGCTCGCTTGCTTCATTGTTCCTTGCCGATTTTTCTCTAATAATTTCTCACTCAAATCAGAACTTGCATGAACTCCCAAGCCTCTGCTTCAGCCCTATGCACTTCTATCCTCCAGGGCCTCTGGCAACATCTGCTAAAAACTCAGTTTAATTCATGCACAGAAACAATCCCCATTCTTCTCTAGTCATCCCAATGAAAGAGTTGCGCTTGCCATTTGAACTCCCATCAGACTCATACGTTAGCTCTGGAGCTGCTAACAGGCTAAGGCTCCTGGTGATGCTTCCCAATTTGGGCTCATTATTAGCTCCCTCATCATAAAATCCTATATCATAATCGACGAGTCGTCGCATAGCCTCTTTCTTCTCCTCCTCCTCCTCCTCTAGGACGCCGCGAAAGCTTCTTTGTCTTCCTGCTGCCCTATTCGACTTGGGCTGTGCTTCCCAAAAACATAGGAATGTCTAGCATTTCTTCCATGTAGCTCTCCACGTACTCCGCAGCATCATCGCAATCCATCTCAAACTGAACATTTATGTTCGTCATCATCAGCTTCATTGCAGGCATCGTCATCATCGCTGATACTGTCTTTTAACAAGGTGCCGATGTGCGTCTTGTTAGAGCCTTCGGCTCTCTGCAGAGGGCTTCGAGCATGCTCAGTCGGGCCTTCTTCAAGGCCGCAGAACTCCCTGGTCATCTTGCTTCCAATGTCGGCCAAACAAAGACCTGCCGCCACTGCCTTCCTTAGAAAGGTGGTACAAAATGATTATAATTTGGATGACTGCCTCCTTCAAGGACGGCAGCTCGGCCCGTAGCAGTGCTGCATCCTTCAATGGGTCCAGCGCCGAGATATACTCCCTACTCCAACTCACAGAAGGGAACCGTGGCCTGCGGCCAGTGAAGTCATTCAAACTAGGGGGTCGCCGAGGAGCTCAGGCAGGCAGAGGCAATGGTTGATGTGCACAAGTTTGGCCATCGCTGATGGTGAGTTCGTGTTTGGTGCATGCTTCCGGACTAATATGTTGCCTGCATGGTATGGCGATCAAAGTTTGAGGAGCCTAACATCAAGAATGCCAATGCGGTGGACCGAAGCCACCGAAAACCTCGAGGGACCAAGATCCCCGGCATCAAAGTCGTGGGGCACGAATCTCTGGGTGGATGCCATTTTACTTGGCGCTGGGCCGGAATGGGAGTTGATGACAGAGGATGCAGCGGCGGCGGCGGCTGTAGGGTGCAGGGCGGGATGAGAAATCTTGATTAAGGCAGTGGGAGGAGGTACGCCAGAGAAGCGGCCGTGGTCCAGGATGTAGGCAGCAACTTCACGCATGCCGGTCTCAGTAGCTTGAACGGAAAGCCAAGACCCTGAAGGATGCTTACGGGCGGGGGCTCATTGCCGACAGGCTTGATGACTGCGAAGCATTCGTTTAGGCGGTTGCGAATGCATCGCCAAGGCCGCCGGTTGCTGGTATGGGGAGTTCCTCAGAAGCCAAGGCGATGGCGCAGTCTCCAAAATGGGAGCTTTTGAGTCCCGCTGGCTCTGCGGCTGCCGATGTTCTCAACACGAGGGGCAGGCTGTTGTTGATGTTGGCTGCGATCGGTGATGATGGAAGCGCTTGAAAGCATGGAGTGGAGAGGCAGCGGTGGAAGTATGGGAGATGGTGAGGGGAACAGCCACAGGAGGATGATGATAAAGGGTTCGTGGAAAGGGAAAGAGCGGAGACGGCAGCGGCCCTTCCGGGGCTTGAAGCCGTATGACGGTGGTGGTTGATGGAAGCCGATAACTACGGCCCATTGGGGATGGGGATGTGGGATATTCGATGTGACGATGAATATGAATGGGGAGAAGCGGGGAGGGGGCTTGTAGGCATGCGTATGTGCGTTGCAGTTCCTGTGGCCCTCAATTTGGAGTACGGGTGAAGGCACAAGGCAAGAGCAGTGCAAGTTTTTCTTTTTCTGCCGTATTTTCTACTACTACTACTACTATTTTTTTTTTAATTTCTTCTTTCCTCCCTTGTCTTCTTTGGAATGTGTGTTTTGCATTTGGGACTAGTTTAAATATGCAGAATTCCGCCAAATAAATTCAAACGGAAGACATCAAAGTTGTTAATGCATGGGTCTAGTCCACGGTCCACGAAGCAAAGATGTATGTACTACTTGAAGACCGAGGCCCATCAAGAATGATACGGCTCGACCCAATAGCCCCAAGGCCCACAAAGGAAGGCGGATCCTTACACAGTCAAGGGGCCAGCTCGTATGCCCGTTGAGTCCCGCTAATCATACAGGATTGGTTAATAAAGGCATGAATAAATGTGAGAATGTTACCTTCATTACCAGAGAGGATCTCGCCCTCATGAATAAGAGACTGTTGTGTATTACAGAAGGAAATCATCGCATATAAATCATGACGACAACTAAGAAATGGTTCACACTCCAAAGGTACTGGATACTAGGTATTCTGACAATCTTATTCATTACTTTTCATTCTTAAACGCTCGGAGTGACTGAATCGAGACGATCTTCTTTGCGTCGATCTTGGCAGCCCCGAGCCTCTCTTACGTCGATACTAACTTAAGCATCGGATGTGATTTGGGCGGAACCCAGATCCGACCCCCACAAACGAGTGTCTGTGGTACGGGTCGATTAAAGCACGATCCAGTAGAAAGGTCGAAGGGTCGTAACGTTCAACCCTAAGATTGGTCAAGTTCCAACATCGTAGCTTGAAGCCTAATCATCTACGACTTGGGTTCCCTCTACCTCGGGTCCCATATATCAGCTGACTAGACTCCACGTCATCAGAGGCGTCCACGTCAGCGCAATTTACTGTTAGCCGAAACCTAGCCGTCAGTAGTTGGCACCATCTGTGGGATATAAGAGTCGACATCCCTATAATGCCCCGCTTCCCAAAAGACACCGGAAGTGGGAACGTTACGAGGTCCGCATGAACTGGAGCGGTGAGGCTCGAGTTCAATGAGCGTCTGTGATAAAAACACAGGGCAGGTCCTTTGCATGCATTTCAGAACAGTAAGAATTATTCATAATTTAAAGCCACATCCAGATTTAAAATGTCCATACACGAAATCAAATGTCAAGCTATAGCTGTGCCAAAGTAACAACAAGGAGAAACGCACACTTCACGACAACTGAAAGTAAATTAAGCTAAAAATAGCAACGGTGTGAGTCCACTAGTCCTCCGCAGGGAGAGACTCGGTGTCTACGGCGAACTCCTGGCTCTCTAAGTCAGGTGTCTCGTAAGGATCCTCCTGGTACTCAGGCTTGGGATCTGACATACATCCAAAAACATGAATGTATGTCAGCAAGGGTCTGCAAGAAGAGTTTAGAAAATCCAAGGCAAGATATACAAAATGATATTGAATTTAAGAGGCATTAATTAAATTTTACGAGGTGTCAACAACAAGTTTAAACATGCCAGTTATAAATAAAGTGAAGTAAGGCATTCCTAACATGCAGTTCTAAGCAGTTTAACAAGTAAAGTAAAGCTTTTCTTTTGATTCTTTAGCATGTCAATTTAACTGAGACAACAATAATAATTTGCAAGTTCCATGTCAATCTTTCATATCTATCATAAAGTTCTCGCCTTTAGGTCGTGACGAGTGGATCGTTCTTCTCACGGGGGTTTACCGTGATTGACGCCACCCTACCGCATGCGGGTGGTGCTCTTAAAGAGAGGACCCATTCATATGCCTAGTGGCCGCTCAACCCTAACCCCACCCCAGATTTGTGCCGAACCACGAGCCAGCCTATTCGACTCACACGACATCACGAAGTCACGATTTCACCTTCGAGGCGTACGATTTCACGATGTCACACATTTGTTAAATATTCTAAGACATGCAGCAATTTAATAGTATCATCATTTATTTTTATACAACATTTCCAATGATTACGAGAGTGTTGAACAACATTTACAATAATTTAACAAAAGTGTTGAACATATGGATTTAACGAACATGTCACGGAAACTAATTTTCTTTGCCATTGTTCAAAACTAAGGCATATCAAGTTATATGTCGTTGGATCAGATTTTCAGTCTTGGACGTCATGGTAGTAGTTTTATGCGTCATTTCATGTGTAGATTTTGAGTTATACAACTTTACATGCAAAAGACTAAATGAGCTTCTAACTTCAAAAATTCACTATAAATTGCATACTTGCCTGATTTTAGCGATTTTGGTGCCGTTGGGTTCGTCTTGACGGGTAATACATTATGGTACGTCTAGTTCTCTGTTTCGATTAAACACATCACTGAATTAGGTTCGTCCCAAGATAATCAAAATATTAAAATAGTCTCTGAATTAGGTTCGTCTGATTCTATTGGGTTCTCTATCTAGGGCGATGTTTATATTATATTATATTATTCTTATACTAACATGATATGCCTTATTATTCTAATTTCTAATGTTATTATCCTAACATTATTTAAATCTTACTACCAAGCTGTGAAATTACTACTAACAAGTTATCTTTAAAATTAATACTAATAACCTACTAATACTAACTTTACTATAAGCTAATTATAAAGGTAATACTATATTAAATACTACCACCTACTCTAACATATAATAACATCTCCCTCTTACCTGCCTCTTCTCTTTAACTCTCTTTCTTTTCTTTTTTTTATTTGCAGCAAGTCACTCACGCAAGGGGGAACTCACTCACGCACGCAGGAGGAGGCAACCGACGACACAGGCCGCGTCTCCCGGTGGTTCTCGGCGGCGTCGACAAGCAGCAGTGCGTGCGGGGGCTGTGGGCACGGCTGCAGCGGCAGAGCTAGGGCGTTGTGGTCTTCAGGCGAGGGGCGACAGGACGGGGGTGTCGCCGGCAGCAGGCGACGGTCGGAGCTCAGGGCGGGGTGGGCCGGCCTTCAACGGAGATGGGAAGAGAGGGAGGGAGAGTTCTGAAGTTGGTTGATTTCTGAAATTGAATGAATCTGAAGTTTGATTCAAATCTAGGTTTTTTTATGATTTCAATTTCAGTTTGTGTTTGATTTGGTGAATTTGGGTTTGGTAAATTGGTTTTAGGGAGGTGATGATTTCAGATTCAATTTTGGATTTGGATTTTAAT
The DNA here is from genome assembly GCA_030789695.1 of Scilla litardierei. Classification (NCBI taxonomy): domain Eukaryota; kingdom Viridiplantae; phylum Streptophyta; class Magnoliopsida; order Asparagales; family Asparagaceae; genus Scilla; species Scilla litardierei. Next base: position 59,769,365 of record CM061132.1, read on the forward strand.
TTGGTCAAATTGATCGTGGGGATGAATGAATTTGAGTCGTGGGTTGATTCGGGAAATAATGAACAGATCAGAAGATAAGGGATTATCCTTAAGAAGAAATGGCAGCAGACATGGTCTAGGATTAGTCAAAGCCATTTAATTAGATTAGGTTTTGATTAAGACATGAATTAATTGAAATCTTTGACTAATCTTTTTTTAGAGGGAAAGAACCTGGTTTAAGAAACTTGTTTCTCTCTCTCTTTCATTTTTATAAAAATTAAACGTGAATGATAAGTAGTGTTAATATAGGAGGTTAAAGTAATTAAGTGAATCTTAAATGTAATTAAGTAAAATAAATAAGTTAAAGTAATTAGTTATGTTATGGTGAAAATTAAATCAGCGGCGTGCTCGCGTCGATATGTAGAAAAGAACATATGAATGGAAATTACTCGGACGACTGAAGAAAATACAGGCACGCACGATTTTAAACATGTCTAAAAAAATACAGGCCATTACATTCTACACACCTTAAGAAAAATTCCGCCCTCGGAATTCTTATCAACTAAGGAGCAGGAAACAAATATAGATAACGCTCTCGTATTTCATATTCCCGTTCACAGGTGGACTCTCCTGGCGAGTCGTGACGCCACATCACTCTGACTAGATCAACAGTCCGGTTCATGAAGACTTTCTGGCGTCGATCTAGGATCTCCACTGGTTGCTGTTCATACGTCAGATCTGGCCGAACTGTAATATCAGAGTAGTCCACAACATGAGAAGGGTCGCTGATATAACGACGGAGCTGAGACACATGAAAGACGTCATGAACTCCCTCTAAGGACGGTGGCAATGCTAAGCGATAAGCTACTTCTCCAACTTGCTCTAGCACATCGAAGGGTCCAATGTATCTCGGACTAAGCTTGCCTCGCTTCTCAAATCGGATCACTCCTCAATTCGGGGAGATCTTCGGGAACATATGATCTCCCGGCTGAAACTCTAGAGGATGCCGTTTTGCATCCGCCCAATGCTTATAACGGTCCTGGGCGATCCGAAGCTTGTCTCTGATATCTCGCACAACATCAACTACTTCCACTATCATCTTTGGCCCCAAGAGCTCTCTATCACCGATGTTATCCCAACTCAGTGGCGATCGACATTTCCTCCCGTAGAGAGCAACAAATGGCACCATGCCAATGCTCGCTTGATAGCTGTTGTTGTAGGAGAACTCTACCAGGTGTAGATGATCCTCCAATGAGCCTTTGAGATCTAGCATGCAGGTTCTCAACATATCTTCCAAGATCTGAATGGTCCGCTCTGACTGGCCATCCGTCTGCGGGTGATATGCAGTATTGAATTTCAGACTGGTACCCAGATTGGTCTGCAGACTTTTCTAGAACTGAGACGTGAACCTCGTATCTCGATCTGATACAATGTTTACAGGGACTCCATGCAGGCGCACGATCTCCTACACGACATAATTCACATCACGACTACTACTAAAAGAAAATTATAAAGGTTCATGGGTGAGCATCGGATAAATCCAATTTTTTTCCAAGTCCGAATCCGAATCCGATTTAATCGGACATGCTAAATTTTTCCGAAGACCGATTTAGGTTAATCGGATCGGCTCCCAAAATTTCCGGATTTTAAATCGGATCACGAAACCTAACCCGATTCCGATTCCGATTGAGCCCAAAGGCACGTGGTGCGCCCTCCAATGGGAGCCTCCAAGTCAAAGACAAGCTTCGTATGTTTCTCCCCCATCCTCTAACTTAAACTATAGGTTTTCTCATGATTTTGTCCGATGTGGGACTAAATACACCCTGCCCATGCATAGCGCGCTCTTCCCCGCGAGCCCCCATTGTCGGTGCTTAGGCCCACATCGGTGGGAAGTGTACAATCAAAAAAATTTAAAAGTTCTGACCGTTACCTCAACAATTAAATCTACAAGCAGCATTGACAAGTTTGAGGGCTAGCCAAATTCAATTCCCTCTGCTGACGTCCCCAAACTTGTGGGCCATGGCACGTGATTTTTTATTGTTTTCCCGATTCTGCCTGTGTTTAGTCCCACATCGGTGGGCATATTGAGATTCACATTCTTTAAATAGGATATTTGCGAGAAGGCTTTCAAGCTTTATAAGCGGAACCGGATCGGGTTCGGGTTGTGGGTGTTCAATCTGCTTTCCATTCCGAAGTAATTCGGATTGTGAAATTTTATCCGGATCCGAATCCGATTTCAAAAAATCCAAATATTCGGTATCAGATTCGGGTACAGGACCGGGTTCGAAATCGGAACCGGGTTATTTGCCCAGCCCGAGGTATGAGTTAGGTCATTACCTCCATATACTTCCTTGCTAATATCTACGTGGATTGCCCAACTCGGAATGGTATAAAGTGCACAGACTTGGTCAATCGATCAACGATGACCCAGATTGCATCGTTCTGCTTGGTGCTCCGAGGTAAGCCAGTCACGAAGTCCATCGTGATGTGCTGCCACTTCCACTCCGAAATCGGTAGGGGTTGTAGTAGTCTATCAGTACGATGATGTTCAGCCTTCACTTGCTGACACACAAGGCACTTGGCAATGCTCCATGCCACACTTCTCTTCATCCCTTGCCACCAGAAATTCTGACGAAGATCCTTGTACATTTTAGTACCTTCAGGATGAATAGAATAAGGCGAACTGTGAGCCTCATTCATCAACTCCTCTCTGATGTCTCCTGCAGGTACGCAGCTCCTACTATCATATCTCAAAGATCCATCCTCGTGAATCAAAAAATCTGTCCGAAGTCCTGCTTCAATCTGCTCCCTGATCTTCTTCAACTTAGCATCTCCAGCTTGAGCAGTCTTGATCCGATCCACAATCATCGATTGAATCTACATGTTCATCAACGACAATGTGACTCCCGGTAGGATAGCTTCAACATCCATCTCTCGCAGATCCTGGTGCAATCTCCATTGAGCTGTGAGAATCATCACCTCGGGCAGTCGACTCAAGGCATCTGGTACGACATTCACCTTCCCTAGATGATACTGGAGGTCGATGTCGTAGTCTGCCATTAATTCCAACCATCTGCGTTGTCTCATATTCAGCTCCTTCTGAGTGAATATATATTTCAAACTTTTGTGATCAGTGAAAATTTTCACTTTCTCACTCAGTAAGAAATGTCGCCAGATCTTCAGTGCAAAGACGACAGCGGCTAGCTCCAAATCGTGGGTCGGATAATTCTTCTCATAGACCTTCAACTGTCGCGAAACATATGCGACCACATGATTGTGCTAGTGCAGAACACATCCAAGTCTCTTGCCCGATGCGTCGTAGAAAATCTCGAAGCCCCCGCTTCTGTTCGGAATAGCTAAGACTGGTGCAGTAGTCAGTCTCTCCTTCAAAGTAGAAAAGGCTTGCTCACAAGAATCTGACCAACTGAATTTAACATCCGTCCTCGTCAATCTCGTCATCGGCTCAGCTTTTCTCGAGAAATCCTTGATAAATCTGCGGCAGTATCCAGCCAATCCAAAGAAACTCCTGATGTCTGATGTCGATTGAGGTGTAGGCCATTCACTGAGTGCTTTGACCTTCTCCAGATCCACTGAGATGCCAGCTCCTGATACTACATGCCCAAGAAATGCAACTCTGTCCAGCCAGAATTCACAATTGTTGTACTTGGCCTACAGTCTATGGTGGCGGATCTCTAATACCATCTTCAAGTGCTCTGCATGCTCCTCCTCGCTCCTCGAGTACACCAGGATGTCATCTATGAATATCACCACGAACTTGTCAAGGAAGTCGTAAAAGATAAGGTTTATGATATTCATGAACATAGCAGGAGCGTTGGTCACACCGAACGGCATGACAACGAACTCATAATGCCCATACTTAGTGCGAAAAGCTGTCTTGGGAACTTATTCCTTCTTGACTCTGACTTGATGGTATCCGCTCCGGAGGTCCAACTTCAAAAATACTCTCGATCCACCAAGATGATCAAAGATATCTTCAATACGGGGCAGCGGATACTTGTTCTTCACTGTGATCTGATTCAGCTCCCAATAATCAATGCACATCCTTTTCGATCCATCCTTCTTCTTCACCAGCAAGACGGGTGCACCCCAGGGAGATACACTGGGATGAATGAAACCCTTCTGCAGTAGCTCATCCAACTGCTTCCTCAGCTCTTCTAACTCTGCATGGGCCATACGGTAAGGCGCCTTCGAAATTGGTTCAGCCCCTGGCATAAGATCAATGCTGAACTCCAATGCTCGATAGGGCAGCAATCCAGAAATGTCTTCCGGGAAGACGTCTTCGAAATCTCTCACTACTGCTGGCTTCTTCAGTTTAGCTATCATAGATGTAACAATCAATCGGTACGACTGGGCCCGAAGTTTGACAGGTCCAATCGAACGTCCTCCGCTTACTAACTCGAACACTGGGTGGTTAGGAATTTCGAATACCACTTTCTTCCGGTGACAGTCGATCGTGGCATAAACAGCTCCTAACCAGTCAATGCCGAGAATAGCATCGAAGTTGGGTAGGTCGTAGATAATGAAATCAGCATACAGTTCGTGTCCACTAACCACCAACAGGCATGGTCTACATCCCAGTGCAACCTTCACTACACCATTCCCAGTTGTAATATTCCAACACTTGGAAAGTGTGTAGGTGGGTATCGAGTGTTCGACTACGAACTTCCGAGATAGGATGCACATGGAAGCTCCAGAATCGAACAGGGTCAAAGCCGGGTGAGATGAAACTAAGATGACACCTAAGGGTAACATCACTACTACAAAATGGACCTTTAACAGCGCTTAAATAAGGTCTTTAATAGCGCTTTACAAGCGCTGTCTATCTCGCCGCTGCTAAAGGGGGGCTGGTTTTAATAGCGCTTTACAAGCGCTATTAAAGGGGGCCTTTAACAGCGCTTGTTTGTGCAAGCGCTGTTAAAGGCCCCCCTTTAACAGCGCTTGTTTGTGCAAGCGCTATTAAAGGGGGGCCTTTAACAACGCTTGTTTGTGCAAGCGCTGTTAAAGGGGGGCCTTTAACAGCGCTTGTTTGTGCAAGCGCTGTTAAAGGGGGGCCTTTAACAGCGCTTGTTTGTGCAAGCGCTGTTAAAGGGGGGCCTTTAACAGCGCTTGTTTGTGCAAGCGCTGTTAAAGGCCCCCCTTTAACAGCGCTTGTTTGTGCAAGCGCTGTTAAAGGCCCCCCTTTAACAGCGCTTGTTTGTGCAAGCGCTGTTAAAGGCCCCTCCCCTTTAACAGCGCTTGTACTAAAGAAGCGTTGTTAAAGGTCACAGATAGACATCGCTTGTTTCAATTCATTTTATTGTTTCTTCCTGCGTTTTATATTTAAATAGATCCATTTAATATTCAAAATGCTTAAATAAACCACCAATAACATTAAATTACAAGAAACAATCATTATAAGAAACAATTAAATTAAATTGCTTTTATTCAACAATCACATAAATTAGACAATGTGCATTGATATTGGAAGATGATCTGTAATACAAATAATAAACATTATCGCTTATAAAACTTAACAGTCATTATCCATTTAATATCCATTAGATCACTCCGAAGAATACATTTCACGACCAATTACATTGCAACTTCTGCAATTTCTGATTCTAAAACAACTCCCTAATGCATTTCCCCCTTTTCGGATGGCTGGATGAGCTTTCTGGCGTGGGAGCACGGACCCGAAGGCTCGCCAGGAGTACTCAGCAATTTTTATATATCCACTTATTGTCTCTATACATCAAAATCAATCCGCACCTCTGGTGGAGCAAGCGCAGGAGATTCCACAAAGTGAAGGTTTTGATCCCTGCAATACCATTTCAAGTAAATACAAATCAATAAAAATAATATTACACAAAAGCATTTTTGATCGTCACCAAGTTAAATCTCAGTTTGTTAATAATAATAAAGATCAATAAAAAGCAAGTTTGGAAGGTTTTCTAATGATCTACTAGACTTAATATCCGCCAACTCATCAACATAAATGGCTGCTGCAATTGTATTTCCTTTCCTACAGCAAAAGTGGATCTAGACAATTAATTTCGTAATACACAAGCATCCAATAGTTAAACGTGATGTTACCTGCTATGGTCACAGTTCTGATCAATTGAGAACTCTCGGCAACTGCTTTTTTATCTTGTGGCTTGTTGGAATTTAGGAGAAAACACAGCGCTTTTATCAAATTCGGATACTGTTTCACATCTACAAAAGAAAAGGGCATACAAGCACAAGAAAAGGGCATACAAGCACATCAAAGCTAGACATAGAAAATGATGTATGAGAAAAGTCAAATTGGCCTTACATAATAGGATGTCACTAGCAATAATCAGATCCCAATTTGGCTCCGCCATTGGAAAGACATCTCCCCATGAATCTAACAAAATTGGATATTATTTGCATCAGAATGTAGCATGATCATGGAGATTGAGCAAGAAAAGAAAACAATCAATTTGCTGAAAATTGATGACATAATGTACGATCGCGAATGGCCATAGAACTATTTATAAGGAAATGGTAAAGATTAAGCAGTATATTAAGCTCATGAGACTGCACTATCGCGTTGTACTTCATAATTTGATAGGAAAGTTTGGTTCTTGGATTTGTCTTGTATTAATATTTAACTTTTTTTGGGTTAACTCTTACGTGAATGGAAAACCAAGTGGTCTTCAAACTTAAGAAAGTGTTAAAGTTCAATGGTTATGTACAAACTTGTTTTTTATTGATCATTAGAAAACCTTTTGTACCCGACGAATAGAAAATAGGCAGTCCCATCATATTACAGAATATATGAGCCACGATGGGAGATAATAGGTTTCCTGTAAATGACATAGCAAATATTGGTGAACATGCCAATTGCAGATTGATTCTTTCTACACTGAATTGCTATCATTCTGATATTCTCTTCCTATGCGGTTAATTTAAATATCTTTTATGATAATCATAGTTAATAGTTTCTACTGGGCAAGATCACGTCTACTTGATATTGTTGTTTCTTTCAAAAGAACTATGAACGAGAAATCATTGTTTCAGGTGTCCAACTTAATGTAGAATGTCACAATAAGATGCATGATTTCTGCCACTTTGGCCGTGGCGGAAATGTTCTGTCAGTACCTATATCTACTGTCACGGTATGAAAACTTCATCGTAGAAAGCAAAAGTCATAAGAAAAACTCAAGGAATTTGAAGCGAGATCGAAATATAAATACCTGAAGCTGCTGCTTGAACCACATCTTCTTTGGAATCTCGTAAGTGTAGAATCACCCTTGTCGTATAATTTCTGTTCAACAAATAGAAGTCATCAACGGCCATCAGAAGGCTTGTCCTGCCCATTTTCCCCACTAGCGTGTCCAAGTCAAGAATCACACCGACATGGAACAGGATAGTTTGCTTTTCACCACAAGCACAGTATGCTGCAGCTAAGAGACATACCAGGGGCAAAGAGAAAATCAGATGGTTTGTTTTCTCCATCCTAACCTGTGTACTCCCTATTCCAAGAGCACTATAGGCCTGTCCTTATAAAGGACCCAGGGAGGATATTATCATCTCTTATTGTATATGTAATTCGTCTGAGCAAGTCAAAGAAAGCGACATCAGATTATTATATAAAATGTGTTACCTAGAAGAAACCAATCTACCACTATAACAAAAAGTTAAATGTCTATGGCATGATGCAGGTTCCCTTGAGATCCAGGTTGGAACTTACAACTAAGAGACCAGTTTGTATTATCTCACATCATATTACAGAGTGCGTGGGATGAAGCCATAGTTATGGGGGTACACCACTGATGAGTACAACACTCGATCCACCTGCATACATAGACATTGCAACAATTTAAAAACTCTAAATAACAAATTATAGGAATAACCTTGGCCTACCTTAATAAGTCCAGTCTTCTTGTCAAGTTCATATTTCACCTTGCTTCCCTTTCCAATTTCCACCACCTACATGTGTAATGCCATAGTTTCTACTGGGCAAGTTCATATTTCATATTTCACCTTAATAATGCCATCACATCTGGTATAGCGACAACAGTGCCTGTGAAGATGACCCTCAGAAAAAAAAATAGGAGCATTTTAATGAGATTCTTAGATATTTCATTTTATAACATAACTCCTAAGTGGCTTACGTGTCTCCTGCCCTTGCTTGCTCAACGACCTCATGTCTAAGGATAACATCCAATGACCGAGGAAGAGACCCAGCAGGTATTTCTTTGGATGTCTCCTGCATCCGGACCCTTTGCCAATCTGTAAACTTGCTCTCTTGTCAGAGCAATGCCCACCTGCTGCGGTTTTGACAGGTTGCATTCATGCAGATTATGGGCTACAGTTGCAGAGATACGATTATAAGAACTCAGTAATAATGAGAACAGAAACGTCAAGTGTCTCAATATGCCTAAAAAGGTCTAAAGAACATCAGATAGATGGAATAATACACACGTGCGTGTTTAATTAAAAAATATTCAGTTTAAGCGTGCTTTGTTGAATCAGACGTAGAAATCAGAATTAAAGATCAATCCAGATATTATCAAAAAAGGAATTATCGAATTTGTTCACTTATCATTGATATTTTCATATAAACATACAGATTTATCAAACGGGTCCAAATAATTATTTGTCCCGCAAGGCAAGGGAATTATTTATTGGCTGACCTAGATGAATTAGTGTACCCAAGAATTCGCCAAACTATTATAAGTTTATAACAGCTAAACGTAATTCCAGAAACTGAAATGGCTAAACCGAATAAATAATTACAGTAACACATGCAGAAACCGGGTCTAAATAAGCTAAATCAACCAAAAACAATGATCATGTATCACTGTTAGCAAACAAATTTTGCATAATCCCTACACGATATGTGAACTCGTATATGTTTAGGCAGACAATGTCAATCTCATGTCCGACCCAACTAAGACTAATTTGGCTTCAAGTTTGAAGCAGATGGGTTTTAAGTTTCCTTCTATTTTAAATAAAATTACTTCAGTTCATCACATAAATTTGGTAAGCTGATATTTGCTTTAAAGAAAGGACTAAGCCCAAAACTCGTGAAATAACTGACTAAACTATATTTGACTCTCAATACTCAATTAAACCAAGCCATATCTTAAAATCACGGCTTGATTCAAAAAAAGGGCTCAAGTTCTAGAAAGGATTTAACAAAATATATTAACCAATAGCTCTTATTGCTAACTATAACTCCCTTGAATTTACTCCAAAACTATTAGCCCAACATAGAATTAACCAAATTTCGAGATGAAATTCTTAACGAGAATGTTAAAGTCAGTCTCACCTCGGTGTATTTGTACTGCTGCTCCACATTCTTAACTATGCCGCCGCAATCCAGACATTTAAAAGTTCCTTCCAGTAACTCTGGCCGCACCTCACTAGTACGAGTCACCACCCCCATTACTGAAGTCAGCTTCCCAATCTCTGAAGTCGTCAAATCCCTCAACCTAGTATGTTAAGAAGGAACAAAACTGAAAAAAAAAACGATCTTTTGCCCAAATAGTAGGGAATAAATAACTTTTTGACAAAAATTACCTCTTCAGCAAAGGGATATTATAGAAGGCAATATTGATGTCTTTGTTAGCGTTATCATCAGACGTAATCGGCGGTCTGTTCTTATTCGATCTGCTTTCCATCACAAATCTCTTGCAAGCATTCTTCAACAGGGCTCGAATCTGTAACAACACGCGTCTCATTTCAACCCTGATCAGGAAATAGAGAGAAAGATCCGCGATCTGCATCGAAAGGGGAAAAAATAAGAACCTGAGATACTCTTCAGATATGGCCGGTGAAGAGGGTGCGCTGATCGGCGAAGTCGTAGTACTCTTGAGATTGAGAGATCACCGGAGTCACGATCATCAACACGATGAAGATCACGGTCGCTGCCGCCCATCCGTAATATTTCGATTTTGCCATCGTCTCTCTCTCTCGATCTCTGTATCTCTGTGATTTGTCTGCTTCCCTCTCTATACAATCTACAGGTTCGGCGGCCGATGGATGTTACGGCTTCTACGGTCGATGGATGTGACGGCTTCGGCGACCTGATCGGAGGTGGGAATCGTGGGATCCGATGGGCTTCGTCTTCGGCAAAGGTCGGTGCGGGGGCAGAGATGGGGAAGCCAAAGACGCAGATGGTGAAGGAGGTGAGAAGGAGAATGAAGCGGTGAATAAAAAGGGGGAACGAAAAAGTTAGAAACATTTGGTAAACCCGCGCTTGTTTCAAACAAGCGCTGTTAAAAGGGGCCTTTAACAGCGCTTGTAGAAAGAAGTGCTGTTAAAGGCTCCCCTTTAACAGCGCTGGTCTGTGCAAGCGCTGTTAAAGGGGGGCCTTTAACAGCGCTTGCACAGACAAGCGCTGTTAAAGGGGGGCCTTTAACAGCGCTTCTTTCTACAAGCGCTGTGTATTATCTGTGCCTCTAATACACAGCGCTTGCAGAAAGAAGCGCTGTCTATTATCCGACCTTTAACAGCGCTAGTAGAAAGAAGCGTTGTCTATTCTCCGACCTTTAACAGCGCTTGCAAAAAGAAGCGCTGTCTATTATATGTGCCTCTAATTAACAGCGCTTATAATTGGCAAGCGCTATTAAAGGTGTGCTATTAAAGGTCCTTTTTGTAGTAGTGCATGCAACTAGATTAAACATGGATCAAACTAATCAACACAAATGCATAAATAAGGAAGACTAGTCTAGAGGTTACCTACAATCACGTCGTCCTCAGGTTCAGCCTCAACGATTGTCATTGCCCGACGCTTCGGCAAGAGGTGGTCCTCTCTATCCAGGTGTAGGTACTGTCCACTGTGCAGGTCCAGGTGCCCCAGTAGGTACAGGTCGAGTGCTGCGGGGCATGATTCAGAATCCTCATCTTCTGATTAGTGATATGCTTGTGCTTCTTTGCAGCTATCAGGACTTGCTCATGAGTGGTAAAGGTGCTCCCAGACAACACACTCTGTATGTCTAGATCTAAGCCCTGTAGACAGTGCTACCAGAGCAGGGGCGCGACTCAGCATGGTAGACTCAGCCTTATACTCGTCGATTGTCCTGGTGCCCTGCTTTAGGTTGCACTTCTGCATTTCCCTCTTTATAGCCTTCGAGAAGTACTTGGTGTTAAACCTCTGATGGAAAGTAGCCCATGGAATCGGCTTGATCAGCCTAGTCTCTTCAGCATCCCACCAGTGACGGGCATTATCTGTCAGCTGCTTCTTGGCGAGTTCCACCCAATCGTTTGGATTGACTCTTGCAAGACCCAAGTTATCTGCGGTGTTGCGAAGCCATTCCTCAGCCGATAGTGGGCCTTCTCGTCCAGAGAAGCTCGTCGGATGCATCTCTCGGAATTACTTGGCTCCAGGCTCATAGCAGGGTGGTGGAGCAGCTATTGCAGCCTGACGTCCCTGTTGGACCAAATGGTGCTGAACCTCCAGCATCTCCCTCATAACTCCAAGCATCTGGCGGATGTCGTCCTCTCCACCTCCAGCAGCTCCGGATCCTTGTCGAGTGTTTCGTCTCCCAGCCATTCTGAGATAAGAAAAGCCCGAGTTAATTTCGTGTATACGATTTCTCTAGATGTTTGGCTAATGATAAATATTCTCATTGTTTGGAATTTTGCAAATGCAAAGACCTGCATGGCCACCACTAAAACCTGTAACGCCCCGCTTTCCAAAAGACACTGGAAGTGAGAACATTACGAGGTCCGCAGAACTGGAGCAGTGAGGCTCGAGTTCAATGAGCGTCTGTGATAAAAACACATGGCAGGTCCTTTGCATGCATTTCAGAACAATAAGAATTATTCATAATTTCAAGCCACATCCAGATTTAAAATGTCCATACACGAAATCAAACGTCAAGCCACAGCTGAGCCAAAGTAATAACAAGGAGAAACGTACACTTCACGACAACTGAAAGTAAACTAAGATAAAAATAGCAACGGTGCGAGTCCAGTAGTCCCCTACAGGGAGAGACTCGGCGTCTACGGCAAACTCTTGGCTCTCTAAGTCAGGTGTCTCGTAAGGATCCTCCTGGTACTCAGGCTCAGGATCTGACATACATCCAAAAACATGAATGTATGTCAGCAAAGGTCTGCAAGAAGAGGTTAGAAAACCCAATGCAAGATATACAAAATGATATTGAATTTAAGAGGCATTAATTAAATTTTACGAGGTGTCAACAACAAGTTTAAACATGCCAGTTATAAATGAAGTGAAGTAAGGCATTCCTAACATGCAGTTCTAAGCAGTTTAACAAGTAAAGTAAAGTTTTTTTATTCTCTAGCATGTCAATTTAACTGAGACAACAATAATAATTTGCAGGTTCCATGTCAATGTTTCATATCTATCATTGGGTTCTCACCTTTAGGTCATGACGAGTGGATCGTTCTTCTCACGGGGGTTTACCGTGATTGACACTACCCCACCGCATGCGGGTGGTGCTCTTGAAGAGAGGACCCCTTCATACGCCTAGTGGCCGCTCAACCCTACCCCATCCCAGATTTGTGCCGGAACACGAGCCAGCCTAGTTGACTCACACGACATTACGAAGTCACGATTTCACCTTCGAGGCGCACGATTTCACGATGTCACACATTTGTTAAATATTCTAAGACATGCAGCAATTTAATAATATCATCATTTATTTTTATACAACATTTCCAATGATTACGAGAGTGTTGAACAACATTTACAATAATTTAACATAAGTGTTGAACATATGGATTTAACGAGCTTGGCACGGAAATTAACTTTCTTTGCCATTGTTCAAAACTAAGGTATATCAGGTTATATATCGTTGGGTCACATTTTCAGTCCAGGACGTCATGGTAGTAGTTTCATGCGTCATTTCACGTGTAGATTTTGAGTTATACAACTTTACAGACAAAAGACTAAATGAGCATCTAACTTCAAAAATTCACTATAAATTGCATACTTGCCTGATTTCAGCGATTTTGGTGTCGTTGGGTTTGTCTTGACGGGTAATACGCTATGGTACGTCTGGTTCTCTATTTCGGTTAAACATATCACTAAATTAGGTTCGTCCCAAGAAAATCAAAATATTAAGATAGTCTCTGAATTAGGTTCGTCTGATTCTATTGGGTTATCTATCAGGGTGATGTTTATATTATATTATATTATTCTTATACTAACATGATATGCCTTATTAGTCTAATTTCTAATGTTATTATCCTAACATTATTTAACATCTTACTAACAAGCTGTGAAATTACTACTAACAAGTTATCTTTAAAATTAATACTAACAACCTACTAATACTAACTTTACTATAAGCTAATTATAAAGTTAATACTATATTAAATACTACCACCTACTCTAACATATAATAACATCTCCCTCTTACCTGCCTCTTCTCTTTAACTCTCTTTCTTTTCTTTTTTTTTGTTTGCAGCAGGTCACTCACGCAAGGGGGAACTCACGCATGCACGCGGGAGGAGGCAACCGGCGGCACAGGCTGCGTCTCCCGGCGGTTCTCGGCGGCGTCAGCAAGCATCAGCGCGTGCGGGGGCTGCAGGCACGGCTGCGACGGTGGAGCTAGGGCACGCGTGGCCTTCAGGCGAGGGGCGACGGGATGGGGGCATGACAGCAGGCGGCGGTCAGGGTAGGCCGGCCTTCTCTGAAGCTTGATTCAGATCTGGGTTTTTTTTGATGATTTCAATTTCAGTTTGTGTTTAATTTGGTGGATTTGGTTTTGGGAAATTGGTTTTGGGGAGATGATGATTTCAGATTCAATTTTGGATTTGGGTTTTCATTTGGTCGAATTGATCGTGGGGATGAATGAATTTGAGTTGTGGGTTGATTTGGGAAATAATGAACAGATCAGAAGACGAGGGATTATCCTTAAGAAGAAATGGCAGGTGACATGGTTTAGGATTAATCAAAGCCATTTAATTAGATTAGGTTTTTATTAAGACGGGAATTAATTGAAATCTTTGACTAATCTTTTTTAGGGGGAAAGAACTTGGTTTAAGAAACTTGTTTCTCTCTCTTTCATTTTTATAAAAATTTAAACGTGAATGATAAGTAGTGTTAAGATAGGAGGTTAAAGTAATTAAGTGAATCTTAAATGTAATTAAGTAAAATAAATAAGTTAAATTAATTACTTATGTTATGGTGAAAATTAAATCAGCGATGTGCTCGCGTCGATACGTAGAAAAGAACGTACGAACGGAAATTACTCGGACGACTGAAATAAAATACCGGCACGCACGATTTTAAACACGTCTAAAAAAATACAGGCCGTTACAATCCCCGTCATCTTCTAACATTGACGATTACAACTCGCCCAAACAATCGAGAGACGGAGAAGATCGTCCCTTGCATGGAGAATGTCCCGAATCAACCCAATATCGATGTCCTTGACATGATATTGGGAGGACCCCCGCATCGAGAGTTATTTTCTTCTCTCCAGAGTTCATATGCTAGAAGAGTGATGACTATAGATGTGGGCCGCAAGCGTCTAAGGGATGCTACACCTCATATATCTTTTTCCGATGAAGAGTTGGATGGTATGGAACTGCCGCATGACGATGTCATCGTCATTATCGCCATCATCGATATGGCGGAAGTGTAGAGGTTACTCGTTGATACAGTGAGTTCGTGTGATGTCCGTTTCTTTACTACTTTGGAGAGGATGGGTTTGGCATCTTCAAAGCTAAGAGAATGTCATGGTCCCCTAGTCGGCTTTACAGGACACTCTACGACATCACGGGCATGATCACATTGTCGGTAACCCTCGAAAATTCTCCACATCATTTCACCCGTCTCATCAACTTTATTATGGTGAAGATCAAACCCACCTATAACGAAATCATCAGCAAACCTCTTCTCAACTCAGTGGAGGCAGTGGCCTTTACCTTCAACCAGATGATTAAGTTTCAGACCCCCTAGGGAGTCAGAAAGGTGAAAATGAATCAGGTGCAGTCCAGGTCTTGCAGGAGAGCGGAGTAAGTAGACCTGGATGATCTCTGTGACGATATGGGCAATCAGGAAGACCAACGGCCTACAACAGTTGAGGAGACAGAGATCATTCGTATCTCAGAAGAAGAGGTCAAGCCTTTTTCCATTGGGTCGATGCTCCTATTCGACCTAAGGGAACAATTAATCACTTTCCCAAGGGAAAACACTTGCATATTTGCTTGGTCTCCAGATGACATGCCCGACATTGATCCTTATGTAATCTTGTATGAGTTGAATGTCGACCTGATTTTCAAACCCGTGAAGCAGAAGAAGAGGAGTATTGGGGATGATAAGATGAAGGTTGCTGTTGAAGAAGTAGATCGACTTCTAGAAGCTGGCTTCATCCGAGAGGTTCACTACCCTGAATGGCTGTCCAATGTGGTAATGGAAAAAAAGGCCAACAACAAGTGGAGGATGTGTCGACTTCACCCATCTCAACACGGCATGCCCGAAGGACAGCTACCTCCTACCTCGGATCGATTATCTCGTTGATAATGCCTCTGAATATGAACTCGTAAGTTTCATGGACACCTTCTGGGGATATAATCAGATCCAAATGGCTCCTGATGATGAAGAAAAGACCTTTTTATTACAGATCGAGGAATTTTATTTTATAGAAAGATGTCGTTTAGTCTGAAGAATGTCGGTGCAACTTATCAACGGATGATGAACAAAGTCTTCAAGGATTAGATCGGGAGAAACTTAGAGCTATATGCCGACGAGATGTTGGTTAATTCGAAAAGCCCGACCGATCATATCGCAGATCTCAGGAAGACTTTTGCAGAGATTCGTCGGTATAAGCTCCGACGAAACCCTGCCAAGTGTACTTTCGGAGTTCAATTTGGAAAATTCCTCAACTTTATGCTAACGAACCAAGGAATTGAAGCCAACCATATCAAGGTTGCAGCGATCATATGCATGTAGGAGCCCACCAAAATCAGGGAGCTCCAAAGATGAATGGAAGAATTGCAGCTCTCGGACGCTTTCTGTCAAAGTCCATGGAGCGATCACTCCCTTTCTTCAAAGTTTTGAGGAAGGAGATAACGTCCCCTAAAGGTCAAAAGGGCCATCGAATGGGATGCAGACTGCAAGAAGGATTTTTCTAAGCTAAAGGAATATCTTTGCAGTCCACCGCTCCTAACAAAGCCTGATGAAGTGACCAGCTGATCATCTACTTGGCTGTCCCATGGAGGCTGCAAGTTCGGCCTTGATCAAAGAAGACTCAGGAGTGAAACGACCAATCTACTATGTAAGTCAAGACCTCCGAACGACCATCAAAGGGCAAGCCGTGGCTGATTTCATTATCGAGCTCAACTACGACGACGACCCTCCAACGAAGGTACAAGTTGTCAATTTAATTATCAACTCTCCTTCTGCATCCTTGACAGATATTGACTCGTCAACAGCCACATGGGGAGAAGCAGGAACATGGATCATGCAGGTCGATGGATCAGCTACTAGGGCCGAAAGGTCCAAACCCAAAGGGCAACTTACTCGAACATGCCCTTCAGTTCAACTTCCAAACATAAACAATGGGACGGAATATGAAGCTACCATCAATGGTCATAGGCTGGCTCGAGCATTAGGGGCACGGATCATTCACCTCTATATCGACTCCAATTTGGTCGTCCATCAGCTGAATGGAAGCTATGAAGGCTGAGTGGAGACGAGGCAAAGTTACCTACAGATCGCGAAAGCTACAAGTTCGAACAAATGGAGGTTCACCATGTTCTTAGGTCGAAGAATCTCCAGGCTGACGCATTATCTAAGCTTGCTTCATCTTCTCCTGCGGGGTTGGAACGAGCCATATACGTGCAACATCTCCAACACCCGAGCGTGCCAGAAGAGGAATTGATGTGCGTCAATCAAGAACCCACTTGGATGGATCCTATAATTCAATACCTCAAAACAGGTGAGAAGCCGACCGACCCAGCTGAGGCATGAAAGTTGGAGTGGAGAGCCTTCGAGTTTCTCTTGCATGGGGGCTCACTGTATAAGAGACGATGGGCCATATGATTCCCTCCCCTATCTCAAATGTTTAAATCTGCGGAAGGCAAATTATGTGATCTGAGAAATCCACGAAGGCATTTGCAGAAACCATTGCAGAGGGAAGGCACTAGCCCTGAAAGCCTTGAGATAAGGTTATATTAATGGCCAACCATGTTCGAGGAAGCGACTAAGTATGTGCGTAAATGCCACACATGCCAAAAGTTCACAATGCATAACTTGGCCCATCCAATGGATTGGTTCCCATTATCATCCATCTTCCCTTTTCTAAGTGGGGGTTGATCGATCCCGGATATACTCCCGGAAAACAATTGTAGTTAAACCGCAAGCGCACGGTGTAGTGGCGAGTGGGTATCGAACACGAGGAGGTAGCGTTGGCTCCAATCTATCTTAGGTTGGCTCGACTACTAAGTTTTTATTGGTGGAGATGGTTATGGTATGATGTAATGGAAATGGTGATGGATGTCGGTGTCGATGATACATAAGTCCGTCAAATATCAATTCAAATTCAATATAATAAAAGTGTCTTGGGCTAGGAAATCCCCACTACGGATTATCATGCATACTTGTGAATCGCGAATCTCAATGTTGCTAGACTTGGATTGAGGTGAACTAGTCGTAACTAAATAGAGAACTAAGCTCACGCTCTCGCGCTATTACAGGTCTATAGGGACCTAGATTAGAGCACACTCTCGTGCAAACCCTAATCTAAGCCACTAGCATTAAGATCTACATCATCATCTAATCACAACTCAAGCCCACTCTCGTGCAAACTTGGGTTATGATCTAGACTGTGATAGCTCGTATTCGTCCAATCTCTTGCAAACGAATATGGGTATAGACATATAATAAAATTGCTAGCTTTGGTCCAATCTCTTGCAAACTAAACATAGTGCATCTCGATTATAAATCTAAATCGAATATCTAGACCTTCCCATTGATCAGAGCCCAATCTCTTGCAAACTCTAGATCAATGGAAATTCCTAGCTATCCGTAATAAATCAATCACAATCTAACCTCCTAGCAATTCTGGCAACATTGAAATTCATTCATCACAAATGTAACATTAGATCCATATGGTTCATCCCCTTCCCTAGAACAAAAATCAACCAAGAATAGCAATAACGATATATAAATCAATAAAATACATTATTTGCATATAAGAAGATATCAAATCAAAGATTCAAATAACAATAACAAAGATACTTAGCTTTCATGAAGAATTCCAATCCAAATACAAGCTTTTAGATCCGAGAGGGGGCCTAGGGCATGACCTAACCTCTAAAAAAGTCTCCAAGAAAAACAATGGGAACTCCCCTCTAATGACGGCTACCAATCCTATATATAGTCCCCTCAAAACCTTTGCAAATAACCCAAAAAACACTATGAAATTCATGCACAAAGTCCTCTCTAGCCGCAACTTAAATTCTGGGCCCACGCTGACTCGGCCGAGTGAGATTCTTACTCTGGCCGAGTAGCAATTTTAGCACTGCAGCATCAACTTACAGAAATTCTCCAGATTTCATTCGACCTCCGATTGGCATGTTCTTGGCGGTGTTAGAACTGTCATGAAGTCTACTATGTTGGATATTGGACTCCCCGGATTTGGTTTTGGATGATGAACAAACATAAATATATCGTGAACTAACTCTTTATGAGAGCAGTTATGGAGATCATCTCCAAACTTATATGAATATCCAAAGCGACGTCTCGAGACTTCACAAAGCACGTGATCGTATGCCTAAAGCTTCATTGAAGCTCAAGGACCATTATTGAAGTCATGAAGATTCGATTGAAGCTTTTGAAGACGGTTCGTCAAGTTTAATTTATAGTCTTCTAGCTTCATTTCGTAGAATGTTAAGCCTTGAGTAGGTCTTACATTTTAATCTTCATAACGCTCATATCTTAGAGCTAGGATCTTAGTAGAAGTCCATACGAACTTTCCCGAAGCTTCGCGCTTCGATTCGCGACTTCTTGTGCATGTTAGTTGGTTCAAGAAGAAGAACCAACCGACTAGATGGTGATCTAGTCGGTCGGCAAAGCTTCTTGGACCGACTAGTTTGCCTCCTTCAATTCTAGCTCACTTATTGTTTATAGTTAGTCGGTCAAAGAAGGTTCACCGACCGACTAGTTGTGAAACTAGTCGGTTAGGAATCCTTCTTAGACCGACTAGTTAAGCTTCTACTGTACAGCCCAAGTTACTGTTTATCGTTAGTCGGTCTATGTACATTTGTCGACCGACTAGTTGATGAACTAGTCGGTTAGACTTTGTTCTTGGACTGACTAAATCAATTTGTACTCAGACTATTTGTTTTATCTCTTAGTCGGTCTAAGTTCACTCACCGACCGACTAGTTGTGAAACTAGTCGGTTGGCAAGTCTTCTTGGACAGATTAGTTCTTTAAGTCTGAACTTCATCTATTTACTGTTCACCTCTTAGTCGGTTCATGTTGATTGACCGACCGACTAGTTGATGAACTAGTCGGTCAGTGATCCTTCTTTGACCGACTAGTCTGCTTCAGAATAGAGCCGTTGGAGCATTAAATGCCACGATTTTTGCTCTCTCTTTCCTATATCCTATATATACTTGGAGTGCTGCATTCATAGCACTCAAGGCTGATATTAATTGATATTTAGAGATCAAAGAGAAAGCATTTAATCTCATTCAAAGCTCATTGATTTCATTCTTGAATCTCTCCCTCACTCTTATTTCAAAAGAGAGATTCATTGATTGTGAGCCTTCCAAGCCAAGTGCTTGATTCTAGGTCACCAACAACTCACCTAGGACTCCTTTGCTGGTCATCTACTTGGAGCTAGGGTTTGGTGCCTTCTTCTTCCCCAAAATCATCTTTGCCCTAATTCGTAAGTTTACTCAAGGCATATGTATTTTGTGGTAAGCAATTCATTTACTTTCATATTGTAAGTGTTTTACTCTCGGTTGTGAGAGTTTGTTTGTGATCCCGGTTTGTGGGAGTCACATTTTGATTTGTGTATGATTTGATCTTGTAGAGGTTTCTACAAGTATTTCATAGTGCAAATTTGAGTTAGAAGTTTCTAACTCAAGTATCCGGAGGGGATCCGGGTGTTTGGGACGTAGGATCACCGGGAACAAGTCGGGGAGACTTGGGTGGATCCAAACCCGTTAAATTGTTTGTTTGCGATTGTTTTCCTTGTTGTCTATATTTACATTTCCGCATTTCCGCATTGTTGGCAGAGTTTGCAAGATAAGTAGGAATTATCTTCTTAATTATTTTAAAGTACTATTCACCCCCCCTCTAGTACTTGTGCAGTAGCTTCGTAGGGTATTACATTTGGTATCAGAGCCAAGTACCTAGCTATGTCTGCCAACGACAACAAGACCGTACGTCCACCTTCAGACTACAGCACCTTCAGGAACCGTGAAGGAGTGTCTTCGGTAATGGAAGGACACTCCTCAACGAGGCCTCCATTCTTCAACGGTACCAATTACGCGTACTGGAAATGCCGGATGGAAACTTTCCCGGTGTGCTTCACTATGGAGGGCCACGATGAAGGAGTATGTCGAGCCCGCCGAAGAAGATTTCGAGAAGTGGACTACCGCGGAGGTCACCGCGGAGGTAAGCAATGCCAAGGCAATGAACGCCTTGCAATATGCTTTGGAGCCCGAGGATTTCAATAAGATATGCACATGTAAGAGTGCATATCAAATATGGAACTCCCTCCTCATCTTGCATGAAGGAACGAGTAGGGTAAGAGACTCTAAACTCGTTGTTGTTAATAAAGATTACGAATTATTTCATATTCTACAGGGTGAGAAGATGAAGGAGTACTATGTTCGCTTCGTCGACATCACCAACGAGTTGGAGGCTCTCGGTAAGACCTACACCCAAAAGGAGAAAGTCTCGAAGATCATCGATGGACTTCCTTCTTGTTGGGAGAAACGTACCTTCGCCATCGAGGAAGGTAATGACATGAAAACTTATACCCTTGTTCAACTAATGGGTACCTTAATGTCGTATGACGTACGCAAGGATAGCAAGATGAAGTTGCAGGACAAGATGAAGTCCTACATGAAGCAAGACGAGCCAAAGAAAAAGGCGATTGCGTTCAAGGCCGCTCCATCAACATCTACATCGACCGATGATGAAGAATCGGAAGAAGAGTTGGACTTGGAATCCAGTGCCCTCATGGCAAAGAAGTTCAACCGGTTCTTTCAGAAAGGTAACTTCAAAAACAAATCAAAGTTTAGTTCTACTAACGCCTCCTCTCCTTTGTGCTTCAAATGCAACAAGCCAGGACATATGAAAGCGGATTGTCCTCAAAATAAGCAAAAGGAGAAGTGGAAGGCGCCGAAGTTCGACAAGTCCAAGAAGTACAAGAAAGTGTACAAGAAAGGGCTTGTCGGGAAATTCACCGATTCCGAGGATTCCTAAAGTGGAGAGTCGGATGATGAGCAAGTGGAGCAAGCACACATGTGCTTCATGGCTAGAGAGGAAAATGAACAAGATTCCTCCTCCGATGATAGCGACAACGAAGGCGATGAGGTAACTATGGATGAACTTAGACTAGCTAACGAACAAATATGGTCTAAGTATTTGAAGTTAGTAAATAGATATACTAAGGTAAAAGATGATTTAGCTAGCATCCAAACCTCGCCTAAAACTATCATCACCAACAACGACACCGTTGTTGAAGAGTTAAGAAATGAGATTGTAAATCTCAAATCTCAACTTAAACATGTTCATATTGAGGAATCGGATGAACATGAGATGGCGGATTTAATTTCTCGAAACTCAACTTTGAGTATTGAGAATGAGAATCTCAAATCTCGTGTTTATGCACTCACATCACAAGTATCCACTTTGGATGCTTCTATACGTTCTCTCACCGAGAAATATGAATGCACATTAGGCCGAATTAATAAATTCAATAAGGGTAAGGACCATTTGGATAATATCCTAAATGACTTACTTCCGGCCAATCACCACATTGGCTTGGGGTATAAATTGGGAAATTCATCCAAGTCGGCCACTACCTTTGTTAGGCCAACTTCCGATGCTTCTACGAGTGGGAGCAAACACTCTATTGGTAGTTCATCTACTAATGGTGCTTCCTCCTCGTACACACCCTCGTTTGGAAAGAAACCCACTTTGGGTGGACCTCGAAAGAAGGGTCATGCCTATATGTACACAAATACCATGCCACGTAGGAACACACGTCCTACTCCACATGCTCACACATATGATGAGTTTTATGCACCACATCCACGGGCACGTGCACACCATGTGAGACACACTCACGCATGTGTTCCTCCACATGCATATGTCCCACATCATTATATGAATAAATATCATCATGCACTATTTCATCATGTGCCTTATGCCTATCCACGACATGCATCACGTAGAAATCAACATCGCATGCATGCTCCCAATAGGATTAGGGCTACCAAAATCTTCACTATTTGGAGCCCAAAGGACACAAACATGAATGAAAAATAAGTTTATATGAACTCTTATTTCATGAATGTCGTGCATAGTGATAATTATGTGGGGAAGTCTAAGTCCAATTGGACTTGGCTCCCAAAGGTCTAATCTTTTAGGACCCAATGACCTTGGGTACCATGATACGATATTTTCTATCTTTAGGTACTCAAGAAAAAGAAAAGGAGCAAAATTTGGCTCCAAGAATAATTGGATACTCGATAGCGGGTGTTCAAAACACATGACGGGTGACGCTCAATTGCTCTCCGGAGTGGTGCCCATTGCAAATGGAAACCGGGCAGTCTTTGGAGGCAACGAGAGCGGAACCATCATAGGTGTTGGCAAAGTGGGTAATCCTTCTAAACCACTTATAAGTGATGTTTACCTTGTTAAAGGATTAAACCACAATCTTATTTCAATAAGCCAACTTTGTGACAAAAGTTACAGAGTTAGTTTTGCGAAAGGAATGTGCCATATTTTGATAAAAAATACTAATGATGTATTATTTTCCGGTACACGCCATAAGGATATTTATATCCTTGATCTTCCAAGATCACATGAACAATGTCTCATTGCCAACACAAGTGAACAACACTTATGGCATCAACGTTTTGGTCATGTGAACGTTGGAACACTTTTTAAGCTTTCCAAGTTAAATTCTATTAGAGGCTTCCCTAAGCTTGTCTTTCAAAAGAAAATCTTTTGTGACTCGTGTCAACGAGGCAAGCTTCCAAAATCGTCATTTAAACATAAGAAAAGCATTTCATCTAAGCGGCCTCTAGAGCTATTACATCTAGATTTATTTAGGCCAACTAGAGTTGCTTCATTAGGAAATGCACGTTATGGACTTGTCATCGTTGATGAATTTTCTAGATTTACTTGGGTATTTTCCTTAAGTAATAAAAATGATGCTTTTGAAAACTTCACAATTTTTATTAAGAAAGTACAAAATCTCATTGGAACCACCATTGTCACTATTCGTAGTGATCATGGAGGGGAATTTGAGAATGAGTCTTTCTCAACTTTTTTTGATGAGGTTGGTATTACACACACCCTTTCATTCCCTCGCGCACCTCCTCAAAATGGTGTTGTTGAGAGAAAGAATAGGACGCTAGTGGAATGTGCTCGCACTATGCTTGATGATAGCCAACTTGGCCATCAATTTTGGGCAGAAGTGGTACATACCGCTTGCTATGTGTTTAATAGGATACTTTTGAGGCCCGGCACCAAACAAACTTGCTATGAATTGTTGTTTGGTAGATTGTATCAAGTTAAACATTTTCGAGTTTTCGGTGCGAAATGTTTTATTAAAAACACGTATGGTAGTTTGGACAAATTCGATCCAAGATCCGATGAGGGGATATTTGTTGGATATTCCTCCCGTAGCAAAGCCTACCGGATATACAACAAACGAACCTCAACGATCGAGGAGTCACTTCATGTTTCATTTAATGAAGGTTTTGTCCATACTAGAATTACTAATGATGATGACTCCATGGATGTCTTATGTGATTCTATTGGTAATTCTAATTCTATTGATTCTAATGATACTAACCCTACTAATGAATCTTTTGAGAATGTTCCTAGTGATCAGGGAATTCCCAAACGGCTTCATACCGTTTGTGACCATCCTCATGAGCAAGTCATTGGCAATATTCATGATAGTGTCAAGCCGAGATCGTAAGTGAACTACTTCGCTCATTGTGCCTTTGCCTCCTCGATAGAGCCAAAGAATATTAACGAAGCATGCAAAGATAGTGCTTGGATCCTTGCCATGGAAGAGGAATTCATTCAATTCGAGTGGAATGAAGTTTGGGAGCTTGTTCCATTGCCATCGAAGAACCACACCGTTATAGGAACGAAGTGGATTTTCAAGAACAAGACCGACGAAAACCAAATCGTCGTCCGGAACAAAGCTCGGTTAGTAGCTCAAGGCTATCGGCAAGAGGAATGTATTGATTTCGAAGAATCCTTTGCTCCGGTAGCTAGATTAGAATCTATTAGATTATTGTTATCTTTTACATGCCATAAAGATTTTAAACTCTTTCAAATGGATGTTAAAAGTGCGTTTTAAAACGGAGATGTTGTTGATGAAGTTTATGTTTCTCAACCTCCGGGTTTTATAAATGAAAAATTTCCAAATCATGTTTTCAAACTTAAGAAAGCACTTTACGGTTTGAGACAAGCTCCTCGAGCTTGGTATGACCGTCTAAAGAATTTTCTTTTGGATTTAGGTTTTAAAATGGGAGAAGTTGATTCCACATTATTTGTTAAGTATTCGAATAATGATATAATTTTAGTTCAAATTTATGTTGATGATATCATTTTCGGTGCTACTAACTTCACTCTTTGCGAAGAGTTTTCTAATGTGATGAAGGATCAATTTGAGATGAGCCACATGGGTGAGCTCAAATATTTCTTAGGTCTCCAAATTCGCCAAATGAACGATGCAATCTTCATCCACCAAACCAAGTACACGGTGGAGTTGCTAAAGCGATTTGGAATGGAGAATGCCTCCGGGAAGAAGACTCCAATGAGCACGACTACACATCTTGATAAGGATACGAGCGGAAAAGATGTAGACATTCGTCTATATCGAGGTATGATAGGAAGTTTATTATATCTTACCGCAAGTAGGCCCGATATTATGTTTGCCGTATATGTATGTGCTTGTTATCAGTCTCAACCTAAGGAATCTCACTTAGTAGCGGTAAAACGAATTTTCTGTTATTTAAGTTACACACTTGATTTTGGATTACTTTATCCAAAATCTAGCACATATGAGTTAATCTCATATAGTGACGCAGATTATGCGGGATGCAAATCCGACAGGAAAAGTACTAGTGGCACTTGCCATTTTATAGGAAATTCTCTTATCTCTTGGTTTTCCAAGAAGCAGAATTCCGTATCACTTTCAACCACCGAGGCGGAATATATTGTCGCCGGTGCTGCGTGTGCTCAGGTTCTTTGGATGAGACACACTCTTAAAGACCTTGGTATAAACTGTGATACTTGCCCTATCATGGTGGACAACCAAAGTGCAATATGTCTCTCTAAGAATCCGGTACACCATTCCCGTTCTAAACATATAGATGTCCGTCACCATTTCTTAGATGATCATGTTGCTAAAAAGGACATCATATTAGTGTACGTTGAAACCCAGAAGCAAATCGCCGATATTTTCACGAAACCCCTAAAAGAAGACTCCTTTGTGCGGTTGCGTCGAGAATTGGGGATTATGGGTGAATTCGAGATTTAGGATTCATATATTTCAATAATCTTGCATACTATTAAATTTCGTTTATTTTTGCACATGCTAGATTTATTGGAATTTTTCTGGATTTTTGGTTGAATTTTCAGAATTTACGCTCGATTTATTCATGAATGTCAAATTTAAGATTTTCGATGTTTAATGGGGTAGTATAATGATATATGAGAGTATTTCGATGTTTCGTCCAAGTGCGATTAGGAGAGAACTCAAAATTTCAAATTCTAAAATTTTTGAACTCTGTTAGTCAGTTCATGTTCATTGACCGACCGACTAGATCATCATCTAGTCGGTCAGTGAATGAACTCAGACCGACTAACTCAAGCCCTAAATTTGGCTTCAGTTACTGTTTGCACTTAGTCGGTTCAAGCTCATTGGCCGACCGACTAGATCGTCATCTAGTCGGTCAACGCTTGGACTGTGACCGACTAAATGCAACGGGGACTGTTTGGTCTTTTCGACTTCCGATCAACTTATACTCCTTCTATCCGACTAAATCCTATTCTAGTCGATTCATTTCCTCTCCCAGCTCAAAATCCCCCCGAAAACCCCTCGTATTCTCCTCTCCCTTCGCCGCTGTCCGTCGATCTCCGGCCATCTTTCCGACCATCTCCGGCCGTGGATCACTCACTCTCCTCCTAGGCATCCTCCCTCTCAGCCTTTAGACCTAGGGTTCCTCGTTTTTCAGCTTGATCTCCAGCGTTTAGGGTTAGGGTTTCATCAGTTCTTTCGGTTAGGGTTGTGCTAAGGTTTCGGCCTAGGGTTTTAGCTTTAGATCTCGATTTCTAGTTTGTGTTGTCTCGTCACGCTTATGGCGAAGACAAGAATCCCTATCCGATCCTCGAGTCCGTCGCCTATGACTATAGAATCTCTGCCTACGGACCCCCCGCAACCCAAACGCCAATCGAAATCCACCCATCCTTCGTCATCTTCACCTCCTCTTAAGAAGAAGAGGACGGTGATCGCCAAGCCTAGATCTCAGCCTAGGAAGCAGCCCGTCTCTCCAGCTTCATTCTGTGCACCCACTCCTCCCTCTGATTCTGACACGGAATATATCCCTGAGACCGAGCCTAGCCATAGGGATCCTACTCCTCCACCCCGATCTAGCACACGTCAGCCTAAGGGGAAGGCTTCGATGTCAGTTAGCGGTGTCGATATTTCGTTGTGTCGCGACGACCCATTATTTCTCGTGGCTTACAACCGTATCGAGCACTGTCCGCTGCTGTTGGAGCACTTCGTTCAGTTCTCCAACTTCCCAGGCCTTGTCGATCTTCTATCTTATAGTGGACTTCTCGATTATCTTCGCTTTGACCCTAATCCACATCCTTACCATCGCCTTGTCAAGCTTTTCTACGCGAATAGGGTTCGCGGTCAGTACGACGAGACCCATTCCATTGAGACTACTGTCTTGGGGACACCGATTATCCTCATGGCAGAAGTCTTAGGGGATTTGATAGGTGTCTCCTCGTCTGGCCTTCTTCCGTCTGATATTTCTGTCGACGATATTTCTGAGCTTGATCAGGTGATGCTCGCCGAGATCTTCTATGTCATCCCTCCCGCTATGATTGGCGTCCCTTTAAAGTCCTTCAAGCCGAATGCCTGGGTTCTTAACCTTATTCTGAAGTCGTGCCTCCTTCCGAAGTACGGCTCATCTTCCTTGCCTTCCCAGCCATTCCTCAAACTGATCTACGCCATCTTCATGGGGAGTGATATCAATTGGGCATGGATCATTCTCGACAAGATGGACTCCTTCAAATGTATTCGAAAGTCCACCAAGTTGGCCCACATTCCGTACCCGTGCCTATTGACTCTCGTCTTCCGTCACTTCCATGTCCCTCTTCCTCCTGATGATGAGCGTCCCCTCGGTCCCCCTCTGAATGCGACGGCCGTCAAGAATTCTCTTGCGGCGCTTCGTCATGTTCAGAGGACGACCCCTTCAGCTTCAGCCTCTGCCTCAGCTGCCCCTGCTCCCTCTCCTTCTCTTGCTGAGCTTGCAAGTTCGTTGAAACGTGTAGAGTCTCGTTGTGCTCGATCTGAGGAGATTCTCGCTCGCATCGCATCTCATTTGGGGATTGAGATCCCTCTGTCAGTTTCTGACGAGGAGGAGTTGGATGATGCTGAGATCGAGGAGCTTGTTCGTTCTGCTGCTGCTCGTGCCCCCGAGGGTACTTCTGGTGCTGTTGTTTCTTCTGCTGGTGATCCCGAGAGCACACCTGCTGCCACCATTCCTCCGATGGATGTTTCGTCTGTTGCTGCTCCCGAGACCACTCCTGTCGTGCCAGAGATCTCCACTCCTGCTGACCCTGTGACCACTCCTTCTGTAGAGCCTGCTGCTGCTGCTGATCCTCCCGCTGCCTCCTGAGCTTCATTGGAGGACTCTCCCGATGCACTTTGGATGATAGATCTTGTAGTGAGAGTGTGGCTTAGGATAGTCTGGGTGGTTATGATATTTTGTTGTATTTTTGATACTTTTGTGATGTATTTTGATGTATCTCGTATGGAGTTTTGATATTTTTGTATGTTTTGTGATACTCTGATATCTGCTGTGATATGATGTTGTATTTTGTGCTTCGATCTGAGGATCGCTTTTATGTATGTTGGAGATGTATAATTTTGTTGTATCATGTTTCATATATATATATATATATATATATATATATATATATATATATATATATATATATATATATATATATATATATATATACATCGATGTTGACATTCATTCTTTTGTGCACATTATATTCTTTTTGTGTGTCTGATAATTGATTTCGTCGTTCGACGATAATAACTTGGTTAAATAGAATTCTCTTTATGAAAACATAGAATTGTTTTCCATGGACTAAATTAACCAAGAATGTTGATATTGGAGAGTATATTCCATAACTCAATCCGTAAAATTGATTTGAGTTTTGATGATTTTATTTATCGATTTTCGACTTTGGTCTCATTGACACGCTTTGATTTTATTCGTATTTACCTTTGGTGTCATTTGGACCGTGGTCGTATTCTACGACTCCCGTGCTTTTATTTGAAGCCATTGTTGTTGTCATTGATCTCCTCCCGCTCTTTTTGCTAATGCCAAAGGGGGGAGATATAATAATGACGATGAGCTAAATGATAATTTAAAGCGTTTTTTCCAAGAATCTAATTTGATATGTTAGATTCAGGGGGAGTTAAGATATAAAAATGGATTTCAATTCCGATATTTCAATAATTGAATTCTCAATTTTTACTTTACTCGTCTGCTTGATGCTTATGATTATTATTTAATTTGGAATTAACGTGTCAACAATGCAGGGAGAGTAAGTAAATTTCTTTCGAATCATTATTTTTTATTATTATTTATGTTGGTTTGTCATCACCAAAAAGGGGGAGAATGTTGGATATTGGACTCCCCGGATTTGTTTTTGGATGATGAACAAACATAAATATATCGTGAACTAACTCTTTGTGAGCGCAGTTATGGATATTGTCGCCAAACTTATATGAATATCCAAAGCGACGTCTCGAGACTTCTCAAAGCGCGTGATCGTATGCCTAGAGCTTTGTTGAAGCTCAAGGACCATTATTGAAGTCATGAAGATTCGATTGAATCTTTTGAAGACGGTTCGTCAAGTTTAATTTATAGTCTTCTAGCTTCATTTCGTAGAATGTTAATCCTTGAGTAGGTCTTACGTTTTTAATCTTCATAACGCTCATATCTTAGAGCTAGGATCTTAGTAGAAGTCCATACGAACTTTCCCGAAGCTTCGCGCTTCGATTCGTGACTTCTTGTGCTGTTAGTTGGTTCAAGAAGAAGAACCAACCGACTAGATGGTGATCTAGTCGGTCGGCAAAGCTTCTTGGACCGACTAGTTTGCCTCCTTCAATTCTAGCTCACTTATTGTTTACAGTTAGTCGGTCAAAGAAGGTTCACCAACCGACTAGTTGTGAAACTAGTCGGTTAGGAATCCTTCTTAGACCGACGAGTTGAGCTTCTACTGTACAGCCCAAGTTACTGTTTATCGTTAGTCGGTCTATGTATATTTGTCGACCGACTAGTTGATGAACTAGTCGGTTAGACTTTGTTCTTGGACCGACTAAATCAATTTGTACTCAGACTATTTGTTTTATCTCTTAGTCGGTCTAAGTTCACTCACCGACCGACTAGTTGTGAAACTAGTCGGTTGGCAAGTCTTCTTGGACAGATTAGTTCTTTAAGTCTGAACTTCATCTATTCACTGTTCACCTCTTAGTCGGTTCATGTTGATTGACCGACCGACTAGTTGATGAACTAGTCGGTCAGTGATCCTTCTTTGACCGACTAGTCTGCTTCAGAATAGAGCCGTTGGAGCATTAAATGCCACGATTTTTGCTCTCTCTTTCCTCTATCCTATATATACTTGGAGTGCTGCATTCATAGCACTCAAGGTTGATATTAATTGATATTTAGAGATCAAAGAGAAAGCATTTAATCTCATTCAAAGCTCATTAATTTCATTCTTGAATCTCTCCCTCACTCTTATTTCAAAAGAAAGATTCATTGATTGTGAGCCTTCCAAGCCAAGTGCTTGATTCTAGGTCACCAACAACTCACCTAGGACTCCTTTGCTGGTCATCTACTTGGAGCTAGGGTTTGGTGCCTTCTTCTTCCCCAAAATCATCTTTGCCCTAATTCGTAAGTTTACTCAAGGCATATGTATTTTGTGGTAAGCAATTCATTTACTTTCATATTGTAAGTGTTTTACTCTCGGTTGTAAGAGTTTGTTTGTGATCCCGGTTTGTGGGAGTCACATTTCGATTTGTGTATGATTTGATCTTGTAGAGGTTTCTACAAGTATTTCATAGTGCAAATTTGAGTTAGAAGTTTCTAACTCAAGTATCCGGAGGGGATCAGGGTGTTTGGGACGTAGGATCACCGGGAACAAGTCGGGGAGACTTGGGTGGATCCTAACCCGTTAAATTGTTTGTTTGCGATTGTTTTCCATGTTGTCTATATTTACATTTCCGTATTTCCGTATTGTTGGTAGAGTTTGCAAGATAAGTAGGAATTATCTTCTTAATTATTTTAAAGTACTATTCACCCCCCCCTCTAGTACTTGTGCAGTAGCTTCGTAGGGTATTACATACTATCCATAAAAAATATGGGAAAAATACTTTGCCTATTGGAATGATAGAATATTTCAAAAGAGTGAGAGGCTGTCTGAAAATCTGGATGCTCGTGTCACTCGACCGAGTGGAAATGTGACTCGGTCGAGTGAGAAGTGTGACTCGGCCGCGCACGTCAGTCTGAAGATCATCTAGAAAAACAGAGAAGTCGGTATGGCTCTCTTTGAAATTTTGGCCTCCGCTCGGGCGAGTGGAGTTCTTACTCGGTCGAGTGGAATTCACCACTCGCCCGAGTACATTGCGGTACTCAGGCTGGCAAACGTCGTCATGTCAGTCACGCTCGACCGAGTAGGCTGCTTCACTCGACCGAGTGAACTGCCTTGCTCGACCAAGTGGCCTGTTTCAGAGCTCATTTCTCCTTCTCCTCGCTTCCTCGTCGATTCCTTCGACGTTCTTCTTCTTCTTCCACTCATCCTTCAGTGCCGTTAGCTCCTTGATATGGTCATGGGCAATGCTCCGGCATGTGTGCAAGTTCTTTAGGCTCATTTTTGCTCCTGATTGCTCCATATTTCTTGAAATCAGACGAAAACAAGAAATAGTGAAAAGTTACGAAATATCTTCGAATAATCATGAAAATTGCAATATGAGCAATCAGAATGACATGAAAATATGCCGAAAAAGGTGAAAAATATGAGCCGATCAAAATCTCCCAATCTTACCTCTTACTCGTCCTCGAGGAAAACGAATATTGAAGCTCACCAGGAAGTAAAAATAAGAAAAACAAAAAAGAATACGAAGTAGAAGGGGTCGCTAGATTATTCTCTCAGATTTTCAAGCCATAATCTACACATCACGATAACTCGGTAAATACGAATCACACGCCATAAAGATTTCATATCTTACTTAAACATGGTACTTGCAAGCTTTTAAGAACAACAAAAGGGACTCTCTAAATTCATACAATCAATTCATATCCACTTCACGCATTCCATAGAATTTGATATACAAATCAATGGCAACACACTTTTCAATCCAGAGTTATAACAGAAGCATATCAAATCACACCAAGCATGCAATGGAGAATGGAATAAATCATGGCATTCACATATTTATATCGAATCATAAGAAGTCTCCATAACTAAAGTATTTTGCTAAGTTTCAGCATTATCAAACTTTCCCATTCGTGCACCTCTCCACTCTAATATCGCACTCACTCATATGGTCAAGTGAATTCACCCCCCAAGCTTAGCTTGAGGTATCACATCTAAAGAAATATGATAATGGAAAATGAGATTTTTGCCTTAGTTTTCCCAAGTATTTTGTGGCTCCAATAATAAGATAGAGAAATATTTTTCTTTTTCTTTTTGAACTTTTTGTTCCTCATTTTTCTTTTTGGATTTTTGTAGGAGCTACATGATTTGTATTTTTGGTTTTTGGCTCCTTTTTGGCTTTTTGTACTTTTTGGAGCTGACCTTTTCTTTTGTATGGATTTTTGGGAAATAGATGCGATATAAGTAGCTTTAGAAGGTGAACTCAAGTGACATGTAGAGAATAAAAAGATATATATGGAGAAGGAAATGGTGTAACTCTCGGTTCACTCTAAGATGTGCACAAATAGTTAAATAAGATAATACATCAACTAAACTCATATGTAAGCGTGGATATTCTAAATCATTTCAATAAATAGTGAAGTCAAGCAGTAAAGTGTACAATCATATCACACATGCAACAGAACGTGAATAAGACATAAGGCAGATGCTTTCGTTATACAATTGATGCGTGAATCTTGGTGCACTTCCAACAAAAGCATACTAAAAACTAATCCATACATTCAGCTTCAATTAATATCATGCATTCATGTAGAGGAATCATCAAAAGAATATATAAGCAAGCACATGGATAGCTAGACTATGAGATACTCTAAGTAGCATGACAAGGAATAATTAGCATCGTGATGGTTGATAAAGCATTCAGAGATATCAGCATACAGAACATATCTAGCAAAAGAAGGAAAAGAAAATAAAGAAATAAAAATAAAAGAAAGGAAAGAAAAGAAAAACAAGCACACAATATGATGCATGAACACACATAAAAGTAAAATAAGATGGAAAAATCAAAAAGATGATGCAAAATTTTTGAAAAATTCTAAAAATCCTAAAATAAAGTAAAACATGTAACTTATGCATCTAAATGGTATGTAAATGCACTCCCCAAAGCTTAAACTTCATATTGTCCTCAATGTGATCATAAAAGGTATTTATGAGGAACAATGATAAATATGAGGCGGTGAATGAAAAAAATTATGATATGAATGATATGGAATCCTAATGCAACTACATGCACATGCAATGATGCATGAGAGCGCCTTCCCCAAGCTTATACCAAGCAATCTTATTGAAATGACTCGATCAATAAAATCACGACTTTGCAAAGCATGATCAAGTCAAAGAAATAGGAAAGTAAGTTTATCATGAAGGAAATGCTCGATGGGTGGTGAGAAAAAAGTTGTCACATATCAAAATGTGGAGGGGATAGCAATTATATATATATATATATATATATATATTGGGTTTGGGGTGTAAAAGATTTTTGTTGCCGTCATATGATGTGATATTTATTCGGAACTAACAAATCAAGCAAATCTATATGGTCCTCTCGCTGTCGAGGATTCGTGTTTATTGAAAGCATAAAATTTTACGCTATTGCTACACTAATGGATTGATAACACCTATAGCAAAAGGCGGATCCAGTATCTTTGCCGGTGCAGGCAACTGCTACAGCTGCTCCTTTCGTGGCTCCGCCAGACGTGTGTGTCCACGAACACCAACGAACTCCAGCAATGCATCCTCCAGCATTCCCACAAGGGCTCCACCTGTACCCTGCAGAGAATAGGATGCATCAGTTCGTTGCGAAAAATTCACCCTCATAATAAAAGTATTCCAAAGAGGATGGTCTATAGAAATATATGAAATAAATAGTGGTGGACGATACTTCCCTGGAAATAATTTAATATCCTCTTGTGCTGTGATAGCTATCTCCATGATGTACTCTCTCAGTTGCTCAGGTAACTCTGGATCATACGTGTGGACCTCCTTGACAGGTTCGTTTAGATATGACACGTCCAAGCATACCTCCGATCCATAATCATATGTGTGCTTTACGACGTGTCAAAAATATCTGAATCAAAATAAATATCAATTGGAATACATGATTCAGAAATGGAATGAGTAAAAATATCTCCCTGAGTGGGAGTAGTAAGCTCTGTGGGATAGTCCTCGGTGTCAGTTGAAGATGAGGTGGCTGCAGAAGCTCTAATGGAGGAGGGTAACGCTCGGGATCCTCATGAATGGCTGTGTCCTCGTCCCGATGCACGACCTCCTCATCGATAAGCTCTGGCTCTGTGTGTAAGGCCTCCTCAAAGGCATGCTTCGGCTCCACAAGGTAAATAACCTCAATGTCTTCTCCATCTGAATCATCTCCGTCCATCCACTTATCGTATGGACTAGCTGTATCGATGGGTGGGGGAGTGACGATGGTGTAACCCGGCTCTGCAGGAACACGTCCCAAGTGTCTCATTGCAGTTCTCTCATCAGAAGTGACTGCATCCATGCCTAGTACCGTTGTCTCCTCAGAGGTGGAAGCATCAATGTCCTCGGCCTGCCGTGCAAGAATCTCATCTAGGTACGCATAAAAATGTGTGGTCCATATGATCTCAGCCTCAGTGGAAGGTAGAGGTGGCTGCAAAAGCTCAACTGCAGGTGGGCAAGACTCTGGTTCAATCTGAATGAAGTTACCATCATCCCAAAGTGCTGCCTCCTCAATGTAATGTTCTGGCTCCACATGTGAGGCCTCCTCATCAATATGCTATGGCTCAACCGGGTGCTCTTTTGACTTCTTATCAACTATCAATATAGGCTCTCTCTAAAGTGGTGATGTTGGTTGCTCATGTGTGTCAACTTGTGGGGATGTATCATGTGGAGGAGAATGCCTGCAAGCAATCCAAAAATATAGTCTATCCCCCTCAAGACTGACATGGACGTCCTCCTTAAATGTTCCTACAGTCGAAACATAGTTCATAACAAAATCTGCAAATCGTAGCTCAAATGCATCACCTGCTGTAATGCTCTCTGAACCGATGAACTGAACTGACTCCAAGAGGCCCTCCAATAAGTTCTGAAATGTGTCCTCCTCTGGCAGTGCATATGACTCAATTTCTGCTTCCTCCACTGCCTCTTCATCCATACACTCTTCATATGCAATAGCTGTATCTTAGGATGTAGGATCAACGATGGCACATTCTGGCTCTGGTAATATGACAGGCGATGCTTCTTGCCCATAAGATGAAGAAGTAGAACTGATATCTTTGGAAATCCCTGCAACCTTAAGCATGAGCGCACTTATTTCAAGGTCTCTTTTTACCGATTCCAATTGAAGGATGCTCTTTTCAATCCTGGCTTGTACAACCTGGTGTGCAAACATCTCATCAAGAAAGTATTCTCCCGTCTGAGCATTCTGATCAAAATCTGTGGTTCACATAATATAATTCATAATACCTGATCAACAAAGATAAATACCTGAAGAAAAATATCAGTGGAGCAAAAGAATATAGAAATGATAATAATGGTGGCGATGGTGAAAATTTCCTTTTGTTAATTTTTTTTCGTAGTCTAATCAACCTAATTGTGACAAATTGGCACCCAATGGGAAACACCTCCCGGCAACGGCGCCAAAAACTTGATCGCTCCCGGATATACACTCGAAAAATAATTGTAGTTTTACCGCAAGCGCACGGTGTAGTGGTGAGCGGGTATCGAACACGAGGAGGTGGTGTTGGCTCCAATCTATCTTAGGTTGGCTCGACTACTAAGGTTTTATTGGTGGAGATGGTTATGGTATGATGTAATGGAAATGGTGATGGATGTTTGTGTCGATGATACAGAAGTCGGTTAAATATCGATTCAGATTCAATATAATAAAAGTGTCTAGGGCTAGGGAATCCCCACTACGGTTATCATGCATCCTTGTGAATCGCGAATCTCAATGTTACTAGACTTGGATTGAGGTGAACTAGTCGTAACTAAATAGAGAACCAAGCTCACGCTCTCGCACTATTGCAGGTCTATAGCGACCTAGATTAGAGCCCACTCTCGTGCAAACCCTAATCTAAGCCACTAGCATTAAGATCGACATCATCATCCGATCACAACTCAAGCCCACTCTTGTTCAAACTTGAGTTATGATCTAGACTGTGATAGTTTGTATTCGTCCAATCTCTTGCAAACGAATATGTGTATAGAATTATAATAAAAATGCTAGATTTGGTCCAATCTCTTACAAACCAAACATAGTGAATCTCGATTATAAATCTAAATCGAATATTTAGACCTTCCCATTGATCAGAGCCCAATCTCTTGTAAACTCTAGATCAATGGAAATTCCTAGCTATCTGTAATAAATCAATCACAATCTAACCTCCTAGCAATTATGGCAACATAGACGTTCATTCATCACAAATTTAGCTTTAGATTTATAGAGTTCATCCCCTTCCCTAGAACAAAAATCAACCAAACATAGCAATAACGATGTAGAAATCAGTAAAAAAATTGCTTGCATATAAAAAGATATCAAATCAAATATTCAAATAACAATAACAAAGATACTTAGCTTTCATGAAGAATTCCAATCCAAATATAAGCTTTTAGATCCGAGAGAGGGCCTAGGGCATGACCTAACCTCTAAAAAAGTCTCCAAGAAAAACAATGGGAACTCCCCTCTAAGGACGGCTACCAATCTTATATATATGTAGTGCCCTGTGGTAGCTACTGCACACGTACTAGAGGGGGGGGGGTGAATATTACTTAAAATAATCAAGATAGTTATTCCTAATTATTGTGCAAGAAACAAACGACAATGCGGAATTAACAACTATCAACAAGAATTAAACAACGCAAACAAGCAATATTACAGGGTTCGGATCCACCCAAGTCTCCCCGACTTGTTCCCGGTGATCCTACGTCCCAACCACCCGGATCCCCTCCGGATACTTGAGTTAGCAACCCGAACTCAAGATTTCCACTATGAAGTACTTGTGAAAAACCTTCACAAGTCAAATCATACACAAATGAACTTGTGACTCCCACAACCCGGGATCACAACCACACTCTCACAACCGAGAGTGAAACACTTACAATATGAAATGAAATGAAATAAACACTTACCTACAAAATCCTATGCCTTGAGCAAATCTTACCAAATTAGGGCAAGGATGGATTTTAAGGAAGATGATTTCACCAAACCGAATCTCCACCAAAAAGATCAGCGATCGAAGACAAGGATGGAGGATGGTGACTTTGGATCAAGCTCTTGGCTTGGAAGGCTCACAATGGAGAGAATCTCTCTTGAGGAAATGGCTCAAGGAGTAGAGGGAGAGATTCTTGTGAGGAAGAGAAAGCTTTAGAATGGAGTTGAATAGCTTCTCTTAGATTTCTCCAAATCTCTAAAATGACAGCCTTGTATCTTATGAAAGAGCCCCTCCAACTATATATAGGATAGAGGAGAGAGAGAGAGAGAAAAACGTTTCAAGAAAAGCTCCAACGGCTCTATTCTGAACCAGCCTAGTCGGTCAAAGAAGGATCACTGACCGACTAGTTCATCAACTAGTCGGTCGGTGATTCAACATGGAC
Source organism: Scilla litardierei (assembly GCA_030789695.1). Classification (NCBI taxonomy): domain Eukaryota; kingdom Viridiplantae; phylum Streptophyta; class Magnoliopsida; order Asparagales; family Asparagaceae; genus Scilla; species Scilla litardierei. The sequence goes on from CM061132.1 coordinate 59,806,828, forward strand.
CGACTAACGGTTGAACAGCCAAAAGGTGAAGTTCCAGGCAAAGACAACTAGTCGGTCTAAGAAGACTTGCCGACCGACTAGTTTCACAACTAGTCGGTTGGTGAATGATCTTTGACCGACTAACGTCGAAATGGAATAGGTTGACTTCAAGATGACTTAGTCGGTTTAAGAACAAATGCTGACCGACTAGTTTCTCAACTAGTCGGTCGGTAAACGTTCTTTGACCGACTAACTCGAAACAGTAGCTCAGGCTGAATATGACTGAACACAACTAGTCGGTCTAAGAAGGATTACTGACCGACTAAATCGTCATCTAGTCGGTCGGTGACTCTTCTTTGACCGACTAACTGTAGTCATAGAAAGAGCTGAATTAGAGAAGGCAAACTAGTCGGTCCATGTAGAGTTGCCGACCGACTAGATCGTCATCTAGTCGGTTGGTGACTCTTCTTGAACCAACTAACATGCACTCGAAGCCGAGGGAAGAAGCGATAGGCTTCGGGAAAGTTTCTAATGGCTTCTATGAATATCCTAGCTCTAAGAAATGAGCGAAATGAAGTATATAATGTAAGTCCTACTCAAGGCTTAACATTCTAATCTATGAAGCTAAAAGATTATAACATAAACCTTATGAGCCGTCTTCAAAGCTTCAATCTTCATTACTCTTGACTTCAATATTGCCCCTTGAGCTTCAACGAAGCTCCAGGCACACGATCACGCGTATTGAGAAGTCTTGAGACGTCGCTTTTGTTGTACATGGTATTTTGGCGACGAACTCCAAAACTGCGCTCACAAATAAGTTAGTATACATTATTTATGTTTGCTCATCATCCAAAACCAAATCCGGGGAGTCCAATACTCAACATTCTCCCCCTTTTTGGTGATGACAAACCAATCATAAATAATAACAATAATAATGATTCACCTTGAAATTTACTTACTCCCCCTGCATTGATGACACGTTAGTTCCATTTTCAATAATATTCATATGCATCAAGCAGCGAGGGAGATATAAAATATGAATCCTACTATTGACATATAGGATCTAAATCCATTTTATATCTTCACTCCCCCTGAATCTAACACATCATTTTAGATTCATGGTAAATTCCTTTGAATTATTAGTTAGCACATTGTCATTATATCTCTCCCCCTTTGGCATTAGCAAAAAGAGCGGGAGGAGGTCAACCAATGGCTAAAAATAATGCATGGGAGTCGAAGAATACGACCAAGGCCCAAAATAACACCAATGCAAAATATCAAATTCAAAATACCGAATAAAAGCAAAGCGTGTCAAGAAGACCAAAGTCGAAAATCGGATACCGAAATCATCAAACCATAGGCGAAATACGAAATCCGAAATCATAAAATCATCGGCGAAAATCGGAAAACAAAATCACCAAGCCATAGGCGAAAATCGAAATACGAAATCATCAAGCCATAGGCGAAAAACGAAATCCGAAATCATCAAAACTCAAATCGATTTCACTAATTGAGTTTTGGAACATACTCTCCAAAATCAATAGAATGCATGGAAAACAATTCTATGTTTCCATAGAAAGAATTCAATTAAATCCATAAAATCGTCGAACGACGAAATCAACATCAGAGACAAATAAATAATCCGATGTGCATACCAAATGTAGCATGCAAGAATGTTATGCCAAAAATAGATGGAACATCATATAACTATGGCATACACTAATCTAACTTACCAATCGTAATATATTCTACCAATGGATACCAATGTGAATCAAAAGTATGAATATACTTACAACATTAAGCTCCCCCTACTTTGGTGCATCACTTAAGCACCATCAACTCCGTTTGAATGAAATTCATTTGCAAATCTAGGAGTTGGTAGGGTTGGTATCCCATGGTGAAATTAACCTAGAGAATATTATTTTGGTATCCAAAAATCTATTTGGATCCAATGGGTTAGGCAATAAATTTAGAGAACTAAATTCAAAAATAAATGTAACCCATTCTTACCACAATTGCTTTGGTACCCATAGAATGAAATTAAACTTATGGTACCAAGCAATGAAGGGTCAAAGGAAATTAACCCTTCGGAAACCAAGTCCAAGAGGAACTTGATTTCCCAACATAATCATCATTCAAAATAACATCATGAATAAACGATTGCACATACAAATTCTTATTATGCATGCTTGTGTTCTTCGGACCCCAAATGGTGTATGTCTTGGGAGTCCTAATCCTATTGGGAACATGCATATGTTGTTGATTTCTATGTGATGCATATCGTGGGTAAGCATATGGCATGCGATGCAAAGGTGCATGACGATAATTATTCATATGAGAGTGAGGATGAACATATGAATGTGGAGGAACACGTGCATGAGTGTGTCTCACATGGTGTGCACGTGCTCGTGGATGCGGAGCATAGAAATCGGCATATGTGCTAACATGTGGGGTAGGATTTGTGTTCCTACATGGCATGGTATACATGAAGGCATGACCCTTCTTTGGAGGTCCACCCGAAGTGGGTTTCTTTCCAAATGGGGGCGTGTTCCTAGCGGAAGCACCATTGGTAGAAGATCTACCCATGACGTGTTTACTTCCACTAGTAGAAGCATCGGAAGATGGCCTAACAAAGGTGGCGGACGATTTGGATGACTCTCCCATCTTATACCCCAAACCAATGTGATGATTGGCCGGAGGTAAGTCATTTAGGATATCATCCAACTTGCCCTTACCTTTGTTGAATTCATGAATTCGGCCTAATGTGCTCTCATGCTTCTCGGTGAGAGAATGCAAGGAAGCATCCAAAGTGGACACTTGCGATGCGAGTGCACAAACACGTGATTTGAGATTTTTATTCTCAATACTCAAAGTTGAGATTTGAGACGTCAAATCAGCTATCACATGTTCATCCGAATCCTCGATATGGACATGCTCAAGTTGAGACTTGAGGTTTTCAATCTCATTTCTCAACCCATCAACAACGGTGTCGTTGTTGACGATGAAAGGCTTAGGCGAGTTTTTAAGACTATCTAATTCATTTTTAGTCTTCATAAACTTAGTAGCCATATTAGAAAATTTATTCCATAGTTGTTCATTGGCTATTCTAAGTTCATCATTGGTTACCTCTTCGCCTTCATCCTCGCTTCCATCCTCGCTTTCATCGGAGGAAGTCTCTTCATCACGATCCTCTTTTCCCATAAAGCACGTGTGTGCTTTCTCCACTCTTTCATCGTCCGACTCTCCACTTGAGGAGTCGGAGTCGGTGAAAGTGCCGACAAGCCCTTTCTTGTGCTTTCTTGACTTGTCGTGCTTAGATCCCTTCCATTTTCCCTTGTGTTTGTAGAGAGGACAATCCGGCTTGATATGTCCTGGCTTATTGCATTTGTAACACACGGGAGAAGAAACATTAGTTGAAATAAATTTAGAATTACGATTCAACTTACCTTGTCGGAAGAATCGGAGGAAGTTCTTTGCCAAATCGGCCAAAGCTTCCATGTCCAACTCATCGTCCGATTCTTCTTCCGATTCTTCATCATCGGTAGATGGAGCGGCCTTGAAGGCAATCGCCTTTTTCTTTGGCTCGTCTTGCTTCAAGTATGCCTTCATCTTTTCCTTCATCCTTGTCTTGCTCTCCTTGCGTACCTCGTAGGACAACAAGGTACCCATTAGTTGTACAACCGTGTACTTGTTCATATCGTTACCTTCCTCGATGGCGAAGGTGCGCTTTTCCCAATAAGAGGGAAGTCCGTCGATAATCTTTGCAACTTTCTCCTTTTGGGTATAGAGCTTCCCGAGAGCTTCCAATTCGTTGGAAATATCCACGAACCGAGCATAGTATTCCTTCATCGTTCACCCTGTTCCATGTGAAACAACTCAAATTCTTTATTAGCAACTACGAGTTTAGAATCTTTTACCGTGCTCGATCCTTCGTGCAAGATGAGGAGGGAATTCCATATTTGATATGCACTCTTACATGTGCATATCTTATTGAAGTCCTCGGGCTCCAACGCGCATTGCAAGGCGTTCATTGCATTGGCGTTGCTTACCTCCTCGGCGACCTCCGCGGGAGTCCATTTCGCGAAATCTTCTTCGGTAGGCACGACATACTCTGTCATCGTGGCTCTCCAAAGTGAAGCGCTCAGGAGGAAGGTTTCCATCCGGCATTTCCAGTACCCATAGTTGGTACCGTTGAAATGAGGAGCCCTGACAGAGGATTGTCCTTCCAAAACAGAAGAAGATCCGTGACGATCCTTGAAGACGCTGTAGTCGTTGTTCGTCATAGCTCTCAACTTTGGCTATGTGTAGCTTTGAACTTGGCTCTGATACCAATTGTAGTGCCCTGTGGTAGCTACTGCACACGTACTAGAGGGGGGGTGAATAGTACTTAAAATAATCAAGATAGTTATTCCTAATTATTGTGCAAGAAACAAACGACAATGCGGAATTAACAACTATCAACAAGAATTAAACAACGCAAACAAGCAATATTACAGGGTTCGGATCCACCCAAGTCTCCCCGACTTGTTCCCGGTGATCCTACGTCCCAACCACCCAGATCCCCTCCGGATACTTGAGTTAGCAACCCTAACTCAAGATTTCCACTATGAAGTACTTGTGAAAAACCTTCACAAGTCAAATCATACACAAATGAACTTGTGACTCCCACAACCCGGGATCACAACCACACTCTCACAACCGAGAGTGAAACACTTACAATATGAAATGAAATGAAATAAACACTTACCTACAAAATCCTATGCCTTGAGCAAATCTTACCAAATTAGGGCAAGGAGGGATTTTAAGGAAGATGATGTCACCAAACCGAATCTCCACCAAAAAGATCAGCGATCGAAGACAAGGATGGAGGATGGTGACTTTGGATCAAGCTCTTGGCTTGGAAGGCTCACAATGGAGAGAATCTCTCTTGAGGAAATGGCTCAAGGAGTAGAGGGAGAGATTCTTGTGAGGAAGAGAAAGCTTTAGAATGGAGTTGAATAGCTTCTCTTAGATTTCTCCAAATCTCTAAAATGGCAGCCTTGGATCTTATGAAAGAGCCCCTCCAACTATATATAGGATAGAGGAGAGAGAGAGAGAAAAACGTTTCAAGAAAAGCTCCAACGGCTCTATTCTGAACCAGCCTAGTCGGTCAAAGAAGGATCACTGACCGACTAGTTCATCAACTAGTCGGTCGGTGATTCAATGTGGACCGACTAACGGTTGAACAGCCAAAAGGTGAAGTTCCAGGCAAAGACAACTAGTCGGTCTAAGAAGACTTGCCGACCGACTAGTTTCACAACTAGTCGGTTGGTGAATGATCTTTGACCGACTAACGTCGAAATGGAATAGGTTGACTTCAAGATGACTTAGTCGGTTTAAGAACAAATGCTGACCGACTAGTTTCTCAACTAGTCGGTCGGTAAACGTTCTTTGACCGACTAACTCGAAACAGTAGCTCAGGCTGAAAATGACTGAACACAACTAGTCGGTCTAAGAAGGATTACTGACCGACTAAATCGTCATCTAGTCGGTCGGTGACTCTTCTTTGACCGACTAACTGTAGTCATAGAAAGAGCTGAATTAGAGAAGGCAAACTAGTCGGTCCATGTAGAGTTGCCGACCGACTAGATCGTCATCTAGTCGGTTGGTGACTCTTCTTGAACCAACTAACATGCACTCGAAGCCGAGAGAAGAAGCGATAGGCTTCGGGAAAGTTTCTAATGGCTTCTATGAATATCCTAGCTCTAAGAAATGAGCGAAATGAAGTATATAATGTAAGTCCTACTCAAGGCTTAACATTCTAATCTATGAAGCTAAAAGATTATAACATAAACCTTATGAGCCGTCTTCAAAGCTTCAATCTTCATTCCTCTTGACTTCAATATTGCTCCTTGAGCTTCAACGAAGCTCCAGGCACACGATCACGCGTATTGAGAAGTCTTGAGACGTCGCTTTTGTTGTACATGGTATTTTGGCGATGAACTCCAAAACTGCGCTCACAAATAAGTTAGTATACATTATTTATGTTTGCTCATCATCCAAAACCAAATCCGGGGAGTCCAATACTCAACAATATAGGCCCCTCAAAACCCTTGCAAATAACCCTAAAAACCCTCTAAAATTAGTGCCCAAAGTCAGCTCTGGCTGCAACTTAAATTCTGGGCCTACGCTGACTCGGCTGGGTGAGATTCTCACTTTGGCCGAGTAGCAATTTCAGCACTGTAGCGTCAACTTGCAAAAATTTTCTAGATTTCATCCGACCTCCGATTGGCACGTTCTTGGCGGCTTGGAACTACCATGAAGTCTACTATCCATAAAAAAATATGAGAAAAATAAGTTGCCCACTGGAATGATAGCAGATTTCAAAAAAGTGAGTGGCTGTCTGAAAATCTAGGCGCTCTTGTCACTCGGCCGAGTGGAAATGTGACTCGGCCGAGTACGTCATATCTGCAGATCATCCAGAAAAACAGAGAAGTCTGCCTGGCTCTCTTTGAAATTTTGGCCTCCCCTCGGGCAAGTGGAGTTCTTACTCGGCCGAGTGGAATTCACCACTCGATCGAGAACATTGCGGTACTCAGGCTGGTAAACGTCGTCGTGTCTATCATGCTCGACCGAGTAGGCTGCTTCACTCGATCGAGTGAACTGCCTTGCTCGGTCGAGTGGCCTGTTTCAGAGCTTTCTTCTCCTCCTCGCTTCCTCGTCAATTCCTTCGACGTTCTTCTTCTTCTTCCACTCATCCTTTAGTGCCGTTAGCTCCTTGATATGGTCATGGATAATGCTCCGGCACGCGTGCAAGACCTTTAGGTTTATTTTTGCTCCCGATTGCTCCATATTTCCTGAAATCAGACGGAAACAAGAAATAGTGAAAAGTAACGAAATATCGTCGAATAATCATGAAAATCGTAATATGAGCAATCGGAATGGCATGCAAATATGCAGAAAAAAGGTGTAAAATATGAGCCGATCAGGGGTTAGACATTCTTTGACCATTCACTCCTGCGAGTGGACAACACAAGTTCTTGATTATGGCGATAGACTACTTCACCAAGTGGATCGAAGCAGAGCCTTTGGCTCGCATCACTTGAAAGGAGGTCAAAAGCTTTGTGTGAAAATCGATCATTTGTCGATTTTGGCATCTCATGCCATTGTAACAGACAATGGAACACAATTCCATTGCGCCGGGTTCAAGGAATTTTGCTCTGAATGGAAGATCAAGTTACGCTTCGCTTTTGTGGCCCATCCTTAGTCTAATGGTCTGGCGGAGGCAGCCAACAAGTGTATCTTAAAGTCGTTGTAGAAGAATGTCGGAGAAGCTACTTGGGCATGGCCAGATGAGCTTCTCGGCATATTGTGGTCCTACATGACGGCCCACAAAAACTCAACAGGAGAGACCCTTTTTATGCTCGCCTATGGATGTGAGGTGGTCGTACTTGTTGAAGTAGGGGAAGAACCTTGCCTCAGGCACTTCGATGAAGAAGGAAACTCAGAAGGACTCAAACTCAACTCAAATTTGATCGATGCGGTCAGAGATCGGGCCCTTACCACCCTCATCAGACAAAAAGGTCGTTTAGCCCGCTACTACAACTCCAAAGTCCGAGGGTGAAGTTTTTGCATAGGCTTGCTCGACAAGGAAAGATCGTCGCAAAATGGGAAGGCCCCTACAAGGTGACCGACGTCATTGGCTTGGCCACCTATGACTCTCTAACATGGAGGATAAGGAGCTTACTCATCTCTGGAATGCAGAGCATTTACGAACGTATTATCAATAAGCATGCATACAAAGAGAGTGAGTCGTACCCGTTAGTATTTTCTCTTATACTTTGTTGAAATAATGAATGCATTGCAAGTACAAGGTCGATTATCTCTTGCTTTACATAGTTTCCAAAATATATGTGTTAGCTAAATTTTCCTCGAGCATTGTATCTCCATCATTGCTTTACATTGCGACCGAAGAACCACAATGTGTTAACTAACCCTCGTCGTCGGACGCAAGTCGAAGGGGCCACGCTCCTCACCACTGAACAACCCTCATTGTTAGACGTAAGTCGAAGATGATACGCCCCGTGCCACCGAACGAATGTAAGTCAAAGTGGCCATGCTCTTGAATTTTTTAACCCTATAAGATGATCCTAATCACACTTTTTAGGTTACGTGAGTGGGCATTATTACGACCACAAAACCGAATAAATTAGGTTGTGACTGTTATTAAACAATCCGAGCTTAGTCATTTTTTCATGCTAAGTCTTGAATCATTGAGGGGGCATATATAAGTGAAATAAGCTCAGTTTTCTACTATTATATTCTAACACAGTTTGGTAAAAAAGCAGTCCTCTTATAGGTGGCCGATTTATACAAAATATCATGCCAAATCTGTACAAGAGACTAAAAGTTCCATAGCTTGATTACGAAGAACCATTGCTCCCTGGAGCAAGAACTCCGTCAAGGAATGTTGTAACTTAGCAGCAAGCTTAGTCCTTAGAGCCTCTGCTGAAACCGTCGAACGTTCCAAATCCGCAACATGAGTTTGGAGCTCATACTTTTCCTTTTCAAGCCTAAAGTATGGATGAAATTCCGAGAAATATGACCGTTGAGCAAGCTCAAAATCTACGGCGCGATAGAGAGCTTACTGAATTAAGAGGCCAGATTGCAAACATACACCAAGCCATTGCTCAACTAGGCCTAGGAAGGAACCATGGAAGAAGGAGGAACTCAAGGAGCACTCATGTCATCTCTTACTTATCTAATTCAGACTCTAATGATGAAGGATCTTCATCTGAAGATTCAATAACTCAAGTTCATCATAGAAGGCCCCACAAAGATGATTTCAAAGATGTGAAGATAGATCCATCAGATTTTGATGGAAGCTTGAATCCCGAAGTATATTTGGAGTGGGTTCGTTCTATTGAGCGAATATTTGTAGCCAAAGTTTATAATGATGAGAAATGCATTAAGGTTGCATGCATCAAGATCAAAAGGTATGCATCGATCTGGTTTGAGAACCTGAAATTGGAGAGGAGTCAAGAAGGCAAAAGAAAGCTTAAGTCTTGGATCAAACTGAAAAGACACATGGATAAAAGATTTATTCCAGCAAGTTACAAGCAAGATTTGTATCTCAAGGTTGTTTCTCTTAAGCAAAAAAGTCTAAGTGTTGAAGAGTATATTAGAGAATTTGAGCAGCTCCTTATGAAGAGTGGAATTCAAGAAGAATCTGAACAGAAAATTGTCCGATTCCTTGGTGGGTTAAATCGAAATATTGCTGAGAAGGTTGATCTACAACCTTTTTGGACCTCTCAGGATGTGTGCAAGTTGGCCACGAAAGTGGAGAAACATGCTAAGTTGAAGAAGACAGCAAGCAAGCCTCCAAATTTCTTTAAGAGTGATTTCTATAAAAATGACTCTTCTTCTGCAAAAGCTGATAAGAATAAGGAGAAGGTCAATGAAACTCCTAAAGAAGTTCAGAAAAGGTTTGATGGGAAGAAATGCTTTAAGTGTCATAGTTTTGGCCATTTCCAGGCTGATTGTCCAAATAGAAGAATTATGACACTTAAGGAGATTGAAGAGATTGAGGAAGAAGTTGAAAAGGAAGTGATTTGGGATACTGAAGGAAATGCTGATCCTGAAGACGAGATGGTATTAGAAGCTGATCAAGGTGAACTTCTTATGTTCAGAAGGGTTCTCCATGCAAAGGAAGCACCGCAAGAACAAGGCCAAAGAGAGCAAATATTTTACACTAGTTGCACCATCAAGGGCAAAGTATGCAATCTCATTATAGACAGTGGTAGCTATGCAATTGTTACGTCTACAATATTCATTGAGAAACTTCAGTTGCCTACTACACCACACCCCCATCCATACAAACTTCAATGGCTTAGCAAGAACAGTGATGTTAAGGTAACCAAACAAGCTCTTGTTGCTCTTTCCATTGGCAATGTTTATCATGATCGTATTTTGTGTGATGTGATTCCTATGGATGCTAGCCATATTCTCTTAAGAAGACTATGCAGTTTGATTGACATTTTATTCATGATGGCCACAAAAACACTTATTTTCTTATTATTGATCAATAGAAAATCACACTTGCTCCTTTACCACCTAGTCAGATTTATGTGAATTTACATCGGGTGGGAACCAGTAGTGAGAAAACATACTACCCATGCCAGGCACACGTTGATCATTACTTACTAAATTGCAACACTATTTATGCTTTACTTTTGGTTGAGGCTTCGAAAGGAAGAAATGAAGAACCATTGCATCCTTTGGTGCAATCATTGATTGAGCAATCTCAAGATGTATTCCCGAATGATCTACCACCTAGTTTGCCTCCAATAAGAGGGATTGAGCATCAAATTGATCTCATACCTGGTGCTCCTTTGCCAAACAAAGCTGCCTATCGCTGTAATCTAGAAGAAACCAAAGAGCTACAAAGGTAGGTGGAAGAATTGGTTGCTAGAGGAGCCCATGTTCTGTTCCAGCTTTGCTTGTTCCAAAGAAGGATGGTATTATGTGCATGTGTGTTGATAGTAGGGCCATAAATAACATCACCATTAAGTATAGATATCCAGTTCCTCGCTTGGATGATATGCTTGATGAGTTGCATGGTTCTATTGTCTTCTCAAAGATTGATCTTCGTAGTGGTTATCATCAAATCAGAATGAAGGAAGGAGATGAGTGGAAGACATAATTTAAAACTAAAGGAGGATTGTATGAATAGAGGGTCATGCCATTTGGACTCTCTAATACTCCAAGTACTTTCATGAGGCTGATGAATGAGGTCCTATGTCCTTTCATCGGTAAGTTCGTCGCTGTATACTTTGCTGATATTCTGGTTTATTCTAAGAATCATGAAGATCATTTGAAGCACTTTACAGATGTCTTTTCTATTTTGAGGCAACAAAAACTTTTTGGAAAGGTGGAAAAATGTGAATTCTTCACTCCTAGTGTTTTTTTCCTTCAATATGTTGTTTCAAAGGATGTTATTTCTAATGATCAATCTAAAGTTGAAGCTGTGAGATCTTGGCCAGTTCCAACCAACATATCTGAAGTAAGAAGTTTCCATGGCCTTGCATCATTTTATAGAAGATTCATTAAAGATTTCAGCACTCTATTGACTCTTATAACTGAATGCATGAAGAAAGGTTCTTTCAAATGGACTAATGCTGCTCATAATGCCTTTGAATCCATTAAGAAGAAACTTTGTGATGCTCCAATTTTGGCTTTGCCCAATTTTGATAATCTCATTGAAGTGGAGTGTGATGCAAGTGGAGTAGGTATTGGGGCAGTTCTGGTGCAATCTCAACGTCCCATAGCTTATTTTAGTGAGAAGTTGAATGGCTCGTGGAAGAATTACATCACTTATGATAAGGAGTTCTATGCCATTGTAAGAGCTCTTGATCATTGGAGTCATTATCTTCGCCTCAAGAAATTTGTTCTACATTCTGATAATCAAGTACTCAAGTTTATTAATGGACATCACAAGTTAAATCAAAGGCATGCTAAATGGGTTGAATTTCTTCAATCCTTCTCATTTTTTTCAAAGCATAAATCTAAAAAAACCAATGTTGTAGTTGATGCACTTTCAAGGAGGTATTCTCTTCTATCTATTGTTGAAGCTAAAATTCTTGGTTTTCATTTTATTAAAGCTATTTAAAGGATGATCAAGATTTTTCTCAATTATTTAAGGAAGAAAGAGCTTCTCTTTCAAGCCCTTATGTGATTCAGGAAGGTTTTCTTTTCAAGAACAACAAGTTGTGCTTTCCCAAAAGTTCAATGCGTGATTTCTTGTTGAAAGAAGCCCATGGTGGAGCTGTTGCTGGTCATTTTGGCATCAACAAGACACTTGACATCTTGCAAGAACACTTTTATTGGCCTAAGATGACTGGTGATGTCCATAATGTTTCAAGATGCTCTATTTGTCATAAAGCTAATAGTCAATTTCATCAAGGAATGTATACCCCTCTGCCTGTTCCAAATCAGCCTTGGGAAGATGTGAGCATGGATTTTATGGTGGCACTACCAAGAACTCAAAGAGGGAAAGATGCTATCATGGTAGTTGTTGATCGTTTTTCAAAAATGGCTCATTTCATCGCATGCACGAAATCAGATGATGCCTCTCATGTTGCTGATCTCTATTTCAAAGAAATTCTCAAGCTTTATGGAGTTCCAAAGACCATTGTAAGTGATAGAGATTCTAAGTTTTTAAGTCATTTTTGAAGATGCTTGTGGCAATTGTTGGGGACAAAGCTCTTGTTTAGTACTGCCTACCATCCTCAAACTGATGGGCAAACAGAAGTGACAAATAGAACACTCTCAACTCTTCTCAGAAGTTTGGTGGGAAAAAAATATCAAAGATTGGGATAACAAACTTTCCCATGCCGAGTTTACATTCAATAGAGCTCCATCATATGCAACATGAAAGTCTCCATTTGAAGTGAATTATGGAGTGAACCCTTTTACTCCCATTGATATGACCCCACTTCCTATTGAGTCTCAAGTGAGTTTTGAAGCTGAACAACGTGCCAAAGAAATGAAAAAGCTCCATGAATAAGTGAAGACCAGAATTGAAAGGGTGAATGAATTGTACAAGCAAAAGGCAAACAAGCATCCCAACTCCCTTGAATTTAAGCCTGGTGATCTGGTTTGGATTCATTTAAGGAAGGAAAGGTTTCCCGATCGAAGGAAGAACAAGCTCATGGCTCGTGGTGATGGCCCTTTCAAAATTGTTGAGAAGGTTGGAAGTAATGCATACAAGCTTGAATTGCCTGGAGAAACCAATATTTCTGCCACTTTCAATATTGGTGACTTAACTCCATTCTTGCCTGAAAATGAAGATGCTGAGGATTTGAGGGCAAATCCCAATCAAGGAGGGGAGAATGATGCAGGATCAAGCATGACTAATCTGATGATGTTAGCAAGTGACGTCAAAGAAATTTCAAGCTCCAACTTTAGCTCTCAATTTCAGGTTGGTCAGCAAGCTGTTTTGGGCCAAGTTTTGCTTTATTGGCTTTCTTAAAGAGTCAACTATGTTGGGAAGTGATTATTTTGGCATCAAAACTCAAATGAAGATTCAAATTTCAAATAAGGGGGGAGCTGAAGAGTGTGGACGAATTTTGAAGACTTTGGCCTTGGAAATCCACTCTAGCATTTACTTTTTTAGCATTCAATGTCTAGAAAGTTGTAGCCTAGTAAGTTGTAGCCTAGTAAGTTGTGTTATCAGCCTTGGAAGTTGTTGGCTATTAAATGCTGATGTATGTCATTATCAATGTTGTATATCTTCTTTAAAAGAGAGTCTTTGTAACTTAGAAGATCAGTTTTGTGGAATGAAAATTCTGAAGTTGCAAGTTCTTTCAAAACTTGTTGTTAATCTTGTTTTCTTTATCTAATCGTGGGAAGATTAGTGGTGAGACAAGTGAGTTCTTTCTCAATTGGGAGGTGGCCTGGACTTTAATCTCAGTTGTGGTGAGCTCCATTTCCTGATCTTGAGTGGTGGCATAGCCTTTATCTCAGATCTATATCCTCCGTTCTACTCTTCAATTTTGAACTGCATACATTCCATTAGCCATCACGCATCAGCCGTCCTATGATTCAAGAAAGCTGATTCTTCTTCCCATACAATGAAAGGAGGCTGGTGGCGCTCCCCTCGAATCACTTCTTGCGCAATAGGAGAATGCCGATTCAGCACTAAAACTCCCTCGTATTTTGAGGGTATGGGGCCTACCGGGGGAGTCAGTGGGTCGACGCCGCCCTAGGGCCACTTATCCTTGGGATGGCTAGAAGGAGATGCAGTCTCCATTTGAGAGCCACCATGGACCGTCGACTGTGTCTGAATAACTGAGGATGATGGTGTAACACCCTTGTCCAAATCAAAGGCCGGAGAAGCTATATCATCGACCCTGATTTTCTTTTCGATATTCCCCATGTTGACTAAGGGGAGACTCCTTTTCTTGAGTAAGGATTTTGCAGGTTTCGGGTTCATAACTGATGAAGGAACATTCACAACAGGGACGTCTGAGGCAGGAGCCGAAGATGAGGACCAGTTTGAGTAAATAATGTTCTGGCTGGTTATCACAGGCAGGCAAGTCAGGGACAACGACCCAAAAGTCATCCCGATTCCTATTCCTTGATCAGGTGAGCTCTGGCTAGTGAGATATGAAGGGCGTGCAGAGGTATTACATGCCTGCTTTTTCCTTCATTGCTCTAGACGAAGCTTTCATAGCTTTGAGGGCAAACTCTCGGATTCCCTTCCGACCATCTCTGCAAATAATAAAAGCAATTAATGTAAGTGGTCGTAAGAGGAACATTGAAACAGTATATGTTACCCGGATTCCACAGGAAGGTCTTCATTAGACTATCGTCTAATAAAAGTGTGATCGACCTCTCTTTCGACGGCCGACTCAACAGAATGTTGGCTAGTTTGATTTCACCAGGGGATAATCTCACCTCCTTGAAAATGTAAGGATTAGGAGTAATCCAATGAGTGAAGTGATTTGGGTTCAATATTGCGTATTTAACCCCCCATTTAGCCCTATTTTGTGCTCATGCGATGCTACATTGTTCTCTAATTCATACGTATTTTTTACACATTTATTTATTAGAGAAAACACACTATTTGAGCACAAAACAGCATTTAACGATGTATTTCTGCACTTTTGATATTTTTCCTAGTTTGGTCTCGATCTCACGATTCCAACGACTATTTATTTGTATTTTTCTGAGATCTGTGCTAATTACTATGAATTTTTGAATGCAGAATACATTTTAAATGAAGAAATACGTTGGAAATAAGAGAAAATACGTCGCCGCCCAATCAAACGCTGCCACGTGGCAGCAGCAGATCAACTCCCGCCGTATCCAACGGCACAGACGTGCGGGCGACGTGGCTTGATGAGCAGCGTCCGATGCTGATCCAACGGTCGAGGCGCACGCGGGATTCCTTGGCGACGTGGCTTCACCTCGTCCGCGAGATCACGATCCAACGGCCTACAGTGCCCCGAGCAGTTGAATTCGAATTCGAAATAGGCGGGCGACGTGGCCTAGTCTGGAGCGTTGATCGAAGATCCAATGGCGTAAGGCTGCGCTCTCGTCGATTGCGATGCGGGCGAGCTCTCAGCCGTTCGATTCTCGCGATCGAACGGTCCAAACGAAGCCCGAAGAAAACTCGGAGGCAGTAATGCTTGGCGACGTGGCGATATCACGTCCATTGAATGCAGATCGAACGACGAAGAAACGTTCCGAGTTGGGTTCGGATGCGAACGAAGAAGCGGATCCGATAACGGTGGACACGCGTCGCTCCCACGAGCGATCCCGCAATGATCAACGGCCAGAAATTGCCCCGCTCGAGATCAGCGGTCCAGATGACTTCGGGTGCGATTTTGGTGCAGATTTGAACCCGTTAAGCCCAATAAACCCGCAATGTTATTATTTAAGCGTATTCTAGGGGTTTTGGGCGTATAATTGGCGTATTGGAGCACTTAGGAGCCGTATTTTCTTCTGCAAAAATTCTGTAAAATTCCAGAGCGAGTTTCTTATTTCCAGAGAGTTTTGAAGCCTTTTCAAGGAGAATTGGTGATATTTTCTTCAACTCTAGCTTGTATTTGGGTGTTTTAGCTTGTATTTTGCCCTTAAACCTCCGTATTTTGCTAATAAACTTATGAATTCTGATCTGAAATTTGTGTATTTCTGCACCATGAGTAGCTAAATATTTTATGTGCATGGTATGGAGTAATTAGGTGATGTGAATCGTATTCATTGGTTGTATTATTGCGCTTAATCGCTATATTTGCTAAAGTTTAATCGTCGCTCTTAAATCTACTTTTTCATATTCCAAAAGAATTGATCTAGTTGATGATCACCCCACAAGGGTGAGATTTGATCTCTCCAAAAGAGAGTTTCATACTTCATATGTACGTTTACAACTTTAGCGATATACTATTAGAATTGATGCGTTAACTCCCAAAAGGACATCTTCCGATGATTCGCTCCCAAAAGGAGGTTTCGTTGTGTTATACTTGATCAACAAAAGCTTACGATTCCCTGATCCTAATGAACCCATGCCATGTACATGCCTTTTATATCTATTTTTCACAAACTAGAGTTCGTTGTTTGCATTGATCGCACATAACAATCCCATCACCACACACTTTTCATACCACCTTCACCATCCCTATTAAAGTGCTTAGATTTTATTCGTAGTTACTCTATTTGACTTGGACTTGTGGTTTCAACAGATTCTCCCGAGGATTCGACATCTGGACTCCCAGATTTTACTACTTGAACGGACTCTTGCGCTTGAGAGAAGCACCTTTCGGAGCCCACCAAGTTTTTGGCGCCGTTGCCGGGGAGAACGGTTTGTTACTACGATTTATCTCATTCAGAGGACCTTCGGTGAGATCTTTCCACTTTATTGTATATAATTTTTGTTTTCTTTTACATAAAAAAAATTATTTGTGCTAGTTTATGTGGCATAGGACTCCTAGGACACATAGGTTGACTCGACGTTTTGATATGGCTAATAATAATATGGATGAAAATTTTAGCAACAATAACAAGAATAATGTGCAACCTGGAGTGCCTAGGACTTTAAAAGATTTACTTCGACCCACTAGGACTAGCACTGCTTCATGCTTTGTTTTACCTGCCGATGCAAATTCTTTCAATTTTAAACCTGGGGTGATCCAACTCTTACTCACCTTTCATGGGTTAGACAAGGAAAATCCATATCTTCATATTAAAGGATTTGAGGAGGTTTGCTTGACATGCTTTGATGGGAAAACTAGCGAGGACATGATATATCTTAAACTGTTCCCATTTTCATTAAAAGACAAAGCTAAAAATTGGTTGAATGCATTGCCATCATGCTCTATTACTACATGGATTGATTTGCAGGCTGAATTTCTAAAGAAGTTTTTTCCTATTCATAGGACACAGGGACTGAAGCGGCAGATTATGAACTTTGCCCAGAAAAGCGAGGAAGCATTCTACCAGGCATTTGAAAGGTTCAATGAGTTGCTGCTCGCATGTCCGCACAATGGCTTCGACAAAAGAAAGATTATTGGCTTCTTCTACGATGGACTGCAGCCGCAAATGAAGCAATTTGTAGAGATGATGTGCAATGGGGGATTCTTTGATAAAGAGCCATACGAAGCTTGGACGTACCTAGAGGAGGTAGCAGAAAATGCGCAGACATGGGACACTACTTCAGACTACGAGAGAGGAGGCCATTCTGCACCATCCCAGCCCTCACGAGGAGTGGTATTCAATTTGAAGCAAGAGGATGCGTTGGAGGCAAAGATGGAGGCCATGATCTCAAACAAGCTTCATGCAATGAATTTGAAAGAGGCCAAGGCAGTCGAGATAGAGCAGATTTGTGCACTTTGCGACGTTGGTGGCCACGACACTAGTGCTTGTCCTACACTTCCAGCTTTGAAGAGCATGCTAGGAAATCCTACTGGGGTGAATCAAGTGTCTTCGAATCACCAGAACTTCAATTCCAACAAGGGGTGGCGCAACAATCCAACCTTGAACTGGGGCCCCAATCAGCAGACTCAGCAGCAGCAGGCTCCCCATCCGTTTCGATAACCTCAATACAACAACAACTATCAAGGTGGGAACCAGAGGAGGGACCATGAGCCAGTGCAACAACAGCAGATGCAACCATTTGGCGACGCGCTTCAGCAGCTTATCCAATTGCAACAAGCTTAGATGCAGCAGCAGCAGGCTCAATTTCAGGCTCAGCAGACTCAGAATCAACAGATGAGCAAGAGCTTGGCGAGGCTTACAGCGACATTAGAAAAAGGTAAGCTTCCATCTCAGTCAATTCCAAATCCTAATATGGGCTCCTCTTCTTCTGCAGGAAATAATATGAAGCCTTGCCAAGCGGTGTCCACTTTGAGGAGTGGAAAAGAGATTCAGAAGCCTGACCCACCGAGCAGAGAAGCTGAGCAAGAAGAGAGAATTCAGACCCAAGAAGAGGGAATTAAAGAGCAAGAGGAGGTGCAGGAAGAGAGCACTGACGTGGGTGTGAGCAAAAGCGTCATTAAAGAGAAGGAACCCGCAGCATATGTACCTGCAGCACCCTACCCTCATCGGCTACTTCAGAAAAGCAAAGATAAGTATCAAACTGAGATTCGAGAAATTTTTCAGAAGTGCCAGATCAATATTCCATCGCTTGATGCTATTAATCAAATACATGCCTATGCTAAATTTCCGAAAGATTTGTGCACTGTTAAAAGAAAGTTAAATGTGAAAAAGAAAGCATTATTGACTGAACAGGTTAGCTCTATTGTGCAACAAAATACACCACCTAAATTTAGAGACCCTGGATCACCCACCATCACTTGCACCATTGGCACTAAAAAGATTGGAAATGCTTTATTGGATTTAGGTTCTAGTGTCAATATATTGCCATATCCTATTTTTGTGCAGCTTGGGTTAGGACAGCTAAAGCCTACATCTGTTATATTGCAACTAGCTGATAGATCTATTAAAGTTCCAAAGGGATGCATTGAGGATGTCCTCGTTCAGGTGGACAAATTTTACTACCCCGCGGACTTTATAGTTCTAGACATCCAAGGACCAAAAACTGCCAATGCTACTCCTATCATCCTAGGTAGACCATTCCTAGCGACATGTAATGCTTTGATAAACTGTAGGGATGGTCAACTGAAAATTACTTTTGGCAACATGACCTTGGACTTGAATATTTTTAATACTTGCAAGTTGCCACTTGTGGATGATGAGATTGAGAGGGTGCATACGATTGATTCGTTGGTGGATGATTATATTTGTTCTGAATTTTGTGATGATGCTTCTATTGTTGAGACTTTTATTGGTGATTCTGATGACATGCCTTTTGTGCAGGAGAACGTGAAGGAGCTCAATGCGGTATGGGAGCCTAGGTTCGAGGCTTTGCCACCTAATGCATCAATTCAAATTTCATCTGAGGTGGAGGATCCAAAGCCAGAGTTGAAGCCACTTCCTGACTATCTTAAGTATGCTTTTCTTGGAGATGAAAACAGCTTCCCTGTGGTAATATCTTCTAAACTTTCTTTAGAACAGGAAAGCTCTTTACTTGATGTGCTGAGGAAACATAGAGGTGCCATTGGTTGGTCCATTGTTGACATAAAAGGTATAAGCCCTATTGTATGCATGCATCACATTTATTTAGAGGATGATGCCAAACCCACTAGAGAAATGCAACGTAGGTTAAATCCAACATTAAAAGAAGTGGTGAAAGGCGAGGTACTAAAATTATTAGATGCATGCATTATTTATCCTATTTCTGACAGCAAGTGGGTTAGCCCTACACAGGTTGTTCCTAAAAAGTCTGGCCTCACCGTGGTTAAAAATGAGAATAATGAGCTTATCCCAGTTAGAGCCACCACAGGTTGGAGGATGTGCATAAACTATAGGAAGTTGAACTCCCGAACTAGAAAAGATCATTTCCCTCTTCCATTTCTTGACCAAATTTTAGAGAGGGTGGCTGGACATGAATATTATTGCTTTCTAGACGGTTATTCAGGTTATTATCAGATTGAGATTGCACCTGAGGACCAGGAAAAGACCACTTTTACCTGTCCCTTTGGTACTTTTGCATTTAAAAGAATGCCGTTTGGTTTATGTAATGCTCCAGCCACTTTTCAGCGATGCATGCTCAATATTTTTGATGATATGGTTGAGAAAATTGTTGAGGTATTTATGGATGATTTTTCAGTATATGGTAGCTCTTTTCATGATTGTTTAGCTAACTTGGCTCTTGTTCTTGACAGGTGCATTGAAAAGAACCTCCTATTGAATTGGGAGAAGTGTCATTTTATGACCACAGAGGGACTTGTCCTAGGTCACCTGGTTTCTAAAGATGGTATACAGGTAGACAGAGCCAAGGTAGCAGTAATTGAGAAGCTACCAAGTCCTAAATGCGTGAAGGACATCAGATCATTTTTGGGACATGCAGGATTTTATAGGCGGTTCATCAAAGATTTTAGCGCTATATCTTGCCCTCTCTGCAACTTACTTACTTTAAATGTGGACTTTATTTGGACACCTGAGTGTCAACTTTCTTTTGAAACTTTAAAGAAGTTGCTGATTTCTGCTCCCATTTTGCAGGTGCCAGACTGGTCCCTACCATTTGAAATAATGTGTGACGCAAGCAATTACGCAGTTGGTGCAGTCCTAGGCCAAAGAAAAGATAAAGTTCTAGTGGTGATTTACTACGCTAGCAAGACACTAAATGACGCTCAGAGGAATTACACGACCACAGAGAAGGAGTTGCCGGCTGTAGTATTCGTGTTGGAAAAATTCAGGAGCTATAGTCTGGGATCACCTATTTTGATATATACTGATCACTCTGCTTTAAAATATTTATTGTCTAAAAAAGATGCTAAGCCCCGATTGATACGATGGATTTTATTGTTGCAGGAGTTCAATGTCACAATCAAGGACGAGAAAGGCGTGGAGAATCTAGTAGCTGACCATTTATTACGATTGACAGTAGGCCTTGATTCAGCGGATGTGCCTTTGAAGGACTCCTTTCCCGACGAGCATCTTTTTAGCGTTTCCACCTCTCCATGGTATGCTGATATCGTTAATTATCTGGTAACTGGTAAGACCCCTGACACTTGGTCTCTTCAAGACTTTAAAAGGTTCAAGTACGAGGTAAAATATTTCTTCTTTGATGATCCGTACTTATATAAATATTGTAGTGATCAAATTGTTAGGAGATGCATTCCTGATCATGAAATAACCAGTGTGATATAATTTTGTCATGATGGAGTCTGTGGTGGACACTTTTCAGCGAATAAAACTGTGACAAAAATCTTGCAATGTGGCTTTTATTGGCCAACTATGTTTAAAGATACATTTCATTATTGCAAGACTTGTGCTGCATGCCAACAATTAGGGGGTATTACTAAACGTAACATGATGCCTTTAAACCCCATTTTGGAAATTGAAATATTTGATTGTTGGGGCATAGACTTCATGGGACCTTTCCCACCTTCATTTGGATATGCTTATATATTGGTTTGTATTGATTATGTTTCTAAATGGGTGGAAGCTATTCCTTGCAGGTCGAACGACACTTCCGTTGTGCTTAAGTTCCTCAAAGAGAACATTTTCTCTAGGTTTGGAGTGCCCAAGGCCTTGATCAGTGATGGAGGGTCTCATTTTTGCAACCGCATGTTCGCTACTTTAATGAAGAGGTTTGGGGTCACACATAAGGTTTCTACTCCGTATCACCCCCAAACCAATGGCCAAGCAGAGTTGGCAAATAGAGAGATCAAAGGAATTTTGCAGAAAACGGTGAATCCTTCAAGGAAAGATTGGAGTTTGCGCTTACCGGAAGCATTGTGGGCTTACAGGACGGCCTACAAAACAATTTTGGGGATGTCACCTTACCGTCTAGTTTTTGGGAAGTCTTGTCATTTACCTGTTGAGATAGAGCATAGATCTTATTGGGCTATAAAGAAAATGAAGTTTGATACTGATGTCTCTTTTTCTTCTCGCAGGTTGCAATTGTTGGAGCTGGAGGAATTGAGGAGAAATGCGTACGACAACGCTAAAATATCAAAAGAGAGGATGAAATCCGTCCATGACATGATGATCTTGAGGAAGGAGTTCACCCCAGGCCAAAAAGTATTGCTATACAATTCCAAGCTGCACATCTTTCCTGGGAAGCTTCGCTCTAGGTGGTATGGACCATTCGTCGTCAAAGAAGTTTTCCTACATGGCGCTGTGCTCTTACTTAATGAAAAAGACGGGAGTGAGTTCAAGGTGAATGGCCAACGATTGAAGCATTTTCACGAGCCTTGGACCAAGGAAGCGAGCACCATGGATCTCACAGACCCACCTTCGGGTGGGAACTAATCAGGTGTGTTCTTTCCATGATTCCCTCTTCCTAACATTGAGGACAATGTCTATTTTTAGTTGGGGGGAGGGAAATAACTTTTAGGATTTTTATTTTATTTTATTTTCTTTTTCTTTTAGGATTTTATTTTTTAGTTCCCTTTTTGCATTGAAAAAAAATTTTGAGTTAAGAAATATCACCAAAGTCTATGTTTACCTAGAAATGACCCCTATGTGATGAAATTTCTCGATATTTATTCACCACCGTACACTCGTGATTTATTTTCCCCACCACTATTATTCAACATTTCAATCTCATTTTACATGAATTTGAGTGCTTGTGGTGAATTTCTTTTTACACATCTCAATGGCAAGATTAATCGATGACTTATTGAATCTAAAAATTATGGATTAGCAAGTGGTATGCTTTCATTGGAACACACCAGAGTTCATGCACCAATAATTCATAAATTAACTGGAGCATTGTTCTTTATCTCGTATTCATTGCCAATTGCATGCTTGGTGTGATTTTGGGTAGAAAAAGTACCACGTCATTTGAAATGATTAGGATACCCATTCTTGTGAAGAATTAAAGAAGAGAAAGTTATCTTGCCACGTTGTTTATGCACACACAAAAGAAGAAAAAATGAGATGAATGTGGAAGAAAAAAATGAATAAATGTGCTATTAAAGAAATAACTTGGTTGGCTCGAGTAGTACAGTCCGAGGGGCCCTTCTTGGCCTAATGCCCTATTATTGTTTGATTTGGGAGCCATTGACCGGAACCTCAATTATTTGATGGAGCGATCCAAGTTATATACTTTTTCGCGAATGTTGCTTGATGCGCGTTACGCGGAACTATGAAAAAAAGGCGAAAGGAAATAGAGAATAAGTGTGCATGATTAGCGAGGCAAGAGAACTTCCAAAGCTTAAAGAAAATGCAAGATGTGGTGTGAGTTCCTATGAATAGAGATTGACGTGTGTATGTCTTGATACCATCCTATCTTTTGATGCTTGCTTTGCATGAAAATTTCTACGCTCCAAGTTAGATTATTTGATTGAATAGGTGTGGGCCATTGATTTTGTATACTATGAGCTATGAAGTAATTGATAGTGAATTTGGGCCTATTTTATAACCATTTGAGATGCTTGACATTCATTTTTGAAAACCCACAAGTACCATCACTTGATGAGCTTGAAATATTGATATTAGTGTTTGGTCATCTCTTTTGTCGTAGTAGTATGATGGTGAGTAATTTGAGATCTGATAAGGTGATCTAGGCGTATTTTTAATCGCTCTTTTTGCTAGAGACTAGCAAAACGCTAGTTGGGGGGTGTGATTTGGGTTCAATATTGCGTATTTAACCCCCCATTTAGCCCTATTTTGTGCTCATGCGATGCTACATTGTTCTCTAATTCATACGTATTTTCTACACATTTATTTATTAGAGAAAACACACTATTTAAGCACAAAACAGCATTTAACGATGTATTTCTGCACTTTTGATATTTTTCCTAGTTTGGTCTCGATCTCATGATTCCAACGACTATTTATTTGTATTTTTCTGAGATCTGTGCTAATTACTATGAATTTTTGAATGCAGAATACATTTTAAATAAAGAAATACGTTGGAAATACGAGAAAATATGTCGCCGCCCAATCAAACGCTGCCACGTGGCAGCAGCAGATCAACTCCCGCCGTATCCAACGGCACAGACGTGCGGGCGACGTGGCTTGATGAGCAGCGTCCGATGCTGATCCAACGGTCGAGGCGCAAGCGGGATTCCTTGGCGACGTGGCTTCACCTCGTCCGCGAGATCACGATCCAACGGCCTACAGCGCCCCGACCAGCTGAATTCGAATTTGAAATAGGCGGGTGACGTGGCCTAGTCTGGAGCGTTGATCGAAGATCCAACGGCGTAAGGCTGCGCTCTCGTCGACTGCGATGCGGGCGAGCTCTCAGCCGTTCGATTCTCGCGATCGAACGGTCCAAACGAAGCCCGAAGAAAACTCGGAGGCAGGAATGCTTGGCGACGTGGCGATATCACGTCCATTGAATGCAGATCGAACGGCGAAGAAACGTTCCGAGTTGGGTTCGGATGCGAACGAAGAAGCGGATCCGATAACGGTGGACACGCGTCGCTCCCACGAGCGATCCCGCAACGATCAACGGCCAGAAATTGCCCCACTCGAGATCAGTGGTCCAGATGACTTCGGGTGCGATTTTGGTGCGGATTTGAACCCGTTAAGCCCAATAAACCCGCAATGTTATTATTTAAGCGTATTCTAGGGGTTTTGGGCGTATAATTGGCGTATTGGAGCACTTAGGAGCCGTATTTTCTTCTGCAAAAATTCTGTAAAATTCCAGAGCCGAGTTTCTTATTTCCAGAGAGTTTTGAAGCCTTTTCAAGGAGAATTGGTGATATTTTCTTCAACTCTAGCTTGTATTTGGGTGTTTTAGCTTGTATTTTGCCCTTAAACCTCCGTATTTTGCTAATAAACTTATGAATTCTGATCTAAAATTTGTGTATTTCTGCACCATGAGTAGCTAAATATTTTATGTGCATGGTATGGAGTAATTAGGTGATGTGAATCGTATTCATTGGTTGTATTATTGCGCTTAATCGCTATATTTGCTAAAGTTTAATCGTCGCTCTTAAATCTACTTTTTCATATTCCAAAAGAATTGATCTAGTTGATGATCACCCCACAAGGGTGAGATTTGATCTCTCCAAAAGAGAGTTTCATACTTCATATGTACGTTTACAACTTTAGCGATATACTATTAGAATTGATGCGTTAACTCCCAAAAGGACATCTTCCGACGATTCGCTCCCAAAAGGAGGTTTCGTTGTGTTATACTTGATCAACCAAATCTTACGATTCGCTGATCCTAATGAACCCATGCCATGTACATGCCTTTTATATCTATTTTTCACAAACTAGAGTTCGTTGTTTGCATTGATCGCACGTAACAATCCCATCACCACACACTTTTCATACCACCTTCACCATCCCTATTAAAGTGCTTAGATTTTATTCGTAGTTACTCTATTTGACTTGGACTTGTGGTTTCAACAGATTCTCCCGAGGATTCGACATCTGGACTCCCAGATTTTACTACTTGAACGGACTCTTGCACTTGAGAGAAGCACCTTTCGGAGCCCACCATGAAGAACGAACCTACACTTGGAAGGAAAATGAATGAAAATGTATCTTCCCAGTTGTGGTTGGGGCTAGGGAGGTCGTAAACAAGTTTTCTGTTCTTGCGAGCAATGATGTGATACCATGGCGCTTAAGAATCAATTTCTACTTGAAATAAGTACCTTAAAATCTAAATGGATGGTTTTATTCCATGAAGCTCGCAAAGCATGCTAAAACAAACCATCGGGAAAATAACACGAGGTGTAAGTTGGCAGAGGAGAAGTTCTAAAAAATTCAAAATCTCTAAGATAAAGCGATGGAGAGGAAAACGAAGACGAAATAGGAAGGATCCCAAATATACTCTGATTTCTTGTCTCCGATGAAAGCAAACCCTTTCATTTAATTCTGGAATCCTAATCCTATAAGGAGGGAAAAGATAATCTGACTGAATCTTGTTGGTCAGATCGAAAGATAACTCCGACACCATGTCCAAAACTTCTCGAGGCACGGTGGACGATTCACCAGCCTGAAGAATGAGAAGTCAGGGTTCCATGAGCAGTCCTTTACCCTTCTCTGAGACCAAGAAAGATTGAGAGGGTCGAAGACGTAGTAAAACTTCAGACGGAGATGGCTCTTTGATTCTCAAAGGCGGCCACATGATTGAAAGAACTAAAAAGGTGCGAATGAAAAAGGGAAGATACCTTAGCACGAGCTGATGCATGACAAAGGAATCTAAAGCAGAAGCAAGATTTCCAAAATGTGGAAATGAAATGAGTTTGTCTCTTCGTTTCCCTCTCTCCATTTATATCAGAAAGTGAAAGCCCAAGTCGAATTTGACCGTTCAAAAGGAAACATGTGTCCACATCTGATTCCATTGATGCTCTACACCTCAAACCAAAGCAATGACTGAAGCAAGGAAATGAAGTTTTGGCGGTCGAAATCAAACGTTCCCACTTTGACTGTCATGCCCATTTAATGAGGTTTCACATCACTCAGTATCAATCAATGCCTGGTTTGAGTCTCAGTGATGGGGGCCATTGTTAATACATGGGTCTGGTCCACAAAGTGAAGATGTTCGTACTACCTGGAGACTAGGGCATATGAAGAATGATATGCCTCTGCCCAATAGCCCAAATGCCCATAGAGGAAGGCAGATCATTACCCAGTCAAGGGGGCTAGCTCATATGCCCATTGAGTCCCGCTAATTATGCGGGATTGGTTAATAAAGGCAAGAATAAATGGACGAACGTTACCTTCATTCCCGGAGAGGATCTCACCGTCATGAATAAGGGACCATTATGTACTACAAAAGGAAGACATCGCCTATAAATAAGAAGGACAACAACTAAGAAAGGGTTCATACTCCAAAGGTACTTAATACTATGTACTCTAACAATCTTATTCATTATTTTCCATTCTTAAATATCTTCCTCCAAACGCTCGGAGTGACTGAATCAAAACGATCTCCCTTGGGTCGATCTGGGCAGCCCCAAGCCTCTCTTTAGTCGATACTAACATAAGCATCGGAGGGGATTTGGGTCGGAACCCAAATCCGACCCCCCTAACGAGTGTAGGTGGTGCAGGTCGATTAAAGCACGATCCAATAGAAAGGTCGAAGGGTCGTAACTTTCGACCCTAAGATTGGTCAAGTTCTAGCATCGTAGCTCGAAGCCTAATCATCTACGACCCAGATTTCATCTACATTGGGTCCCATTTATCAGCTGACAAGACCCAACGTCATCAGAGGAGTCTACGTCAGCCCAATTTACTGTTAGCCACAACCTAGCCGTCAATAGAAGTCATCGCCAAATAAATCTAACCCAAACATACATTGGTAGAATAGTATAAATATGGTAAAATAGTCATCTGAAGAAAAGAACAAAATTCAAACAGAAGATTTTGACCATAAATATTATGATGAATTTCGTGAACTACAACTAAAAGAACTTTCAGGTGATTGCTATCGAAAACATCAGGCAGCTATAGATTTTTTAATATATAAAAACATAATTGATTCTGACATAATGTCAGACACAATTCTGTAGATTCCACAGAATCAGACACATCCAACTATAACATTGATTGTCCTATCACTAGACTGAGACGAATTGATTTACACATGAAGAGAACAAGGAGAATCCAGTAGCTCTATGCTCTACCTTCCTGCACCTGATACTAAATTTGGAATTCAAAATCCAGTCACCACCGAAGATACACGTATGACTGAAGCCAACCCACAACCAAAACCTCAAGCAAAGAACATAGATCCTTATCCAGAAATGTCAAAATACAGTAGGAGATCTAATTGTGTTTCCTTTCATAAGGCTCAAACAATAAATAAATCCGAGTTAAACTTCAAATCAGAGTGGAATAAAATCTCAGTCGGACTAACATTAAATATAGATTATTTATCTCATAGACAAATAAAAATATATTTAAATGAATGGACTCAACATACGTTAGAAATGATATACCTTCTGCTAACTGAAATGAATGTAGCAGACTTCCCACACTATGCTACTTGACTATGGGAAGGCACAACTTTAACATGGCTTCATAACATAGAAAAAATAAATCCTACAGAGCTACAAAATATAACATCCAACCCAACATAGGCCAAATCAATCTCCTCGTTATCACTACTATATAGTGATATTATTGGGGACGCTTTTAATGATGAAAAAGATTATGAAGACTTATTGTTAAAAATGATGCTATGTGATATATGCTAATTAGAAGAATTTGAACCTACATCAATTTCATTTTTCACCTAGAATCTATAAAGAAAAAGGTTTTTTTGGATAAGAAACTTTTTTTCTAAACTCACTTTTCCATGGGAAAATTTAATAAAACAAAAATATGAATATTTAATAAAAGCTGCCAGTCCTGATGGAAATATGGCAGATGCACACAGCACATGGTATTTAAAGAAAGCGAGTATGGAAACTATACAACAAGTCTGTGAAAATAATAAAGAAAAAAACAGGAAAAATGAATTAAATATTCTAAACTTGGTGCTTCATGTTGCTCAATGTTCACCTGACGTAAATATACAATTTGGTTGTCCCCCAGAATATGGAGGATGGAAAAAACAGAAAAAATATAAGCCATTATGTAAGAAGAAAAGAATTTTTAGAAACAAAAAATCCAAATTACAAAATTATTTGGAAAAAATGGAAATCTGAGTTTAAAAGAAATACACAATGGAGAAAACATTCTTTAAAAAGACATCTATTAAAAATAGAAGGTTCAAAAGGGGTTGTAAATGCTTCAAATGTAACAAAGGACACTCTGCTAATGAATTTCCCACCAAAATAAATGTAGTAGTAATTAAAGACATTGATAAATATGGTATCAATATTGGGACAATCAAAGAAATACCAAGAGATGCCACTTCAACTGTATATGAAGTTGAAAGTATATACTTCTAATCTTCCCACGACTCAGAAGAGAACTTAGAAGAGTCCATCGAAGACTTGACAGAAACTTTGATAAATATTACATAAATATGATAACTATAAATAAATTTTTTAACCAAATCAAAGTAACCCCACTTACATTATACACTATACTTCCCAAAAGAGAATAGTGCAGGATACCTATTATATGTTAGTAGAAGCCAAAGATTTAAAAGTTACAGAATCACACTGAAATATTACTAGACTTAATTAACAAATACCATTTGTGTTGTAACGGCCTGAATCCATCAATACATGTTTTATAGTATAAATAATTCCAATGATATTTTTAAATAAGTTTATGTGGTTTTTAAAATGTTTTGTCAGGTTTATAATATCAAAACTAGTTTCAAACCAATTATAAAAAAAATTTTGTATCATCAAAATAGTTATAGCATATTAGTAATTTCAAGTGTCATCAAAATTTTTAAATAGTTTATATGTTATTTTCTATTTAAATATCACTAAGATAGCCTTATTAATTGTATTTCTATGTAAATGTTATCAAAATAGTTTTAAACTTTTATAATATGATTCTATGGTCATTTAGTATTACCAATAATTTTTACGTAATCAAATCGACCTATAATCCGCAAACCCACAACTCAGACGTTTTGACCCAAAACTTATATTTTCATAGCTCAAAATTTGAAAGAGACATCATTTTCACGATCCTCGCGACAAAACGAACCAGTGGCATTTTTTCTAGAATTTTTCGGTGTCAGACGTGAAAAATGATAAGTTAATATTAAAATAATAATATTTTACTATTCCTAATTACCATTTACTAATTATGTTTTACTAATTACTTAATTACTTATCCTAATTACTTACATAACCCATCTCTTAGCAGCCCCACGTGTTACACGACTAACACTTTCGTCAACACATTCTAACCCCCTATTAATTAACCACATTGATATTAAATTATATCTAAATCTCTATAAACCCCACACTAACCCTTCTTCATCTCACACACAACAACTTCTCCCTGAGGCCAAATCAACACTCTCCCTCCTCCTCCTCATTGTTATCATCATCATCATCATCTTATTCATCTTATTCATCTTCTTCCCACAAGCTCGACATCCCTCCTCCCATCTCCGACCAACACAGTCGAACTCACGCCCACGCCACTGCAGCACCTCCAACAAAGCCCTTGAGCACCACCGACTTCATCCTTCTGACACTGTCGACGTAGCCCCATGAGCTCTGCCCCTTCCCCCTTTGAGCACCACCGCCTCTCTGATGACCGCCCTAGGCACCCCACCCTACGGCGGCTCTGCCGATGAATGTCGACAGCAAAGCCCACAGCCGTCGTCCTTCCTTCCGACTGCACAGTCACGGGCCGCCCAAGCCGTGAACTTCAATGAAGTCACCAGGCTTCGCCAGGTTCCGCCGACCGCCGACGCCCCCTCTGACCTCCCCTACGACCATCGACCAGCTCCCCACCATCGTCAAGCACAACCATAGTTCCCCGAGCCCTGCTGTTTCCCGACATCGCAAGAAATACAGACCCTTCGCTGTCGGTTCTTCGATCGAGTTGCTACCGACTGCCTAACCTCGACCGCAACACCGTCGGCCTCCGTGCTTCTCCGATCGAACCCAGCCCCGCTGCATGTAAAGAAGTGAAACACGAAAGAAAATAAAGAAGAAGAAATACATATACGTATATACGTATATATGTATATATATTATAAGAGAGATAATTAGATAAATTCATAATAAATTATTTAAGCATCAGAAAAATATACTGAGATCACCAGAAAATCCAGTGTCTCGCCACGAATGCGTAGGCACCAGTTTCGTTGCTATTAGGCAAGTATTTCTGTCATATTAGATTTTTACAATTAATTTTTATTCATATGATTTTCACTAAATAAATTTATCCATCGATTATCACGTAAGGTTCATAAATATTATATGTGATACTACTCGTTAAGACGATTAATTAGACATTTTTTACATAGAGTTCTTACATGTGGTTTTCTCTAAATAAATTGTGAAGCAACTTTCGTAATTCATTTTTTAAATTCAAAATTTTTTTTGGCCATTTAAAATTAAGAAAAATACTTATAATTGTTTAAAAATTATGAAAAACTTCATGTTAGGCTTAGATAATTATTTCTTGCCTAGATTTACATGTGTTTTTCATTTTAAATGTTTCTGAATTTGTTTTATATTATAACTGCCTGATTCAATAATCGTAAAATGTTATATTATGAGCTGGCGACTTGTTACTCATCATGAAAATTAAATTGAACTGCTATATGAACTCATGGGACATTGTGGAAAAGTTAGATGCATCTGTTATGATGCCACTGTACATGAATGAGCATATGATTGATGGAAATATACGATGATGATGGAAATATACGGTGATGCATACTATTAATCAATAGAACACTTATCATTTACCTAGCACTTAACTTGACATGTGGATATTGAGGTAGTTAATCGATAGAACACTTATCATTTACCTAGCACTTGACTTGACATGTGGATATTGAGGTAGTCCAGTTGTCATAAAGGGCATGTGAGTGACTGGATTAAAATTACAACTTTACCTACACTCACACGGAGTAGAGGAAAGTACTTGACCATTGCCCAATGGAAGGGGTCGGTAAGTAGCGCCACGAAGCGCTCCTGATGGTAATGTGCATTTTAGTTACATATTATGCACTCAGGCATGGACTTAGCACTAGTATAGGTTGTTATTAAAGTATTGCCATCATATTCTTATCACATGTATTCATTACATATGCTTTCACTTCATATTCGTCATACTCTTATTATGCTCATATTTATACTCACGTTATACATGCTACTACGTCATATTCATACTATTGTTACCATGCTCATATTGTACTCATACTATGCTCTCCAGTACAATTATTTTTTATACACAAGTTACCATACATGTGACCCATAGCCATATCGATGGAACTATATTGATGAAGCAAAAGTTGATAATCTGCGTTCTTAAAACTGATACTCGAGCTAGTCTCTAGGATTGTTTGGTGTCTAGTGCTGGATCACCCTAGTGGGGCTCTCCCTAGCTAGGTATAGTGATCCTACCTGGCCAAACCTGACTGGCCGTGTTTGCTGGGATCAAATTAGAATTTCAATTATCATCATATGCAAACATTGACTATATATACCTTGAATTCAACCTTTTTAGGTTCTGTTGATATGTTAATATAAAATTGCTGCTCTATTCATATTATTATCATGTTGCTTCCTCACCATGTCATTCTGTATAAATCTTATTATGGGAAATACTTGCCAAGTAACCCTCGATGACGAGCATTTCATTTTATGTTGTTTTATGAAATGTCCTTCAGTTTTTACTTGTGAGTTCAATGAAGATCCTACCGTAGAAATCGAACCAGTGCTCGAGGATTACGTGGAGTTCTTGCCTACTGAAGACTAGACTATTACCTTCGTGACTGCACTTTTAATTTGAATAATATAATTTACGTGTGATGTTATGGCCAGGCTGGGCCTATGGATGTATCTTTATTCTGTACACTTTGATTTGTAATAATGTCATTCAGACTGTTTATTTAATATGAAAGTTCCTACAGTTTGTAACACATAAGTTTAGTGTGTTTAAACAAAAGAGGAAGAAAAAAAGGAGAAAAATACTCATCCTTGTTTTAAGGACACAGCGGACCCTTTCGCGTTCTCACTCCAGGTAGAATGGGAAGCGGTGCGTGACATAGATACTATGGAATTATTCATAA
Organism: Scilla litardierei; assembly: GCA_030789695.1. NCBI lineage: Eukaryota > Viridiplantae > Streptophyta > Magnoliopsida > Asparagales > Asparagaceae > Scilla > Scilla litardierei. Next base: position 59,838,992 of record CM061132.1, read on the forward strand.
TATACCAAAGCACAAAAAAGAAAATATGTTCATTAATTGAACCTATGACTAACACAAATGCATATATGCTAATGAAAAGCACAAGCTTAGAATAAAAGACTATGATAATGAACAAGGAGATCCACTAGGGTTACTAGTAATCCAAAGATACTAAGATCTTCCTATAATAAAAGAAGACATATATGAGAAAAACACTTATACCCAATATGGTACGCCAACTCCTCGAGGAAAAGAAGAGGAAGCATCTTATGAATATATAATATATATGAATATACTAACTTCTAAGGAGGCTATGTTTTTCGATCACAATACGGGCTACTACTACTAGCCAACAATACGGTGTCGGGGAACAATTTGTCATCACAGATGAAGACTTTGAAAAACTAAAGCAATTCCCCGTTCATATAAAAAAGAAATATATAAACCACTTTCGTTTAAATCTAGATTCCTAAATCAACACACACATATATATTTGATGGAATGCAAGGAAATATTGAATAAAGAGGATCCTAGACTTCCTTTCCTTATATCAAATAGTATGGGATCCTTCATGAATGAAGCATCAAACCAAAAGAATGTGAAAAATTGTACAGAATCATAACATAGAAAGACTCTTCGGATCTAGACATACCTTTAGATTATATTGACAATTCCAAAAAAACTGTTCATATTATCACATAGTATGATGGCGGTTAGGAAGATATACCCCCATCGTCTAATGGTTTAGAAAAACAAGGATTCGACTTCCCCTTGGGGTATGTTCTTCCATTACACATTTTTGATAAAATCAAAATAGAAAAAGCCCACCGAAAAATGAAATATCTACATATAGGGCTAATACAATTAAAAATCACAGCTCTATTCAGATCCGGAATAGATACGCCAATTATGATAGTATGTCTTCATGAATGCATTATCAATAATCCAATAAAGAGCATCATTGGTGGTGCTAAATCTGACCTGGCAAATAGATTATTTGGTGTAAATATACATCCAAACTTTTTTGTTAGCTTAGATGATCCAAATATAGAAAAAACATACACATTATTGATTCATCTCCAGGGAATAGAACTATTACCTAGATCTAAAATCTTAAGCATACTCTTGGAACACTATATGGGTTTAAATGATACATCAACCTTTAGATCCATTACCCATAAACAGTTTGTAAAACTATTTGAGGTAGGAATGAGAAAGTCCATCCAATCTAGACTAGTTGACATCAACCATCTTAATTGTGATAATGAAATGCAAGTATTTGTTAAATATTTCAAACCTAAAATACAACTACCAGTCGAATATCTCACAGCCTTCGAAAATACAATATCAATAATAATTACTAGAGGAAATAATAATGTATTGAGTATTAGACTTCTCCCTACTTGGTGTTGATGGTGAGCAAACATAAATACTAGTGACTAATCCCCTATTTGCAGTTAATCCATTGCCTAACATATCATGAAGACCAATTAGCAATGGATGTCACTCAAGGATCAATCAAAGCATGAAAAGTGAATTGGATGATCAAAGATGTTGATTGAAGCTCCTAGAAGACTTCAAGCTCATTCTTTGGATAGAAGAGATGCTACTATAAAATGTAATCTTTTTATTCTCTTCTAGTATGTAGCTTAGAAGTAGAACTATGTTGGAGCACACACACATCTTTTTTCTGTCCTAAGAAATCATTAGATCACATTTCCTAAACCTCCAATTCACATTTCTCAAGCATGTGAATTTTGGGATTTCAACAGGCGATTGCTGTCACGGCCTGTTTAGTCCTATATGGCGACTGATACGGTAGCCCTCTATGCACGAGTAGAGGGAGTATAATGAGTTGATGAGAGGTGATATGGCGTGTATATGGCTAGTGGCAGTCGTGTAATTCCGTGAAAAGTGTAGGGGTATTTTGGTCATTTGGCAATATGGGTGGAACTGTGTGTAGAATAACGGTGGGAGTGTAAAGTGATGTCATACTTGTAAAATTTGAAAGTGTGGGTTAGTGTGTGAGGGGGCTAGTGTGAAAAGGGGTGGGTTTAGTGGCACACCCGTAAATTTTCAGAAAGGCTAGGGGCAAAACGGTCTTTTGGCCTAAAACTACTGTGCGTACATACTAATGTTGTATGTGCATAAAGTAATGGCAAACTTGTAAATACTTGGAACTTGAGGGGTAATTTTGGAAGGGTATTAAAGTAATTTTAACCTATGCATGCTTATCCTAAGGAGAAATCTAGAGCTAGATATTTCTTTATAACATTCTACACTTTTCATTAACTTTCTCACCTTTTCTTTTCATTTCCTACTTTTCTCTCCCACCCCCTTAACCATGGCCGAACTCCCCTATCCTCCCTTGACATTTCTTCAAGCTCCAAAACCCTAATTTCCATTCCAAAAATTGAAGAAAACCTTAGCTCACTTCAAGGAGAAAGAAGGGTGGAAGGAGGAAAAAGAAAGGAGAGAAAGAAAGAGGATATCTTAAGGTAGGAATTCTAACCTAGGTTGGGAATTTTTATTTAGGAATATGAGAATGTTAGGATGCTATTTATATTTTTTATGTTATGGATTTCATGTTTTATGCTTGTAATAGCCCAAAAGATACAATCTTTCCCTAGTTTTCCTAGCAAGTCACCCTCTCTTGAAAAACAGAAATTCTGCATGTGTGTTTATACATCAATTCTGATTTCTGTAGTTAGAATTACTTTCTGAAACAAATATGTAGTTGTAGATCTTGAAGTCCTACCCCAAATTCATATAAAATTTGTCATATGTTGAGTTCAATAAGTGGGAGTAAAAATTCATTGTTTGCAAGATGTCTGAAATTCTGTCAAGCTGTACACAGTTTAGAAAAATGAGGACTATTACCAGCACACTCTATGGATTTTGCTGATCTTGGTCTTGTTGGAAACATAGGAAGTTTTTCTAAAAGTTCATCAGAGTGCTTATATGTCGAAATTCTGGCCCCAACATGCTTAGAATTTTCTTTTAATACAGTTCCAGAAATCTGTCTGAAAAACAGATTTGACACACTTTACTAAATAATTCACTATAAATCATATACTTAATATTTTTTCATGAAATGTTATGATTGAACTCAGGACTGTTATATCTTCAACTTTCATTCTTTGAGTTTTGTCAAATTCATAAGAGAAATGTGTTAAAAAGGCTGTCTTTCTAGCTGTTCTTGCAATTTCAGTATGCTGGATGGTGTTGAGTGAAGTTGGAAATGTGTGATATTGCTAATTTTTCACTCCAAATGCATGAATGATGTTGATGCATGTATGTAAGATTATTTATGCTATTGGTTACCAAAAATTGATGATATGATTCTCTTCATTTATGTGGCGTATATTATGTGTTTGTTAAAATGCCTGAATGAACTAGAGATTGAAGAAACTTAGAAAATGGCATTTTTAATTTGTGTGACATGTATTACCCATGAGAAATTGTATATGATCAATGAGATTATGATACATGGCATGTCAACTGGGGTGACTCGATCTGCTCTAAAGCAGGTGAGCATCCTGGTATGGGGATGTGGAAAGTTTGGGTATAACTTAACTATAAGGGGACTGGACTGAGAAGTTGGGGAAAGAGATATGTGATATGTGATACTTATTTCCCACTTGCCATTACCGGGAGTGGAGGGGACATACGGAGGTTCTATTATTATGTGGAGAGCCTCACTCCTGTCAGGGACGGGGGAGCTGAGAGGCCCGGCGTACAGTGCCCGTGTCCACTGCGTCGTGTGCTATGTTCACCCTAAATTTGGGGTGAAGGCCAGACCCTTATCTTTAGGTGATACACAGGCTTCCAAAAATGACTAACATCAACTAACTATTAAATCATATATGTGGTGGTTGATGTTGCACTTGTGTGTTGTACTCTTTACCTTGGTTGGTTTCACTCCTATTGCCTTTACACTCATAACCCTAAATGATTTTTCCTACCCTGGTTAGTTTCCTACTGGGCACGTTTTGACGTGCTCATTTTACTTTTCAGGTCCTGAGCAGATGACCCCAAAGCAGAATCTCCCTCAGGAGATTTCTCAGACGTGAGTTTTTGACTTGGGAGGGACACCACTCCTTTTGGGCTGTGTTTTGTAGTGTGAGATGGGTCGAGTGGTGAGCGAGTTGTCTTTTGTAGATGTGATATATGTTGGTGGCTTGTTGTACTTCTCATGTAACTTTGAATTAGATTCACTTCCTTCTTGATGCTGGTCTGTGGTATCTTCTTTGATTATATAGTTCTGTGGTTCTGTACTCTCTGTGATGGCTGCATGTGTTATTTTTCCTTGTGTGTGTGTGTGTGTGTGTGTGTGTGTGTGTGTGTGTTTTGTGTGTGTGTGTGTGTGTGATGTATGATTCTAGCATTCGCAGTGGCCTGCTTATTGTGTGTTTTCTCTGCACGCTTGGTGTAATACCGCTGCTTGTCAGGCTCCATCCTCAATTTCTCACATGGTACGGACTGCCATATCAGGTAATTGTGAGAATGGGGCGTGACAGGTTTAGTGGTGACCCATGCAGGCCAGCTTCACTGCGACATGCGAAGGGATGATACATCCAACACATTTTAATGCCATCACATATGGTACTAATTCCACTTGTGTTGTCCTTTTTTCTCTGCAGAATGGATAGTGGAAACGGGACATCTTCGTCAGAGATGGGACACGCTGAGCCCTCTTTGATGGAGAAGATTTTGCTGGGTTTTCAGGCGAGTCTGGATCAGCAGGCTGAGATGCTCGCCAAGATGCAGGGTCAGAAGATCCCAGGCTTCAAGCAGTTCAGGGCAATGAAGCCGAGGACTTTTTCTTACAAGGAGACAGCCCTGGAGGTTGATGAGTGGTTACGGCGCATAGAGGATGACCTCACAGCTATTGGATTTCCACCGGGGAGTTGGGTTGATGCAGCAAAAAGGCAGTTGACCCATCAGGCAGAGACTGGTGGGATGCCCAGGAGCGGCATCTGAAAGGTCCTATCTCTTGGAAGATTTTCAAGGAGCGTTTTGAGTCCAAGTTCCTTCAAGAGACTGCAAAGGATGAGCTCAAACAGCATTTTGAGTAGTTGACTCAGGGCCGACGGAGTGTAGATGAGTTTGACGCCGAGTTTTCCTTGCTGAGCAAGTTTGCCCCAGAGCTGGTTGCGACTGATGCCACCCGAGCTCGACGCTTCCGTATGGGACTGGATCAGGAGTATAGAGGGACGATGTCTACGTAAAAATTTGCCACACAGGAGGATGTACTCGAGGCAGTAAGATTATATGAGATCCATTTGCGGAGCATAGGGAAGATGCCTACAGAAGACAGACGACCCTCAGGATCACAGAATGCTTTATCTAGGCCAGTGCAGACGACCCAGTTCAAGAGGCCAGGAGCCCCTACAGTGACCCAGAGACGTTTGAGATGTCAATTCTGTGGCAAGCCTGGTCATGAGCAGAAGGATTGTAGGATTTGGGCAAGACAGTGTTTTGCTTATGCTGGTCGAGGACACATTAACAGGTTCTGCCCGTAGCAGGGTGCTTACTCGGCCCCAGTAGCACCCATGGCTGTTAGACCGATGCAGCAACAAGCTCTTCCGCCTGGTCTGCTGCGGCCTTCACTTCCTGCACCAGCTGGACCAGGCACACCATCCCCTAGAGGACCCTCCTTGCCTCCTCAGTAGCAGGCCTACAAGAAGACAAACTCTATTCCAAAGCCCCAGGCCTTCACGATGACAGCAGTAGAGGCAGAAAACACAGGCCAGGTTATCACTGGTATGGTTCTAGCCCTCTCTTTACTTTACATTATATCACTTGTTGTTTTGTTATGATAGACGTTGGTTTGATTTCTTTGTTGGCTTTTAGGTATAGTTAAAGTAGCATCTTTTCCTGCCTTAGCACTTTTTGATTCTGGGGCTTCACACTGTTTTCTGTCCCGATAATTTGTGGACAAAAATGTAATACCAGTTGACTCCTTCACTGTTAGTTGAAATATTCACACAGGAAATGGTGTGATCAGGAGTACTTCAGGACTTCGTTGTTGTCCAGTGGAAATTTGTGGTCGGGAGTTATATGATGACTTCCTCGTGATTGAGATGCCCACCTTTGAAGCGGTGTTTATGATGGACTGGTTAGCTATGTTTTGTGCCACTATTGATTGCAAATTTAGGAGGGTAGTCTTCCAGATTCCCGATCATCCCGAGTTTGAGTTCAGAAGTGGTAGTTGCACATTAGAACCTGTAAGATTCAGAGCAACACCAGTGGAAGCAGAAGTGTTGACGATGGCCATGGAGGTGGAGCCAGTCTTACCCAGGGTTGTGCGAGACTTTCCTGATGTCTTTCCCGATGACATTTATGGACTTCCTCCTGATCGATCATTGGAGTTCACCATTGATTTGATACCAGGCACACAACCTATTGCGAAGGCTCTTTATCGGATGGCACCATCTGAGTTAGCTGAGCTTCGTAATCAGTTAAAAGGTTTATCAGACCGAGGGCTGATACAGCCAAGCGTGTTACCTGGGGAGCACTAGTGCTTTTGGTAAATAAGAAAGATGGGTCCAGGAGGATGTGTATTGATTACATGTAATTGAACAAGGTGACGATAAAGGACAAGTATCCTCTTCCTCGCATCGATGACCTCTTTGATCAGCTTGGTGGATCTCGAGTCTACTCAAAGTTGGACTTATGGAGCGGTTATCATCAGATAAAGGTTCGGGGGTCCGATGTTCCGAAGACAGCTTTTCGAACCCGTTATGGACATTATGAGTTCTTGGTGATGCCCTTCGGTGTGACTAATGCTCCAGCTACCTTCATGAGGTTAATGAATCAGGTATTCTTTGACTATTTGGGCAAGTTCGTGGTGGTCTTCATTGACGATATTCTGATATATTCCAAGGATGAGGAAGAGCATGCAGAGCATCTGAGGATTGTTCTACAAACTTTGAGGCAGCATCAGTTATATGCCAAATATAGTAAGTGTCAGTTTTGGTTGTCTAAAGTGGCTTTTCTAGGGCACATAGTTTCAGGAGAAGGCATATCAGTTGATCTAGAAAAGGTGGCTGCAGTGGAGAAATGGCCTGTCCCCAGGTCGGTTTCAGAGATTCGGAGTTTCTTGGGATTAGCTGGCTGTTACAGGAAATTCATCAAGGATTTCTCCAAGATTGCGGCACCACTTACTCTCCTGACTAAGAAGGATGTTGCTTATGTATGGTCTGAGGAATGTCAGCATGCATTTGAGGAGTTGAAGAGAAGGTTGATTACTACGCCAGTTCTGACGATTCCAGACCGTTCTGGAGGATTTGAGATTTTCTGTGATGCTTCTGGTAAAGGGCTTGGATGTGTCCTACATCAGCATAAACGTGTGGTAGCTTATGCCTCTAGACTTCTGAAGGTGCATGAGTTAAACTATCCTACACATGACTTAGAGCTGGCAGCCGTGATTTTTGCCCTAAAACTGTGGAGACACTTTTTGGTAGGGAGCGTATCAAGGTGTACACCGACCACAAGAGTTTGAAGTATATATTTACTCAGAAGGAGCTCAATATGAGACATCGTCGGTGGCTTGAGCTAATGGTAGAATATGATATCGATCTCCAGTATCACCCTGGGAAGGTGAATGTGGTCCCTGATGCACTCAGTAGATATCCAGCTATGATGATGTTGACCTCTCAGCCTCAGCTCCAGTGGGCCATGCGACAAATGGAGATAGAGGTCGTTCTTCAAGGCATCAGAGCAGCCATGTTAAACTTGCAGTTCCAGTCCGATCTGGTGGACCAGATCAAGGCCGCACAATCAGGAGATGAAAAGCTAAAGAGGATCGGAGAACAGGTAGAGGCCGGACTTCGGACCAACTCCACATTCACGAAGATGGCTCTCTTAGATTCGGGACTCGGCTATGTGTGCCGACTGGTGCTATTCGAGAGGAATTGCTTAAAGAGGCCCATAGCTCCCCCTATTCCATTCATCCAGGCGGGATAAAGATGTATCGTGACCTGCGACAGCATTACTGGTGGCATGGGATGAAGCGTAGTATAGCCAGAAGTGTGGCCTCGTGTTTGGTCTGTCAGCAGGTGAAGGCCGAACATCAAAGAATTGCAGGTCTGTTACAACATCTTCCCATTCCTGAATGGAAGTGGCAACACGTGAGATGGATTTTGTGACTGGACTACCCTGCACACCCAAGGGAAATGACGCAATTTGGGTATTCGTTGATCGCTTGACCAAGTCTACACATTTCATTCCCTTTCGGGTCGGACAGTCTACCGAGCATTTGGCTCGAAGATACATGGAGGTAAACCCCCTGCGTCACCCTTACATTCTCTATACTTGGTAGTGTGAGGTGTTTGACACGATCCTTCTTGCAGGAGATCGCGAGGCTTCATGGAGTCCCTGTTTGTATTATCTCTGATCGGGACACCAGATTCACCTCACATTTTTGGAGAAGTTTGCAGTCTAGTTTGGGGACTTATCTCAAGCTCAGTACCGCATATCATCCTCAGACGGATGGGCAGTCCGAGCGAGTTATTCAGATTCTTGAGGACATGTTGAGAGCTTGCATGCTGGACTTTAAGGGATCCTGGGAAGATCACTTGCACTTGGTGGAATTTGCTTACAACAATAGTTATCAGGAAAGCATTGGAATGGCACCGTTTGCTGCTCTGTATGGAAGGAAGTGCAGATCGCCTTTGAGCTAGGACGATGTTGGGGACCGTGAAGTCTTAGGACCCGATTTGGTGGTGGAAGCGATCGATGTGGTTCGGACAGTCAGGGAGAATCTCCATATCGGTCAGGATCACTATAAACATTGGGCAGATACAAAGAGGCGTCCATTGGAATTTCAGCCAGGTGATTATGTGTTCTTGAAGATCTCCCCTACACGTGGCATGATTCGATTTGGTAGACGAGGGAAGTTGAGCCCGAGATTCATTGGTCCCTTCGAGGTCTTGGCTCGTGTTGGTGAAGTTGCCTATCGCCTTGCCTTACCTCCATCACTTGAAGGCGTCCATGATGTGTTCCACGTATCTAAGCTTCGGAAATATGTGGGAGATCCTAGTCATCTCGTGGACTTCTCAGAGATTGAAGTGCACCCAGACCTGACTTACGAACATCAACCAGTGGCCATCCTAGATCGGAGGCAGAAGATACTGAAGAAGAAGGCCATTAATCTAGTAAGAGTTATGTGGCAGCAAGAATCCCCTGGTGAGTCCACATGGGAGCGCAAGGACGAGATGAGAGACAAATACCCTCACCTGTTTATGTAAGTTTCATATCCCTGTATCAAAATCTCTTTTGATAATCTGGAGTGCAAATTTGTGAAGACAATGTTGTAGGGTAAGATATATAGGGATTCCCATGGGAATTAGAGAATCTTCCTCTTAGGCTAGAACCCTTGACCTTCGAAAGTTCGAGGACGAACTTTAGTTTAAGGAGGGTAGGATGTCACGGCCTGTTTAGTCCTATACGACGACTGGTACGGTAGCCCTCTACGCATGAGTAGAGGGAGTATAATGAGTTGATGAGAGGTGATATGACGTGTATGTGGATAGTGGCGGTCGTGAAATTCCGTGAAAAGTGTAGGGATATTTTGGTCATTTGGCAATATGTGTGGAAGTGTGTGTAGAGTAATGGTGGGAGTGTAAAGTGATGTCATACTTGTAAAATTTGAAAGATTGGGTTAGTGTGTAAGGGGGCTAGTGTGAAAAGGGATGGGTTTAGTGGCACACCCGTAAATTTTCAGAAAGGCTAGGGGCAAAACGGTCTTTTGGCCTAAAACTGCTATGCGTACATACTAATGTTGTATGTGCATAAAGTAATGGAAAACTTGTAAATACTTGGAACTTGAGGGGTAATTTTGGCAGGGTATTAAAGTAATTTTAACCTATGCATGCTTATCTTAAGGAGAAATCTAGAGCCAGATATTTCTTTATAACATTCTACACTTTTCATTAACTTTCTCACTTTTTCTTTTCATTTCCTACTTTTCTCTCCCACCCCCTTAACCATGGCCGAACTCCCCTCTCCTCCCTTGACATTTCTTCAAGCTCCAAAACCCTAATTTCCATTCCAAAAATTGAAGAAAACCTTAGCTCACTTCAAGGAGAAAGGAGGGTGGAAGGAGGAAAAAGAAAGGAGAGAAAGAAAGAGGATATCTTAAGGTAGGAATTCTAACCTAGGTTGGGAATTTTTATTTAGGAATATGAGAATGTTAGGATGCTATTTATATTTTTTATGTTATGGATTTCATGTTTTATGCTTGTAATAGCCCAAAAGATACAATCTTTCCCTTGTTTTCCTAGCAAATCACCCTCTCTTGAAAAACAGAAATTCTTCATGTGTGTTTATACATCAATTCTGATTTCTGTAGTTAGAATTAATTTCTGAAAAAATATGCAGTTGTAGATCTTTAAGTCCTACCCCAAATTCATATAACATTTGTCCTATGTTGAGTTCAATAAGTGGGATTACAAATTCATTGTTTGCAAGATGTCTGAAATTCTGTCAAGCTGTATACAGTTTAGGAAAATGAGGACTATTACCAGCACACTCTATGGATTTTGCTGATCTTGGTCTTGTTGGAAACATAAGAAGTTTTTTTAAAAGTTCATCGTGCTTATGTATCGAAATTCTGGCTCCAACATGCTTAAAATTTGCTTTTAATACAGTTCCAGAAATCTGTCTGAAAAACAGATTTGATGTACTTTACTAAATAATTCAGTATAAATCATATACTTCATATTTTTCCATAAACTTTTATGGGTGAACCCACGAATGTTATATCTTCAACTTTAATTTTTTGAGTTTTGTCAAATTCACAAGAGAAATGGGTTAAAAAGGATGTCTTTTTAGCGGTTCTTGCAATTTCAGTATGCTGGATGGTGTTGAGTGAAGTTGGAAATGTGTGATATTGCTAATTTTTCACTCCAAATGCATGAATGATGTTGATGCATGTACGTAAGATTAGTTATTCTATTGGTTACCAAAAATTGATGATATGATTCTCTTCATTTATGTGGCGCACATTATGTGTTTGTTAAAATGCCTGAATGAACTAGAGATTGAAGAAACTTGGAAAATGGCATTTTTAATTTGTGTGACATGTATTACCCATGAGAAATTGTATATGATCAATGAGATTATGAAACATGGCATGTCAACTGGGGTGACTCGATCTGCTCTAAAGCAGGTGAGCATCCTGGTATGTGGATGGGGGAAGTTTGGGTATAACTTAACTATAAGGGTACTGGACTGAGAAGTTGGGGAAAGAGATATGTGATATGTGATACTTATTTCCCACTCACCGTTACCGGGAGTGGAGGGGACATACGAGGTTGTGTTATTATGTGGAGAGCCTCACTCCTGCCAGGGACAAGGGAGTTGAGAGGCCCGTCGTACAGTGCCCGTGTCCACTGCGTCGTGTGCTATGTTCACCCTAAATTTGGAGTGAAGGCCAGACCCTTACCTTTAGGTGATACACAGGCTTCCAAAAATCACTAACATCAACTAACTATTAAATCATATATGTGGTGGTGGTTGTTGCACTTGTGTGTTGTACTCTTTACCTTGGTTGGTTGCACTCCTATTGCCTTTACACTCATAACCCTAAATGATTTTTCATACCCTGGTTAGTTTCCTACTGGGCACGTTTTGACGTGTTCATTTTATTTTCAGGTCCTGAGCAGATGACCCCAGAGCAGAATCTCCCTCAGGAGATTTCTCATACGTGAGTTTTTGACTTGGGAGGGACACCACTCCTTTTGGGCTGTGTTTTGTAGTGTGAGATGGGTCGAGTGGTGAGCGAGTTATCTTTTGTAGATGTGATATATGTTGGTGGCTTATTGTACTTCTCATGTAACTTTGAATTAGATTCACTTCCTTCTTGATGCTGGTGTGTAGTATCTTCTTTGATTATGTAGTTTTGTGGTTCTATACTCTCTGTGATGGCTGAATGTGTTATTTTTCCTTGTGTGTGTGTGTGTGTGTGTGTGTGTGTGTGTGTGTGTGTGTGTGTGTGTGTGATCCCAGCATTCACAGTGGCCTGCTTATTGTGTGTTTTCTCTGCACGCTTGGTGTAATACCGCGGCTTGTCAGGCTGCATCCTCCCTTTCTCACATGGTATGGAGTGCCATATCAGGTAATTGTGAGAATGGGACGTGACAATTGCTGAATGTTTTACATGTGCCTATCTCCAAACAGTCATATGTGATTTGTTCTATTGTTGTCTGTTATGCACATACTTTATCAATTGGTTTTTAGGTTTTTTATCCAGGCGACTGCTGTACAAAAGATGGGCACCTGTCCAAGCTACAGGTGCTTGAGATTTGTTAGTCAGACACATGTCTCTCTCATGCCCAAAGATCATTTGCTTCTTCATACGGCCAAACGATTGAAGTTGCATTGACAGACGTATGCCCAATGCACAGTCGACTGTGAATGCTTCAACAGTCGCTTGCCGATTCTTTCTCTGCAACTCTGCTCTCTGGAAAGTTTCACTTATTAGGGATAGACGACAGATGTTGGTTTCACAGTCGCCTGGCCATGGCACATGCGCCTGTGAGTTCCATATCAGTCGACTGTCCTGTCTTACTAAACTTTCTGAGTTTTCTCAACTTACTCATGTTGCGGCCAGTCACCTATAGAAGGGTTTTTAGTCTCCTGTTAGGTTTACAGGATCCTTTCGAGCCTTCATCAGTCGACTGTCCTACGTGGTAAGTTACCGTTTGAATTCTCACCTACCCTCTGACACGGTGCAGTAGTCGACTATGATTTCTTTACCAGTTGACTGTCGAGTGTGTAAATTCTACCCGTTGGCTTTTGTTCCACGAATTTCAAAGTGGTTTTTTGGGATTCTGTTTGAGGGTTTTGGGGAACTTATAAAGAGAGCTTCTACTGTCCATTGATGGGTTACTCATCTTCTTGATCATCTCTTGAAACCCCTAGCTTTCACCTTCAAGTTTTTCAAAGCTCTCAAATTCAAAAGCCCTAAAATTCCAATCTCATTCTCTCTTGCTCTCCAACATAGAATCAAAGTGATATCTTCTAGGTAATTGGTGGTGACAAGAGAAAGGGATTTTCTCTCTTCGTGGAAGAGACTTCAACACACAACACACTTACTCCTTCAAGTTCTACTTCAAAGCATATGTGATTGTAAGTGTTGTTATTTCATTATTTCATATCTTTCGATATTAGTCTAACTCTCGGTTTGTGAGAGTAGTTTGCTTGATCCCAAGTTATGGGAGTCAAGGACATCGATTGCGTTTCGATTTCACTTGTAGGGTTGCTATAAGTGGGTTTAAAGAAAACATCAAGTTAGGGTTCTAACTTGAGTATCCGGAGGTATTCGGGTGGAAGGGATGTAGAATTACTGGGAACAAGTCGTGGGTTGACTTGGGTAATCCGAACCCTTCAAACATACTTTGTGTTAACATTGTTTCAATTTGGGTTTATTTATAATTCTGCATTTATTGTTGGTTAGGAATTTAAATTGGTATAACTATCGTTTAAATTTTTATAAACACTATTCAACCCCCTCTAGTATTTTCCTCATAGTCAGGATCCTTACAATTGGTATCAGAGCGAAGGTTTTTAGCTATGGCATCCAATAACAACAACGTTCCTCCACCTTCTTCGTACAACAATCACAATCGTAATGGTGCATCTACCATCTTCGAAGGACAATCAACATTCGTCCTCCGTGTTTCAGTGGCACGAATTTCGGCTATTGTAAGTGCCTGATGGAGACGTTTCTTAAGAGTGATTCTCTTTGGAGAACCCTCCACAAGGAATACGCTGAACCCTTCGAAGAGGATTTTGACAAATGGACTCCCTCCGAGTAGTCCGCCGAAGTGAACAATGCAAAGGCAATGAACGCTCTTCATTATGCATTGGATCCGGATGATCTAATAAGATAAGCACATGTTAGAGTGCATATCAAATATGAAACCATCTAGTCGTTACCCACGAGGGAACGAACAAGGGAAAGTTGTCTAAATTATATGTTGCAATACAAAATTGCGATATGTTTCATATGCAGGATAATGAGAACATAGCAACAATGTACGGACGGTTCACCAACATTACCAATAAGCTTGAAGCTCTTGGACAAGTCTACACCCAACAAGAAAAGGTGAGAAAGATAATCATAGGAATGACATCAAAATAAGAAAGAAGAGCAATTGCCAATGAGGAGGTCAATGACATGAAGAACTAAACCGTGGTGAATCTCATCGGTAATCTCATGTCTTACGAAGTAAGAAGGGAGAACCGAATGAAGATTAGAGCAATGATGAACCCAACGGTGGCCAAGAAGAAAGCATTAGCATTCATGGCTACTTCTTCATTTTCCGAAAGTGAAGAATCCGAGAACGAAATGGACTTGGAAGAAATGGAACAAATAGCGTAGAAGTTCCAATGCTTTTTTTTCAAAGGTAATTTTCCTTCCAAAAATAAATTTGATTCCGCTAACAATACCTTGTCTCTTTTTTAAGTGTAACAAGTCGGTGCACATTAAGAAGGATTGCCCAATGCCTAGAAACAAAGAAAAGTGGAAAGCTCCAAAATACCACAAGTCCGAAAATAATAAGAAGGACATGAAGAAAGGACTTGTTGGGACGTTCGACGATTCAAGCGGAGATTCCTTTAGTGAATCCGAGGATGAAAAGGGTGAGAGTGCACATATGTGCTTACTGGCTCGAGAAGATCCACTCTCCGATAAGAGTGATAGTGACAACGATGAACCCGAGGTAACCATGTAATAACTTAGCATTGCTAGCGAAGAATTATTTTCTAAGTATCAATCTCTTTTGCTTAGATATACTATTTTAAAGAAATCTAATGTTAGCAAATCATACATGCCTTGCATCATCAACAATGACACCATTGTTGATACACTTATGCTTGAGAACATCACTTTGGTTTCTAAAAATGACATTTTGAGAAATGAGGTGAATTCACTCAAATCTCAACTAGATCAAAATTATCCTAAAGATAATATTGATCTAGCTTCACATAACACACAATTGGGTATTGAGAAAGATTCTCTTAAAACCCAAGTACACGAGCTCAAAACACGTGTGTCCACTTTGGATACAAATATTTATTCTCTTAAGGAGAAATATGAGCTTATATCCTCCCAAGTTAAGAGATATAACAAAGGGAAATGGCAATTGGATGAATTGCTTGCAAACCAATTTTCGGCCACACATCGTGTTGGACTAGGTTTTATGGAAACAAATGCATCCAAATCTCGCACCTCCTATAGTGGTGTAAATAAAGATTTTGTGAGGCCATCCTCCGGTGCATCCACTTTAAAAGATGTATGCCCTCGAGGCAATTTATCTCTGTGTATCTATACAAACATCTTGTTCAAAATTACAGTAAGATGTATGGTAAGAATTTATCTAAGTTAAATCATAATGTAATTATTATTAGAAATTAACTTAGGTAAAGTCCTAAGATTTAATGCAAGGTTAAACATATATCGAGATGAGGATCTCGATCATGGAGAAGTTCTTGACCATTAGTAGCATATGTCTAGAAACATTCATGGTCGTAGATGTTTCGAGAAAAGGATATCGAAAAATCGGATAGACCACTGTGTCTTTGTCTTCACCGTGTAACGGTGACGATGATCTCATAGTCGTTCCACTTGGCGAAGTCGGAGACGAGGCACATGTGCTCATTAGAGAATGAGTTCACTGAACGACCCAACAAGAGTTATCATATGGTTATGATTGACCCATCTGTCAATGATAACTCTTAGTGATGATAAGCAAGTTGGTCTTTTGACTTAAGTTCATTGTACGAACCTGTGTGTGAATGGTGTCACTTAGATCACTGATCTTGCCTTGGGTAAGCCCCGTTGAAAGGTCTTTGGTTGGGTGACATGCGAAGCGTGTGAGGAGAGTAATGACCAAGATGGGATTCGTCTCTTCAGGGTAATGAAAGTCAGTGTCGTAGTGTTAGTTCGGTCTTTAGTGAAAACTCTGGCCAGAGTATGTTGGAAGATGTCCAATATTATTTGACTAAAGATCGATGGAGACTAACTGGTTTCGAGCTATTGGGGTTGATAGTTTGACCGTACCATAGGCTTGAGTTAAACGACATAGTTTTGACGAAGAGACTAAAACGTCGGAATTTATCACAGACACAGCCAAGGTGTCTCGACAACACTCATGTTAATGAGTTAACCACATAAGTATGATACTGAAACATGGACGGCAACTACTGCTCGTGGTCACTGCTGTCCGGGGCTTCGAGCCCCACCTGTAGTAGAGTCAATCTGTAGGGTCTCACACAGAGTGCGACCTTTCGTCTAGTAATAGGTAGAAACATGAGGGAGAATGTGCATTTGATGCAACGGATAGAAAACTGCATTTGATGCAAATGATATTTTAAGCTTAGATATGGGACTATTTTGCATATGATGCAAACTGAGTTAAATGTATCGTAAATTGTTTACGACAATATTTAATATAATAAATGCGAGGAAATGATTACGTGGATGACAAGAACGTCCTGGTCTAAACGTAGGTTCAAACTGCGCTCAAATCAGAGTCCAAATGAGCCCAACAAGTCTATTTAAAAGAGTTTAAATATAAAGCCCAAATAGCAATAAAGGCCCAAAAGCCTTAAGAGTAAGGCTACTGTTTTTTGTTTATTAAAAAAAACAGTTCTTGGAGGGCCCGAAATGTGGGCCCCCGAAAAGTGGGGCCCGAAATGTGGGCCCCCATATGTGGGGCCCTTTTGTCCTGGTGCCCAGAATATGGGCGCCAGGCAGCGCCCATGACAAAGTGTGCCCAATTTTGAGCACCCTGTCGGGGGCGCTGGCACGCGCCCATGCGGGCATGTGCCTGGCACGTGCCCGGGCTAGGGACGTGTGCCAGTCGGCCTGTGTTGGGCTGCGTGCGCTGCATGTTAGTGGGGCCCACTTGTGGTCCCCAGCTCTAGGGGTTCGAACCCTTTTGATGCAGAATTTTGACAGCTCGGTTTTTCGGAAAAACTAGTTTTGGGCTTAACTTTGGACATACAATTGAGGGGCCAAACGGACTCCGATTGACTCGTCATTTTTTCATACGCGTTCACCGTTTAGTGCTCTTCGATTTGATAGCTTGTATCAAATATGAAGCTCAAAGGTGAGGGAGTTAAAATTCATGGCAAACTAACTTGAATTATTTAACTCCAAATAATTAGTCCCACATCAAAAGTGGAGTAAAGGGGAGGGGTTAGTGATCGCGTCTGAGTGTACACCCGAAAAACGATTTGTAGTCTTACCGCAAGCGCACGGTGTAGCGGCGAGCGGGTATCGAACTCAGGGAGGAGAAATGACTGTGTCTTTTTTCGATCACCTAGCTATCAAGAGAATCGAGAATAGTTTGGGGTATGACAGTCACAATTGTTCGAATGTCAAGAGAAATATCAATTTAATAAAATGTCTAGTGATAAGGAATCCCCACTACGAACCATCTCTCATCCTTGTGATTCATAAGTTCCATAGTTGCTAAGCTTGAATATAGGTAAACTAGTTGCAACTTAATGTAGAACCAAGCTCACGCTCTCGCGCTATTGCCGGTCTATAGCAAACCTAGGATAGAGCCCACTCTCGTGCAAACCCTAGCCTAAGCCGCTAGCATGAAGAACGACATCATTGTTCAATTGTATCTCGAGCCCACTCTCGTGCAAACTTGAGCTACGACCTAGGTTATGATAATTTCTATCCGTCCAATCTCTTGCAAACGGATATTAGTATAGAATCATAATTAACAATCCTAGCTTTGGTCCAATCTCTTGCAAACCAAAACTAGAGAAATCCAATTGTCAATCTAAATCGAATATCTAGGACTTCCTATTAATTGGGATCCAATCTCTTACAAATCCCAATCGATATGAATTCCTAGCTATCCGTAATCAATTGATCACAACCTAACCTTAATCAATTCTAGCAACAATTCTACAAATTCATCATAATTTAGAAATAGGGTCCATAGGGTTCATCCCTACGCCCTAGGATGACGGCACTATCACTAGACATCATGCAAATCTCAGAAAAATCAACAATAATCTCAGCACAATTCATTGCAAAAGAGAAATAATGCATAAAAATCAAGTTTCTAATAGAAATAGATAAACCATTGTATTCGCCAATGATCTCCAGCTGAGATTTTCACAAAGAGTAGCCGTCAAAATCCTAAAAGAAAGTCTAAAAATTAATTGTTCAAAAGCTCCCTAAACTAGGGCAAAAACTGGGTTTAAATACCCCCTAAAATCATCCAAAAAATCGTGACCAAACTGCCCCTGTGCAGCCCAGAAATCGCAACCCTAGAGCAGGCGGAGCGGGTCACTCGGCCGAGTGACCTTTGTCACTCGGCCGAGTGACAAACCCTGTAAAAAACAGTAACTTCGGATGTTTCAGGGTCTGTCTTCGGGGGATGGCTCGGCCGAGTAGACTTATTCATTCGGTCGAGTAGCTATATCGTTCGGCCGAGTGGGGCTTCATCAGGATCTCTGAAAATTCCAGTATCTCTGGCCTTTCTCTGGACAATTTCCCTGTACCACTCGGGCGAGTGAGCTTTCTCACTCGGCCGAGTAGGCTTTCTTCGTTCGACCGAGTATACGCTGAAAACTCCGTGTGCGTATCCGTTCTGGTCGGCCGAGTGGGACTTCTTGTTCGGCCGAGTGGTTGTAATACTCGGCCGAGTGATGTGCTGAAATGCATGTTTCTTCTTCTTTTTGCCTCCTCGTCGCTCCTATTGATTTCCTTCTTCTTCCGCTCATCCTTCATTGCTGGTAAGCCCTCAAATGAGCCGTGGGTAACACTCCTAAGCACTTGCAAATCCCTTGATCTCAAATTCGCTCCAAATCGCTCCATATTTTTTGAGATACGATAAACAAGAAATAGTGAAAAGAATCGCAATATTGTCGAATAATCATGAAAAACGCGATATGGGCGATCAAAACGGCATGAAAACATGCAGAAAAAAGGTATAAAATACGGAGTGATCAAAATCCCCCAAGCTTACCTCTTACTCGTCCTCGAGGAAGATAAGTAAAAGGCGAACCCGACGGGAAAAATAATAAAAAGAAAAAAACGGAAGAGATAGAAAGTAAAAAAAAAACGAAAAAAGAGAGAGGTGCTAGTTCATTTTCTCAAGACGTGGGCCTTGCTTACTCATATAGCATACGGCGAATATAAAACACATGCCAAAGATTTTCATCTCGATATCACAGTCATATGGATGCATTCAAAATAGAAAACCCGAGAATATCAAAGCAACATGAAATATGGAATCGTTCTAGAATTAACATCGTCTGAAGCATCTAAAGCGGTATACATAATCATAGACCACACACTTTTCAATTGAATGCTTTCTGTTTGGAGTATAAGAGATATCACACATCATGGATCAATAAGAATAGAAAGGTATGGTTTTCGTGAAATGCATGCTAAGTTTCAATTCCTGGATTTCGTAAAACTTTCAGTAATCTCACCGAGTATAGAAAATTACCTAGCTTAGGTTGTCATGCACAGTCAAGTAGTCACACTCTCACACATCATTGGATCCTCTCCCCCAAGCTTATCTATAAGCGTGGTGGCATAAGTAAATCAAGAAGTGCGTTCCCCATTTTTGGAGCTACAATAAAAATAAAAACAAAAGAGGGAAGAAAGAGAGAAAGAGTATGATATGGGATCATGTATAAGCTTATTTTCCCTTTCCTTTTCTTTTCTTCTCTCTTTTTCTGATAGAAATATACATCTGAGATCCTAAATCAAAATATAAAAAGATATTCTTATATATTTTTTCTTTTTGATTTTGGGGAATTGGAACATGGAATTTAATGGCGGGGGAAATGCCAATGATAGAATCGCTAAAGGGAGATTCACCAATGAATATAAGTATAGAAATAACACTCAAGATATGTGGAGAAAGAAATATATGTAACACTCGGTTCACTCTATATGACGTGCACGGCAACTTTCAGCAGGGTAACGTAATCTACTCAGTTTAATCTTAGAAAGTAAACTTATCCAGTTATATCAACCTAACATACATTCATTCAACCTGAAAGTGAAGCGTACAATTTTCATGCAATAAGAAGTGATATAAGAAAGGAAAGCAGTACTCCAGATATAAGCAATCAATGCATGAAGCTTGGTGTGTTTTCTACGAAGAGTATACAGTGAAAATCATCAGGCTCAGCTAATAAAAGAATTTCATCCATATTCATGCATGAAAGTGCAGGTTACTATCTCAAATGCATAGCAAGACATAGCATATGATATCTGAAATAAAAACTATGGCATGACAAAGTAATATGCATATAGAGATAAGCTAACACCACGTCATCATCATCACAGAAAATTCATCTCTAGCAAAAAGATGAAAGAAATAAGGATAAAAAGGAAATGAAAACTACTACTGTACAATGCATCACACTCAAGAAATAGAAAAAACGTGATGCATGATAATAAAGGAAAAAGTGGGTGGAAATGGGTGTCAAAACGAAGAAATGTGAGAAAAATAAAAATAAAAGGCGACAAAAAATGAAAAGTGTGAGAACTCACTCCCCCAAGCTAAAGTGCACAGTGTCCTCAATGTGCAAAGTGAGGCACACCGGGAGACAAAAAGTGGGTGGGGTGGGTGAGGATGTATGCATGATGGAAAAAAAAGAGAAAGAAAATGATATGAGAATGCAGGTGATGCATGCATAGATCAAAATAGTCCAGATATGAGTGTCCCCAAAAAGTACTCCCTCTCTCCCAAACAGATATATACAGATAGGACCATAATGTGAACAAAACAGTGTGTGGAGGAGGGGTGCAAAATCAGCAGGCTCACAAAAAATATCTAGTGTATCGACAGCAAAAATGTGGAAGGCATCCAGTATGTGCCTAAGGGGGTGGGGGTGCACCAGCACCGTCCTGTGGCGGAGGTGGTGGCGGGCGTGGTGGCTGCTGGGTGGGTATTGGTGGCAGAGGCAGACGCGCAAGAATCTGATTCAGGCAAGCCTGAATACTAGGAAGTATGGCGACGCGGGTCTGGACTGCACTGACAGTGGCGGAGAGAGCCCTAAAGTCTCCTTTGAGTCCACTAACTGCCCCCTCAAAAGCACGAATGCTCTGAACTAGGGTGTCGGGAGGAGGTGGAGCAGAGGGTCGAACAGGTCGAACAGGTCGAACAGGTGAAGAACGGGGCTGTCTCACACGGTCGCCGTAAAGGATGGGTGCAGCTATGGGGTGGTGCTCGGGCGCTGTGCTTGCTAAGTGTCGCTCGGCCTCTGTGTGAGGCTGAGACGCATACAAGGTAGACGAGGAAGGAGCAGCAGCAGAAGCTGAAGTGAAAAAAGACGAAGAGGCGGGCAGAGATGTCAGTGACACAGAAGTGGGGACAGACGTCACGACGCTCTCAGAGAAAACAGTAGCAGTGGGGACAGACGGGTCAACGGCTGGGGTGGACGTGAAGGGCACAGAAAGCGACTCCCCAGGAGTCGGAACAAAAGTGAGGACAGGGCCGCCACTGCGGTGGTAAAGGAGGTCTTACCGCTCTCTAAAATGGTAGTGGGACGCTCAGGGCTAGCAGCGGAAATGTGATCGACTGAAATGGGCACAGAGGTGGTGGCGGTGGTGGACGAGGACTCAGCAAAAGTTCTCCCAACACTGACAGAAATGTGGACAGAGGTGTCGGGAGATGCAGACAGGTCAAGTGCAGGCTGAGGGATCACGGGGTCCTGGGGTGGAATGAGGGGCTCCTACTGAGCACCCTCGGGCTCTAGTATGTAAGGGGCGGGGATGAGGAGATCCATCGCTGGAATCCAATCTCCACCTGCGGGTCCTATATGAGTCCGAGCAGGGCTCGGGAGAATCATGTAATCAGAAGCGAAAGGACTGTGGAGCCATAACCAGTGCTGACGATCATGAGGACGCAGCATCCTCATCCGGGCCATAACGTCTATCAATAGTGAAGTGGGGCCCGATGGTTGAAGCAAGTCAGCAGGTAGGTCGATACCGCATAATAGAGCCAGTAGGGTAATCAGACCGCCGCAGCAAATAGGCGTACGAGCGCCGATAGAAATAATGATGCTGTCGATATACCAACTGGCGATATCAATCTCTACAGCGGGGACCAAAATGTCAGCTCCATCAAAAACCCTGGAACGTGTCATCGTATAGAGCATGTAGAGGTCTGGCGTCGACAACGTCCCGGGCTCGTACCTCGCAAGAAAAGTGTTCGCCATAAGGCGCTGTGGAATGCGGAGGCACGGGTGGAGGACGGCAGAGGCCTTGGCCCTACCAGGGTCAAAGCCAAGTGGTGATCATGTAATCCAGGTCCAGAAAGCGTGGGTGTCGAACGACGGGGGTGGGATTGCGTGGGAGCGTAAGCGCGGTCTGGGTCAGGGACATCGGGCCACTGGAAGAATGTTCGGAGCATGTCATGACTGACCTGGCACTCCTGATCCATCAGGCAAAATGAGCATCCTCCAGCGGTCCGCTCAATAGAGCTAAGGACCTCTAGTGTCGGGCGGATATACGTGTCCGCCGACACCGACAAGAAATCACGCCAGCCCACATTATCGTACAATTGCAGTAGCCCCTCTAGAACCCCTAGGCACTCAAAGTCGACGAGGTGCGCGAACCTAGTGGGTACAATCGAGCGATGGGAGATACGATCGAATCTGGCGCGCTGGGCGTCATCTCGAAACGTAATACCCATCGCATCGAACGCAGGGGCAGGCTGTGCAGGTGGTGGAATAGGATCGGCAGGAGGCGACTGTGTAGGTGGTGGTGGGCTAGGTGGAGGGGAGTCCGCCCTAGCGGAATAGGAGCCAGGATCACCTGACTTCTTCCGCTTGGGAGCGGGCTCCCGGGTGCGTGGCCTATGGCGAGGCGGCATATGTGCCGCGAGACGTGCCCACTACCCAAGTAAAAATGCGAAGTGCTAGACGATGGAACGAGTATATCGAAGCACGATGCGAGAGCAAAATCGGAAGTGTGCAAAGAGACGCCTCCTCCACGAAGCTCCGAATGCATCCAAAAGCTCCCCCAAGCTATCCTGAAAAGCAAACAATAAAATCAGCTGTGTACATCAACAAATATGGGGGGAGATGGGGGTACAATAGATATATACTAGTCATAACTCGTGCCCGCGGGCACGGTCCATTTAAGATTTTTCCTGGTGAATTCTTTGTTCTCCAAAAAATTATTTCCACAGCCAAACTTGTGTGGAAAAACAAATTAGCGTAAAAATATTTAGCGGCACGGGCGCCTTCGGTGCGGAATAAAAAATTCTACGCATGCGCCTTCGATATGGAACAACAAATTCGGCACGGAACAATAAATTAGCGTAAAAAAATTTAGCGGAACAACAAATTCGGCGCCCGCTAAACTTTTTAAGCAAATTTGTTGTTCCGCACCGAAGGTGCGCGAGCTGACATTGTTGTTCTACGCCAAGGCGCCTTCGGTGTGGGCGCAGAATAACAAATTTAGCGTGATCGACTTCGGCACAGAACAACAACTTCTACGTAAAACAACAATTTCGACGCGGGCGCCTTTGGCGTAGAACAACTAATTCGGTGCAGGAGCCATCGGTGCGGAACATCAAGTTCGACGTAGAACAATAATTTCGGCTCGGGCGCCTTCGGTACGGAACAACAAATTTACGTAAAAAAATTTGGCGCCTTCGACACAGAACAACAAATTCGACGTGGGCGTCTTCGGTGCGGAACAACAATTTCGACGTAGAACAACAATTTCGGCTCATGCACCGAATGCGCCTTCGGCGCGGATTAACAATTTAACGTAAAAAAATTTAGCGGGCGTCGTCGGCGCGGGTCGCCTTCGGTAAATGCTCTCATCTCCAACCTATCAGTTTCAAACAATGCTCTAATATACACAAAAAGAGACAATGAATCAAATGTAAGGAGGGCTGCGATTCAAATATCCTAAAAGCTCTCTTAGACTCACTTCTATATAACTCTTTAAGCAATGAGGCTACATTTGATCCAGGATCGTGAAATTCTTGTAAAACCGAAATTCTTGCAAAACCAATATTCTCGCAAAACTGTACTCTTTAAGCAATGAAATTTTATTCTGGATTTTCTGAAATTTCTTAGCCAATTCTTGGCCTTAAACTGTGTACATGTATTAATAGTATCTTCGATTTTATCAATTGAATTGATTCAAATTTTTTCATCTTGTTTGCTTGTTTGCTTGAAACCTATAGTTCTTCACGATTTATCATTTGTTGATAGAGATGCATTCACACAGTCAACCACAATTAGCAATGATTATGTTCATAAGTGTGATATTTGACCAATATTTCCGTACATTTTAACTTGCATGTGACTTAAACACTTACTGTAAACAATGACATCATGTGTTTATTTGTAGGATGGAATTACCCTACAATATCTTCTTATAAGATTATCATTAGGATTCTGCCAATAGATAAGTGTATATCTATTCCATTTCTATGAACTTGTTTGTGTTGCAAGGAACAATGGAAAGTGTGTTGCATTTATAAAATGATATAGAGAAACCCTATGAAATGATTTCCAAGTTTTTTGTATATATATTGAAGAAATTCATTATTTTCATGTTTTTCACATATGTTTTTCCTTTCATAGTGTTGTAGTTATTTAAATTAAACAATTTTCCATTTCTTATTCATACTAATAATTTTGAATGTTTTGCAGGTCACAATTGCCACGATAGTGTTTTGCCATCGATTTTACCTCCATCAGTCCCATGCAAACAATGAATGGCAAGTATGTACAGGTTTAGTATTTTTATCTTTTGATTTAGTTCACTGTGCACATATATATGCCACTATATGCACATATATATGCCACTATATCTCATAACTTTAATGGACATCCTTTGATAATGAGCAACTACATCTGATGGATTCGATAATAGACTTAAAACTCACATGATTAAAGGGGAATCATGCTTTGAAAGAAGAAACATGCTTTATTACCCAAATCAAAACTGTCATCCAACATTCTACATCTATGAATCGAGATAATGTAGAAGAAGAATCCACTGCATTTCAGTTGCTAACATAACATTGGTACTTCAAAACACAGACTTGTTGAGATTGGTCTGGTCCATGTTAACCGAACAATACACGTTCACATGGAACTTCGGCTTCACTAATTTCCAAAAAAAATGTAAGCTCAAGTTCTCATGGTGAAGCTCAGATCTAGCAGCAACGATGGATTCGTGACGTTCAACTTGCCCTGGATGCTAGTAAAGCTCGCTCCTTTGCCGTACTTTCACTTACTCATCCTTTCACTCTACCAAAGACGCATAACTTATAGTGAAAGATAGCCGAGGCATACATATTAACAAAGTGCCATATTAGAATTAAATGGATTCATTATTTTGAATATATCATTTTAGAGCTCTTCATATTCTCTTTATCGAGTACTGCAGAGTAATACAAAAGTCAACTTGTCTGATTGAAGCATAATAGAGAGCCTCAAAGAGGTTGCATGATTAAAGTAGATAGATCTTCATCAACATATGTATGATGTTTCCAGGAAAGGAGAACCAAGCATCCAAAGCAGCTGAAACCAAAGATAGCAACCCATAATGCATATTAAGCAACAACTTTTCTGTGTTGCTTTTATCATGATTCAATCAATTATTTCCTTCATCTCCTTCACGTCTCATTCCAACAGCCCAAGTTTCACATGGACAAACACCCTGATATTGTGTCCCAAACCTGCCTATAAGTACATGCAGTACCAAACATCTTTCAAGCCATCTTTCAGTATTTGCGTTCTCAATGGTGTGCTAACAGTCAACCGATGATTTGGTTGCTGGATTTGGAAAGGTGGAGGCTGATGAGGTTCATGATATTGTCATGGTGGAAGGAGGTCTCAAATATCACAGTTCTGAATCTAGAGAAGATTTTGTACCTGACTCCGATCTGGTGAGAACTCTTTAAAAATACTAATGTAAGCTGATTACTATGCAACATGATATGTGAATTCAGTACTTTGTTTGGTCTCTTGCCATTTTTTGTTTGTCATCCAGCAACTCATACATCCATGCAGGCTACTAACAATGGAACATGCATAATTTTTGAACTCTTCCTGTTCTTAAACACATGCAAGTGAATGCTTGGAAAGAGAAATAAAGAAGCAAAAAGGAGTAGTAAAGAAGATTGAAGAGAACTTGAGCAAGAAAGGAGAAGTAGCAACTTCTAAGAGTGCTGGTGATGCTGAAGAGAAGGGATCCACTGAAATTGTCCAGAATGATAAAGAGAAGAAAGATCCTTGTGAAAACGTCGAGTGTGATGATTCTTGTAACTCTAAATTTTACCTTTTAGTTTACTTTACCTTGAAAACAGGAACATTACCAGAACAAATATATAATATGAAATGTAAAGAGTTTATATGTAGGAAATACTGAGCAGAACTAATCGGAAAAGAGTATAATCATTTTCATATGATATCTCCCAATAATCATTTATCAATCCTTGTCAAGCTTGTTAACTTTAAAAATCATGTGTTCATTCTGTACTATCTAATTTAGCAATATGGTTTTCTCATGGCAAAGGTTTAGCCTTAAAATTGATAAAGTTCCAGAAATAAAATGCAGAAAAATAAAATTGACCTTAACGAAACATTTATGAAAGGTAGCAAGGATCCGTTATAAGATTCAGAGCTCCCTCGCTGAAAAAATGGAAGAAAAATGACCGGCTTCGTATTAGAATATAGTTGTATTTCTCTCGTTTGGTCGGTTCAATGTGTATGGCACATGTGAACGTGCTTTAGCTTTCCTAACCAGTCTCAAAATATCGTCCCCCTTACCATTTCCGACGACATATCTAGTAATAATAGTTGCCCGTGTTATTGTATATCAAACGTGTAAATACAATTTTAATTTGTATTTCACAATGCCAACGTTTTTTTGGACCATACATATGCACATATAGCAATTTACAGAAGTTAACAGCTTTTTGAACCCCAATTTTGAGCAAAACTACTCTCTACATTTTTTTGATATATCGGAAAATATAACTACTCTCTACATTTCACATGCATAAGCAAATACTTAAATTTTGAGATGATTTTTATAATTCAACATTGAAATTTCTAGGTCCTTCATTTGTCAAGCTTATTCCAAAACAGATGGTCCTGGGCTTGTTCCACCATTTTATATTCCAAATTACTTGGAAGCATATAAAAAAGTTAAGCGTCAACATTGTGTAGTTAAAGTTCAGTTATTATGTCATTCAAATATAATGTAGATGCATGTTGTTTTCTTTTATTGCTTTCAAGCCGTGTTGAATTCTATAGCCCCAGAGATAGCTCCAGAGATACTGGGCACTTGGTGTTTTAATGTTTTATGTATCATATAATCTTACCACATCCATGATAATTATTTCACTGTGGCAAGCAAGTCTGGTACATAAAACCAGGAGAAGGGTCCAATAAAGGGCCAACATGGTTTACTAACATGCTGTAAACTTGCCATTTAATTTTTGCAAACAATCATCAAAAGTGTTCAGTTTGCAAGGGGGTATTACCAAATTAAAGTGCAGGATATTTATTAATAAAAAACTGTGTATAAAATTGTAATTACATGAATCTATTGGCTATCCTATCTAAGATACCCATGTATGCTATCTTTGATTACATCATGTCATCTGATAGGCACTGTTGCTACGTTGTTCAACAAAATGAATGTGTAAGAATGCAATTGCATGTTCTAACCAGATTTTGTGTTTTGCCCAACTGAATCATTTGTCAGATTAAGCTTTTGATAGGTTTTGAGTTTTTATGTTTGCTTCCTCCATAAAGAGGGTAGTTGCAAGATGTGGGAAACATGCAATATGCTTAGATGAGAGCTTTCTGATTGGAATACAGTTGGGGGCTCCAGTATGGTGGGAGTGTACACGAAGTTGCATGCTAGCGTTATTTTGACTTTTTTCTCCATTTGATTGTCTACCAAAGATCTCAATTTCTTCAGGATATTTCATGATGGGTGTGAACATATTTATAAACAAAACTCTACAGAAGTCTTCAAGGCTTTTAATGGTGTAAGCAACCAATGTTATTTATCACATCCGATAAAAAATATCAACCACAGATTTGAAGAGCTATCAATTCCTGGAAACGTCACCAATTAAAAGCATATTTTCTATTAACTACTATAATAAACCAGGAACTTGTACTCTGAGAAAATAACAAAATCAAGGATGTGTTTTGCACTGTAGTTAGAAAATGAAACCAGTCATTTATGCCATTAATCAAATTTAATTACCCATTCAGTTACATATAATTCAATTTAATGAATTATTACCATATTTTGAGATATGATTTTTATCATTCACCATTGAAATATCTACGTCCTTCATTTGTCAAGCTTATGTTCAAAACAGATGGTCATGCGCTTGTTCCACCAT
Organism: Scilla litardierei; assembly: GCA_030789695.1. Taxonomy (NCBI): domain Eukaryota; kingdom Viridiplantae; phylum Streptophyta; class Magnoliopsida; order Asparagales; family Asparagaceae; genus Scilla; species Scilla litardierei. The sequence continues at coordinate 59,867,374 of CM061132.1, forward strand.
TCAGGCATCTGATTTCTCCTCTTCTCATAACAACAAATAATTTCCCAATAATTAATAAGAAGAAAATTTAAAAAATTTAAAATTTTTGAAACAATCTTCATGTTTCAAGATCAGGAAATAAAAGCGATACATCACCTTCTTATTAATGAAAGCTCATATTTCTCTTTTGGAGAACACGCTGCTTCCTCGCTCCAACAGTAAGTTCTGCTTTTGACAGTGAGCTTAATGTGGAGTGTAGTAGATTAAGTCAAAACCCATGAGAGGATTTAAAATGAAAGTTTGGATAAAAATGATCTTTAAATGACATTGATACATCACCTTCTTGATTGTTGAAGGTTCATTGTCGCTCCATAAAGTTTGAGGCTGTCACTTATTTCTCTGTTGAACTATTTTTTCTTCTCAGGAAATACATCTTTGGAGAGAAGATATGAAACTGAAAATGAATTGCAATTCATTTAACTTTGGAGAGAAGACATACACATGGGAACTGCCTGAAACAGCAACGAAGAGGCTAGAATTGATTTGTGGATCTCATGGCTACATAATATACTTGCATAAAAAGGTATATTACACGTTATCAACTACTCAGTTACCGAAAGTAATTTGTTGCCTACATAACACTTGCACAAAAAGTGTTACATCACCTTCTTGATTAATGAAAGATCCTCTTTCTCTTTTGGAGGACATGATGCTTCCTGGCGCTCCTTGACAGTGAGCTCAAAGTGGAGCGTAACAGATCAAATCGAAACCCATGAGAGGATTTAAAATGAAAAGTTTGATTAAAAAGATCTGTTGATGACATTGATACATCACCTTCTTGATTATTGATGATTGTTGACGGTTCATTGTCGCTCCATAAATTTTGAGGCAGTTACCATCTTCTTCAGCTGTTGCTACTGATATATCACTACCCCCAGCTTCCTTGGTCAAAGCAAAAAGAATAACCTATTAAATTTCATAGGGGCAATTCATCAAACATCTAGCCAGACGCACAGCTAGTAGCAGCATGCATAACCACAAACATGAAATTTTCGAGAAACTCGATGACCTCAACTGTGTAGCTGCGAGCCGGGCTTTGTGGAGCTGGAGCTGTGGGATGAAGAAGCTCAAAAGCTATCCTGTGTTGATGGCTTTGATCGTTGTAATGGCCTCTAGTCCGTCGGCAGTACCAAGGTAGTGTACGATCATCGATCGCGAATCAGGAGACATCGAGCATATCATTCTTTCTAATTTCATTTGCAGTACATCTAATGGTAAATTTCAATGGATTACCTTCGTTCTGTTCATCCTTGAAGACCTTCTTGATGGCACTGACCTCCGCCAAATCTCCAGTAAGAGTTGACGTTGCATGACAATTAGCATAATTGACCTGGAGAATATGAACATTGAGCATATGATCAGGATAGAGAAGAGGCAATGGTTTGTGACGTGCAGGACTTCTTGCCTCTTCAGGGGAATCCTCCAAGCTCTTCTCAATGCAAGAGGAAATCACACGACCATCAGCACGGGGATCGGTCATATGATGAGCATCACATGTTACGACACCTCCCAGATACTCTGCAATTATAGTAGCGCCCCTTTTCATCGCATGTTCCAAGCTCTCCATCACCGTCTTTGGGAAACTCAATGACCTCAACTGTGTAACCGCGAGCCAGGCTTTGTGGAGCTGGAGCTGCGCGATGAAGAAGCTCAAAAGTGAGGAGGACTTGAAATAATTAAGCAGCTGCTGCAAGAAATAATTGCAGAGCTTGAAAAGTGGGGTATTTGAATTTTGGTGGGGTATTTGAATTTTGGTGTGAAAACCAAGTTTGAAATGGTGGGAAAATTTTACAGAGAAAGTGATTTCGTTTTTGAGTTTTTAAAAATGTTAGTTTTCCTCCCAATTTTTCCCTCCCAAGTTTTCCCTCCCAAGCCCCCCCTTCAGTTCAAAATTCCAACTCATGTTATTTGTCCTAGTCAGCAACCAATGTTTGTCCAAGTCAGCATTTTTGTGGCCACGTAGGACAAAGCTTTGTCCTAGTAGGATAAGATTCAAAATATTCATCCTTTATAGAATAGATAGGAATTTATTTGAGTTTGGGACGCAATGGGCGTACAAAATGGGAGAATGGAGGAGAAAATAGAAATTCGGGGCGAATTGGGGGTGAACGGCGGCGGGAGCGACGGCCTGGGGCGGCGCCGGCAATGGTCCGGCGCTGGCGTCGGTCGGCGGTGAATGTCGGCCGCCGGTGGCGTGGGATTGGGCGAGGGGGCAACGATTCGGGCGAATGGAGGCAAAGCGACAGCGGGCTCGGGCGAAGATTGGGTTTTTTTGTGTTTCGAAATTCGCGCAGCCCGCTCAGTATATATATAGGAAAGTTGTGACTCGGCCGAGTGACGATCTCACTCGGTCGAGTAAAAAATGTCGAAATATCTTTGCAACTTACGACTCGGTCGAATGAATTTTCCCACTCAGCCGAATGGATAAGTTCCATTCGGCCGAGTGGCATAGCCACTTGGAAAATTTTAGAGCGTGCATGGTATCTGATTCACTTGGCCGAGTGACAAGTCACTCGTCCGAGTGGAAAATTATACTATAAATCACAAAAAATAACAGAGAGTTAGTCAGAACGATCTTTCCTGATCTGTACTCCACTCGGCTGAATGGAGTCTTTGCTCGGCCGAGTGATATATGTTACTCGGCCGAGTGGCATCCTATTTTCTGCAACGGCTCTCTGTTTTCGCTCTATTCTCTGTTTTTCTTCATCCAGTCAGTCCCTGCCTTCTCCTGAAGCCTGAGCACGTTCCTGAAGTGCTCTCCCTTGCCTAAGTCATCCTCCATATGAATGATCTCTCTTTCTCCATCTCCTGTCAATAAAAATAGAGCTCGTTGTCACGATTTTCATAGACGCTAGACTCTAAACACTAAGAAAAATCTAAAATAAAAATAAAAATCAACTAAAAATGATATGAAACCGTCGGGTTGCCTCCCGACAAGCGCTTGATCGCTCCAGGATGTGACCCAAAGAACGGTTGTAGTTTTACTGCAAGCGCACGGTATAGCGGCGAGCGGGTTATCGAACACAGGGAGGACGAATGACCGTGCATGTTCCAATCAACCTGGCTATTTCAGAAGAGAGAAATTTGCCTTTGGCGATCCTGTCACAATCGTCAGACAAAGTACGGAAATATCAAATCAAATAAAAGACGTCTAGGGAATGGGGAATCCCAGCTACTCACCGTATCTCGTCAATGTGGTTCATTGGTATCAAAATTGCTAGAGTAGAGATTCGGATGAACTAGTTGCAACTGAATGTAGAACCAAGCTCACACTCTCGTGCTGTTGCCGGTCTATAGCTATCCTAGGTTCGGGTCCAATCTCTTGCAAACCCTAGCCTAGGGAAGCTAGCATTAGGATCAACATCATCGTTCAATCGTGCCCCGAGCCCACTCTCGTGCAAACTCGGGCCACGACCTAGGTTGGGATAGTTCCTACCCGTCCAATCTCTTGCAAACGGGTATCGGCACGGAATTGCAACCGGAAACCCTAGTATCGGTCCAATCTCTTGCAAACCGATACTTCGGAAATTCGATTCCAACCCAATTCGGATTTCTAGGGTTTCCTATCGAATTGGGATCCAATCTCTTGCAAATCCCAATCGATATGAATACCTAGCCATCCGTAGTAAATTGATCCCAATCTAATCCCTAATAACAATTCTAGCACAATTTCTACCAATTCATCACAAATATGAAATAGGGCTTGTAGGGTTCATCCCCACGCCCCAAGACGTGGAGACTACTCACAATTCATAGAGCAAACACAAAAATAATCAATGAAATAAGCAAGAGAATTCATCACAATATTGAGATATGCAATAAAAATAGAATTTTTAGGGGAGAGAGACACAAACCAATGGAGTTCTTCAATTAATCCAACAAAAATCAACTTTTGTCTCCTCTCCAATCAAAAGAATAAAGCTAAAAAGTTAATCCAAAAAGCTACAAAAAATCTAAAAAAAGGCTCTCCAAACTAGGGTAAAAACAGGGGTTAAATACCCCCCAAAATCGTCCAAAAACTGTGACCAAAATACCCCTGCACAGCCTGTTTTCCGCAATTTTCGCTACAGGCAGTGCGTCGCACTCGGCCGAGTGACAAAGGTCGCTCAGCCGAGTGAAAAACCCTGTAAATTTCCAGTAAGTCTCGATCTTCAGTGGTCTTCACTTCGGGGGCTGCTCGGCTGAGCGAGTTGTCGTCACTCGGCCGATGGCTTCTTGGTACTCGGGCGGTCGGGATTATCCACTCGGCCGAGTGGGTCTTCTGAAGCTCAGGCAGGCGAAAACAGTAAGTTGGCGATTTTTGAATAGCTTCGTCTGGGCGCCACTCGGGTGGACGGGATCTCGTCACTCGGCCGATTTGGTATCCGTCGCTCGGCCGAGTGCACATATGAATCGTGTCTGATCTGGTCGGCCGAGTGGTGTCTCGCTGGTCGGCCGAGTGACTCCTTCACTCGGCCGAGTGAGACACCAAAAATGCCCAGATTGCTTGTTTTGGCCTCCTCGTCGCTCCTGCGACGTCCGTTCTTCTTCCGCTCCTCTCCAACAGCAAAATACCCCTCGGGGATGTCGTCGGTGACACTCTGGAGTAGGCGTATCTCGAGATCACTCCAAATCGCTCCAAATCACCTGAAATGCGACAAAAACAACAAATCGTGAAAGGCATCGCAATATCGTCGATATATCGTGAAAAACATGATTTGGGCGATCCAAATGACATGCAAACATGCGGAAAAAAAGTGTAAAATAAGGAGTGATCAAAATCCCCCAAGCTTACCTCTTACTCGTCCTCGAGGAAGATAAGTAAAAGGCGAACTCGGTGGATTCGGAAAACAAAACGGCAAAAAAATGAAGAATGAAAAACGGAGAAGAATGAAAAACGGAATGAAAATAAAGGGGAAAGAAAGAAGCGAAGAGGTAAGCTGCTAGATCATTTTCTCAGGACGTGGGTTTCACTTACTCATATAGCATGCACTGAATGAAAAACACATGTCAAAGAGTTTTATTTTGATATCAGAGTATAATAGTGCAATTAGAAATAGAAAACCCACGAACAACGATATAATCATGAAAAACAGAATAGTTTTAGAATTAACATCGTCTGAATCATCTAAAGCGGTATACAAATCACAGATCACACACTTTTCAATTGAATGCTTTCTATCAGGAGTATAAGAGTATCACACAATAGAATAGAGAGAATAGAAAAGTATGGATTTCATGAAATGAATGCTAGGCTTAGATTTCTGGATTTCGTAAAGCTAGAAATAATCTCACCGAGTATAGAATATTACTTAGCCTAGGTTGTCGTGCTACGTCAAGTAGTCACTCTCTCACACATCAATGGATTCTCTCCCCCAAGCTTATCTATAAGCGTGGTGGCATAAAAATATTTACATCCCCATTTCTATAAAGCTCCACAAGTAATGAAAATAAACACGGAAAGAGAGAGGAAAGGAAGAAAGTGAGATGGGATCTTTTATTGAGGATTTTTTTCTCTTTTCCCTTTTTTTTGTTATCTCTTTTTCTTTTGTTTTTTTGTTTTTTTCCTTTTTTTTGATATAGCATATATTCACAATGATCCCAACTCAAAGAGAGATAATGATATACAAGAATATTTTCTCTTTTTTTTTCTTTTCTTGGGAATTTCGGAGCTAGGAATTAGTAGCGGGGGAAATGCCATATAATAGAATCGCTAAGGGGAGATTCACCAATGATTTTAAAATAGAGAAATGATGTTCAAGATTTTGTGGAGAAAGAAATAAATATATCTCTCGGTTCACTCTATAAGACATGCACGACAACTTCAGCAGGGTAATCTAATCTACTCAGTTTCGATCACAAAAAAGCCAACTAATCCAGATTTATCATAGCTAACATCATTCAATCATCCTGAAGTGAAATGTACAAATCATGCATATAGAAGTGATATAGGAAAAGAAATCGGTACTCCAGATATAGGCATTCAATGTGTGAATCTTGGTGTGTCTTCTGTGATAGCATACATATGAATATTCAGACTCAGCTAATAATAAAACTTCATCCATTTTCATGTGGAAAAGTGTGGGTTACCATTCCTAAATGCAAGGCGATGTCATAGCATATGATATCAGAAACAAAATCTAAGACATGACAAATATAGCATGCATATAGAGAAAGCTAACGCCACATAATCATCATCACAGAAAAGTCATCTCTAGCATGAGATGAAAAAGAAATAAAGATAAAGGGAAAAATAAAACTATTTACAATGCAGCACACAAGGAAAATAAGGAAAACGTGATGCATGGTAAAATAAAAGAAAAAATGATGAAAATAAGTGCAAAAGCGGAAAACGGTGTGAAAAACTAAAAATAAAGGTGGCAAATCGAAAAAGGAACGTGAGAACTCACTCCCCCAAGCTAAATGGCACAGTGTCCTCAATGTGCAAAGTGTGGCACACCGAGAGACAAGTAATGGGAGGGGCAAGTGAGGGTGCATGCATGATGAAAAATAAAGAAAATATAAGAAAAAAGAAAAAATAAGAAAGGAAAATATGATGCGGACATGATGCATGTAAATAAAGGAGTGATACAGATATAAGGATGTGACACCAAAAACTCTCCCTCTCTCCCAAAAAAGATATATAAAGATACGATCAGAATGAGAATCCCAGAATAAGTGAGGGGAGGGGGTGGACAAAAATGCATCAGGACCCAGCAGAAACGGGCAGCACAATGGCAAAAATAGTCGATGGCATCAAGGGTGCCTAAGAAGGTGGTGCTGCGCCGTCTCCGTCCTGAGGCGAAGGTGGGGGTGGTGGGGGTGGTGGCTGCTGAGCTGGGGTGGGTGTGGGAGTGGAAGCAGGCTGAGTGTGTGTGGGGGGGTGGGTGGGAACCTGCCGGGTGGGTACGTGCTGGGTGGGTACGGGTACGGGTACGCGGGGGAGACGCTCAAGGACCTGGGTAAGACAGTAGTGAATCTGCGGGAGCAGGTCAAAGCGGCCAGCCATCGCGGAGACGGTGGTGGATAGGGTCCTAAGGTCGCCTCTGAGGCCACTCATCGCCCCCTAGAGAGCACGTATGCTCTGAAGTACAGTGTCAGGGGGAGGTGGTGCAGAGGGACGAACCGGTCTGTGCTGTGCGGGTCGAGGTTGGCGTACTCGGGTCGCGTAGGTGATGGGCTCAGCAGGGAAGGGAACGAAAGGTGCTGCGCCCGCAAATGTGGGCCTGGCCTCAGTGTGAGGCCGGGGCACCGGCTGGTGAGAAGTGGAGGCAGCAGCGGCGAAAGAAGAGTACAAGAGTGGCAGCGAGGTAGCCAAAGAGGTCGGTGGCACAGAAGTGTGGACAGACGCCACAACACTCTCGGAAAATACAGCAGCAGTGGAGACAGAGGTGACTACCGCTGGGGAGGAAGAGTGTGGTCCGAAAGGCGCAACCCCAACAGAGATCATGCTAGCCATGGTCTCCACGATCGCGGCAAACGAGGGCTCTCCACTCTCAACAAAGGTCGGTGGGCGCTCGAGGAGTGCAGAGCAAAGAGGCTCGACGGACAGAGGGCCAGAAGTGGTGGTAGGAGTGGTGGTGAGCGTAGTGGAAGCGGTGGAAGCGGGCTCAGCTAAGGTACTCCCGACACCGACAGAGGTGTCAGGAGCAGCGGAGATATCTGGGGTAGGCTGAGGGGCCACGGGGTCAACAGGGGCAGCAGGCTCGGCAGGGTGTGCAACAGGGTCTGCGGGGGTCAGCGTGGGCAGCGTGGGCAGCGTGGGCCTGCTCGGCCTCCTCGGCCTCGAGCACGTAAGCAGCTGGGATCAGAACATCCATCGCAGGGAGCCAGTCCACCTGGGCCGGTGCAATCTGAGTCCGAGCTGGGCTCGGAAGAATCATGTAATCGGCCCCGTAAGGGCCGTGCAACCAGACCCAGTGACGCTCACCGTGCGGACGAAGCATCTTCATCCGGGCCATAACATCAATCGACAGAGAAGTGGGGCCCGGTGCTCGTCGCAGGTCGTCAGGGAAGTCCTCACCGGTCATAAGGGCAAGCAAGGTGATCAGGCCGCCGCAGCATATCGGTGAGCGAGCACCCACCGATACAATGATGCGGTCCAAAAACCAAGCCGCGACATCAATCACAACGGCGGGGACAAGCTCATCGCCATCCCTAGATAGAGCTCTGGGCCGTGTCATCGCATAGAGCATGTAGAGCTCCGGCGTGGACATCGTGCCCGGCTCATATCTGGCCAAAAAGGTCGTCGCCATAAGGCGCTGGGCTATACGGAGGCAGGGGTGGACAATGGCCGAGGCCTTGGCCCTACTAGGGTCAAAGGCAGCGTGGAGACCCGTGATCCGGGCCCAGAAGGCACCGGCATCGAAGGAAGGTGGGGGGATATGGGTGGGGGCGTAACCTCGATCGGCCCCGGGGACGTCGGGCCACGAGAAGAAAGCTCTCATCATACCGAGAGTGACCTGGCACTCCCGGTCCATGAACCGAAACGAGCATCCCTCGTTGGTCCGGGCGATCGAACTAAGCACCTCAAGTGTCGGGCAGATAAACGTGTCCGCCGACACCTGAAAGAAGTCTCGCCAGCCCACGTTGTCGTACAACGTGAGCATCCCCTCTAGTACCCCCAGGCGTCCTAGGTCAGCGAGGTGTGCAAACCTGGAGGGTACGATCGAGCATTGGGAGATACGCTCGAAGACGGCGTGGTGTGCGTCGTCTCGGAACGTAATCCCGAGCGGCCCGACAAGTGGAGCCGGAGGTGGTGGCTGTGGAGCGGCAGGGGGTGGCTGTGCGGGCTGTGCGGGCGCTGCAGGCTGTGCGGGGTGTGCGGGGCCTGCAGGCTGTGCTGGGTGGATGGGGTGTGTGGGAGAAGGCGGAGGAGAGTCCTCCACCTCGTGGGAGGGGCCGGGCTCGTCCGACCGCTTCCGCTTGGCGGAAGCTCTCCTCGACCTCGGCCGTGTCCGGGGCGGCATATGGGCCCCGAGCGTGCGCCGAAAAGTGTAACAAGTGCGGCGTGTGCAAAATAAAGGAAAGAGTATACCCCGACACGCCGCGAGTGCTAAGCAATGGAAGCGTGCGAAGACAACGCCTCCACGAAGCCCAAATCAGTCCCGAGAAGCTCCCCTGGGCTCCCCTAAGCTCCCAAAAACAACCTGCGCATGAAACGGAGATATCAGCGGGTAATATTCAAAATGTATGGAGCATTAGGGGTATAATAGATAGATATAGAAATTAATTTGGGTTTGGGGTTCGTTTAATACATGGATCCTCAAAAAATACACAAAAAGAGGAGAAAAAGGCGAAATAGGCGATACCGGAGGTGGCCGGAGTGGTGGCCGCCGGCGGTGACTCGGGCGAGGCGCGGCGGGGGCTCGGCCGGCGGTGGCTGGCCGAGCGGCGACGCTGGTCGGGCGAGTGGGGGCGTGAGCGAGGGGAAGGGGTGAGGGAGCTGAGGGGTCGCGGGCGATTGGGGTTTTTTTGCGTTTCGAAAAACGTGCCCCCCCCTCGGCCCCTTATATAGCAAGAGTTACGACTCGGCCGAGTGACAGGGTCACTCGGCCGAGTGAGATCAATGGAAAACTCTTCCCCGCTTACGCTTCGGCCGAGTGGCCTTGCCAGCCTCGGCCGAGTGGAGTAAGTCCATTCGGCCGAGTGGCTCAAGCTACTCGGCAAGACTCGCCCTAGGAGCGTATCAGTTTTATTCGGCCGAGTGAGAATATATACTCGGCCGAGTGGCAATTATACTGAAATTAGGAAAATAAACAGAGAGTTGGGTACAGCAGACTTCCCTCGTTCGTGAGCGGCTCGGCCGGACGAACTTGTGTACTCGGCCGAGTGACTAGTATACTCGGTCGAGTGAGCCTTGTATTCTGCTGTTTGTCTTCGTTTTGGCTCTAAACTCCGTCTTTCTTCCTCCAGTCGATTTCATCTTCCTCCTAAGCATTGAGCGCCTTCCTGGGGCACTCCTTGTCACCTCGTTCATCCTCCTCATGATGGATTTACCTATCTCCTCTCCTGTCAAGAAAAATCGGACCCGTTATCACAAATTTTTTGGGCAAACGACTCAAAACACTCAAAATTTCTAAAACAAAAATAAAGAAAAAGTAAAAATAAAGCAATAACCGTCGGGTTGCCTCCCGACAAGCGCTCGTTTAAGGTCTTGAGCTCGACCCCCTATAATTTTCAATCAATGCGGGATGTTTGGTGCATATGAGATGCACCCATCAAACCTTCTGGGGAGAACGCTTGGATTCGAAAGTTGCGGCGGCGTGTTCTCCCTCGGTGGTCTCCCATCTCGGATAGTGTTGGGGGGAGGCTCCCCCAAGCTAGCATTTGCTCCGGTCAACGACTTTACCGGTGATGCCGATCTCCGTGCCGACGGAGCTTTCTTCGGAGACTTTAATTTCGAGAGCTTGCAGAGCTCTCGAATCCTTGCGACATCAGCGTCGCCTTCATCTTTTTCAGCAGAGAAGTCGGGGGAATCATTTGTCTTCTCTTCTTGGCCTAAATCTGGGCCTTCCTCGAAATCCTCATCGAATAGAGCGCCGATTGAGTGGGGGATCGCCTCCTCAATTACCTCATCAAGGAGGTCCGAAAGATCATCCGGCCGTTCCTTAAGCAAATATATTCTATTGGTTTCGCCCGTCGGGACTCCCTCGGAATAGTGTTTGAGCCTCTGACCATTTACTTTGAATGTGGAACCGTCCTTGCTTTCCAACTCGAAAGCTCCTCCCGGTTGTATGTGCTTAATGGTGAAAGGTCCGGACCAACGTGACCTCAACTTACCGGGAAAGAGTCGGAGCCGGGAATTATAGAGCAAGACCTTGTCTCCCACCTTGAAGTCTGTGACGGTTATGCGAGCATCGTGGAGAATCTTGGTCCTTTCTTTGTAAATCCTCGAACTCTCGTAGGCGTCTCTTCTTATCTCATCAAGCTCGTTGATGTCTAAGAGTCTCCTTACCGCCACGCTCTTGTAATCATAATTAAAGGTCTTAATGGCCCAATATGCGCGGTGCTCCAATTCTACCGGCAAGTAGAAAGCTTTCCCATAAACAGGTCGGAACGGTGTGGTGCCGATGGGAGTGCGAAAGGCCGTGCGATATGCCCATAGAGCATCGTTCAGCTTCATTGACCAATCCTTTCTAGATCGATCCACCGTCTTCTCAAGAATTTGTTTGATCTCTCTATTTGAGACTTCCACTTGGCTGCTTGTCTGGGGGTGATATGCCATGACAACTCTGTGATTTACCCCGTACTTCTTTAGCATGGCTTCAAACTTGTTTTCTATGAAATGGCTTCCCCCGTCGCTTATCAAGGTACGAGGCACTCCGAAGCGCGGGAAGATATTTTGCTTGAAGAATTTGGAGACGACCCTCGCATCATTAGTAGGGGTGGCGATTGCTTCCACCCATTTGGAGACATAATCAACGGCCAATAGGATGTATTTATTACCATTGCTTGACGGAAATGGTCCCATGAAGTCTACTCCCCAACAATCAAAAAGCTCAATTTCTTGGATGGGTCTCATTGGCATCTCATTGCGCTTGGAGATATTTCCGGTCCGTTGGCATCGGTCGCACCCCTTTACAAAAGCGTGGGTGTCCCTAAACATTGTTGGCCAGAAGAATCCGCTCTGCAAGATCTTAGCGGTTGTTTTAGAGGCGGCATGATGTCCTCTGCATGGTAGACCGTGGCAATGCAAAATGATAGACGTTGCCTCCTCTTTAGAAACGCACCTCCGAATGACGCTGTCTTTGCATATCTTGAAGAGGTATGGATCTTCCCAAAAATAGCTACGGACCTCATGCAGAAATCTCCTCTTTTGTTGCGTGGACATCCCATGCGGTTTGATTCCATAAGCCAAGTAGTTGACGAAGTCCGCGTACCAAGGTACTTCTCCGGTCCTTATGGCATATAGCTTCTCATCCACGAATGTGTCGTCGATAGGTAGACTCTCATCATCCTTGTCACGGATGAGCCTAGACAAATGATCCGCCACGACATTGTCCGTACCTTTCTTGTCTCTGATCTCCAAATCAAATTCTTGCAACAAGAGTATCCACCTAATTAGCCGGGGTTTGGCTTCCTTCTTATTCAAAAGATACTTCAACGCCGCATGGTCGGTGTGAACAATCACCTTGGAACCTAGGAGGTAGGAGCGAAACTTCTCGATGGAGTAGACGACCGCTAGAAGCTCTTTTTCGGTAGTTGTGTAGTTTTTCTGCGCGTCATCCAATGTCTTGCTCGCGTAGTATATCGCATGAAGCTTCCTATCTTTTCTTTGTCCCAATACCGCTCCAATGGCTTGGTCACTAGCATCACACATTAGCTCAAAGGGAAGGTTCCAATCCGGTGGTTGTATGATGGGCGCGAAAACTAGTGCTTCTTTCAAGGTGTTGAAGGCTTGCAGGCATTCCCCTGAAAAAATAAAAGGAGTATCTTTAGCGAGCAAGGAAGTAAGTGGCCGGGCAATCGAGGCGAAATCCTTGATGAAGCGGCGGTACAACCCCGCATGACCAAGGAAGCCTCTAATGCCCTTGACATTAATAGGAGGATGAAGTTTTTTGATTACCTCAATCTTTGCTTTATCTACCTCAATTCCTCTCGAGGAAACAAGATGCCCGAGAACAATACCTTCCGTGACCATGAAGTGACACTTCTCCCAATTTAGAGTGAGATTGTTTTGTTGGCACCTTTTAAGGACTTTAGTGAGATTGGCCAAACAAGAGTCAAACTCACTTCCATAAACCGAAAAATCATCCATGAAAACTTCCATAATATTTTCAATGTAATCGGAAAATATGGATGTCATACACCTCTGAAAAGTGGCGGGGGCATTACAAAGACCAAATGGCATCCTACGGTAAACATAGGTACCGTAGGGACAAGTAAAAGTGGTCTTTTCTTGGTCGTCTTCGTGTAAAGGGATTTGGAAGAACCCCGAATACCCATCTAGATAGCAAAAATATTTATGTTTTGCTAGGCGTTCAAGCATTTGATCAATGAAGGGCAACGGGTAATGGTACTTTCGGGTGGCTTTATTGAGTTTCCTATAGTCAATGCACATTCGCCATCCCGTGACGGTGCGTGTAGATATGGGCTCGCCTTTTTCATTTTTTATGACTGTCATCCCCCCTTTCTTGGGGACGACGTGAACGGGGCTAACCCACCTACTGTCTGAGATAAGATAAATAATACCGGCGTCTAGCAATTTTAGGATTTCCTTTTTAACCACCTCTTTCATGTTCGGGTTTAACCGCCTTTGAGGCTCAATGGAGGTGGCATCGGTATCCTCCAAATGGATCCTATGCGTGCAAAGCCTAGGGCTTATCCCTTTTAGATCGGAGATAGTGTAGCCCAGGACATCCTTGTGGCTCCTAAGAACGCCTAGGAGTTTTTCAAGTTGATCTTGTGTGAGGTGGGAATTGACTATCACCGGGAAAGTTAATTTATTACCCAAAAAGGCATACCTTAGATTCGGAGGTAATTGTTTAAGTTCCACCTCAAGAGGCGCTGCTCCTTCCACTTCATCAGCTCGCATGAGTTTGGCTTTTTCCTTGTCATCCGGGTTTAGCTCATGTTCAGGTGGTACGCTCTCTTGTGACGAGTCAGACTCACTACTTAGTGAGGACGAGGCGTCGAAATAGGCGCTCTCCGATTCTGTGCTAGCATCGCCAAATCCTTCACTCTGCTCTGGTTCGTGCCTGGAATCAAGAAACATGTCAGACAATTCATAAAAGCAAGAGTGAGCGTCATAGAGTGTGACTCCCTGGATGTCGGTTTGCTCAAAGGATTCTTCGGGAGTATAGTGTTCTTCGACACTTGTTCTACCGTCTTCGAAATATAATTTGTCGTCGATCACATCAACTCTGACATTGCCTCCGATAGTCCCATCCGGGGAGACTTGGTCCATCACAAAACTAGCAAACAGTTGTTCGTCGGGGTCCTTGATATCGATAGCAAAAGCTCCGGTAGCGTGGACCTCGTCGACAAGCTCCTTAAGGAGGTCTGCGAAGGAGTCACAGTCTCCCTGACTGAGTTCTATTGTTGACATTGCATCCTCCATTTTCCCTGTTAAGATCTTATGCAAAACACGGGGAGAATATGCAAATAGGGTTGCGAACAGGGTTAGAACAAGATATAGAAGAGAGTAAAGAAAGAAGGAAAGAAGAAATAACCGGGTGTTCGGTGCCGAGCACTGTCAAAACGACATCCCCGGCAACGGCGCCAAAAACTTGATCGCTCCGAGATGTGACCCAAAGAACGGTTGTAGTTTTACCGCAAGCGCACGGTATAGCGGCGAGCGGGTTATCGAACACAGGGAGGACGAATGACCGTGCTTGTTCCAATCAACCTGGCTATTTAAGAAGATAGAAATTTGCCTTTGGTGATCCTGTCACAATCTTCAGACAAAGTACGGAAATATCAAATCAAATAAAAGATGTCTAGGGAATGGGGAATCCCCGCTACTCACCGTATCTCGTCAATGTGGTTCATTGGTATCAAAATTGCTAGAGTAGAGATTCGGATGAACTAGTTGCAACTGAATGTAGAACCAAGCTCACGCTCTCGCGCTGTTGCCGGTCTATAGCTATACTAGGTTCGGGTCCAATCTCTTGCAAACCCTAGCCTAGGGAAGCTAGCATTAGGATCAACATCATCGTTCAATCACGCCCCGAGCCCACTCTCGTGCAAACTCGGGCCACGACCTAGGTTGGGATAGTTCCTACCCGTCCAATCTCTTGCAAATGGGTATCGGCACGGAATTGCAACCGGAAACCCTAGTATTGGTCCAATCTCTTGCAAACCGATACTTCGGAAATTCGATTCCAACCCAATTCGGATTTCTAGGGTTTCCTATCGAATTGGGATTCAATCTCTTGCAAATCCCAATCAATATGAATACCTAGCCATCCGTAGTAAATTGATCCCAATCCAATCCCTAATAACAATTCTAGCACAATTTCTACCAATTCATCACAAATATGAAATAGGGCTTGTAGGGTTCATCCCCATGCCCCAAGACGTGGAGACTACTCACAATTCATAGAGCAAACACAAAAATAATCAATGAAATAAGCAAGAGAATTCATCACAATATTGAGATATGCAATAAAAATAGAATTTTTAGGGGAGAGAGACACAAACCAATGGAGTTCTTCAATTAATCCAACAAAAATCAACTTTTGTCTCCTCTCCAATCAAAAGAATAAAGCTAAAAAGTTAATCCAAAAAGCTGCAAAAAATCTAAAAAAAGGCTCTCCAAACTAGGGTAAAAACAGGGGTTAAATACCCCCCAAAATCGTCCAAAAACTGTGACCAAAATACCCCTGCACAGCCTGTTTTCCACAATTTTCGCTACAGGCAGCGCGTCGCACTCGGCCGAGTGAAAAACCCTGTAAATTTCCAGTAAGTCTCGATCTTCAGGGGTCTTCACTTCGGGGGCTGCTCGGCCGAGCGAGTTGTCGTCACTCGGCCGATGGCTTCTTGGTACTCGGGCGGTCGGGATTATCCACTCGGCCGAGTGGGTCTTCTGAAGCTCAGGCAGGCGAAAACAGTAAGTTGGCGATTTTTGAATAGCTTCGTCTGGGCGCCACTCGGGCGGACGGGATCTCGTCACTCGGCCGATTTGGTATCCGTCGCTCGGCCGAGTGCACATATGAATCGTGTCTGATCTGGTCGGCCGAGCGGTGTCTCGCTGGTCGGCCGAGTGACTCCTTCACTCGGCCGAGTGAGACACCAAAAATGCCCAGATTGCTTGTTTTGGCCTCCTCGTCGCTCCTGCGACGTCCGTTCTTCTTCCGCTCCTCTCCAACAGCAAAATACCCCTCGGGGATGTCGTCGGTGACACTCTGGAGTAGGCGTATCTCGAGATCACTCCAAATCGCTCCAAATCACCTGAAATGCGACAAAAACAACAAATCGTGAAAGGCATCGCAATATCGTCGATATATCGTGAAAAACATGATTTGGGCGATCCAAATGGCATGCAAACATGCGGAAAAAAGTGTAAAATAGGGAGTGATCAACGCTCTTTTAAGGTCATGAGCTCGACCCCTCATGATTTTCATTTAGCGCGTGATTTTGGGCGTATGTGAGATACGCCTGTCAAACTTGCCGGGAAGGCCACTTGGATTTGGTTGTTGATGCTCGTGGGATTTCCTCGGCGTCCCCTTATTATGGGTAGAGTTGGGGGATAAGTCCCCCAAGCTTGAGCTAGAACAAATCTTCTTCTTCACCGGTGACACCGATCTTCTATTCGGTGGAGCTTTCTTCGAATTGTTGGCCGTTGAGAGCTTGCAAAGCTCCCTTATCCTTGCGACATCAGCATCGTCTTTATCATCGGTCGTTGAGCTATCTAGATGGTCCTCCAACTTTTCTTCAATGCTAGAAGTTTGGCCTTCTTTAAGGCCATCATCATGGAGAGCGCCAATAGAATGTGGAATGGCTTCGTCGATCACCTCGTCAAGGAGGTCCACATAATCCAACTCCTCTTGATAGGGCATGTGCTTCATGGCTTTAGGTATGTGGAGCTCAACCTTGATGTTACCGACATTCAAGGATAAAGTGCCTTCCCGCATGTCGACTATAACACCGGTGGTGGCTAGTAACGGTCGTCCAAGTATAAGTGAAGTGTCGTCCTCCTCCTTAATGTCCATAATGACAAAGTCGCAAGGCAAGCATATCCCTCCCAGAACTTGTAGCGGAATGTCCTCCGCAATCCCCACCGGCCTAGGAACCCGACCATCCGCTAGTTGTATTCTCATGTCGGTTGGCTTCAAGTCGGTCCCCGTATTCAATTTTCGGAACTTGCTAAGGGGCATTAGGCTCACACTTGCTCCCAAGTCAACTAAAGCCTTTTGCAATGGGACTCCTCCAAGTGTGCATGGGATGCAAAAGCTTCCGGGATCCTTGAATTTCGCGGGCTCATTTTCCCTCCGGGTGAACCAAGTTCCTTGTTCGGCAAGCATTATTTTCTCCTTCCTTTTCTTTCGCGATATTTAGTCCTTCAAGAGCTTTGCATTCGATGGGATCTCTAATATAGCATCCAAGAAAGGTATGTTGAGGCTTACTCCCCTCAAATACTCAAGGAACTTGGCGAGCCTCTTCTCTATTTTGGCTCTTGCCAACCGTTGTGGAATGGGCACCGGTGGCATGTAGGTGCGCTCCTCATTAGGCTTCTTTATTTCAGAATTTCCAACTTCTTGCGGCTCTTTTGTGCTCTCCTTTTCACTAGCCGGCTCTTTGTCGTTCAAAATCTCTTCTACGGGCTCCTTGGTTTGGACCATGGCGGGAGTGGTATCCTTCCCGCCCCTAGTTGTGACCGACACTACCGCATTTATGTGACCGGTATTGCTCTGTGGATTGGGCTCCGATTGAGCCGTCAATTGTTGAGTGTTTTTGTTAAGCAATGCAAGTTGCTCTCTAAGTTGCGCAACGACGGTATTTAGCGAATCTTGTTGCGCCGTCAAGCTAGCATTGATTTTTCTTTGCTCCACCATGAATTCCTCCGCCCTAGCTTCATGATCCGATCGTGGTTGAGCTTGTGGTGGGTTTGGAGCTATCCAACTTTGGTTATAACCAGGCGGCCTATAGGGTCCCGCTTGTTGCCTAGGCGGGTAACTTTGTTGCGGTGGCCCCCTTGGTTGGTATTGAGGTTGTGGAGGTGGAGGCCTAGCTTGAGTTTGTTGTGGCGGTGGTGGGTTTAGAGCCCCTTCATTATTTGCATACGAAAACCCCGGATGATTCCTTGTGGCGGGTTGGCCCAATAACCGGAGTTCCCCGTAACATATTGCACTTGTTCCAAGGCTCCCTCTCCATGCTCTCCTCCTACGAACATAGCTTGAGATTGGTCTTGCCAATCACTCATATTGCTCCCCGTCGTAGATGTGGAAGGAGCTCCATGCGGCTCAGTGATATACTTCTCCAATCTCTCCACTACCTTGTGGAGAGAGTCAAACTTATTGGAAAGCTCTGCTACGGCCTTGGCATCATATATGCTCGTTGGCTTCAAGGAGGTAGAAGATTGCACTCGCTTGTCGCCCCATTTTTGATTATTAGAGGCCATATCCTCTAATAGGGCCGTAGCTTCATCCGGTGTTTTGGAAAGGATGGCTCCATTGGCGGTTGCATCTATGATTTGCTTAGTACCCGGTTGGAGTCCATTATAAAAACTGTGAACTAGCTCCCATGCTTCTATGCTGTGATGAGGGCACTGATGCTGTAGATCCTTAAAGCGCTCCCATGCCTCGTATAGGGTCTCTTGTGGTCCTTGCTTAAAGGACATGAGTGCGCTCCTAATCTTCACTGTCTTAGATGGCGGGTAGAATTTATCAACAAAAGCACTAGCCAACTCATCCCAAGTAGTGAATATCCCTTCCGCCTGTGTCCTCAACCAATATAGAGCTTTGTCTCTGAGGGTGAAGGGGAAGAGTCTCAAATGGATCGCATCGGCGGAAACACCCGGCATTTGAAAGGTGGCGCACTTGGACAAGAATAGCTGGAGGTGATAATGTGGATTCTCATGGGAGTTCCCATGGAATGGGTCTTGTTGCATTAATACCACCAATCCCGTCTTGAGCTCAAAATTCTTATCCGCCGCCAACTCCGGCATAGCGATGGAAGAAGTAGTGGAGGAAGTCTTAGGCCGAAGCCTATCTCTGATGGATATAATCCTCGCCATACGTACCGCTAGTTCTTTCGGTGTCTCCGGGCGGTTCATACAATTATCCTCTATATTGAGTCTCTTCTCGGCTCTGATCCTCCTCTCAGTACGTTCGATCTCCGGATCAAATATTATATCCTCTGGAAACACTGTTGATCTCGTGTACATGCAAAGAAAAACAGAGCTTCGATGGAATTGTTAGCACAATAGAGGAGTAAAATAAAGAAAAATAATAAAACAAAAAGAAATAGCTAAGTAAGGAAGATAAAACACTGTCGCCTCCCTGGCAACGTCGCCAAAAACTTGATCCCGTCCGAGTGTACACCCGAAAAATGACTTGTAGTCTTACCGCAAGCGCACGGTGTAGCGGCGAGCGGGTATCGAACTCAGGGAGGACAAATGACTGTGTCTGTTTTCAATCACCTAGCTATCAAGAGAATCGAGAATAGTTTGGGGTATAACAGTCACAACTGTTCGAATGTAAAGAGAAATATCAATTTAATAAAACGTCTAGGGATAGGGAATCCCCACTATGGACCATCTCTCATCCTTGTGATTCATAAGTTCCATTGTTGCTAAGCTTGAATATAGGTGAACTAGTTGCAACTTAATGTAGAACCAAGCTCATGCTCTCGCGTTATTGTCGGTCTATAGCAAACCTAGGATAGAGCCCACTCTCGTGCAAACCCTAGCCTAAGCCGCTAGCGTGAAGAACGACATCATTGTTCAATTGTATCTCGAGCCCACTCTCGTGCAAACTCGAGCTACGACCTAGGTTATGATAGTTACTATCCGTCCAATCTCTTGCAAACAAATATTAGTATATAATCACAATTAAAAATCCTAGCTTTGGTCCAATCTTGCAAACCAAATCTAGAGAAATCCAATTGTCAATCTAAATCAAATATCTAGGACTTCCTATTAATTGGGATCCAATCTCTTGCAAATCCCAATCGATATGAATTCCTAGCAATCCGTAATCAATTGATCACAACCTAACCTTAATCAATTCTAGCAACAATTCTACAAATTCATCAAAATTTAGAAATAGGGTCCATAGGGTTCATCCCCACGCCCTAGGACGACAGCACTACACACTAGACATCATGCAAATCTCAGAAAAATCAACAATAATCTCAGCACAATTCATTGCAAAAGAGAAATAATGCATAAAAATCAAGTTTTTAATAGAAATAGACAAACCAATGTATTCGCCAACGATCTCCAGCTGAGATTTTCATAAAGAGTAGCCGTCAAAATCCTAAAAGAAAGTCTAAAAATTAATTGTTCAAAAATCTCCCTAAACTAGGGCAAAAACTAGGTTTAAATACCCTCTAAAATTGTCCAAAAAAATCGTGACCAAACTGCCCCTGTGCAGCCTAGAAATCGCAACCCTAGCAGCAGGCGGAGTGGGTCACTCGGCAGAGTGACCTTTGTCACTCTGCCAAGTGACAAACCCTGTAAAAAAATAGTAACTTCGGATGTTTCAGGGTCTGTCTTCGGGGGATGGCTCGGCCAAGTAGACTTATTCATTCGGCAAAGTAGCTATATCGTTCGGTCGAGTGGGGCTTCATCAGGATCTCTGAAAATTCTAGTATCTCTGGCATTTCTCTGGACAATTTCCCTGTACCACTCGGGCGAGTGAGCTTTCTCACTCGGCCGAGTAGGCTTTCTTCGTTCGGCCGAGTATACGCTGAAAACTCCGTGTGTGTATCCGTTCTGGTCGGCTGAGTGGGACTTCTTGTTCGGCCGAGTGGCTGTTATACTCGGCCGAGTGATGTGCTGAAATGCATGTTTCTTCTTCTTTTTGCCTCCTCGTCGCTCCTATTGATTTCCTTCTTCTTCCGCTCATCTTTCTTTGCTGGTAAGCCCTCAAATGAGCCGTGGGTAACACTCATAAGCGCTTGCAAATCCCTTGATCTCAAATTCGCTCCAAATTGCTCCATATTTCCGAAGATACGACAAAAACAAGAAATAGTGAAAAGCATCGCAATATTGTCGAATAATCATGAAAAACGCGATATGGGCGATCAAAATGGCATGCAAACATGCTGAAAAAAGGTATAAAATACGGAGTGATCAGTCAGCCGCCTTTATAAATAGGGGTATGCTCCACTCCTCTAAACTCATGCCAAGCTTTAGATCTGAGCGGCTCCCAAAAGTTTGGAGCACCCTCGAATCTAAGCTTAAAATAAATATTTTTCTCCTCTCCCTAATTTATGCCTTGCTCCAGAAGGGCTCTTGCAAAGCCAGGAAGGGGCTCGGATCGGATCCGAAGTCTCGACGGAGGATCCACTCAAGTGGTACTTTCTTCAACGCGTGGTTGGCTCAGCGACAAGGGGTTGCTCTCCTCAGGATGCGTGCAGTCCGGGAAGCGGTTCAGCTCGAAACGTGTGGTCTGGGAAGTGGTTCGCCTCGGGACAGAGAGCGGCTAGGGATGCGGTTCGGTACACCTTGTCGGTGCAAGCAAGGTTCCTGGTATGTAGTTTAATTGCTTTATTTAATATATTGCAGTAGCTTAGATTTTTTTGGGGTGGTCAGATCCACCTCAAGTTGGCTAAGATCCTGCTAGGGTCTTGAATCCTTAGGGTTTCGTTAAATAGTTTAACGAGTTTTCTTTCTGCTGTTTTTAATTTTGCCTCTATCGTTCGTCCGACGTAGGACGGGCATAGAGATTTGTGCCATGAGGGTCCTTGAAACCCCAATATTGGTATCAGAGCAAGGTCTGCATGCGATCTAAGGACTGCATTATGTTAATTGAATGTATTTTTTAATCTACTTTTAAAATCCATTTTTGACTTTATGAGATAATGTTAAAATGAGATTTTATTAGCTTTATAAAATCTTTTATGTGATAAAATCCTTATATAAGCATGCTAATGATTTATGATGATTTTGAAACAAAAATTTTGAAATAAAAAAAAATTATGTAATAATTTTATGTTTTAAAATCATAATTTTAATTTAAGTGTTAAATTATAGATGCATATTAATTATTTATTAGATAAATTTTTAATATGTTTGTTTCTGTTTAAATGTTAAATAGTTGGACACCTATTTTATGTGATAAACTTAGTGTAGTTTATGTTTAATGGCCATGCTTATTTATTTGATAATTCATGAAACCTTTTAGGTTAGCCATTAAAAACCTGTTTAAAATTTATAAGATAAATTTTAAATGACATGCTATGTTTTAATGATCTTTACAACCTTTAAACCTAATTCCTGATTAGGGTAGTCCTTTAACGACGATTATTATTTTAATCGTTTCAATAATAATTTTCATTAAATGACGACAGTTTAAAAGTGTTGATATTGATTTATTAAAATCCTAATGATGATTAGGGTAGCATATTGAACAAATGAACCTTATAATTGATAAGGACTTAATAAAAGTTATTAACAAATCCATAAAATTTTGAATTTTAAGGATCCACTAGTTGATAGGATTAAATAGTTCTAATAAAAGCCTTTTAGTCTATGGCACACATATAAAAGTGATAAGTTTCATTCAATGGACCATGATCTGGCCAATGTGCTTGGCTAAGTTTGTTGGATCATCCTAGCTAGTCTAATGGATAAGTGACATGGCTTAGTCAATTCCCTGGCCGTATTCCGCTGGACCGCAATGATGTGAATCATGATTATATGACACCCTAGACTATACCTATGTCTAATACGTTAATAATCTTTTTCAAGATTAGCTGTAGCCCTCCTTGTTTTAGAGGTTGGCTACAATAGGACCCGTGTTCCAGTTGTTAAGCTACACTCAAGCTATGACATGGAAACTTTGTAGAAACCAATTCCGTAAAATGCATATAATGTAATCTTGGCTTGACCCAAACCGTCGTGTCGTGAAAACACCGAGCACCGGCATAAGTTAATCTAATGATGTATTCTAGACTTGACCTAAACCGTCGTGTCGTGAATACACCGAACACCGGTGTAAGTTAAGCTAGACGTGAAAACAAGGGTCCGACTAGGCTAGACATTATGATTTGGATGAGCGACACTCATGATCATAAATGGCTAGGGATAAACACATATAAGAGAATCATATATGATATGATTGATGAAGATTCATCTACCGATCGCATAGTCAAGCAATTTGTTGAGCAACACTCAAGGTTGTGAGACTCAGGGTGGTTGGATCTCTTACCCATTAATTTAATTTAATTTAATCGTTCATTATTAAGGCTTAAAATGATCGCAAAAATAGTGGGAGGCGATAGTTAGATAAAATCCATTCTATCTATATTTAATATTGAACATATGATAAACTAGGATAGTTATATATTTACCAATGGAATCTAAAACATAATATTCTAAGAGAATAAGTTAACTGGTCAAAATAGTTGATTAATGGAATATCAACTCAAATTCTAATTGATAGACTAAACTATATTCTCATTGACATTAAATGACCTTCTTAAAGCACATGCTTAAAGACAATGATCTTCTTAAGCACTGGGTCCAACAAATAAATGCACTCTACATGTCACTCGCCTCTTTAAGGGGCAGCTCGAACATACTGATGTTCAAAAGCATGTTTCTCCTTACAATTTGTTGAGTCAACTCAAGGTTGTATTGAAAAATGGTTTTGATCCGCAAGGTTCAAAAATTCGATCAAATTGTTTGAATCGAATATGAGTGCATGAGCGATACAAGACAATGCATCCAAATCAGATCTTGTGTCATGCAACTTGTTGAGTAAACTCAAGGTTGTGAAGCTCAAGCTAATAATTTGTTGAGACATATAATATCTAAATGAGATTTAGAAAAGGGAAGATGCACTATGGAAAGTCAATTGAGAAAGATAGTTTTATTTATCATTAATAAAGGCATAAGTAGGAGGAACTAAAAATGTGACATACTTGATGTCACGGTTTCAGGATAACCGTTATATAAAAGAAATAGATTGTCTACGTGTTGGAAAAGGAACAATTGTTGTTTCTTGGACCATGTAGGACGTCAAACACATTTTTGAGGAATGTCGTCACATTGCTTCTGAATCAATGTTTATGTGAGTAATTTGTATAACGATAATGTATTAAATGTTAATACATGAATACAGAAGATAATAAAAAAACTTATATGGCAAAATAGACAAGGCCGTACCAAAGAGACTAAGCTTTACAAGTCACATAAAGAGGGATCTGACCTCTCGTATTATGAAGTCTGTTGACACTTGTGAATCTTGTCTCAAAGGTATGATGGCCCAATACCTTCTGTGACAGTGGAAGAATAAGTTGGAGAACTCACAGTCTTGTACATACGGATGTATTCAGACCTAAGTCTAAATTAGCCTAGTTGAGTTATATTTATTTTATTACGACACGTGTTCTTGATGAAACACAAGTCTGATAAAATAGAGAACAAAATGACACAAGTATTTGAACTGATTCGATCAGATCGAAGAGTCAAATACTTAGCTGTATTAATCTTACATAAATAAATTAAAAGAAACAGTGATTTTCTCTCAGGTCAAGTCTCTTAACACATCGGTGTGTTAGAGAGAGCTTGAATCGCACTTTGTTGGACATGGTGCGATGCATGGCACGTGACTCTGAGTTATAATCCTCTCTACAGGTTAAGTCCTAGAAAGTCATGCCTAGATTTTGATAAGGTTCTATGAGAATATTATCAATAAGATATTCATAAAATCAATCGTTAGAAAGTTAAAGGATTACTCGAGTCTCGTGAGACGAAGAGTCGAGTTAGACATCATAGTTGATGATGACTTAGTCAACTTTCAGGATGAAAGAAAGTCAGAGTAAGGACTCTGACTAATAACTTGTTGCAATCCGAAAAGATCCGTCCACGTAAATAAAGTATGGACATTAGTTTATGAGCCCAAAGAAAATGTTTCTTATTGTCTGCAAGTAAATCTTCAAGATAAAAGATTGGTGCAGAAAGAAAGTAGTGAAGTACAAATTATGTTGGTTGAGAACGTTTTTCGTCTTAACTCCTATAAATGGATTATGATGAAACTGTCTTGCCAACAGGTTTGTACAGATCTAATCGGACCGAACTCGATGTAAATGCTCAAGATGACCATGAAAAATGGAGCATTCATGTATAGTCCATTTTCTAAATATGATTTAGAAGAGCGAATTTATATGAATTGTAAGAGAGTTTTCAAGGTTAGTGGGAGCGAATAAAATACATGCGAGGCTTCAAAAGGCTGGACATATGTTTTAACAAAGTAGTCAAAGAGTTTGACGCTTTATCAGAAATAAATATGAACCATCTCAAATGACCAGTAACTTATTTTAAATTATTTTCGTAAGGTACGATGAGCTGGATGAGATCAAAGAAAATTAAATATTATGGATTCCAAGGGACTAAGAGAATTGTTTGGATGAGATTCAAATGTATGGTCTAAGATAAACATAGAAAACCCTTTAAATCTATACAGTAGATGTTTTAGCAGATCCACTCACGACGGCTCTACCACGAGAAGTCTGGAAAGACTTATGTGTAAATGCGGTATGCGATATATGGATAAATGAGCCTGAGTGCAAGTGGGAAATGTTAAGAGATGTATGCCCTCGAGGCAATTTATCTCGGTGTATCTATACAAACATCTTGTTCAAAATTACAGTAAGCTGTATGGTAATAATTTATCTAAGTTAAATCATAATATAGTTATCATTAGAAATTAACTTAGGTAAAGTCCTGAGACTTAATTCAAGGTCAAACATATATCAAGATGAGGATCTCGATCATGGAGAAGTGCTTGACCGTCAGTAGCATAAGTCTAGAAATGTTCGTGGTCGTAGATGTTTCGAGAAAAGGATATCGGAACATTGGATAGACCATTGTGTCTTTGTCTTCACCCTGTAGCAGTGACGATGATCTCATGGTCGTTCGACTTGGTAAAGTCAGAGACGAGCCACAGGTGCTCATTGGAGAATGAGTTCACTGAACGAACCGACAAGAGTTATCATATGGTTATGATTGACCATATGTCAATGATAACTTTTAGTGATGGTAGGCAAGTTGGTCTTTTGACTTGAGTTCATTGTACAAACCTGTACGTGAATGGTGTCACATAGATCACAGATCTAGCCTTGGGTAAGCCCGTTGAAAGGTCTTTGGTTGGGTGACATTTGAAGCGTGCGAGGAGAGTAATGACCAAAATAGTATTCATCTCTCCCGGTCAATGGGAGTTAGTGTCGTAGTGTTAGTTTGGTGTTTAGTCAAAACTCTAGCCAGAGTATGTTGGAAGATGTCCAACATTATTTGACTAAAGATCGATGGACACTAACTGGTTTCGAGCTATTGGGGTTGACAGTTTGACCGTACCCTACGCTTGAGTTAAACGACATCATTTTGGCGAAGAGACTAAAACTGCTGAATTCATCACGGACACAGTCAGGGTGGTCCCGACAACACTCATGTCAATGAGTTAACCACATAAGTATGATACAGAAACATGGACAGCAACTGCTACTCGTGCCCCACCTATATTAAGGTCAGGCTGTAGGGTCTCACACAGAGTCTGACCTTTCGTCTAGTAATAGGTAGAAACATTAGGGAGAATGTGAATTTGATGCCAGGGATAGAAAATGGCATTTGATGCAAATGATATTTTAAGCTTAGATAGGGGACTATTTTGCATATGATGCAAACTGAGTTAAATGTATCGCAAATTGTTTACGACAATATTTAATATAATAAATGCGAGGAATGATTACGTTGATGACGAGAAAGTTCCAGTCTAAACGTAGGTTCGAACCGCGCTCCAATCGGAGTACAAACGAGCCCAATAAGTCTATTTAAAAGAGTTTAAATAGAATGCCCAAATAGCATTAAAGGCCCAAAAGCCTTAAGAGTAAGGCTAATTTTTTGTTTATTGAAAAAAAAAACAGTTCTTGGGGGGCCCAAAATGTGGGCCCCCAAATGTGGGACCCTTTTGTCCTGGCACCCAGAATTTGGGTGCCAGGCAGTGCCTATGACAAAGGGCGCCCAATTTTTGGGCGTTGGCACGTGCCCACGCGGGCGTGTGGCATGCACGTGCCCGGGCTGCCAGCCAGCCCGCATTGGGCTGCGTGCACTGCATGTTAGTGGGGCCCACTTGTGGCCCCTAGTTCGAACCCTTTTTGATGCAGAATTTTGACGGCTTAACTTTGGAAATACAATTGAGGGGTCAAAGGGACTCCGATTGACTCGCCGTTTTTTTCTACGCATTCACCATTTAGCGCTCTTCGATTTGATAGCTTGTATCAAATATGAAGCTCAATGGCGAGGGAGTTAAAATTCATGGAAATTTGACCTTTATGAAAGGAAAACTAACTTGAATTATTTAACTCCAAATAATTAGTCCCACATCGGAAGTGGAGTAAAGGGGAGGGGTCAGCCGCCTATATAAATAGGGGTGTGCTCCCCTCCTCTAAACTCGTCCCAAGCTTTAAGTCTGAGCGGATCCCAAAAGTTTGGAGCACGCTCGGATCTAAGCTTAAAATAAATATTTTTCTCCGCTCCCTAAATTTATGCCTTGCTCCTGAAGGGCTCTGGCAAAGCCACGAAGTGGCTCGGATCGTATCCGAAGTCTCGACGGAGGATCCATCAAGTTAAACTTTCTTCAGCATGTGGTTGGCTCAGCGACAATGGGTTGCTCACCTCAGGACACGTGCAGTTCGGGAAGCGGTTCAGCTCGAGATGTGCGGTCCGGAAAGCGGTTTGCATCGGGATGGGAAGCGACTAGGGATGCGGTTCGGTACATCTTGTCGGTGCAAGCAAGGCTCCTGGTATGTAGTTTAATTACTTTCTTTTAATATATTACAGTAGCTTAGATCCTTCTTGGGGTGGTCAGATCCACCTCAAGTTGGCAGAGATCCTGCTAGGGTCTTGAATCCTTCGGGTTTCATTAAATAGTTTAACGAGTTTTCTTTCAGTTGTTTTTCATTTTGCCTCTATCGTTCGTCCGACGTAGGACGTGCATAGAGATTTGTGCCCTGAGGGTCTTTAAAACCCCAACATCCACTAGTGGTGTCAAAAACTCTATTAATAGCAAACCTACCAAGAAGGCCACCCCGTCACAATCTCCTTCTTTTGGCAAGAAACCCACTAACGGTGGAAACCAAAAGAAATGTCATGCATATATGTACACCAACTCTCATACATATAGGAATATCCTACTTCACATGTCGACACGAATGAAACATTTTATGCTCCACACACACGGACACGTGTAAATCCACACATGAGAAACACTCATGCATGTGCTCCTACACATTCATATGTTCATACACATCATCCTTCCATGTATGCTCATCCACCTCATCACAGCATGCTCCATATGTTGCATATAACATGCATGCTCCTAATTTTGCATATAATCCATATATGGCAATGCTTATCCACCTCCATCTTCATATGCTAGATTTCATGCTCCTACGAAGCACGCACCAAATAGAACTCAACCAAATGTGCATACAACTAGGAGAAGGACATCCAAAACATAAACAATTTGGGGTCCTAAGAACACTAGCATAAATGATAGGAATGCTTATGTTAACTCCTATTTTAACGATATGATAAATAGTGGCAATTATGTAGGGAAGCGAACGTCCACTTGGACTTGGCTTCCAAAGGGGATTACTTGGACTTGGCTTCCAAAGGGCTAATCCCCTTTGACCCAACAAAGCTTGGGTACCATGAGCTTATGGTATATTATGTAGGTACCCAAGAACATGAAAGAGAGCAATAAAAGTCATATTGGCTCTAAAAAGAAAGGATGGATACTCGATAGCGGATGCTCCAAATGCATGACGGGTGATCCCACATTGCTCTCCAAAGTGATTAGCATCAAGTGCAACTGTCACTTTTGGAGGTAATCAAAAAGGAACCGTAATTGGAGTAGGCATCGGTAATCCTTCCAAACCACTTATTACAAATGTTTATTTAGTTAGTGGTTTATGTCATAACCTTATCTCCATTAGTCAACTTTGTGACAAGGGTTACACGGGTAACTTTGGAGAGAGTATGTGTAAAATTGTAGATATTGATACACATATTTTATTTATCGGTATTAGGCATAAAAACATATATTATTTGAGCTTTGCCTAAAACCATAGAACATTGCTTAGTTGCTAATACAAATGAACAACTATTATAGCATCACCATTTTGGTCATGTTCATTTTAAGCACTTATATAAATTTGCTAAGCATGATCTTGTTAAAGGTTTTTCGAAAATTATTTTTAGCAAGAAAAACTTCTGGGATTCATGCCAAAGAGGTAAACTTAATAAATCGTCTGTCAAACTTAAAAAAGGCATAACTTCTAAGAGGCCACTAGAATTACTTCATCTAGATTTATTTGGGCCAACTAGAACTGCTTCTTTAGGTAATGCTCATTATGGATTAGTTGTCGTTGATGACTTCTCTAGATTTACTTGTGTTTCATTTTTAACCAATAAAAATGAAGCTTTTGAAGAGTTTACTATATTTGCAAAGAAAATTCAAAATTTCTTAGGATCCACCATTATCACTATTCGTGGTGATCTTGGAGGAGAATTTGAGAATGAAGCTTTCACTAGGTTATATGATGACAACGTAATCACTCACAACTTTTCTGTTCCTCGCGCACCATCACAAAATGGTGTTGTTGAGAGAAAGAATATGTCCCTAATAGTGTGCCCGTACCATGCTCCATGATAGTCATCTTGGACTACAATTTTGGGTAGAGGCAGTGCACACGGCATGTTATATGCTTAATAGGATCATAGTGAGGCCTCGAATGTACAAAACTTGTTTTGAATTATTTTATGATAAAAAGCCGCAAGTTAAATATTTTCATATTTTTGGTTCAAAATGTTTTATAAAGAACACATTTGGTAACTTAGATAAATTTGAGCCAAGATCCAATGAACTTTGTTGGATATTCCACACGTAGCAAAGCCGACTGGATATACAACAAAACCTCTTCAACGATCGAGGAATAAGTACACGTATAATTTTATGAAGATTTTGATATTCCTCATGTTGTTGATAGTGTAGATGTTTTATGTGATTCCATTAGTAATGTTAAAATTAATGATTCATTATTGAGACTAACATTACTAATGAAATTGTTGAGGATGTTCCAAGTGATTCAGGTATTCCCAAAGTTTATCCAACCGTTCGTAATCACCCCCATGACCAAATTATTAGAGTATTGTTGTGGGTGTAGAACAAGGTCAAGGATTGATGAATTCTCTCATTGTGCTTTTGTCTCTTCCATTAAGCCAATGAACATCCAAGAAGCTTGTGAAGATAACTCTTGGATAGTTGCAATGGAAGAAGAGCTCATGCAATTTGAGAGAAATGAAGTTTGGGAGCTCGTTCCTCTTCCAAGTGGTCACCAAGTGATTGGGACTAAGTGGATTTTTAAGAACAAGACCAATGAAAATGATGTCATCACAAGGAATAATGTAAGGTTAGTAGCTTAAGGCTATCAGCTGAAGGGTTTTACAGGACCCTTAGGGCGTTATTCTATGCCCGTCCTACGTCGGACTGACGATAGCGGCATAATAACGAGCAGCGGAAAAAGAATCGTTAAACTATTTAACGAAAAATCCTAAGGATTCAAGACCTTAGCCAGGATCTCTGCTACCTTGAAGTGGCTCTGACCACCCCAAGATAGATCTAAACTGCTGTAATATAATTAAATGAAAATTTTTAAACTACATACCCGAAACTTTGCTTAACCGGAAAAGTGTACTAAACCGCCTTCTGCTCCCTGAAGCTAGCCGCCTCAGTGCTCTCGAACCTATCCACCTAAAGCAAGCCGACGTCGTGCCTCCGAGCCAACCACTTGCCGAAGAAGATTTCTTTTGAGTGTGATCCAACGTCATAGACTTCGGATCGAATCCAAATCCTTCTTTTCGTTTTGCTAGAACGTGAGCGAAGGAAACGGAAGAAAAGAGGAGAGAATAATTTTCGCCTTGAACTGAGCGTGCTCAATTTTTTTTGGAGATACTCAATTCAGAGACTTGGTGTAAGTTTTTCTAAAGGGTTTCGACCCCTATTTATATAGGGAATCGGACCCCCTTGCTCGTCGCACGAGTAATGTGGGACTATTTTAAAATAGGAGAATTAATTAAGTTAGTTTAACTTTTATAAAGGCTAAACTTCAACTAATTTAATCTCCCTCACCGTTGAGCTTCAGAAGTGATACAACTATCATTTCGAACAGCTATGAACGGTGAACGCATAGAAACAAACGACGACAAATTCCAACTTCGTTTGACCACTCAAACAATAGATCAAAGTTGAGCAAAAGTCACAATTCGACTGAAATTCGTAGCTGTCACAACCCTGTTATGGTTTCTAGGCTATGGGCCCTGCATGTCTGGGATAGTCTGCACCTGGCGCGTGGGCTGACCCACCCACCTGCCCGCCAGGCGGGCTGGCGCCCCGTAGAGCTGGCGGGCTCAGGCGTGCCCGTGGGTGGGCTCTGGCCTGAGCCCGCCACCTTGGCAGGCATGGGCTTGCCCTACCCAGTTGGGCGGGCTAGCCCTACCCAGTTGGGCGGGCTAGCCCAACCTGCATGGGCTGGGCTAGCCCAGTCCAACTGGACCAGGTCAGGCCAGAACTGGGCAAAAACCCAGTTCTGGCCATTTGAGCCATATCTTGAGTTCTACAACTCCGATTGGGCCGATTCCAGATTCGTTGGAAAGCATGGTTCGAATGGGACCATCCCAAAGATCCACTTATCCATTTCTATGTATTATATGATCTAAAATATTATCGTAAACTATTTACGATGCATTTTAAATCCGTTTGCATACATGCATTAATCCCATTCAGCATTCTACTAATGCTGAAGTCGCAAACATTTTGCGACATTATTAAATCTTATTTAATGTCAAAAATTTATGCGACCCTACTAAATCCTATTTAATATAGATCGACTTAATGTCTCTAACTATTTAGTGATTTTAATTATCATCGTGCACCCAAGTGCACTCCTCCTAAATTCTTCCTATTACTAAGACGTAAACCAAAATCGGTGTGAGACCCTACAGCCTGACTCTACTATAGGTTGGGGCTCGAAACCCCTAGATGATAGAACCACGAGCAGCAGGTGTCATCCCTGTTTCAGCATCATAATTATGTGATTGACCCGTCGACAAAAGTGTCATCGGGATCACTCTGACTGTGTTTGTGATGAATACCATAGTTTTAGTCCCTTCGGCATAACTATGTTCCTGCATGCCTAGGGTATGGTAAACCGTCAACCCTACTAGCCAGCATCGGTCAGCATACTGATCGCTCCGGAATGTGACCCAAAGAACGGTTGTAGTTTTACCGCAAGTGCACGATATAGCGGCGAGCGGGTTATCGAACACAGGGAGGACGAATGACCGTGCTTGTTCCAATCAACCTGGCTATTTAAGAAGAGAGAAATTTTCCTTTGGCGATCCTGTCACAATCGTCAGACAAAGTACGGAAATATCAAATCAAATAAAAGACGTCTAGGGAATGGGGAATCCCCGCTACTCACCGTATCTCGTCAATGTGGTTCATTGGTATCAAAATTACTAAGGTAGAGATTCGGATGAACTAGTTGCAACTGAATGTAGAACCAAGCTCACGCTCTCGCGCTGTTGCCGGTCTATAGATATCCTAGGTTCGGGTCCAATCTCTTGCAAACCCTAGCCTAGGGAAGCTAGCATTAGGATCAACATCATCGTTCAATCGTGCCCCGAGCCCACTCTCGTGCAAACTCGGGCCACGACCTAGGTTGGGATAGTTCCTACCCGTCCAATCTCTTGCAAACGGGTATCGGCACGGAATTGCAACCGGAAACCCTAGTATCGGTCCAATCTCTTGCAACCGATACTTCGGAAATTCGATTCCAACCCAATTCGGATTTCTAGGGTTTCCTATCGAATTGGGATCCAATCTCTTGCAAATCCCAATCGATATGAATACCTAGCCATCCGTAGTAAATTGATCCCAATCTAATCCCTAATAACAATTCTAGCACAATTTCTACCAATTCATCACAAATATGAAATAGGGCTTGTAGGGTTCATCCCCACGCCCCAAGACGTGGAGACTACTCACAATTCATAGAGCAAACACAAAAATAATCAATGAAATAAGCAAGAGAATTCATCACAATATTGAGATATGCAATAAAAATAGAATTTTTAGGGGAGAGAGACACAAACCAATGGAGTTCTTCAATTAATCCAACAAAAATCAACTTTTGTCTCCTCTCCAATCAAAAGAATAAAGCTAAAAAGTTAATCCAAAAAGCTGCAAAAAATCTAAAAGAAAGCTCCCAAAACTAGGGTTAAAACAGGGGTTAAATACCCCCCAAAATCGTCCAAAAACTGTGACCAAAATACCCCTGCACAGCCTGTTTTCCGCAATTTTCGCTACAGGCAGCGCGTCGCACTCGGCCGAGTGACAAAAGTCGCTCGACCGAGTGAAAAACCCTGTAAATTTTCAGTAAGTCTCGATCTTTAGGGGTCTTCACTTCGGGGGCTGCTCGGCCGAGTGAGTTGTCGTCACTCGGCCGATGGCTTCTTGGTACTCGGGCGGTCGGGATTATCCACTCGGCCGAGTGGGTCTACTGAAGCTCAGGCAGACGAAAACAGTAAGTTGGCGATTTTTGAATAGCTTCGTCTGGGCGCCACTCGGGCGGACGGGATCTCGTCACTCGGCCGATGCGGCTACCGATGCTCGGCCGAGTGCACATGTAAATCGTGTCTGATCCGGTCGGCCGAGCGGTGTCTCGCTGGTCGGCCGAGTGACTCCTTCACTCGGCCGAGTGAGACACCAAAAATGCCCAGATTGCATGTTTTGGCCTCCTCGTCGCTCCTACGACGTCCGTTCTTCTTCCACTCCTCTCCAACAGCAAAATACCCCTCGGGGATGTCGTCGGTGACACTCTGGAGTAGGCGTATCTCGAGATCACTCCGAATCGCTCCAAATCACCTGAAATGCGACAAAAACAACAAATCGTGAAAAGCATCGCAATATCGTCGATATATCGTGAATTACATGATTTGGTCGTTCTAAATGGCATGCAAACATGCGGGAAAAAAGTGTAAAATCAGGAGTGATCAAAATCCCCCAAGCTTACCTCTTACTCGTCCTCGAGGAAGATAAGCAAAAGGCGAACCGGGTGGATTCGGAAAACAAAAACGGCGAAAAAAAGAAAAATGAAAAACGGAGAAGAATGAAAAATGAAATAAAAATAAAAATAAAAAAAGAAAGAAAGAAGCGAAGAGGTAAGCTGCTAGATCATTTTCTCAGGACGTGGGTTTCATTTACTCATATAGCATGCACCGAATGAAAAACACATGTCAAAGAGTTTTATTTTGATATCAGAGTATAATAGTGCAATTAGAAATAGAAAACCCACGAACAACGATATAATCATGAAAAACGGAATAGTCTTATAATTAACATCGTCTGAATCATTTAAAGAGGTATACAAATCACAGATCACACACTTTTCAATTGAATGCTTTCTATCAGGAGTATAAGAGTATCACACAATAGAATAGAGAGAATAGAAAAGTATGGATTTCATGAAATGAACGCTAGGCTTAGATTTCTGGATTTCGTAAAGCTAGAAATAATCTCACCGAGTATAGAATATTACTTAGCCTAGGTTGTCGTGCAACGTCAAGTAGTCACTCTCTCACACATCAATGGATTCTCTCCCCCAAGCTTATCTATAAGCGTG
Organism: Scilla litardierei; assembly: GCA_030789695.1. Classification (NCBI taxonomy): domain Eukaryota; kingdom Viridiplantae; phylum Streptophyta; class Magnoliopsida; order Asparagales; family Asparagaceae; genus Scilla; species Scilla litardierei. The sequence goes on from CM061132.1 coordinate 59,901,748, forward strand.
GTGGCATTAAAAATATTTACATCCCCATTTCTATAAAGCTCCAAAAGTAAATGAAAATAAACACGAAAAGAGAGAAGAAGGAAGAAAGTGAGATGTGATCTTTTATTGAGGATTTTTTTCTCTTTTCTTTTTCTTTTCTCTTTTTCTTTTGTTTTGTTTTTTTTTGACACAGCATATATACACAATGATCCCAACTCAAAGAGAGATAATGATATACAAGAATATTTTCTCCTTTTTTCTTGGGAATTTTGGAGCTAGGAATTAGTAGCGGGGGGGGGGGGGGGGAATGCCATATAATAGAATCGCCAAGGGGAGATTCACCAATGATTTTAAAATAGAGAAATGATGTTCAAGATTTGTGGAGAAAGAAATAAATATATCTCTCGGCTCACTCTATAAGACATGCACGACAACTTCAGCAGGGTAATTTAGTCTACTCAGTTCGATCACAAAAAAGCTAACTAATCCAGATTTATCATAGCTAACATCATTTAATCATCCTGAAGTGAAATGTACAAATCATGCATATAGAAGTGATATAGGAAAAGAAATCGGTACTCCAGATATAAGCATTTAATGCGTGAATCTTGGTGTGTTTTCTGCGATAGCATACATATGAATATTCAGACTCAGCTAATAATAAAACTTCATCCATTTTCATGTGGAAAAGTGTGGGTTACCATTCCTAAATGCCAGGCAATGTCATAGCATATGATATCAGAAACAAAATCTAAGACATGACAAATATAGCATGCATATAGAGAAAGCTAACGCCACGTAATCATCATCACAAAAAAGTCATCTCTAGCATGAGATGAAAAAGAAATAAAGATAAAGGGAAAAATAAAACTATTTACAATGCAGCACACAAGGAAAATAAGGAAAACGTGATGCATGGTAAAATAAAAGAAAAAATGATGAAAATAAGTGCAAAAGCAGAAAACGGTGTGAAAAACTAAAAACAAAGGTGGCAAATCAAAAAAGAACGTGAGAACTCACTCCCCCAAGCTAAATGGCACAGTGTCCTCAATGTGCAAAGTGTGGCACACCGAGAGACGAGTAATGGGAGGGTCAAGTGAGGATGCATGCATGATGAAAGATAAAGAAAATGTAAGAAAAAAGAAAAAATAAGAAAGGAAAATATGATGCGGACATGATGCATGCAAATAAAGGAGTGATACGGATATAAGGATGTGACACCAAAAACTCTCCCTCTCTCCCAAAAAGATATATGAAGATACGATCAGAATGAGAATCCCAGAATAAGTGAGGGGAGGGGGGTGGACAAAAATGCATCAGGACCCAGCAGAAACGGGCAGCACAACGGCAAAAATAGTCGATGGCATCAAGGGTGCCTAAGAAGGTGGGGCTGCACCGTCTCTGTCCTGAGGCGGAGGAGGTGGTGGTGGTGGCTGCTGAGCTGGGGTGGGTGTGGGAGTGGAAGCAGGCTGAGTGTGTGTGGGGGTGTGGGTAGGAACCTGACGGGTGGGTACATGCTGGGTGGGTAGGGTACAGGTACGCGGGGGAGACGCTCAAGGACCTGGGTAAGACAGTAGTGAATCTGCGGGAGCAGGTCAAAGCGGCCAGCCATCGCGGAGACGGTGGTGGACAGGGTCCTAAGGTCGCCTCTGAGGCCACTCATCGCCCCCTCGAGAGCACGTATGCTCTGAAGTACAGTGTCGGGGGGAGGTGGTGCAGAGGGACGAACCGGTCTGTGCTGTGCGGGTCGGGGCTGGCGTACTCGGGTCGCGTAGGTGATGGGCTCAGCAGGGAAGGGAACGAAAGGTGCTGCGCCCGCAAATGTGGGCCTGGCCTCAGTGTGAGGTCGAGGCACCGGCTGGTGATAGGTGGAGGCAGCGGCGGCGAAAGAAGAGTACAAGAGTGGCAGCGAGGTGGCCAAAGAGGTCGGTGGCACAAAAGTGTGGACAGACGCCACGACACTCTCGGAAAATACAGCAACGGTGGAGACAGAGGTGACTACCGCTGGGGAGGAAGAGTGTGGTCTGAAAGGCGCAACCCCAGCGGAGATCATGCTAGCCATGGTCTCCACGACCGCAGCAAACGAGGGCTCTCCACTCTCAACAAAGGTCGGTGGGCGCTCGGGGAGTGCGGAGCAAAGAGGCTCGACGGACAGAGGGCCAGAAGTGGTGGTGGGAGTGGTGGTGAGCGTAGTGGAAGCAGTGGAAGCGGGCTCAGCTAAGGTACTCCCGACACCGACAGAGGTGTCAGGAGTAGCGGAAATATCTGGGGTAGGCTGAGGGGCCACGGGGTTAACAGGGGCAGCAGGCTCGGTAGGGTGTGCAACAGGGTCTGCGGGGGCAGCCTGGGCAGCGTGGGCCTGCTCGGCCTCCTCGGCCTCGAGCACGTAAGCAGCTGGGATCAGAACATCCATCGCAGGGAGCCAGTCCACCTGGGCCGGTGCAATCTGAGTCCGAGATGGGCTCGGAAGAATCATGTAATCGGCCCCGTAAGGGCCGTGCAACCAGACCCAGTGACGCTCACCGTGCGGACGAAGCATCTTCATCCGGGCCATAACATCAATCGACAGAGAAGTGGGGCCCGGTGCTCGTCGCAGGTCGTCAGGGAAGTCCTCGCCGGTCATAAGGGCAAGCAAGGTGATCAGGCCGCCGCAGCATATCGGTGAGCGAGCGCCCACCGATACAATGATGCGGTCCAAAAACCAAGCCGCGACATCAATCACAACGACGGGGACAAGCTCATCGCCATCCCTAGATAGAGCTCTGGGCCGTGTCATCGCGTAGAGCATGTAGAGCTCCGGCGTGGACATCGTGCCCGGCTCATATCTGGCCAAAAAGGTCGTCGCCATAAGGCGCTGGGCTATACGGAGGCAGGGGTGGACAATGGCCGAGGCCTTGGCCCTACTAGGGTCAAAGGCAGCGTGGAGACTCGTGATCCGGGCCCAGAAGGCACCGGCGTCGAAGGAAGATGGGGGGATATGGGTGGGGGCGTAACCTCGATCGGCCCCGGGGACGTCGGGCCACGAGAAGAAAGCTCTCATCATACCGAGAGTGACCTGGCACTCCCGGTCCATGAACCGAAACGAGCATCCCTCGTCGGTCCGGGTGATCGAACTAAGCACCTCAAGTGTCGGGCGGATAAACGTGTCCGCCGACACCTGAAAGAAATCTCTCCAGCCCACGTTGTCGTACAACGTGAGCATCCCCTCTGTACCCCCAGGCGTCCTAGGTCAGTGAGGTGTGCAAACCTGGAGGGTACGATCGAGCGCTGGGAGATACGCTCGAAGACGGCGCGGTGTGCGTCATCTCGGAACGTAATCCCGAGCGGCCCGACAAGTGGAGCCGGAGGTGGTGGCTATGCAGCGGCAGGGAGTGGCTGTGTGGGCTGTGCGTGCGCTGCAGGCTGTGCGGGGTGTGCGGGGTCTGCAGGCTGTGCTGGGTGGATGGGGTGTGTGGGAGAAGGTGGAGGAGAGTCCTCCACCTCGTGGGAGGGGCCGGGCTCGTCCGACCGCTTCCGCTTGGCGGAAGCTCTCCTCGACCTCGGCCGTGTCCGGGGCGGCATATGGGCCCCGAGCGCGCACCGAAAAGTGTAAAAAGTACGGCGTGCGTAAAATAAAGGAAAGAGTATACCCCGACACGCCGCGAGTTCTAAGCAATGGAAGCATGCAAAGACAACGCCTCCACGAAGCCCAAATCAGTCCCGAGAAGCTCCCCTGGGCTCCCCTAAGCTCCCAAAAACAACCTGCGCATGAAATGGAGATATCAGCGGGTAATATTCAAAACGTATGGAGCATTAGGGGTATAATAGATAGATATAGAAATTAATTTGGGTTTGGGGTTCGTTTAATACATGGATCCTCGAAAAATACACAAAAAGAGGAGAAAAAGGCGAAATAGGCGATACCGGAGGTGGCCGGAGTGGTGGCCGCCGGCGGCGACTCGGGTGAGGCACGGCGGAGCTCGGCCTGCGGTGGCTGGTCGAGCGGCGGCGCGGCGACCGGTGATCGGGCGAGTGGGGGCGCGAGCGAGGGGAATCGGGCGAGGGAGCTGAACAGTCGGGGGCGATTGGGTTTTTTGCGTTTCGAAAAACGTGCCCCCCCTCGGCCCCTTATATAGCAAAAGTTCCGACTCGGCCGAGTGACTTGGTCACTCGGCCGAGTGAGATCAATGGAAAATTCTTCCCCGCTTACGCTTCGGCCGAGTGGCCTTGCCAGCCTCGGCCGAGTGGAGTAAGTCCATTCGGCCGAGTGGCTCAAGCTACTCGGCAAGACTCGCCCTAGGAGCGTATCAGTTTTACTCGGCCGAGTGAAAATATATGCTCGGCCGAGTGGCAATTATACTGAAATCAGGAAAATAAACAGAGAGTTGGGTACAGCAGACTTCCCTCGTTCGTGAGCGGCTCGACCGAATGAACTTGTGTACTCGGCCGAGTGACTAGTATACTCGGTCGAGTGAGCCTTGTATTCTGCTGTTTGTCTTCGTTTTGGCTCTAAACTCCGTCTTTCTTCATCCAGTCGATTTCATCTTTCTCCTAAGCATCGAGCGCCTTCCTGGGGCACTCCTTGTCACCTCGTTCATCCTCCTCATGATGGATTTACCTATCTCCTCTCCTGTCAAGAAAAATCGGACCCGTTATCACAAAATTTTTGGGCGAACGACTCAAAACACTAAAAATTTCTAAAACAAAAATAAAGAAAAAGTAAAAATAAAGCAATAACCGTCGGGTTGCCTCCCGACAAGCGCTCGTTTAAGGTCGTGAGCTCGACCCCCTATGATTTTCAATTAATGCGGGATGTTTGGTGCATATGAGATGCACCCATCAAACTTTCCGGGGAGAACGCTTGGATTCGAAAGTTGCGGCGGAGTGTTCTTCCTCAGTGGTCTCCCATCTCGGATAGTGTTGGGGGGAGGCTCCCCCAAGTTAGCATTTGCTCCGGTCAACGGCTTTACCGGTGATGCCGATCTCCATGCCGGCGGAGCTTTCTTCGGAGACTTTAATTTCGAGAGCTTGCAGAGCTCTCGAATCCTTGCGACATCAGCGTCGCCTTCATCATTTTCAGCGGAGAAGTCGGGGGAATCATTTGTCTTCTCTTCTTGGCCTAAATCCGGGCCTTCCTCGAAATCCTCATCGAATAGAGCGCCGATTGAGTGGGGGATCGCCTCCTCAATTACCTCATCAAAGAGGTCCATGTAATCAAGATCCTCATGGTAAGGCATGTGCTTCATAGCCTTAGGAATGTGAAGCTCCACCTCGATGTTTCCGACGTTCAAAGTTAGGGTACCTTCTCGCACGTCGACGATCACACCGGCGGTGGCGAAGAACGGGCGTCCAAGTATCAATGACGTATCTCCCTCCTCCTTAACGTCCATGATCACGAAATCACATGGCAAGCATATTCCCCCGGGACTTGAAGCGGGATGTCTTCGGCGATCCCTACCGGCCTTGTTATTCGCCCATCGGTCAATTGTATCCGCATGTCGGTAGGTTTCAACTTCGTCCCGGTGTTTAGCCTTAAGAACATGGAGAGAGGCATGAGGCTTACACTAGCCCCTAAATCCACCAACGCCTTTTGGAGAGGGACGCCGCCCAAGGTGCAAGGATTTCGAAAACTCCCCGGATCTTTGAAGTTGGCCGTCTCTTTTTCTCTCTTGGTAAACCAAGAGCCCTCCTCGGCTAGCATGATCTTCTCCTTCCTCTTTTTCCCCGAAATCAAATCCTATAAAAATTTAGCATATGTGGGGATTTCCACGATGGCGTCGAGGAAAGGAATGTTGAGGCTAACTCCTCTCAGATACTCGAGAAACTTCGCTAGCCTTATCTCCATTTTCGCTCTAGCGAGCCTTTGGGGGAATGGGACCGGCGGCATGAAGCGCCTCTCCTCAATCAATTGCTCCGCTCTAGATTTATCCTTCTCTTGCGGCTCTTTTTCCTTCTCAACTTCAACTACCGGCTCAATTGGCTATAAACTTTCCTCCACGGGCTCCTCGGTGGGAATCATGGCGGGGGTGGTGTCCTTCCCGCCTCTAGTAGTGACGGCAACCACGGCATTGATGTGTCCGGTGTTGCCCCGTGGGTTTTGCTCGGGTTGCGCCGGCAAATGTTGAGTGTTCCGATTGAGCAACGCCAATTGTTCCGATATTTGAGCCATAACAGTTGTAAGGGAGTCTTGCCCCGCCTTCAAGGTAGCATTGACCTTCTTTTGCTCGACCATAAACGCCTCCACTCTAGCTTCAAAGTCGGATTGTTGTTGAGCTTGTGGAGGGTTTTGATTTTGATTTCTCCACCCTTGGTTGTATCCGGGCGGCTTATAAGGTGGAACTTGTTGCTTCGGTTGGAAATTTTGTTGTGGAGGCCCCCTCGGCGGATAGTATTGTTGTTGGGGTGGTGGTGGTCGAGCTTGTTGAGGTGGTTGTTGTGGCGGGTTCAAAGCTCCTTCATTGTTAGCGTAAGAGAAACCGGGATGATTTCTTGTGGCCGGATTGGCCCAATACCCTTGGTTCCCCGCAACATATTGTACTTGCTCCAAGGATCCTTCTCCTTGCTCTCCTCCCGAATACATGGCTTGAGATTGGTCTTGCCAATCAAACATTTGGTTCGTCGGCGCGGAGGTGGAAGGGGTTCCTTGGGGCTCCGTGATAAACTTCTCCAGTCTCTCCACTACCTTGTGGAGAGAATCAAACTTGCTTGTGAGATCCGCTACGGCCTTCGCCTCATAGATACTAGTCGGCTTCAAGGAGGACGTAGAGTGTCCTCGCTCATCGTCCCATTGTTGATTATTGGAGGCCATCTCCTCAATTAGGGCCGTAGCTTCTTCGGGAGTCTTTGATAAGATAGCACCATTCGCCACGGCATCAATAATTTGCTTGGTCCCCGGTTGGAGACCATTGTAGAAGCTATGAACTAGCTCCCAATCTTCAATGCTATGGTGCGGGCATTGATGCTGCAGATCCTTAAAACGCTCCCAAGCCTCATAGAGCATCTCTTGGGGTCCTTGCTTGAAGGACATAAGAGCGCTCCGGATCTTCACCGTCTTGGAGGGCGGATAGAACTTGTCAATGAATGCATCTGCCAACCCGTCCCAAGAGGTAAAGACTCCATCAGCTTGCGTCCTCAACCAATAGAGTGCCTTGTCTTTTAGCGTGAAGGGGAAGAGGCGCAGTCTGATGGCATCAATGGAGACCCCCGGCATCTGAAATGTGGCGCACTTTGACAAGAATAATTGAATGTGGTAGTGGGGATTTTCATGGGCGTTCCCATGAAATGGATCCTGTTGCATCAGAACCACTAATCCAGTCTTCAGCTCAAAGTTCTTGTCAGCCGCCAACTCCGGCATGGCAATGGATGAGGTCGTAGAAGAGGTCTTAGGCCGGAGCCTATCGCGAATAGAAATTATCCTTGCCATTCTTGTCGCTAATTGATCCGCAGTTTCCGGGTTGGTCATAAACCTCCCTTCCCGATCTTGTCTCCTCTCCGCTCTAATTCTCCTCGCGGTACGTTCGATCTCGGGATCAAATAATATAGCTTCAGGGTCCGCCGTAGATCTCGTGTACATGCAATGAGAAAACAGAGTTTCAAAGAAATGATTAGCACAATGGAAGGGTTAGGTAAAGAAATAAAAAAAATAAAAAAAATAAAAAGAAAGAAATAGCTAGGGTGGTAAGATCAAACCCAATCGCCTCCCCGGCAACGGCGCCAAAAACTTGATCGCTCCAGAATGTGACCCAAAGAACGGTTGTAGTTTTACCGCAAGCGCACGATATAGCGGCGAGCGGGTTATCGAACACAGGGAGGACGAATGACCGTGCTTGTTCCAATCAACCTGGCTATTTAAGAAGAGAGAAATTTGCCTTTGGCGATCCTGTCACAATCGTCAGACAAAGTACGGAAATATCAAATCAAATAAAAGACGTCTAGGGAATGGGGAATCCCCGCTACTCACCGTATCTCGTCAATGTGGTTCATTGGTATCAAAATTTCTAGGGTAGAGATTCGGATGAACTAGTTGCAACTGAATGTTGTAGAACCAAGCTCACGCTCTCGCGCTGTTGCCGGTCTATATCTATCCTAGGTTCGGGTCCAATCTCTTGCAAACCCTAGCCTAGGGAAGCTAGCATTAGGATCTACATCATCGTTCAATCGCGCCCCGAGCCCACTCTCGTGCAAACTCGGGCCACGACCTAGGTTGGGATAGTTCCTACCCGTCCAATCTCTTGCAAACGGGTATCGGCACGGAATTGCAACCGGAAACCCTAATATCGGTCCAATCTCTTGCAAACCGATACTTCGGAAATTCGATTCCAACCCAATTCGGATTTCTAGGGTTTCCTATCGAATTGGGATCCAATCTCTTGCAAATCCCAATCGATATGAATACCTAGCCATCCGTAGTAAATTGATCCCAATCTAATCCCTAATAACAATTCTAGCACAATTTCTACCAATTCATCACAAATATGAAATAGGGCTTGTAGGGTTCATCCCCACGCCCCAAGACGTGGAGACTACTCACAATTCATAGAGCAAACACAAAAATAATCAATGAAATAAGCAAGAGAATTCATCACAATATTGAGATATGCAATAAAAATAGAATTTTTAGGGGAGAGAGACACAAACCAATGGAGTTCTTCAATTAATCCAACAAAAATCAACTTTTGTCTCCTCTCCAATCAAAAGAATAAAGCTAAAAAGTTAATCCAAAAAGCTGCAAAAAATCTAAAAGAAAGCTCCCAAAACTAGGGTAAAAACAGGGGTTAAATACCCCCCAAAATCGTCCAAAAACTGTGACCAAAATACCCCTGCACAGCCTGTTTTCCGCAAATTTCGCTACAGGCAGCGCGTCGCACTCGGCCGAGTGACAAAAGTCGCTCGGCCGAGTGAAAAACCCTGTAAATTTCCAGTAAGTCTCGATCTTCAGGGGTCTTCACTTCGGGGGCTGCTCGGCCGAGTGAGTTGTCGTCACTCGGCCGATGGCTTCTTGGTACTCGGGCGGTCGGGATTATCCACTCGGCCGAGTGGGTCTTCTGAAGCTCAGGCAGACGAAAACAGTAAGTTGGCGATTTTTGAATAGCTTCGTTTGGGTGCCACTCGGGCGGACGGGATCTCGTCACTCGGCCGATGCGGCTACCGATGCTCGGCCGAGTGCACATGTAAATCGTGTCTGATCCGGTCGGCCGAGCGGTGTCTCGCTGGTCGGCCGAGTGACTCCTTCACTCGGCCGAGTGAGACACCAAAAATGCCCAGATTGCATGTTTTGGCCTCCTCGTCGCTCCTGCGACGTCCGTTCTTCTTCCGCTCCTCTCCAACAGCAAAATACCCCTCGGGGATGTCGTCGGTGACACTCTGGAGTAGGCGTATCTCGAGATCACTCCGAATCGCTCCAAATCACCTGAAATGCGACAAAAACAACAAATCGTGAAAAGCATCGCAATATCGTCGATATATCATGAATTACATGATTTGGTCGATCTAAATGGCATGCAAACATGCGGGAAAAAAGTGTAAAATCAGGAGTGATCACATACTTCGGTCTTTGTTATATATACGTTGTACATCTTACAACGTACACCAGCCGAGGTTTAGTACAAAGAACCGTACTGAGACTGTGACACTAACTTCCATTTAACGGAAGAGACGAATCCCATCTTATTCATTTACTTACCTCGTATACTTCAGGTGTCACCCAACCTAAGACGTTTCAGCAGGCCTGTCCTCGAAGCTATATCATGGATCTAAGTGACATTATTCACGCTCAGGTTCGTACAAAGACTTCAGGTTTTAAGGACCAACTTGCATATCATCACTATGGAGTTATTACTGACAGTTTAGTCAAAGCTTAACCATTTAATAACTCTTCATTGGGTTGTTCAGTGGAATCATTCTCTAATGAGCACCTGTGCCATGTCTCCGACTTCGCCAGGTCGAATGACTATGAGATCAGCATTACTCTTTAGGGTTAAACAAAGACACAATGGTATGTCTGATGTGTCGATGTCCTATTCTCGACAAATCTATTACTATGAACGTTCTAAGACTTAAGTTCCTATCGGTCATTCACTTCCCATAATCGAGATCTACATCTAGATATGTAATGACCTCACTTTAAGTCTAAAGAAATTATCCAAGTATATAATTCATAGAATTTATACTAGGATAATTAGTACCATTTATATTTTGAATAAGATGTTTCTTAGGATAAATTGCCTCAAGGGCTTAGATCTTCCTACATCTCCCACTTGTACTTAAGCTATTTATCTCGGTATCTCATACTGCTATAGCATATCAGTCACTACGGACGTTCATATGTCAAACCTAAAAGGGATATGCTAAACCGTATCTATTATGCAGTTTTATGTAGTCTTATTATTAATACACCATTTTCTCACACATAGGTGATCCTTTGAAACCATCTTTGGATCTCATCCAACGATTTTCCTTCTTATATAGCTAACTATTAACATATACAACTTGATGTAATGTTTATCATTCCTACAAGTTAGTCATATCATAGCATATTCCAATTATTCTTATGTCAATTATGTCCAGTACATTAATGACACCAAGGTTTCTATATCGGTGACATAATCAAAACTCTTTTGATTTGATGTCACATATAGATGGTTTTATAATTTGGAACTTTTACTTAGCCAAAAATGAAACTAAGTAATATGTTCCTCCCACTTACTTTGAGAACCGTCTGGTTAAATACTTCAACTTAAATTTCTAAATCTTATTTAGAATATTTACTAAGTATAACCAGCCCATTTGTGCTGAAATAATTAAAATGGAATGTATCATTGTCAGGTTGATTTGACGAATAAGTCATATCAAGATCCATTTATAGGAGTTTCGATGATAAATTACTCAATCAAAACTTCCTACACTATTATTTCCTTTAACTGCATTAATCTTCTAACTTGAAGTATTAAATGCAGTCCAAGAAGAACTATTCTTATTGTGCGCATAATTAAGATCATATCTAATTTATACGCTCTTGGGACTTACTTGTTACTTTGGATTAGTTAAATATACCGACAGCTCCAATTAATCGCATTAACACAGAAGCATCTACGACAGCTCAAGAAAAAACATATTCAACAACTCAGACAACCATACACAACAAATAGCCATTCATAACAAATCATATTTCCACCAAAGCATATTTTACCAAGATATCAGAAAGACAACGATTTCATCTAGAATGAAATTTTTTTTCATCATAGATACTTTGAGTGACAATCACTCAATCGTTGTTTTGAAATAAAACATCGATACATTTATTCAAAAATAAAAAAAGTGTCGACTGGTTTTTGATATCTTCTGAAAGCAGCAACGATTACTCTGATTGCCGACTGTGTTGGGAACTTCTTCCATCCTTTGCTTCAAGCACTTGTAGATAGTATACAGATGTCTTAGTAACCAAATTGGTATCTCATACCATGTATCAAAGCTTTATGGAAATTTATATGCTCTTTAAATAAGATTTGTACCTAGGTAGAGGCATTACCATGCCTCTTCTTTTCTTCAAGGTAGGCCTTGCAGTTCCTCTTCCAATGACCCAGCTTGTGGCAGTGGTAGCACTCAGATTTCGACGACGCCCCTTTGTTCTTCTTCCCCTTCTTCTCTTTCGCTGGTTGAGGGTTCTGCCTCTTCATACCCTTGCCCTTAGGCTGGTGAGAAGGGGCCGAGCCTGCAACCAACGCTGTTGGCTTCTTCTCGATCTCCTCGAACTGCCGGAGCATGTTCAGGAGACCAAAAGATCCACTTTAGTGCTGTTCATTATTAAACTCGTAATGAACGTATTGAAGTCAGGGGTCAAATATCTAAGGATTATGTCCACGCTCATTTCATTTTCGAGGACAAATCCTAGTTGGGATGCATCCTCTATGTACCCGATCATCTTGATAGCATGATCCTGCACATAGCCCATCGTCATCTTGGCTCTCCAAAGGTTGCAGGTGGCGTCAAATCTGGCAGCTCTAGAACCCTTGCCATACAATTCCTCTACGTTCAAAAGCATGCTTCAAACATCCATACGTTCGTGCTTTCATTGCATGTCATTGGTCATAGAGGCCAGAGTAAGGCACCAAGCCTTCTCTGCATCCCTTTGGTACTGCTTGTATGCTTCCCTGTCCTCGTTGGTGGCATCCTTGTCAGGCTTTTCTAGAGCGTCCTCCGTCAGTATGTAGCCTATCCCAGCTAGTGAGAGGACTAGGTTTATGTTCCTCAGCCAGTCCTTTTAGTTCGTCCCATCTATCATGTTCTTCTCGATTATGAATTTTAATCCTGACTCCATACTGCATTGTTATTAGACATTGCATTAGCATATGTTCTTGTATATTTTAAGAGATTTTTATTAAACTATATTCTTCTACTATTTTTAAAGAATTTTAAGCTGTAATAATAAACAATTTATTATAATTAAAAAAATTGTGGGAGAGGGATCCAATCACCCTGAGTCTGGTAACCTTGAGTGTGCTCAACAAGTTGTTTGACTCTACAGTCGGTAGATGAACTCTTCATAAATCATATCGTATATGACTCCCTATGTAATTTTACCCCTAGCCACTTATGATCATGAGTGTACTCATCCAAATCATAATAACTAGCCAGTCAGACCCTTATTTTCGTACTGAGCTTAACTTGCGCCGGCGCTCGGTGTATTCACAACACGACAGTTTGGGTCAAGGCTAGACTACATCATATGTAATAAGAAGTTGATTTCTTTAAGGTTGCCCTGTCACAGCTTAAGTGTGCTCAACAACTGTAACATGGATCCTATAGTTGCCAAACTCTAAAATAAGGAGGGCTATGTTTTATCTTGAGAAAGATTATTAATGTATTAGACTTAGGTATAGTTGAGGGTGTCATATAATTATGATTCGCGTCATTGCGGTCCATCGAACACGGCCAGAAAATTGACTAAGACAGGATCACTTATCCCCAGTCTGGCAGGGTGATCCAACAAACTTAGCCAAGCACATTGACTGGACCATGGTCCATTGAATGAAACTTATCATTTATATGTGTGCCGTCAACTAAAAGCTTTTATTAGAGCTAGTTAATCCTATTAACTAGTGGAATCCTTAAAATTCAAAATTTATTAGGATTCGTTAATAACTTTATTAAGTCCTAATTAATTATAAGGTTTCATTTGTATTAACGTGCTATCCTAATCGTTATTAGGATTTTAATAAATACAAATTACAACACTTTAAAGTGTTTCCTTAAATGAAATTTTTTATTATAACGATTAAAATAATAATCGTCATTACAAAGGGGCTACCCTAATCAGGAATTAGGTCTTTAAAAGTTGTAACAATTTATTAAACAAAGCATGTTATTATAAAATTCATCGTAAAAATTTTATAGGAGTTTTTTAATGGCTAACCTAAAAGGGTTTCCTAAATTATCAAATAATTATCAAGAATTTAGAATGGCCATTAAAAAACACAATCTAAATTTGTCACTTAAAATTAGCATGCAATTATCAACTTAAATATCACATAAAAAGTTTCTAACTATTTAATAATTATCAAATAATTATTAAACATGCACAACATATTAAAATTTATCCTATAAATAGTAACTTGCAATCTTAAAATTTAACACTTCAATTATAAGAATGATTTTAAAACCAAAATTTTTTATCTAATAAAAATCAATAGTTTCATAAAAAATTATCGCATAATTTTTATTTCAAAAACATTCATTTAAAATCATCACATCAAATTTGCATGCTACAGGAAAAAATTTTATCACAAAAAATAATTATTTAAAGCATCTCAAATTAAAGGGTTTCATTTTAATAATATCACATAAAGTTAAAAACATATGTATCTTAAAAAACATACAATCATTTAAATATTGCAGTCCTTAGACCACATGCAGACCTAATGTTCTGATACCATTGAAGGGTTTTGCGGGACCCTTAGGGCATTATTATATGGCCCTCCTATGTCGGACGGACGATGGAGGCAGAATAACATGCAGCGGAAAAAAGAATCATTAAACTATTTAACGAAAAACCCTAAGGATTCAAGACCCTAGCCAAGATCTCTTCTATCTTGAGGTGGATCTGACCGCCCCAAGATAGATCTAAACTAATGCAATATAATTAAATGAAATCTTTTAAACTACATATCCTTAACTTTGGTTGCACCGGCAAAGTGTACCGAACCACCTTCTGCTCCACGAAACTAGCCGCCTCTCTACTCCCGAACCAATCCACCCAAAGTGAGCCGACACTGCGCCTCCGAGCCAACCACTTGGCGAAGAAGATTTCACTTGAGTACGATCCAATGTCTTAGACTTTGGATTGAATCCAAATCCTTCTCGTCGTTTTGCTAGAACGCGAGCGAAGGAAACAGAAGAAAAGAGGAGAGAATAATTTTCGTCTTGAACTGAGCATGCTCAAAACTTTTTGGAGCTACTCAATTCAGAGAGTTGGTGCAAGTTTTTATGAAGGGTGTCGACCCCAATTTATATTGGGAGTCAGACTCCCTTGCTCGTCGCACGAGCAACATGGGACTATTTTAAAATTGGAGAATTAATTAAGTTAGTTTGCCTGTCATAAAGGCTAAACTTCAACTAATTTAATCTCTCTCACCATTGAGCTTCAGAAGTGATACAACCTATCATTTCGAAGAGCTATGAACGGTGAACACATAGAAACAAACGACAATGAATTCCGACTTCGTTTGACCCCCTCAACCAATTGCTCTTTAAGGCAAGACAAAGATACAATGGTTTTTTCGATGTGCAGACATCCTATTCTCGACACATATATGACCATGAACGTTTTAAGACATAAGTTCCTATCGCTCATTCACTTCCCATAATCGAGATCTACATCTACATGTGTAATGACCTCACTTTAAGTCTAAGGAAATTATTCATAGAATTTATACTAGGATAATTAGTACCATTTATATTTTGAACAAGATGTTTCTTAGGATAAATTGCCTCAAGGGCATATATCTTCCAACATTGGCAAGCGGAATGTATTGATTTTGAAGAATCCTTGCCCCGTAGCTAGGTTAGAAGCTATTAGATTGCTTTTATCTTTTGCATCCCATAAAAATTTTAAATTATTTCAAATGGATGTTAAAAGTGCATTTTTAAATGGTATTGTTAATGAAGAATTTTATGTTTCTCAACCACCCAATTTCATTTATGAAAATTTCCAAACCATTTCAAATTTAAGAAAGCGTTATGTGTTGAGACAAGCTCCTAGAGCTTGGTATGATTGACTCAAAACCTTTCTTTTGGATTTAGCTTTTAAAATGGGTGAGTTTGATTCAACTCTTTTCATTAAAGATTATGAAAATGACATCCCGTTAATTCAAGTTTATGTAGACGATATAATATTTGGTTATACTAACTTTAATCTTTGCCAAGAATTTTCTAAGTCTATGAAGGATGAATTCGAAATAAGCCATATGGGTGAGCTCAACTACTTCCTTGGACTACAAATTCAGCAAATGAAGGATGGAACTTTCATACATCAAACAAAGTACACCGGGGAGCTTATCAAGCGATTCGGGATGGAATCATCTTCAAGCAAACGAACTCCCATGAGTATGACAACCCATCTGCACAAGGATAAGAATGGAAAAGATGTAGATGTTTGTCAATATCGAGGTATGATCGGTAGCTTACTTTACTTGACCGCTAGTAGGCCCAATATTATGTTCTCTGTATGTCTTTGTGCTAGATATCAAGCTAGACGTAAGGAATCACACTTGATTGTAGTTAAATGAATTTTTCGTTACCTCAATCATTCACTAGATTATAGGCTACTTTACACTTAGTTTAGCATAAATAAGCTAATCTCATATAGTGATGACGACTTTACCGGATGCAAATCCGATAGGAAGAGTACTAGTGGCACTTTACATTTTCTTGGAAATTTTCTAGTTTCTTGGTTCTCCAAGAAACATAACTCGGTATCATTGTCCACGACTGAAGAGGAATATATTTCCATGGGTCTTGCATGTGCACAAGTTCTTTGGATGAGACACACGCTCAAAGACTATGGTGTCAATTATGATACTTGTCATATCATTGTTGATAACCAAAGTGCAATTTGTCTTTCCAAGAATCTGGTACATCACTCCCGTACCAAACACATAGATGTGAGACATCACTTCATTAATGATCATATAGCTAATAAGGACATCATCTTAGAGTATATTGAAACCCAAAAACAAATCGCTGACATCTTCACTAAACCTCTTAAAGAAGATTCATTTGTGAGGATGCGTGAAGAATTAGGGATTATGGGTGAATCTGAATTATAGCAGTTCATACTTTTATGATAAATCATGCTTTGAACTCATGTCATTATTTCACTTCTCTTGTTTCGATATGTTATATGTTTCATATATTTTTTCAATAAGATATATTTGAGATTTTGATGATTTCGATTGTTTGGATTAATATACGTGATTTGTATGTTATTTATTATATTTTGATAATGATTTCATGATTAGAGTATTTTTAGAGTATAAGTCTTAGGGTGAGTTGTCCCAATCCTCTGGATGCAGCCTCAATGTATATTTTAGACCAGGATAGACGACTTTTTTTCCTTCGACAGTCACCTGCCCAACTCTAATTCTTCATATATGAATTATATGGTTTTTGCACAGGCGACTGGTGTATATGTTACAGGTGCATGTCTCTCCGACAGGCGACTGAAAGTTGTTCATCAGGCGCGTGTCCTAAACTTGAAATGTCTCTATTAATTCATCATATTTGTTGACCCTTAGGCGCGTGTCCTAAATTGATGCGTAATTTACAGTCGACTGTCAGTTTGCCAGGCGATTATGCATTACTCAATGGCACCTGTCTATCAACACAAGTCAGTCTCTAACTTTTCGGCCAGTCGACTAATGATTTCACATCAGTCGGCTGTCCACTTCAGTGGTGGTTCGTTAACTCGATCTAACGATCTAATGGCCCAGATTCAATTTCCCCCAACTTATATACACGAGGCGATCGATCTTTTCTCTTTCAACCGATCGACTTCCTTTGTCTTCATCCTTAGAACTTCAATTGTCTCTTTGTTTTCCTCACATTTCAAAGATTCTACTTGTTGATCTCTCGCCCTGATCACTCGATTGAGAGTTTGGGTCTCTCCTCCACCGTCGTTCGTCGCGGATTTTGGTATATTATCTCATTTTCATTCGATTGTTCTAGTGTTTCTCTTGATTCGTGTGATGGTTCCTCCCAAGACCAAAGGGACAGCAGGTGTTCCTAGGAAGCCTATGAACCTTAAACCTAGTGCTACCGAACCCAAGAAAACCCCTTATAGAGCCCGCACCAAGTTTCCGCAACCTCTCTCCGATGTTTCGGATACTTCAGACTCTACTTCTTCTTCCACCGAAGAAGAAGACTTCCTTGACCATATATAGAAGTGTCAGCATAGACCCATTGTTGTTCGCATCAATGAGCCTACCCCTGAGGCTGATTCCACTCGTGTGGCTGCTGACACCCACCCCAAGATTATTCCCGCTACAACCCAATGCCAAAATCCACCGTGGCCTCCTCCTGCTGATCCTCTTATCCCTGTTTGTCGAGACAATTCTTGTTTGGAAAAATTTCATGTTATGCTTGTGATCAAGCTCCTTCATGAACGATTCATTGTTTATCAGGCCTTCACCGCTGAGAGACTATCCGAGATCCTCACGTCGACCCATTTGGTTGATTTGTTTCGATACTCTCATGTCAACTCCTTTCATCTTATCCTTTCCTTGTCAAGCTATTCTATGCCAACCGCATTCATGGTCAATATGCTGACACGGGTGTGATTAACACCATTTTTCAGGGGACTCATATTAGGCTTGACCATATTATCTTAGGAACCATCTTAGGATTCCATCCTTTGGCTCCTTGCTCGCTGATATTTCACTCTCAGATGTTGCAGATCTTGATCAGACTGTCCTTCAGGACATGTTCTTTGTGATCCCTTCATATCTATTCTCTGGTGTTAGGGCTTCCGTTCTGATCGAGGTTGGGCTGTTCACCTAATGGTGAAGTCCAACATCTTCCCCAAATATGGCTTCTCTGGTCAGCCTTCTCAGGAGATCCTCTATTGCATGTACGCCATCTTCTCTAGCATATCTGTGAACTGGACAGGGGTCCTCCTTGATCGGATGAACAAGGTCGAGTTCACCACTGCCTCCTTTTATATTCCATATAGCAGACTCCTCACTTTAGCCTTTCGTCATTTCGGGATCGATCTGTCTCCATATGAGCTCATGCCCATTGGCCATCTTCTTGGTGCTTCTACTAAATCGTAGTCTTCTTCGGCTCTGCAGATGGCATCAAAGAAGAGGCAGTCTTCTTCAGCCTCGTCTTCATCCATCGCTCCACCTACTGATCAGCCCTCTTCATCTGCTGCACCCTCTCGTGATCTGTTGGACGAGAAGGTTTCTGGTCTTTATGAGTTATTCCATATGATGTTCCAGCATCAGTGCATTCCATTCCCTGCCCATCTCAGGTCTTTTGTACATTCACCTCAGCCTTCTCAGCCTCATCATCTGGTCATCACTGAGCTTCCTGAGCCTATTGTTGACACTGCTTCTGAGCCGGTTGCTTCTCCAGCTCCTCAGGATGTCTCCACTGCTGTTGCTACTGGTCCTCTTCCCGAGGATATTCCTGATGATCCAAAGGCCTGAGAGTTCCGTTTTGAGTTGGCCACTCCTGTACACTCCTCTTCTGCTGATTTGGATTGACGCTTCGCGGAGACTTATCACCCTTATGCCTACTTTTTTTGTTAGGGTTGAGAGTTTGAGTATGTGTCTGTATTTTAATTTTTGATTGTACTGATGGATGATGGTCATATTTTGGTATGTACATGGAGTTGATGTTGTCGTTTGTACTCCTTGTATCTTTTGATTATATATATATATATATATATAGACAGGTAAGTGGTAATCTTTATAAATCAAATCAAAAATAGGTACAATTATACAAACTAGATTACCCCGGAGGGGAGGCAGAAGGAGAGGGGATAGGGCACAAGCGCCGTCACCCTCTACAGCCTACTTCCCTTCCAAAAAGTATCTAGCCAACAAAACAAAACAAAAGATGCTAACAAATCCTTCTTAACCATAATCAAGGAAACCCCAATTAGAGAACGTGATTTCTGCATCAGGGCCTTCAATATCAACATTGCGTAGAATGATGCGAACCTCAGACGCAATATATATATATGAAAAGTAAGTGTGTATGTATATTGATATAGACAGGGCAACATCCAGGCAAGGACCAACAAGCAGAGCTGATGGGGTAGAGGCTGGGAAGCAGTCACCCCATACAAAGACTACCAGGTAATGCCAAGAAAAAACAACAAGGGTGGAAACCTATACTGGGGCGGCAAACAAAAAAAGCCTATGAAAGACCCCAGTTTCTAAGAAAACTAAGATCCACAGTATCAACATCACCAAGGTCAAAACCAGCCAAGGCATCAGAGACAGCAGAAGAGATCATATCTAGTGTGGAAGTCATGGGACTCTGCAGGGATCTAAAAATGTGGTTGTTCCGCACCTTCCAGATATGCCACGCAGCCACAGAGAAGACAAGTAAGGAGAGTCTGCCCCGGGGAGTGATCTTCCCCTTAGCTCCAAACCGTCGTCTCAGCAAATGTGCATCGACAGTGATGGATTTGGAGCCAGGGGGAAGACCCAGCTTACACGCCGTCCAGATGAACGCACTAAAGTCACAGTAGAAGAAGATGTGTTGAGAGGTGTAACGGCCTGTTTCTGTATATACATATTTCGTATGTATTCTATTATTATAGTGATTTATTAGCGTATTAGTATATATAATTAGTTTTAATTATTATTTTCATATCTCGAGGATGCGACTTAGCTATCACATTTATATCTTCTTTAACTTTGGTTGATGTTGTTTGCAGGGACGAGATCGTAATAATCCGATTACCCTAATCAGATTACCCATCAAATCTTATCTTGATCAAATCTTAACCAATATCTAAATTGAATGGATGATCATATTAAGTCCCAATATATCAGATATCCTCATCAAATAAACTGTCATATCTTAGTTAACGGATCATCCAAATCATATCTATTATACTAATAGAACTTATCCAAATCAAATCTTTTATAAACTAGATCAATCATATCCAACCCTCAATTTCACTTATAATAATTTCATTTATTACTCTTGATGTGTTAGTCTCATTAGTACACTTGCATTAGGTTAGCTTATTTAAATTTATTATTAATGGTTTAAGTTTTCAAAACTCAAAAGTTTTCAAAATTCAAATGTTTAAAAATGAATTCAAATTCTTTTTGAAAACTTCCTATTTTAATCCAAATAAAGTCTATAGCTGATTTGGTAGAATTCTAATTATGTATGTCTTTCATTAATAAACTCTGGATGTTTGATTTCATTATTATGCTTATAGTTAATTCATTAAGACTGTATTAATATTTAAGGTCTAAAAATTCAAATGTTTTTAATTTCAAGTATTTTCAAATTCGAATTCAAATTGTTTCTCTTTTTATATATCCTAATTAAAGAAATAACTAATTTGGAATTACTTTACTCATTCAACCCTATTATTCCCCTAATTAATAATATGATTCAAACTTTCCTTTTTACTCTTGCTCTTAATTTTCTAAATCAATATTTATTAAAAACAAATCTTTTCAAAGGTTAAACTTTCCTATTTATCTTTTGCTTTTATGAATAGTATTAAAAACAAATCCTTTTAAATTTCAAAAAAAATTTCCTTTTATTCCTTGCTCTTAATTATCTTAATTATTAATATGTTTCCAACCTTCCAAAACTACTTAAGCTTTATTTCCTCTAATAATTATTATTTAAAAAAAATCAATTTTTATTTATTTTAAAAACTGTTCATTTCAAAAACCTTCCTAATTTTCTAAACTCATTAATCTCTTCCTATTAATACTGTTATTCAAACTTTCCAATTTAAAATCCTAATAAAAACTATATACTAAATTAGTAAATATTATATGATTAAACCCCAATTATTTTCTCCCCATTTATTATTTAAATTCAAACTCCCTTTAAAACAATCGTCATAAATTCCCTAATTAAATCTCATCGAAATCCCTTTAATTTCCCTAATTATTATCAGGTTTCAAACTTTCCTCATCAATATAGCTTTTAATTCCATCATTAGAGCAAAAAAAAATCAATTAATTCCCCTAATAAAATTATCAATTCAAAACAAATATTATTTAAAAGCAAATCAGTTTCCTTTTAAAAAACTCTTTCCCCTCTCTCTAAAACTCACGCACCTCACTATTCTCTCTAAATGATAAACCCTACCGTACTTCTATAAATCTATAAGGAAACCCAGGCTTCCGTTTAAAGCCCCCAACTTCATCTCTTTTCTTCTTATTTAAACCGAATCTCTCTCTCCGGCGTCGTATCCTTCGAACCATACGAGCCCACCTCCGATCACCAAACAACCAACGTCGACTCCCCTCTCCATCCGCCTTCGCCGCCCGTCGCGGACTGCCGGCCGCCCCACGGCCACTGCTGCCAGGCCGCCGCCCAGATCCGGTAGCCCGCCTCCTGCCGTTTACCACCAACAACGCAACATCATCTTTGCCCTCCAAGCGGCCTCCTCTGCTCCTCTTTCCCCTCGCCCAACGGCACTCGTCTCCGACCTCTCCGAACGCCACAACGCCTCCCTCCCCGTTGCCCGCCTACAAACAACTCTCCCCGCCGAGGCCCTCCTCAGGTGACCGCAAAACATCCCCGCACCCTCCTCTGTCACCTCTCACGTCGACCTCCCGGCCACAGCCTCAGCCTGCAGAACGACACGCTGCCGCCTTCTTCTTCTTCTGTCGACCACATCCGAGAGCTCCGGCGTCTGCATCCGTGCCGCCTGCAGAAGCAACGCTGGCGTCGCTCTCTTTTCCGACCGGCGTTTCCATCTCCGAGGAGCCGCATCACTCATTCCCGAAGCCGCACGTTGCTCCGTTCTCCTCCCTCCGAGCTTCCCCAGACGACAGCGACGCAACCCCACCCGCACGCCGGCGTGTCCGACTTTCCCAGGCCTCCGATACCAAACCCTAAACGGTAAGCTCCTTAATGCATATATATACAGTACTTATATATATATGGTATAATCTATTATATTAAATGTACGCGTACTATAGTGTTACTATATACGGGAGTCTCACATGCATACACGAAGTAATAATGAAGTTCTCCTGCCTAGGCTAGGTTGATTATTAACCAAACATAGGCCCATGTGAAATGACAACAATAATTCTTGTACTTGAACAGTTTCCATACCTTCTTTTATTCTGATAATATTAGTAGCAGTGGGTAGGTATGGGTGGAGTTGGTCATTTTTCCATTATATATACGTGTGTTAATGCAATCAGGAGTGTCAGAGGTAAGAAGTGGAGAGCTTGTAACTATTTTCTATTATATTATGTTTATGTTAGTTTTATTAATATTAGTTTTAAAATACTAATTGTTGATGTTAAAACATTTAAAGGGCATGTTAGTTGTTAATGATTAGTTGTAATGAGGTTAGTTCTAATATCAGTACCTATGTATAAGTTAGGTTATAATTATAAGTCACTATGGGACCTAAGGTTACATATACAAGTTAGTATAATCTGTTGAATATTTGATAGTGAACTGTGTTAGATTTAATGTTATTTTAACTGGTTGAGACGGTTAGCTTTTAACACAAACTTAACCTCGCAGATAGACACACCACTCGTTGCGTTCAGCAGTTCATCTAAATCGTCAGATCAGGCAAGTGCACCTCTTTACACATTTTATTCCGTTGCCGTTAAATCGTTTAAACTAAGACATTATGACAAGCAAGTGTGCATTCTTCCCACGTGTTTTTAAAGTGTTGTTACATTACTTGTTAAACCAAGACTCGCTATTATTGTGTCCTACCATAATGCAAGCTGATAACTTAACATGTGCGTACACTCATGAATGAATGGCTACTGATGGAACATGTATTAATAGAATATATTGGATTGAATGGAACAACTTGATGGTAACCTTAAAATCGTGAACGTGTAAATTCGTGCGTCTAAGAGGCGAAATCGTGAAATCGTGATGTCATGTGAGTTGACGAGCCCGTGCTTGTAATATGAATTAGGCTGGCTCGTGTTCCAGCAGGACACTTGGGTGGGGTAGTTCAATGTAGTAGAGGCTGGAATGCTGGATTGCACTCTCGTGGTGAACTTGACCGACACCTGGCCAGGTCGGTGAGTAGAGAGCCACGGGTAGCTCCTGTTGGTTTGGATGTAATGCTGGTCACTTTTCCCCCTCAGACATTGGGCTTTTCACTAGGCACACTTGGTTGATTGTCCCGTTCTTTTACTCCTGTTGTTACTATTGAGGATTGCGTACTCTGTTAGTTACTCCTGCCTTATTCGTGTACTAATATCATGCCTAATGCTGTGCAAACTACACATTTCATGCTTATTACTATACACACAACACCTGCCATGCTTATTGCTGTACACATTACACCTTGTCATGTTTGTTACTTTATGCACTACACCTCGCCTGCTCACTGTTTTGCACACTACACTTGCCATTACTCATATGTTTCTTACGCTGCCATGCTCTAACCAACGTGACTTCTATTTTTGATTCTCATATTGTCATGTAAATGTTTTTGAAAACCTTACCGAGGGTCAAGTTTCTTTGTATCTTTTTAAATCTTGCCGAGCGACCCTTGCTGACGTATATTTCCTTGTCTTGTGAAATATACGTCAGGTATTAGACAGGTTTGCTGAGGAGCATGCTAGAGACTAAGCAGGTTGATCAGGAGTGCCTTGCCGCTAAGTTCCTTCGCTGAGGAGCTATGTGCCTTCGCATCATATTTGTACATGTTGTCTATTCCAATATTTGTATGGGCGTATGACCCTCCTTCATTTCTTTCATTGTTGTAAACTATCTCTGAGATTTGAGATTGTAATTAAATAACTTATCTGTGTTGTTCGAGTTGCATGCAAGAATCTGTAAGGATGTTATCACACAGACGCGTAATGTGCTTAAACCAAGGAGGAAGGAAAGAAAAAGTATATCCTTCTTGTTTTAAGCACATGCGGACCAGCTCGCATCCTCGCTCCCATGTATAATGGGAAGCGGGGCGTGACAAGAGGACTCAGGGTGTGCACCACAAAGCACACAAGTAGACTGATCTCGGATCCCCTACCTAGCAAGCTGCTTGGTGGTAGGGAGGCGGTCAGTGAGAGCACGCAACAGGGTGAGAGAAAACGTGGGCGTGTGCCTAGGGAACCAGATCATAGGAGCAAGGCGGGTAGGGGGAGCACCACCGGGTGGAGGACCAGGCAAAACGAAGGGAACATCTACCATCAAGCGCCCACTCCCAGGTGTCCATGCCATCAGTCACAGAGGCAGATGCAAGAAGATGCGAGATGTGGTGAAGCTCAGTAGGGAGAACACATCCATGTTCACCCCAAAATTCAGAGATATGGTGGTACTGCAAGGAGGCAGGGGGAGTGCACATCTTGGCAAGAGGACCACAAGGCAGTCAGGGGTCAAACCAGAAAGAATAAGTACGGCCATCACCAATGACTCTACAGAAGCAGGAAGCGGCAGAGTCATTACTACAGAGAATATGCTTCCAATAGCCCAAATCCAGAACCGAAGCCTCACACTGGAATAGGGGAGTATGCCGTAGGTAAGTGATGCGCATGTAAGAGGCCCAGGGGGAGGAGGAATAACGAAGATGCCAAAGGAGTTTGATACCGGCCGCCACCCCCACCTCACGAAGACTACGCAACCCAATTCCACCTCCGCATTTAGGAAGGCACATGTCCTCCCACCTCCAAAGGTGGAGCTTCATCCCCCAAATGAAGCCATGGCACATGCGGTCAATCGTGGCCAAGATAGAGGATGAGATGCAAAACGACTGGATCCAATAAGAGACATACCCATGGATGACCGTGCGCATCAGCTTAATGCGCCCCGTCGTAGAGAAGAGCCTAGTAGACCAACTAGAGATCTTGGCCTTACACTTGTCAACCAGGCTAGAGTAAAGCTTCGCTGCAGGGTAGGAGAAAGAGAGCGGGAGACCGAGGTATTTGAGAGGAGGGGTGGCGATAGGAATACCAAGGAGGAGGGAAAGCTCATCCCCGGAGATGCACCCTTTACTGTGAATCATCTTTCTTTTCGCCTTATTCACCTCAAGCCCAATCATGAGATGGAAGGAATCAAGGAGCCTCCCCAGCTCCAAAAAAGAGGAGGCCTCTGATTTGTAGAAGACCAGCATGTCATCGGGGAAGAGGAGATGGGATGGGATCCCCAGCCCACACTTCTTAGGAGGGCGAATGGCACCAGAGAGGGAGACGGCATCCATACGAAGAGTAAAGGACTCCATGACCAATACAAAGATGAACGGGAAAATGGGGTCACCCTGACGGACCCCCCGTCACTCCAAAAGAACCCAACAGGCGAGCCGTTGATAAGAATGGAGAAAGATGCGGGGTCCATGCAAACCTTGATCCAATGAATAATGGAAGGGGGGAAGTTAAGACATTCATAAAGAAATAGATGAACTCACGGTTGATGCTGTCAAAGGCCTTGCGGAGGTCCAACTGAATGCAAGCCTTGGCCCCCAAAGAAGACGAAAAGTCTCTGATAAGCTCATGAGCAAGGAGGGAAGAATCAGAGATAAGGCGATCCTTGATGAATGCAGACTGATTCCAGGAGATGAGCCCAGGGATGACCTCAGCAAGTCTCCTACATAAGACCTTGGAGATGATTTTGTAGACCACGTTACAGCAGGAGATGGGCCGGTAGTCCCCAAGGGAAGAGGCCGAGGGGGATTTAGGGACGAGAGTGAGGAAGGTGTGGTTGATCTGCTTTAGAATGCGGCCAGTAGAGAAGAAGGAGCAAGTAGCCTGGAGAACATCCCTACCAACAATCACCCACATGTCCTGGAAGAAGAGGGAAGGGAAACCATCGGGCCCAGGAGATTTATCACGATCCAAGGAGAAGAGGGCCTCCTTGATCTCAATATCATCAACAGGGCCATCGATCCAATCACAGGCCCTTGGGGAAAGGAAACGCTTGGGGATCAACTCAGGGAAGGAGGAGGAGTGAGAATCCTGTGGAAGAGGGCAGTGAAGAACTTAACAACATCAGAACGAAGAGAGTCCAGATTGGTGTCAGGATCATCATCAGGAGAAATCAAGTGAAGAAGACTATTGCCCGATGCACGGTCCCTGGAAAGCAGCATAGAAGAACTTGGTGTTTCTGTCTCCCTGAGAAGCCAAGTCTGTCGGCTTTTCTGCCTATCCTGACTCTCCTCACAGTAAAGACTAGAAGCCAGGAGGCGAACAAGGGAACGGTCATGTCTCTGTTGGATATGGACGACATAAATACACCCATGAGGGGATGTATGAGGGTATACGGACCTCAGATGTCGCGTGCACGAAGGCGTGCACAAAGGGAACCTTTTCTCGTGTGAAAAGGACCACTCGATAAGTGGAAAAAGCCACTCGATAAGTGGAAAAAAACACTTTATAAGTGCAAAATGGCACTTGATAAGTGGATAAAGAAGAAGATAAATGAATGTGCTAATATACGCTAATAAGCTTATAATTGGTTATTTTCTACAAATAACCACCCCTAAAGCCTATAAATAGGACCCAAGGGTAAGGCATTCATTCAGACTTTCCATGCCATAAGTTTGCATAAGGCATCCTTATGTTCTTCTTCTCCCTTCCATTAAAATCCTCTTCTAGTTAGAGATTTAGGCGGTGAAACTCTGCTTCGATCCTCCGTGACGAAGTATCGACCGTTGTGGCGAATCCGAGGGCGAAGTTCCGAGATTACGGTGTCGTGTACGCAAGCGTAAGTCTCGACTTCATTTATCGATCCTAACGTTGTTTTGACAGGATCCAACATTGGTATCAGAGCCATACGGGTTCGCCCCGGTCAAACCGCCGCCCCGTCGAACCGATGAATGAGGCGTTGTCTTTTTCACGAATGGGTATCCTACCATTACGGATATGGTAGGAACGCTTCGTGACGGAGAGAACGCAGCGGTTGTTCTTTTTACGTTAGGGTCTCCTACCATTACGGATATGGTAGGAACTCTCCGTGACGGGAAGAACCGACCGTTCATATCGTCAAGCTCGCTCTCTTCATGGATGCTGAGTCTCCATTCATAGGGAATGTGAACTCTCTCATGTGGAGTGCGTAGTTTACGAATTTTAAAGTATGTTAATTTTTCATTTTGGCACACGGCCATTAGAGAATAACTACTTTCTCGACGAACGAGTGCTTCATCGACGAACGGGTGCTTCATCGAGGAAGAAGATGGTAGTTATTCCCATCTGGGAAGATAACTTTTGGTGCATGATCACCATGGCCAAATGGGCTATGGAGGTAACGCATCCCCCCTCCCCATGCGGAGGGGGTTGGCTACGACCAATAACGACGAAAACCACCACGACCACCCTGTCGAGGGGGAGGAATGCATGCGGCCAACCCATGCAAGGGGGGAGACCGGCCATGGCCAAAGGGCCATGGCCGGGCCTAGGCCAATAGGCCATGGCCGGCCATGGCCATGGCCGGCTGGCCCCGGCCGCGGCCAGGCCAGGGCCGGCCCCGGCCAGGGCCAGTGAGCCCTGGCCATGGCCAAGGCCAAGCCTGGCCGAGACCAGGCCAGGGCCAGGGGGCCCTGGCCAGCCTCGGCCAAGGCCAGGGGCCGGCCTGGCCGGCCCTGGCAGTGGCCAGGGCCGGCGCCCTGGCCTCAGGCCAGGGCCTGGCCGGCCCTGGCCGGCCTCAGCCAGGGCAGAGGCCCTGGCCGAGGGGCCAGGGCCCCTGGCCGGCCAGGGCAGAGGCCCTTGGCCGGCCCTTGGCCAGCCCCGGCCAGGGCAGGGGCCCTGGCCAAGGGGGTGCCAAATAATTGATTGGTCGGTATTGGTCGACCAATTCGGGATTATTGGTCGACCAATTTAGCCAGAGGCCTTGACAATGGTTTCGGCCCCGGCAACCTACAAGCCTAGCCCATACAGGGCCGACGGCAGTCGTCTGCGGCAAAATTCTCCAATAAGGGGGAAACGCCTAGATCCATACGGGAGCCGGCAACGATAGTTTGCAGAAAAATCCCCAAAAGGGGGATCCGACCTTGGCACGGCTACGACTCATCCCGGCAAATGGCATGAAGTGCCGGATATTTCACTAGTATCATAAGGGTACTAAGTTGAAATATACATTTTTTGAAAAATACGTTTTCTAACATTTTGAAAAATACGTTTTCAAAAACGCTTTTCCGCTGCAAAGTCTTTTAAGAGTACTTTTATTTGATAAAGTGATGGGGAAATACTGAAAGTTACTCTAGATGGTGATTGGAAACGTAGTGACCTTTCCGATTCTAGGGTAACATCTTCAGTATTTTTCGAAAGTAACTTATCAAATTATAAATGTTGTTCCAAGTGGGAGTTGAAATTAGAACTATCCAAATGGGATATTCTATTATCACTTCAAATGGGAATTATATTTTAAGAATTTTTCAATGCAATGTTTTTGATCAAACCTTCGGTTTTTTTGTCTTTTGCAGCATTTTAAAAGTAAAATGTCTTCCGCTTCAAAGAATATCGTCGCTGAGTTAAACAGAGGTGAAAAACTCAACGGCGATAATTACAAACTTTGGTCCATCAAGATACAATACGTTCTAGAGGAGCAAGAAGTGCTCGAAACTCTAAAGAACGTTATGATTGAACCTGAGTTGGGCACTACAGCCCAACACAGACGAGACAAGGAAGCTTTTGATGCTTGGTCTCGGAAGAATAAGATAGCACGCATTACGTTATTGAGCAGTATGGCTGATGACATAATGCGCATCTTCCGAGAACATGACTTAGCCATGGACATATGGTCCAAGCTTGAGGAGAAGTTTGGTGGCACATCGGTGTCCAAACTTCGCGCCTTAACTATAAGATTTGATTCATATAAGAAACGTCCAGATCATTCCATGGAGAAACATCTGCGACATATGGTGAATCTAATCTCAGAGTTAAAGGACGCATGCCATGTGCTCACTGATGAACAACAAATCCAAGCAGTCATACGTTCCCTACCAAATGGATGGGACCAAATGAAGATGCATCTCACTCACAATGAGAGCATCAAGACCTTCAGCGATGTTTCCAAGCACCTCGAATTAGAGGAAGAGCGGCTTGCGGCTGCCAAGCCAAGTGCAGAAGTGCACATGGTTGCTAGTTCCTCACACGGGGGAAAGAAAAGGAAAGATCGTTCGAAGTCTACATATGAACATAATAAGCAACCTGAGTCTATCAAGAAACCCAAACACAAGGGTGGGCACAAGAAATGGCACAAGAAGAAAGCCTTGAAGAGGATCAAGTGCTTCAAGTGCAACAAGCTCGGTCACTATGCACATTCGTGTACGAGTGGAAGCGACAAGGTGCCACCGACCATATAGCAAGGTACAGACGGTCCTTCATGGAGTATCACCGGATACCCCAAGGAACGAAGTGGATCTATGTAGGAAACAACACACGTGTTGAAGTGAAAGGCGTTGGGACTTGCAAGCTAGTCTTGGACAACGGCCGCACTCTCCTACTTCATGATGTCCTCTTCGCTCCAGATATTCGAAGGAATATAATTTCTGTGGTCGTGTTAATGTGTCTTGGCTATAACTGGTTTTTTCATGATTGTAATGTGGACTTAAGTTGTAATAATACTCTTATTGGTACTGGGTTTGTATTTAAAGGATTTATTGTAATGAGTACAATGTATGATTCCTCGTGTAATGAAAATTTCCTTATTGCAAATTCTAAGACTTATGAGTCTGATGTGATTTGTTGGCATGCAAGGCTTGGTCATATTGGACCAACGCGTATGGATAGACTTGATAAACGTGGCCTTCTATCCAATGTTTCAAAGGTTGAAATGTCGACCTGCGAACATTGCCTAGTGGGGAAATCTTGTCGCAAGCCGTTTGGAACCGGCACAAGGGCCGAGGTTCCATTACAACTGATCCATTCGAACATATGTGGTCTGATGAATGTCAAGACAAGACGCGGGAAGTCCTATTTCATCACTTTTATTGATGATTTCACCCGATTCGGACATATCTATTTGATATCCCACAAAAGCGAAGCATTGGCTTGCTTTAAAAACTATATGAGTTTAGTGGAGAATCAATTAGATCGCAAGATTAAGGTCTTGCGAACCGATAGGGGCGGTGAATATCAATCAACAAGTTTTAAGGAACTTTGTGATGAAAAAGGCATAGTACATCAGGTAACTATGCCTTATACTCCTCAATAAAACGGTGTTGCAGAAAGGAGAAATAGGACTTTAATAGAAATGGTCCGTTCAATGATGGCGCAAGCTAACTTGCCAATCACCTTTTGGGGTGATGCATTATTGACGGCCGCTTTCATTTTAAACCGCGTACCCTCGAAATCAGTTAGCTCCACTCCTTATGAGTTGTGGAACCAAAGGTCTCCTGACTTAAACATTTTGAAACGTTGGGGTTGTGCATCCTACGCACATATTTCCTCCCATAAGTATGGCAAACTTGGGCCAAGGGGAAGGAAATGTATCTTTATACGATACATAGAAAACTCCAAAGGTTATGTTTTTGTTAGTCAGGAAGACAATGGTGGGCTAATTGAGTTTGAGTCGAGGGATGTCACTTTCTTGGAAAATGAGTTTCCAAGACAGGGCGAGATAAGTCCGGACTTATCTCTATTTGAGATTTATGATCAAGAAGGATTACCTCATTCGAGTGGGAGAATTCTTGGTGAAAACGAAAATACGTTTCAACCTTCACCAATAGATTATACGAATGACGATTATCCTATTCCATACGGGAATAATGATCCAAGTGGGAGCAATTCTAACGACATTCCAAGTGGGAGTGATATTATAATTGATCTAAATTCGAGTCAACAAGGACTTGAAGAATCTCAAATACGACGTGGTAGTCATACAAGGTTGGCTCCTCTAAGATTTGAGGATGAATTTCCGCAAACCTTTATGACTTTACTACAAGAAGATGACGAGCCTGCTACTTTCAAACAGGCCGTATCTTGCCCTGCTAAAGACAAATGGATGGAAGCGATGCAAGAGGAGTTAGAATCCATGAAAGTTAACCAAGTCTGGGACTTAGTTGACTTACCCAGAGGACGTAGAGCTATTGGGAACAAATGGGTTATCAAGATCAAGCATAAGGCTGATGGCTCTATTGACAAATATAAAGCTCGCCTTGTCGCGAAAGGTTTTACGCAACAGGAAGGGATAGACTACAAAGAGACCTTCTCACCTGTTGTTCGTTTTACCTCGATTCGCCTGATTCTGGCAATGGTAGCTTGCTTAGACCTCGAATTACATCAAATGGATGTAAAGACTGCCTTTCTCAATGGAGAATTGGACGAGGAGATCTATATGGAACAACCAACATGGTTTGTAAAAGAAGGAAACGAACATAAGGTTTGTAAACTTCTTAAATCCATATATGGTCTTAAACAATCCTCGAGGCAATGGTATATACAATTTCAAGAAGTTGTCTTATCAAATGGTTTTACAATGCTTGATGAAAATAACTGCGTATATATCAAGAGGATTAAAAGCAAGTATGTTATCATGTCTCTATATGTAGATGACATTTTAATAGCCGGAAATGACAAGGGCTTTGTGATGGATATCAAGGCTTGGCTTTCATCAGTTTTTGAGATGAAAGACATGGGAGAAGCCGCATATATCCTTGGAGTTAAGATTTCAAGGAATCGTTCGAAGAAACTTCTTTCTCTTTCACAGGAGACTTATATAAAGAAGGTTCTAGAACGATTTAATATGCAGGACTGCAAGTCCATTGATACTCCTATAAGCAAAAGCGATAATTTATGTCTGAAATCATGTCCTAAGAACCAAAAGGAAAAAGAGATTATGGAAAAAGTTCCATATTCCCGTGCAGTTGGTAGTCTTATGTACGCTATGATGTGTACAAGACCAGACATCTGTTTTGCCGTTGGAATGGTAAGTCGTTACCAATCCAACCCAGGGCAAGTACACTGGAAAGCGGTTAAGAGGATAATGCGGTATCTCAAAGGAACTGCAGACTTTGCTTTATGCTATCAAGGAGATGCCTTGAGGCTCGAAGGCTACACTGATGCTGATTGGGCGGGTGATCTCGATGAGTGACGATCGACCTCAGGATATGTTTTTCTACTCGGATCTGGTGCAATATCTTGGAGTAGCAAGAAACAATCCTGCATCGCACTTTCAACCATGGAAGCCGAGTTTGTAGCATTTAGCATGGCCGTCCAAGAGGCTGTTTGGCTTAGGAAATTCTTAGACAGGCTAATTAATGCAAGTGACTCAGGTGCTGTACCCATACCCAGCGACAGTCAAGCATCTATAGCCTATGTCAAAGATCCGAAATTCCATTGTAAGACCAAACCCATAGATATCTGCTACAAATTTACAAAAGACTATGATAAAACCAAGAAGGTAGACATAAGGTACATATCTACGCATGAGATGGTAGCGGATCCGCTTACGAAGGCAATACCCAGAGATGTGTTTTACAAACACTTATCATCTTAAGGATTACGTAAGAGCTGAGTTGTACCAATATAAATTCCCATGTCTGTAAATGATCAAATTTAATAAAAGAATAAGTTCTTTTTCAAACATTGCATATGAATTTCTTGAGAAATGTTTGTGTACATTTTTGAAATCTCAGCTATACTTTCTAGTATGTCGGACAGATTGAGGTTGGCTCTCTCACATGAGCAACCGCCTTATTCTATCAGACGGATAGAATAGAGATGAGACCTGTTTAAAGTCAAAATCATTAGACGGATGATTTAGAGTCATGACTTAAACAAAATGGTCGCATGAAAGATCTGCATCATATGGATGCTTACAGAAGATCTAAGAGGATTTTGAAATCCTATCTGTCTAAATGCGGGATGTGAGTCCAAAGGATTATTTGAGTAGAAAAAGGGACTCAAAGTCAGACATTGTGGTGTCTGATCATCATCCTTACAACATCATTGAGACATACACTCCCTGGGAAAGGAGCGATGTTGTAATACGTATTCATACTACGTATGCATTTTTGACCATTGGGTAAGAATAGTACATAAGTTTACTATTATGTGAGACCCAAAGACCACATGGGTCTTAATTCATTACCCTTATGGACTCTAATTGGTTCCTTTAGATTTGACCGGGTGATTGCTATCTTAGCATGTTACTTATGGACTATGGTTAATTCGGTCCGGCGGGGCATGTTAGAAAAGCAAGTCAAGTCAAGATCGAAAGGATCGCAAGAAGAGGAAGATTAATTTCGCATTCACATTTGGACTTTAAAGATTCAAAGATGGCCAGCCAATTGCAATCCAGATGGGATTCAATTGTTGAATATAAAGTATAAGAAATGTGAAGAAATAATCTAGGGTAAAGCATGCGTTGATCTACTCAACTTTGCACCTCGAGGAGTGTTGTGTATCTCTAACAAGTGCACAACAGCGGACTCTATGCGCATGACAGTCACACGGCCTATTTCTCGGTATGACAAACAGAAGAGATAAAGGAAAAGATGTTTCCTTACAATCCCCTCAAGTGTGAGTGGGAGATGTTGGATATGGACGACATAAATACACCCATGAGGGATGTATGAGGGTATACGGACCTCAGATGTCGCGTGCACGAAGGCGTGCGCGAAGGGAACCTTTTCTCGTGTGAAAAGGACCACTCGATAAGTGGAAAAAGCCACTCGATAAGTGGAAAAGGCCACTTTATAAGTGCAAAATGGCACTTGATAAGTGGATAAAGAAGAAGATAAATGAATGTGCTAATATAGGCTAATAAGCTTACAATTGGTTATTTCCTACAAATAACCACCCCTAAAGCCTATAAATAGGACCCAAGGGTAAGGCATTCATTCAGACTTTCCATGCCATAAGTTTGCAGAAGGCATCCTTATGTTCTTCTTCTCCCTTCCATTAAAATCCTCTTCTAGTTAGAGATTTAGGCGGTGAAACTCTGCTTCGATCCTCCATGACGAAGTATCGACCATTGTGGCGAATCCGAGGGCGAAGTTCCGAGATTACGGTGTCGCGTACGCAAGCATAAGTCTCGACTTCATTTATCGATCCTAACGTTGTTTTGACAGGATCCAACAGTCTCAAGAGCTTGGGAGAAGAGTGGAAGT
The DNA here is from genome assembly GCA_030789695.1 of Scilla litardierei. Lineage (NCBI taxonomy): Eukaryota > Viridiplantae > Streptophyta > Magnoliopsida > Asparagales > Asparagaceae > Scilla > Scilla litardierei. The sequence goes on from CM061132.1 coordinate 59,935,949, forward strand.
TGGGAGCGGTCCGAAGAGTAGAGATGTCCTGCCTAATGGTCTCCGACGGGGGGGGGGAGGGGTGGCAAGCAAGTGGCCAGGGACGGATTGCCACTTTGAGGGCTTTGATCTTGGAGACAAGTTGTAACATGGGGAAACCCGAGAAATGACCTCGTCAGACAGAGAGTAGGAGAGCATAGAACCCCGGGATCTGAAGATAGCTACTGAAGAACCGAAAGGGCTTCGGACCCGAGTTAGGAGGAGGAATAATCTGAAGCAGAAGAGGAGAGTGATCACTGGTACCGGGGGGAGGTAGGAAGCAAAGGCATCAGGAAGAGTGGTCAGCCAGGCAGGATTAACGAGCGCCCTATTATGTCTACAGGAGATACGGGGGCCTATATAGGCAAAATTACCCCAACTCAGGTGGTCACCAATGCATCTCACATCATCAAGACCGCAATCATCAATAGATCTGTTGAAGTCGATAAGCTGCTCAGGGGTAAGACCGCGCCCACCAACATTCTCATCAATAAAAAGAGTGACATTGATGTCGCCACGCACCACCCAAGGCCCTCCATGCACAATAAGATAATCACTCCGAAGGAAGTCCCAAAGGAGAACCCGCTCAGAAGCCAAATTGGAAGCATAGATAAAGGAGAAGGCCACTTGAAAGCCGACCCGGTTGGTACAAACAAGAGTGATACATTGTGCGGAGGAAGAAACCACACCACAATCCCAAACATTCGGGTCTGCAACAACCCAAACACGACCTTTAGGGGCGTGGGCATAATTATGAAAGGACACCTACCCCTAGGACAAGAAGAAGTGACGATGTCACCATTCGGCTCACGGACTTTCGTCTCCAGGAGACCGACCAGAGTAGCCCTATGTCTCGTGATATGGTGTTCGACATCCCTACGGCGAGCGGGAGCATTAAGGCCTTTCACATTCCAAGATAGGACAGACATTAATCAACGGAGGGGGGTTTTGGGTCCTGGTTTGCACACGGGAAGGGGCCGGTCCAGAGTTTTTGGGGGAGTGAGATTTAGATGTTGTTGTGGAGGACTTGAAAGAGGGGTTGGGAATGGTAGCAGGCAGGGAGCAATTTTGCGGCCGAGGGGGAAGGGATTTCCGACGGGGATGGGAGGGGGATTGGGCTGGGCTAGGAGGAGGGAACTCAAACTCAGAAATGGGAAGAAGATCATCTCCAGCAAGGTGGGGGGTCTCGCCCAGTGCACCCGAACAGCCAACAACACCAGCGATAGGGACCCGCATAGTTGGGGATTCAGACACCATAGACCCACCATCAAAAACCCCAGCAGGAGGGGCACCATCCTTCACAAGTATGCCCAAATCTGCAGCCTCCGGCCTGTCAATAACCAGCTTCATAGAATTCCCACATCCTCCACCAACCAATACTCCAGCATCATCAACCACAGACCACCAGAATCACTCACACATGTTCCCAAAGAACTAATAGGGGCAGGAAGAGGGGCGTCATGGGTGAACGGAATACTCACCAACGTTGTCGGGAGAGCCGAAGCGGGGTACGCAGCCACAAGGGGGTCCGTCGATACCGCACCATCGCTAGCTAGGAAGGAGACATGGTGTGCAGTACCAGGAACAGACGGGGGAGAGGGGGGGGGGCGCCCGATTAACATCCAAAGGCGAGAGTCCTAGCGGAATAGCAGAGGGCAGCACAGAGGACTGAATCGGAGGAGCAGGGGGAACGATGGGGACGTGCTCAAAACTCAGTAGCAGAGACGGCTGCTGATGGGAATACAGATCGGCAGGCGGTGATGGCAAGGGTCGAATGGGAGCTTCGCATTGGGACAAGTCATACCCAAAGCAGCGACAGTGGGACCAGAGCGGAGGACTCTTTTCATACTCAACTGAAACAAGAATGATAGACCCATCAGCCAGGCGAGCTGATATTGCAGAGGGGAATGTAGAGACTGCATCAACTTCGATGAAATGGCGAGCAAAGGAGGAGGCATTCGCCGTCGGAGCATCGTAAAACAGGGGTTTGCCCATTGCGCTAGCAGACACACACATATAATATATATATATGTGTGTGTGTATATATATATGTATATATGTGTGTGTGTGTATATATGTATGTATGTATGTATGTATGTGTGTGTGTATATATATATAATGCTTTTACTTTATCACATACTGTTTCACATTGTGTCTCATTTTTTAGTATGATGATTGTATGTACAATGTGAAATTATGTCTCTCTTTATGCTCTATTATATGCATGATGTGATGTGAGACGTTTTCTCGTTTTTGAAATGTTGATATTGGATTCTCGTTCCTTTAGTTAACTAAGATTTCTTGTGTTGAAGAGTTTTTGGGTATATATCATTGTGATGTCCATTCGTGTTTTCTCAATTCTATTTTGGTATCACATTAAATATATATCCCATCTTTAGACTCTCATGATTGTTTTAATACGTATTTAGCACTATTGTTGTTTTTCTACTCCCACTTTTTGGATAATTCCATATGGGGAGAGAAATAAACATATCATAATTATGCGCTAAGTAAATTCTAAACTTTAATCTAAGATTGAAGTTTCCTAAGATTCAGGGGAGTAAGATATACTGAATTTGGATTATAAAATCCTAAATTTCAAACATTAAAATCATTTCATTCATATATATCTTACATGCTCGCTTCAATTGATCTATAGATGCCCTTATAAATATTGACTAGCTTGATTGGCATCTATGTAGGTGGAGCAAGTTTTCGTTAAGCACAATTATTTGTCATTTTGTTTTTGTTTGTTTGTCATCATCAAAAAGGGAGAGAATTTTAGGTATTGACTTCTTCCTACTTGGTGTTGATGATGAGCAAACAAAAATACTTGAGACTAATCTCCTATTTGCAGTTAATCCATTGCCTAAGCATATCATAACAATTAGCAATGGATGTCACTCAAGGATCAATCAAAGCATGAAAAGTGGATTGGATGATCAAAGATGGTTACTGAAGCTCCTAGAAGACTTCAAGCTCATTTTTTGGATAGAAGAAAAGCTACTACAAAATGTAATCTTTTTATTCTCTTCTAGTATGTAACGTAGAAGTAGAACTATGTTGGATCTCACACACATCTTTATTTCTGTCGTATGAAATCATTAGATCACATTTCCTAAGCCTCCAATTCACATTCTCAAGCATGTGCATTTTCAACAGGCGATTGCCGAACGTTTTACAGGCGCCTGTCTCCAAACAGTCGCCTGTGATTTATTCTACAGTCGTCTGTTATTGATCGGCCCCCGGATACACGCCCCCAGAGGACACAATTGTAGTCTTACCGCAAGTGCACGGTGTAGTGCGAGCAGGTATCGAACACGAGGAGGTGGTGTTGGCTCCAATCTATCCTAGGTTGGTTTGACTACGAATGTTTTATTGGTGAAGATGGTTATGTATGATCTAATGGAAATGGTGATAGATGTTGGTGTCGAGGATACAGAAGTCGGTCAAATATCGATTCAAATTTAATATAATAAAAGTGTCTAGGGCTAGGGAATCCCCACTACAGGTCGTCATTCATCTCTGTGAATCGTGAATTTCAATGTTTCAAGACTTGAATTGAGGTGAACTAGTCGTAACTAAATAAAGAACTAAGCTCACACTCTTACGCTAATGCCGGTCTATAGCAACCTAGATTAGGGCCCACTCACATGCAAACCCTAACCTAAGCCACTAGCATTAGGATCGACATCATCATTCAATCGCTCCTCGAGCCCACTCTCGTACAAACTCGAGTTACGACCTAGATTGTGATAGCTCGTATTCGTCCAATCTTTTGCCAACGTATATGGGTATAGATTTATAATAAAAATGCTTGCTTTGGTCCAATCCCTTGCAAACCAAGACTAACAAATCTGGATTATAAGTCTAAATCGAATATCTAGACCTTCTCATCGATTGGAATCCACTCTCTTGTAAACTCCATGTCGATAGAAATTCCTAGCTATCCGTAATAAATCAATCACAACCTAACCTCCTATCAATTCTTGCAATACATAAATTCATTCATCACAAATCTGAAATTAGATCTATACTGTTCATCCCCTTCCCTAGAACAAATATCAACCAAGCATAGCAATAACGATATATGAATCAATAAAAACATTGCTTGCATATAAAAAGATATCAAATCAATGATCCAAACAGTAAGGAAAAAAATACTTAGCTTAGATGAAGAACTTCAATCCATTTACAAGCTTTTAGATCCAAGAGGGGGCCTGGGGCATGGCCTAACCTCTAAAAATGTCTCCAAGAAAATAATATGGAACTCCCTCTAATGACGGCTACAAACCCTATATATAGCCCCCCCAAACCCTAGCAAATAACCCTACAAACCCTCTAAAATTCGTGCCCAAAGTCAGCACTGGCCGTAACTTAAGTTCTGGGCCAACGCTCACTCGGCCGAGTGAGATTCTCACTCTGGCCGAGTAGAAATTCCAGCACTGCAGCATCAACTTGCAGAAATTCTCCAGATTTCATTCGACATCCAATTGGTATGTCCTTAGCGGCGTTGGAACCGTCATGAAGTCTACTATCCATAAAAAATATGAGAAATATACTTTACCTGCTGGAATGATAGTAGATTTCAAAAGAGTGAGAGGCTATCTGAAAATCTGGGCGCTCGTGTCATTCGGCCGAGTAGAATTCCTCACTCGGTCGAGTGAACTTCCTACTCAGCCGAGTGGTCTTATGCTATTCTTCCAAAATTCCAAAGAGTCTGCTTCGAGGTTGGGGTTTGGGCATTTTCGCGCTCTACGTCACTCGGTCGAGTGGAATTCATTACTCGGTCGAGTGGACTTTCTACTCGGCCGAGTGGGTCTTCTGATGTGCTCCCCAGAATTCCAGAGAGTTCGCTTCGATTTCCTTCAGAAATCCTGACTCACTCGAGCGAGTGGAGTTCTCTACTCGACCGAGTGGGATTATCCACTCGGTCGAGTACATTGTGGCTCAAAACATTTTCGTAGCAGTTGTGCTCGGCCGAGTACGCTTCTTCACATTGTGGCTCAAAAGCGGCTCTCCTCCACCTCGTCTCATCGTCGATGCTATCGATTTTCTTCTTCTTCTGCTCATCACCCAGCGCTGTAAGCTCCTTGATAAAGCCATGGGCGACCTCCGATACACATGCAAGTCCCTTAATCTCATTTATGCTTCCGATCGCTCCATATTTCCTGAAATCCAACAAAAACAAGAATAGTGAAAAGCAACGCAATATCGTCGAATAATCGTGAAAATCGCAATATGAGCAATCGAAATGGCATGCCAACATTCAGAAAAAAGGTGTAAAATATGGACCGATCAAAATCCCACAAGCTTACCTCTTACTCGTCCTCGAGGAAGATAAGTAGAGAGACAAACTCGGGAAATGAAAGAAAAAGAATACAAAGTGGAAGGCGTCACTAGATTATTCTCTTAGATCTCACGCCATAAGCTACACATCACGATAACTTGAAAAATAAAAATCATGTGCTATAAAGATTTCGTATCTTACTTAAACATGGTACTTGCAAGCTTTTAAGAACATCGCAAGGGACTCTCTAAATTCATACAATCAATTCATATCCACATCACACATTTCATAGAATTTAATATACAAATGTTGGTGATGCACTTTTCAATCAAGAGTTATAACAGAAGCATATCAGAATCACACCAAGCATGCAATGGAGAATGGAATAAATCATGGCATTCACATATTTATATCGATTCATAAGAAATCTACATAACTAAAGTATTTTGCTAAGTTTCAGCATTATCAAACTTTCCCATTCGTGCACCTCTCCACTCTAATGTCGCATTCACTCATATACTCAAATGAATTCACCCCCCTCCCCCAAGCTTATCTTGAGGCATCACATCTAAAGAAATATGATAGTGGAAAATGGGATTCTTGCCTTGGGTTTTCTAGGTATTTTGTGGCTCCAATAATGAGATAGAGAAATATCTTTTTCTTTTTCTTTTTGAACTTTTTTTTTCTCATTTTTCTTTTTGGATTTTTGTAGGAGCTATTTGATTTGTATTTTTGGTTTTTGGCTCCTTTTTGGCTTTTTGGACTTTTTTGGAGCTAACTTTTTCTTTTGTAGGGATTTTTAGAAAATAGATGCGATGTAATTAGCTTAAGGAGGTGAACTCAAGTGACATGTAGAGAATAAAAAGATATATATGGAGAAGGAAACGGTGTAACACTCGGTTCACTCTAAGATGAGCACAAATGGTTAAAAAGATAATACATCAACTAAACTTATATGTAAGCATGGATATTCTCGATCATTTCAATAAATAGTGAATCCAAGCAGTAAAGGTTACAATCATATCAGGCATGCAACGGAAGGTGAATAAGACAATAAAACTGATGCTTCAGATATGCTAATGATGCGTGAATCCTGGTGCATTTCCAACAAAAGCATACTAAACACTAATCCATACATTCAGCTTCAATTAATGTTATGCATTCATACAAAGGAATCGTCAAAAGAATATATAACCAAGCACATGGATAGTAGGTGACATGTGTGTATTATATATATCCACGCACGTCTTCTTTGTGTTTTTCTGTTGTTTTCCGTCGTCTCGTGCCCATTTTCTTGGGATTTTTAGTTTTCTTTCACTTTTTAGTGTTTTTGTGTATTTACAGGAGATCTCCAGTGTAGGGGACATATAACGAAGATATCATGAGTCCCCGGAGCAACAGGAGGAGTCACGTGTGATCCAGGGGGCCAAACGACGAAGATCGCCATTTTTCAGCCCCCATCCGATTAGTTGGACACAGCCAACTGATCGAGTGATGCACGCGTATCTGACCCGGACGCAAGCTGAAGCGAAGTGAAGCATCAACCGACCGGTTCACCGACCGGTTGAACACATCAGAGTTCTCGGGAATTTGGACCTGAATTCCAACCGATCGGGTGATATCTCACCCGATCGGTTCATCTGTAGCCGATTCTTCCAAAAGATGACCCGGAGAGCCCAACCGACGTCCGCTGACTGTGCCAACTCGACGGATGTCTCTGTCAATTTTGAGGACAATTCCAACCGATCCGTTGAATGATTCAACCGATCGGTTCATCTGACGTAGCAAGATCCAAACGACGACCCGGAGCTGCCAACCGGTCGGACCAAGCGAGGGGGTGAAAGCTTTGAACGTCGATGCTGAAGCGTTGTAACAGCTCACCTGATCGGTTGATACTTCAACCGATCGGGTGAAGTCATTTTCTATATATAGTTGCCTAGGTTTTCTGAAAACGCAGCTTTTGTATTTTTTCTGTCTTTTTCTCTATTTGTGACGGCTGGATTTTGTTGTTATCTGTAAGTTCTCTGATCTTTTTCAAACTTTAATATAGACTTAATTGCATTTCTACTACCGTGTTTCAATTGCATGATCATGATTTTTAAGGTTGATTTTCATTTAGATTGCTTTTGAGCTATAATGTGTGAGTAGTTCCCAAATCAAGGATTTTGGTGGAAACCCCTTCGTGGGTTCTCCCTGATGCGTCCATATGACTAGGATTTTGATAGGGATTAGGAATTTAGAGGTTACACGGGGTGTTTCATTGCCATCGACGGGAAAAAGACCGCCTTTGACCGTAGGGCCAAGGGGGAATAAACTTGGCGGTTGACTCCCTAGCCATAGCTCACGCCCTTAGCGTAGACATCGAATCCTAGCGCGTGGGAACGACATGAGGAGATGTTGGGAGTTATCGTTGCGAGTTTAGTTCTCCTGGAGTCGGTCGGTGTTAATGGACATGGGAATGCCCATCGACCGAACCAGGGTAGTCCGGCGTATCATCCTGGGCACCGACCGGAATATCGGGCACATGGAATGCTGGTATCACTCTTAGAGGCAGCGTCTCACCAGTAAACCCTAATTCCGATCGTTGTCCTATCCGTAGGTCATATTAGCTAGAACACATGATAGGGTGGAAACCGAAGTCCTAGGTTTCCCTTTTATATTGTTTAACCACCGTATTTACATTCCGTGACAAACCATCGATCGATCGGGCTAGCTCAACCGTAGGGTGAATTGGTTCCTCTTATAAACAAGCACAACCACGCCTCCCTGTGTTCAACCCCCATGCCACACTACAACACCGTGCGCTTGCGGTACAAATATTTTAAATCTAGTATCCCCCAATCTAACTGCACTCTTATGAGTTAAAAGCCGGGGGACGTCAAGGTTTATGGCGCCGTTGTTGGGGAGGCAACATGCTTGTTAATTTTAGGACCTTCGAACCCTTGAGTCTAGTTCATATTCCTACCTCGCGATAATTTTCGTATTCTACACTTTTTTGATTTTACTTGGACATATTGTAAATATTAGTTGTATAGAATTGGTAGACTGAGTCGCCACACTGCCATTGCTACTCCTCACCTCCCATTCATGCAACCCGTGCTTTTGACGTGTTTTCTATCTGTGCAGTTCTCTTTCTCTCCTTTTCTTACAGGTTTCCTGCTCCATGACAAGGATGTTGTGTGCCGTTTCGGGGGATATCTGGGATCATTCACACCATGTCCACTGTTTGGCACAGAGTTTGACAGAATCCCTAAGTGCTTCGAACATCCTATCCCTTCTGTCTGCTGCTGTGGAAAATCAGAGGAGGTATCATGATATGCAGCAGCATCCAGTCACGACAACTCTCCTTCCTCCAGATGAAGTGGCGTATATTGACGTGCCCAGTTCCGAATTTAGTGGGGAAGAAGTGTTCACCTACGGGGAGTTTTGTCAGGAGAACTATCAGGTAGAGTCTGTCGAGTACGTTGAACAGGAATCGATCTATTCCTTGCAGACTTTTGTTGAGCATCCTAGGTCTTGGGGCAGTGAGGAAGCTGGAAGTACTGGTGAAGAACCATCGATTATTAAAACCTGTTTTCGCATTGAGGCCTTCTACCCGGATCATCATCATTACCTGAGAAAGATCCAAGGCCCTCCTCACCTACCCCCTCTTTGTCTTGCAAAACTTCGGGTGGAAGTGAAATTCTGGATGTTGACTTCCAGGAGACCCAGGAAGAAGTCCTTTCACTGGAGGATACTCAGCTTGAGAAATACGCATCGGGACCCCAAGAGGTTGAGATGAAAGAGTTACCTCCAGGACTGAAGTATGAATATTTAGGGGAGAATTCGACGCTACCTGTCATAGTGAACTCCTCGCTGTCTGAAGACCAGATGACCAAACTACTTGGAGTTTTAAAGAGGTTTAAAAATGTCTTCGGGTATGCAATCGATGATTTGAAAGCAGTGAGCTTGGGGCTTTGCTCACATAGGATACTGCTTGAAGACGAGCAAGCCTCCTTAATTGAGCCACAACGAAGACTGAATCCCATCATGATGGAGGTGGTCAAGAAGGAGATTTTTAGACTCCTGCATGCCGGGATCATATATCCTATCTCCGACAGTCGCTGGGTCAGCCCTGTGCACGTTGTACCCAAGAAAGGGGGAATGCCGATAATTCGCAACGAGAAAAACGAGCTCATACCCACCAGGACCGTCACGGGGTACCGGATGTGCATCGACTGCCGTAAACTGAACAAGGCCACAAGGAAGGATCACTATCCTCTTCCTTTCATTGATCAGATGCTAGAGTGGCTGGCGAAGCACAACTACTTCTGCTTCTTGGATGGATACTCTGGCTTCCTCCAAATCCCCATCCATAATGACGACCAGGAGAAGACGACTTTTACTTGTCATTTTGGGACGTATGCCTACAGGATAATGTCGTTTGGGCTTTGTAACGCCCCGGCCACATTTCAAAGATTAATGTCAGCAATCTTCTCCGACTACTCCCAGGATATAATGGAGGTCTTCATGGATGACTTTTCCGTCTACGGAACAGAGTTTGACTCATGCCTCCGCAATCTAACTAAAGTCCTGGAGAGGTGTCAAGATAAGGGTCTAGTTCTGAACTGGGAGAAAAGCCACTTCATGGTCCAAGAAGGAGTTGTGATGGGACACGTCATTTCTTCAAGGGGGATCGAGGTAGAAAGGCAAAAGTAGAGGTGATCGAAAAGCTTCTGCCTCCACTTAATCTACGAGGGGTCCGGAGTTTTTTAGGGCATGCGGGATTCTACCGTCGCTTCATAAAGGACTTCTCCAAGATTTCCAGGCCGTTGACTCAACTCCTTATGAAGGACGTACCTTTCGTCTTCAACGACAAGTGTATGTAAGCCTTCCGCCTTCTGAAGCAAGCCTTGATTTCCACACCCGTGATTCAGCCACCGGACTGTAGTCTACCATTCGAATTAATATGCGATGCTAGTGATTATGCAGTTGGGGCCGTCTTGGGGCAGATGAAGGATAAAAATCTACATGTTATATACTATACAAGCAAGACCCTTGACGTTGCCCAAAGAAATTATACGACCACGGAGATGGAATTTCTAGCAGTCATTTATGACATTGGCAAGTTCTGGCAGTATCTCGTTGGCGCCAAGGTAATCGTGCACACGGATCATGTGGCTCTCAAATACATATTGAGCAAGAAGGAGGCTAAGCCGTGTCTCATTAGGTGGATTCTCTTCCTCCAGGAATTCAACCTGGAGATCAAAGACAAGAAGGGGGCAGAGAATGTCGTTGCCGATCACTTGTCTAGAATGCCTATTCTCGATTTGAATGCTACTCCGGTTGACGACTCGCTCCCTGACGAGCATCTCTTTTCCATCTCTTCCGCTTGGACTCCTTGGTACGCCGACATCGCAAATTATCTGACATGTATCATCGTCCCCCACAACGTGAGCTATCAGCAGAAGAAGAAATTCTTTCATGAGGTCCGTAAATTTTATTAGGACGACCCTTATTTGTATAAGACCTGTAATGATGGGGTGATACGGAGGTGCATTCCTGAAACTGAGGCGACCTCCATAATTTTCCATTGCCATGATCAGAAGTATGGAGGACATGCGAGCGCTTATAAGACAACGGTGAAAATCCTCCAGAGTGGATTCTATTGACCGACCCTCTTTAAGGACACCCATGCTTATGTCCAGGCTTGCAAAAAATGCCAAAGAACGGGAAACATCTCCAAGAGGAACGAGATGCCTCAGCACTACATTTTAGAGGTCGAGATCTTCGATGTGTGGGGAGTCGACTTCATGGGACTGTTCCCCTCGTCCTCTGGAAATCAGTATATCCTGGTAGCCATGGACTACGTGTCGAAGTGGGTAGAAGCGATAGCCAGTCCTACTAATGATTCCTGGGTGGTTGCCAAGTTCTTTAAAAATAACATCTTCCCGCGGTTCGGCGTGCCTTGAGTTTTAATCAGTGACGGAGCGAGCCACTTTATAGATAAGAAATTCGAAGCTCTCTTGAAGAAGTACGGGGTACAACACCGAATCGGACGTGCCTATCACCTGCAGACTAGAGACCAAGTGGAAGTTTCTAACAGGGAGATCAAGAGCATACTGGAGAAGACGGTGGCCAACTCTAGGAAGGATTGGTCATCAAAACTTTTTCACGCGCTCTGGGCTTACAGGACGGCTTTCAAGACTCCAATCGGCACAACTCCCTACCGGCTTGTCTACAGGAAGGCATGCCATCTACCAGTGGAATTGGAACACAAGGCGTTTTGGGCAATCAAGAACCTAAATTTGACACCAAGGAGGTTGGAGGGCACCGACAGCTACAACTTAACGAGCTCGACGAGATCCGGCTCAATGCTTATGAAAATGCCTGGATCTACAAGGAGAAGTTGAAGCGGTGGAACGATAAGCGCATCCTGAAGAGGGAATTCAAGAAGGAGACTTATTTCTCCTATTCAACTTGAGGCTGAAGCTTTTTCCTGGAAAGCTCAAGTCGAGGTGGTCGGTACCCTTCCGCGTCACCAAGGTCTTCCCGCATGGTGCTATTGAGATAATGGGAAGAGATGAACCGTTCAAAGTCAACAGGCAGCACTTAAAACATTATGCGGCAGGAGAACCAGCATTCTCTCCGGTCGGAATCTTAATGATCGATGACTCGTCTTCAAACCCTCCGGATCTGAATTGACCACTAAGTGAGGCATCGAGCAAACGACGTTAAACAAAAGCGTTTCATGGGAGGCAACCCATGTTCTAAACCCTCACCTTTGCTTTTAGGATTATTTTTAGGTTTATTTCTCTTATTTTGTTGAATAAATTCAGCAACAGGAACTTTCGTCGAGAGACTTAGGCTATTTGTGGACTTTTGTCGGAAACAAGCCCCCAACCGATCGGTTGAGCTCTCAACCGATCGGGTGGGACGTATCAGAAAATGCCCTATTTCTGTTCTTCAGCGAACCGGTCGGGTGGAGCAAACCGAGACCGGGTGGCAGATCGTGTGAGAAGAGCTGAACTCTCGGAATTTTTGGGATTTAAATCAACCGATCGGTTGTTAGAAGCAGTGGTCGTGTGGTCGTCCGGGTGAAAAGCACAGTGATCTCGGGAAAATTTGGGAAGCAGTCAACCGATCGGGTGAAAACTCACCCGATCGGTTCACATGTAGCTGTTGACCGACAGAAGATTTTCAAAACTTACCCAACCGATCGGGTAAACTCTTACCCGATCGGTTCGCTTTCGCCCTATACATACTCCCCCTCACCTGGCATTATTCACCTGACCCCCCACATTTTCGTTCACATGTCTCCTCTCTCTCCATCTTCCAAATTGATCTCCTCCAGCAACCCCTCCACCCCTAAATCCACACCCTCACTCATTCCCATAATCCCCCACCATCAACACCCTTCCCATCAACAACAGTCACTCGCCAAATGTCCAAACCCTAACCCTAACCCCCAAATTTTCGAAAATTTCGATTCTTGTCAGATCAACGAGCGGCGGCTTCCCAAATCGCTTCCTCATACCGCGTGGGGTCTTTCGGGTGCTTGATCTTACAACATTGATGGGTAACCTCTTTCCACTCTTCACATTTCTTTCAATTATATGCAAAGTATTAAATTTGTGTCTGCACACTTCATCTGCTTCATCATCTTCATAGACACCATATCCCACTTTATCGTTCTTCCCCCACGCCGTCACGATGTCTAGGAAGGAAAAGGAGATTGCCTCATCGTCACACAGACATCCCCTATATGGCCCTTTTCCCCTTCTTTCCTTGGCATCAACCCTTCTTCTGAAGAGCAATCTGATCGTTTGCAAGCCCTTCTTCATCGTCCAATGCGACCTACTCTTTTCACTGATTCCCCCACTCTCAAATCTCTTGGACTCTTTAGGGGCGTCCGTGCACTTTATCGCTTCATAGGTTGCGATTACCTTCTACATGCCCATGCGCACACATACAGGAACCTCATACTCGAGTTCCTCAGTTCTCCGGAAGTGTCCGAGTATGGTTTCACCTTCCATGCCTTCAATGGCTATTTTTTCATGAGTTCTCACGAGCTTAACAATATTTTGAATTTTCCTCACCCCGATCGTCATGTTGAATGTTCAACTCATGATCGGTCTGATATCTTTTCTTACTTTCGTGACGATGGTGTCTGGCAACGGTTCACCTGGTATGCCAATTTTCCCTCGGTAACTATCGCCTCCTACATCATACATCCGTGCTACCGCTTCGCCCATTGCTTCCTTGCCAACACCATCTTCTCCCGCATGGATGTTTCCGCGGTGTCCCGGGATGAGCTCCTCTTTCTTTACGCCATGTCCCACGACATGATTCATGGTAATATCCCATTACCCATAAACACCGCTCATTGGATCATCCACGAGATCTTATCTGTTAGCCGCGCAACCTCTGGTTCTATCTGCTGCGGTGGGATGATTACTCTTATTGTCAGCTGTGTTTTGAGGCTGTTGCCCCACCTCCCTATTCTACCAGGACGTAGCCGTATCAATCGTGACTACATGATCGAAATCAGTATGCTAACTCCCTTTGGTGAGGAGCGTGCAGTCTACCTCTATAGTCCTGCCAACACTCCTATTGCCATCCTCCCACCCTCATCTCCGGAGCGCCTCCCCATTCGCATTTCACATCTACCATGGGAGTTCTACCCGGATCCTTGGTACGCCACACTCGTACACTTTCCACCCTTGGATCCTCCTGATTGGCACCCGTGTGTCGGTTCACCCGGTGCCATTATTATCCACCACGATCCACCGAAAAATTTCGATCCTCCGGTGGTCCAGCCCGTTGCTCCTCCCTCTCCTATTCGCACACCCTCTCCTTCGTCCTCAGAGGATTCCTTCCTCCATTATTCACCACCCTCCTCGCCATCGCCTTACCATTCTACCGAAAGCGACTCCAATTGACTTCCCCCTTGCATATTTCTGCATCGCCATGAGCATATCATATTGCAGATTTATCACGTCCAGCTTGGGGGAAGTCGACATTTTGTGTTATGTCGTGTTTTTTCTGTGTGGTGCGCTTGTTAATATATGTCGTATGGTGTGATTTTCTATCGTTTATTTTCTGTTTTTCTTTTTCCTCTTTCTTTATTTTTCAGTTTTGTATGTGTGTTTTCCTTGTTTTTCATTTCTCTTTATGTCGGTGCGTATTCCCCCCTATTTTCATTGCCCTCCCGTATTTACTTTTATTGCATTGAGGGCAATGCAAGTTTCAGCTTGGGGGAGTCGCACTTCGTGCGTCATTTGTGTCTTTTTCTTCGTTTTTGAGTCGTTTTCACCGTGTTTTTCCTTTTTTCTTCTCATCTTTTGTCCTCTCTCTCCTTGAGATGACCCCAAATGATGAGTTGCCACAGAATCACACACACACCTAGCATGGCTTCGATAATCATATTCACTAACCCTAGGAAGCTGAGTCCTCTTGCATTTCATGCATCGTGGGTCCATTTTGCTTTTATGTGAATCGTGTGTCGTGTCTAGCTTACTGTGTGCTTCTACTTTGTGATTTTGATTTATATACCTGTCCTGGAATGACCCCTAGATTATCATGTTTCGATTTGAATATGTGGTATTTGCTTCCCCTGTCTGCTTCTATATGCATGCTATATTTATATCGTAAACTTCATTTCGCATGTGTCGGGATTCCACAGTTAGGAATAGGATAACATATTTAGCCTATGCTCTGATTAGCGAAGAAAGCCTCCCTTACCCAAGTGTCTAGAATCCGATTTATTTTTTATTTTACTTGGTGCAAATCCCCTCGTCGTGTACCGTTCTTCCATTGGGAGAGTACACACATGTATATACCCAAAAGTCCAAAAATAAAAAAAAGAGAATAAAAAAATAAAAGAAAAATAATATATATATGTATAGCCAAAAACCCAAAAAAATACATATATCCAAAACCCAAAATTCCTGTGTGAATATTTTTCTACCTACCGAGAATAAAGGAAAGGCAAGAATTTGCACCGAGTGTTCTACTCCACATCTTCTCAACCTCTATCGTTTTTGAAAGCACTTGGAGTAGGAACTTCTTAACTATTATCTAGGCGATAGTGTGGTGATTTCATAATCCCTAGTTGTGGAGTCCCTGACGCATGATACATTTTCGATTCTCACTCTGTTCTCATGCATGCTTGAGCTATATATTCACCACTTATTTCAGATCGAATCGATATTTGGGTCTTTTCTTGGATATGTGTATATGGAGATTTATTGCACATTGTAGATAGTAACGCCGTCTGCTAGCACACGACCACACTCACTCGCGCTTCACCGCGTGGACCCACGACACTTTTTTGGACTCGTTTTCTTTGGTTTAGTGTTGTGATTTGTCGCTTGCTTTCTAGGTATGGCATTTTTGATTTTGTTGGCCCTGACGGGCAATTTGGGATTTTGATTTCTCTTTTTCTCTCTTTCTCTCAATTTTCTCCCTCCGAGCTCCTACTCTCACTCGTCTTCCTCGAGGACGAGGAAGGGTTCAGCTTGGGGGATTTTGACGTGTGTGTATATTTTATATATTCACGCACGTCTTCTTTGTGTTTTTCCGTTGTTTTCCGTCGTCTCGTGCCCATTTTCTTAGGATTTTTAGTTTTCTTTCACTTTTTGGTGTTTTTGTGTATTTGTAGGAGATCGCCAGTGTAGGGGACATATAACGAAGATATCATGAGTCCCCAGAGCAACGGGAGGAGTCACGCATGATCCAGGGGCCAAACGACGAAGATTGCCATTTTTCAACCCCCACCCGATCGGTTGGACACAGCCAACCGATCGGGTGATGCACGCGTATCCGACCTAGACGCAAGCTAAAGCGAAGTGCAGCATCAATCGACCTGTTCACCGACCAGTTGAACACATCAGAGTTCTCGGGAATTTGGAGCTGAATTCCTACCGATCGGGTGACATCTCACCCGATCGGTTCATCTGTAGCCGATTCTTCCAAAAGACAACCCAGAGAGCCCAACCGATGTCTGCTGACCGTGCCAACTCGACGGAAGTCTCTGTCAATTTTGAGGACAATTCCAACCGATCGGGTGAATGGGTTCATCTGACGCCGCAAGATCCAAACGACGACCCAGAGCTGCCAACCGGTCGGACCAAGCGAGCAGGTGAAAGCTTTGAACGTCGATGCCAAAGTGCTGTAGCGGCTCACCAGATCGGTTGATACATCAACCGATCGGGTGAAGTCGTTTTCTATATATAGTTGCCTAGGTTTTCTGAAAACGCAGCTTTTGTATTTTTTCTGTCTTTTTCTCTATTTGTGACGGCTGGAATTTTATTGTTATCTGTAAGTTCTCTGATCTTTGTCAAACTTTAATATAGTCTTAATTGCATTGCAACTACCATGTTTCAATTGCCTGATCATGATTTTTACGGTTGATTTTCATTTAGATTGCTTTTTAGCTATAATGTGTGAGTAGTTCCCAAATCTGGGATTTTGGTGGAAACCCCTTCGTGGGTTCTCCCTGATGCGTTCATAGGACTAGGATTTCGATATTGATTAGGAATTTAGAGGTTACGCGGGGTGTTTCATTGTCATCGGCGGGAAAAAGACCGCCTTTGACCGTAGGGCCAAGGGGGAATAAACTTGGCGGCTGACTCCCTAGCCATAGCTCACGCCCTTAGCGTAGACATCGAATCCTAACGCGTGGGAACGGTAGGAGGAGATGTTGAGAGTTATCGTTGCGAGCTTAGTGCTCCCGGAGTCGGTCGGTGTTAATGGACATGGGAATGCCCATCGACCGAACCCGGGTAGTCCGGCATTTCATCCTGGGCATCGACCGGAATATCGGGTCCATGTGATGCTGGTATCACTCTTAGAGGCAACATCTCACCACTAAACACTAATTCCGATCGTTGTCATATCCGTAGGTTGATCGGTCCATATTTTACGATTGCTCATATTTTCATGCTATCTCGATTGCTCATATTGCGATTTTCACGCGTATTCGACGATATTGCGTTACTTTTCACTATTTCTTGTTTTTGTCGGATTTCAGGAAATATAGAGCAATTGGAAGCAAAAATAAGCTTAAAGTACTTGCACATGTACCAGAGCATCGCACACGGCTCATTTGCAGACTTATCGGTGATGGAGGATGAGTAGAAGAAGAAGGAACCTCGTAGGAGCGACGAGGAGACGAAATGATGAAGAATGGTCATCTACAGCATGTCACTCGGCCGAGCCAGAAGACCACTCGCCCGACCAGACCGGACACGCATCAACAGAAGGAAATCGGCGTGCACTCGGCCGAGTGACGATATCCCACGCGTCCAAGTATGAAGATAGCATCGCCCGAGTGGCATGGAAAATCCACCATCAAAAAGGCCGACTTACTGGAAATTTACAGGCTTTTGACGGTTTCGACTCGGCCGAGCAAGAAATGCCCCTCGGCCGAGTGAGTAAAGCCACTCGGCCGAGCCACCCTCGGAGACAGGCCCCTGAGGACATCGAAGTTACTGTTTTTCTACAGGGTCTATCACTCGGCCGAGTAGAGAAGTCCACTCGACCGAGTGAAGAATCCCACTCGGTCGAGTGACGCCGAGGACACACAGCGCCCAGATTTTCAGACAGTCGTTCACTCTTTTGAAATCTGCTATTATTCCAGCAATCAAAGTATTTTTCTCATATTTTTATAGATAGTAGACTTCATGAAGATTCCAACGCCGCCAAGAACGCGTCAATCGGAGGTCGGATGAAATCTGGGGAATTTCTGTAAGTTGATGCTGCAGTGCTGGAATTTCCACTCGGCCGAGTCACATGTTCCACTCGGCCGAGTCGGCGGCGGGCCCAGATTTTAAGTTGCGGTTTAGGCTGTTATTGGGCATGATTTTGGGGGGTTTTCTAGGGTTATTTGCTAGGGTTTTGGGACACTATATAAGGGGTTTTTAGCCACCATTAGAGGAGGTTCCCACATGTTTTCTTAGGGATTATTTTAGAGGTTAGGCCATGCCCTAGGCCCCCTCTTGGATCTAAAAAGCTTGTATTTGGATTGAAGATCTTCATCAAAGCTAAGTATTTTGTTCTTGTTATTTGAATCTTTGTTTTTTCTATCTTTTTGTATGCAAGCAATTATTTTTATTGATTCTCATATCGTTATTGCTATGCTTGAGTAGATTTGTTGTTCTAGGGCATGAGGATGAACCCTATGGATCTAATTTCAGATTTGTGATGAATGAATTTCTAAATTGCTAGAATTGCTAGGAGGTTAGGTTGTGATCGATTTATTACGGATAGCTAGGGATTTGCATCGATTGGGGTTTGCAAGAGATTGGATTCTAATCGATGGGAAGGCCTAGATATTCGATTTAAGTTTATAATCGAGATTCTCTAGACTTGGTTTGCAAGAGTTTGGACCAAAGCTAGGATTTTTATTATAAATCTATACCCATATTCGTTTGCAAGAGATTGGACGAATACGAACTATCACAACCTAGATCGTAACTCGAGTTTGTACGAGAGTGGGCTCGAGGGGCGATTGAACAATGATGTCGTTCCTAATGCTAGCGGCTTAGGCTAGGGTTTGCAAGAGATTGGGCCCTATTATAGGGTTGCTATAGACCGGCAATAGCGCGAGAGCGTGAGCTTGGTTCCCTATTCAGTTACGACTAGTTCACCCCAACACAAGCCTAGTAATATTGAGATTCACTATTTACAATGATGTATGATGATCCGTAGTGGGGATTCCCTAGCTCTAGACTTTTTTATTGTATTAAATTTGAATCGATACTTTATCCGACTTCTTTATCACCGACACCGACATCCATCACCATTTCCATTATATCATTCCATAACCATCTCCACCAATAAAACATTCGTAGTCGAGCCAACCTAGGATAGATTGGAACCAACACCACCTCCTTGTGTTCGATACCCGCTCGCCACTTGACCATGCGCTTGCGGTAAAACTACAATCGTTCTCCGGGTGTATATCCGGGGACGATCAAGTTTTTGGCGCCGTTGCCGGGGATTTATCTCTGTGCATTTGCGCCATACTAGGTTGTGCTCTTGGGTAACATTTTTGAAGCGATCAAGTTTTTGGCGCCGTTGCCGGGGAGGTGTTTTCCCGTTTGATGCCAATTTGTCATAATTAGGTTGATTATACTACATTAAAAAAACAAAAAGAACATTGAGAGAATTTTTTTTCCCCACCACCTGCTACTATTATTATTTTTATCTCTCTTTGTACCACTGACGTCTTTTCCAGGTTGTTTGCTTTGATTGATCAGGTACAGTTGTTGCAGCGATGGTGCTTTCAAAGAAAATGCGAGTAGGCTCTATACAATCCTACATGTATCTCGCTACTTTCTATCAGGCTGATGGAGAATCCTTCAGGGAAGCCTTGTCTAGGTTTGAAGGAATGTTAGGAATGTTCCAGACGGAGTCAGACCATGAGTGGAATGACTCCACGCTATTTGATATCTTCACTAGAAGGCTATGGGGACCCTCACGTGAGTTTCTGAAGAGGATGCAAGTGGGAAAGTTCAGTGATTTGCAGTTGGCAGCAGCCTTGGAGCAAATGATAGATGATGCTCGATCTACTGGTTCACTAACCGTTACGGTAAGTAAACCATACGACCAAGTATTCATCGATTTTGTTATGGCTAATGTCTCTAGTGCACGTACTATCATAGATGGAGTGTATGCTTCACTTGAAGGTGATCATATCCACCTTTATACCATCAACACTCCACAAATAGAGACATCTGAGTTGCCAAAGGAGGATGCGTACACGGACCTATTGAGAAACATTGTCGACCTAGTTCGAAATTCCGGTCCATTGACAATAACGGCAGGTGATCCTTTTGAGCTTGAATTTCAAAACTTTATTACTCATTGTATCTCTTCTACAGGCACAATTGATGATGGAGTCTACGCTCTAATTGAGGGGCACAAGACCCATTTTACACCATGGTCGAGATACATGAGCCTATAGAGCCACCTTATGCCGTCGTCGCCTCCCCCTGCCACCCACCTTAGTCAGAGCAGCCTATACCATCAGAGAATATTATTGTGGAGGTCATGCATACAGTAGTGGAGCAGACTATCGAGGAGGACGTGACTTTGGACGATGACATCTGTACACAGATGTAGCCCGAATTGTGCCCCTTCCTTTCGAGCTACCGCAGCCATCCCCACCTTCTACAGAGGCTGAGCATCCCTCAGAGGACTACGCTTCCACTGATGTTGAGGACAATCCCACAGAGCTTATGGCTCCCCTTCAGGGAGATCTCTTTACTCCCACATCTCCTACATTTGATTCTCCTCCCATGTATGATGTTTTTTTATGATTCAGATTTTGGCGACTCATCGTGCCTTTTGCAGGATTCGTGTACATACGATCAAGAGGTACGATGGGACGTATACGAGGAGGAGAGCGAGGAGTTAGCACACATGGACGCTATTGAATATGATCAGGAGGTGCGATGGGATAAGTCTGACGATGATGAGGAGCTGCCTGATGAGACCTACGCTTATATGCCCATGCTACCTAAACAACCTGAGGTGAACAATAAGGAGTTGATCGACGTGGTATACGAGAGTGGAGATTTATTTCCAGGGAAGTGTTGTCACCCGTCTTTAATTTTAAATACTTATGTTGATGACCCTCTTTGGAATACATTTATTTTGTGGAAGAATTATCCACATCAGATTGATGTGGCTTATCTCTTGCAGGGTACATGTGAAGTCCTTGGAGAGGTGCGGGGAGCCGCATTGCTGGAGTCTGATGGAGTCCGTGGACATACGCGCCTGGTGGAGCCACGGAAAGAGCAGTTAGAGCAGTTGCCTGCACCGACAAAGATACTGGATCCGCCTTTTGCTATAGGTGATATCAATCCAGTAGTGTAGAAATTTTATGCTTTCAATAAACACGAATCCTCTCGACAGCGAGAGGACCGTATAGAGTTGCTTGAATAAAATCACCTCATATGACGGCCACAAAAATCTTTTACACCCCAAACCCATTATATATATTAATTGCCCTCTCCATATTTTGATGTGTCACATCCTTTTGCTCACCACATTCGAGCATTTCTTTCAAGTGAAACCTTACTTTCTTATTCGTTTGACTTGATCACGCTTTGCAAAGCCATGACATTTTTGGTCAAGTCATTTGAATAGGATTGTTTGGTATAAGCTTGGGAGAAGGCGCTCTCATGCATCATTGTATGTGCATATAGTTGCATTAGGATTTTATTACATTCATTTCATCATTTTTCTTTCACATCCCTCATATTTATCGTTGTTCCTCATATTTTTCCTTCTATGATCACATTGAGAACAATGTGAAGTTTAAGCTTGGGGAAGTGCATTTCCATGCCATTTAGATGCATTAGTTGCATATTTACTTTATTTTAGGTTTTTTTTAATTTTTCAAAATTTTTGCATCATCTTTTTGATTTTTCCATCTTATTTTCCTTTTATGTGTGTTCATGCATCATATTGTGTGCCTCTTTTTTCTTTTCTTTCCTCTCTTTTATTTTTTATTTCTTTATTTTCCTTTCTCTTCTTTCGCTAGATGAATTTTGTATAATGATATCTCTTATTGCTTTAGCAACCATCACGATTATTATTATTCCTTGCCATGCTACTTAGAGTATTCCATAGTCTTGTTATTCACTTGTGCTTGCAAATCTATTTCTTTTGATGATTTCTCTACATGAATGCATGATATTAATTGAAACTGAGTGCATGGAGTAGTGTTTAGTATGCTTTTATTGGAAATGCACCAAGATTCATGCATCATTAGTATATCTGAAGCATCGGATTTATTATCTTATTCACCTTCTGTTGCATGCCTGATATGTTTGTAAACTTTACCGCTTGACTTCACTACTTATTGAAATGATTGAGAATATCCATGCTTACATATGAGTTTTAGTTGAAGTATTATTTTATTGAACCGTTCGTGCACATCTTATAGTGAAACGAGTGCTACATTATTTCTTTCTCCACATATATCTTTTTATTCTCTACATGTCACTTGAGTTCACCTCCTAAAGCTACTTATATCGCATCTAGTTCCCAAAAAATCCCTACAAAAGAAAAAGTTAGCTCCAAAAGTCCAAAAAAGCCAAAAAGGAGCCAAAAACCAAAAATACAAATCATATAGCTCCTACAAAAATCCAAAAAGAAAAATGAGAAACAAAGTCCAAAAGAAAAAAAAAGATATTTCTCTATCTCATTATTGGAGCCACAAAATACTTGGGAAAACCAAGGCAAAAATCCCATTTTCCACTATCATATTCCTTTAGATGCGATGCCTCAAGCTAAGCTTGAGGGGGTTGAATTCATTGGACCATATGCGTGAGTACGACATTAGAGTGGAGAGGTGCACGAATGGCGAAGTTTGATAATGCTGAAACTTAGCAAAATACCTTAGTTATGGAGATTTCTTATGAATCAATATAAATATGTGAATGCCATGATTTATTCCATTCTCCATTGCATGTTTGGCGTGATTCTTATATGCTTCTGTTATAACTTTTGATTGAAAAGTGCATTGCCAACATTTGTATATTAAATTCTATAAAATGCGTGATGTAGATATGAATTGATTGTATGAATTTAGAGAGTCCCTTTTATTGTCCTTAAAGGCTTGCAAGTACGATGTCTAAGTAAGATTTGAAATCCATATAGCATGTGATTCGTATTTTCCAAGTTATCGTGATGTGTAGCTTATGGCTTGAGATCTAAGAGAATAATCTAGCGACCCCTTCCACCTCGTTTTCTTTCTTTTTCATTTCATTTCCTTTGTATTCATGTCCGAGTTCGTCTCTTTACTCATCTTCCTCGAGGACGAGTAAGAGGCAAGCTTGGGGGATTTTGATCGGTCCATATTTTACACATTTTTTCTGCACATTTCATGCCATCTCGATTGCTCATATTCCGATTTTCACGCGTATTCGACGATATTGCGTTACTTTTCACTATTTCTTGTTTTTGTCGGATTTCAGGAAATATAGAGCAATCGGAAGCAAAAATGAGCTTAAAGGACTTGCACATGTACCGGAGCATCACACACGGCTCATTTGCAAACTTATCGGCGATGGAGGATGAGTGGAAGAAGAAGGAACCTTGTAGTAGCGATGAGGAGGTGAAATGATGAAGAATGGGCATCTACAGCATGTCACTTGGCCAAGTGAAGCACTCACTCGGCCGAGCCAGAAGACCACTCGCCCGACCGGACCGGACACGCATCAACAGAAGGAAATCGGCGTGCACTCGGCCGAGTGACGATATCCCACTCGGCCGAGTATGAAGATTGCATCGCCCGAGTGGCATGGAAAATCCACCATCAAAAAGGCCGACTTACTGGAAATTTACAGGCTTTTGACGGTTTCGACTCGGCCGAGCAAGAAATGTCCCTCGGCCGAGTGAGTAAAGCCACTCGGCCGAGCGACCCCCGGCGACATGCCCCTGAGGACCTCGAAGTTACTGTTTTTCTACAGGGTCTATCACTCGGCCGAGTAGAGAAGACCACTCGACCGAGTGAAGAATCCCACTCGGCCGAGTAACGCCGATGACACGCAGCGCCCAGATTTTCAGATAGTCATTCACTCTTTTGAAATCTGCTATTATTCCAGCAATCAAAGTATTTTTCTCATATTTTTTTATAGATAGTAGACTTCATGACGATTCCAACGCCGCCAAGAACGTGTCAATCAGAGGTTGGATGAAATCTGAGGAATTTCTGGAAGTTGATGCTGCAGTGCTGGAATTTCCACTCGGCCGAGTCACATGTTCCACTCGGCCGAGTCGGCGGCGGGCCCAGATTTTAAGTTGCGGTTTAGGCTGTTATTGGGCACGATTTTGGGGGGTTTTCTAGGGTTATTTTCTAGGGTTTTGGGAGACTATATAAGGGGTTTGTAGCCACCATTAGAGGAGGTTCCCACATGTTTTCTTAAGGATTATTTTAGAGGTTAGGCCATACCCTAGGCCCCCTCTTGGATCTAAAAAGCTTGTATTTGGATTGAAGATCTTCATCAAAGCTAAGTATTTTGTTCTTGTTATTTGAATCTTTGTTTTTTCTATCTTTTTGTTTGCAAGCAATGATTTTTATTGATTCTCATATCGTTATTGCTATGCTTGAGTAGATTTGTTGTTCTAGGGCATGCGGATGAACCCTATGGATCTAATTTCAGATTTGTGATGAATGAATTTCTAAATTGCTAGAATTTCTAGGAGGTTAGGTTGTGATCGATTTATTACGGATAGCTAGGGATTTGCATCGATTGGGGTTTGCAAGAGATTGGATTCTAATCGATGGGAAGGCCTAGATATTCGATTTAGGTTTATAATCGAGATTCACTAGACTTGGTTTGCAAGAGATTGGACCAAAGCTAGGATTTTTATTATAAATCTATACCCCTATTCGTTTGCAAGAGATTGGACGAATACGAACTATCACAACCTAGATCGTAACTCGAGTTTGCACGAGAGTGGGCTTGAGGGGCGATTGAACGATGATGTCGATCCTAATGCTAGCGGCTTAGGCTATGGTTTGCAAGAGATTGGGCCCTATCATAGGGTTGCTATAGACCGGCAATAGCACGAGAGCGTGAGCTTGGTTCCCTATTCAGTTACGACTAGTTCACCCCAACACAAGCCTAGTAATATTAAGATTCACTATTTACAATGATGTATGACGATCCGTAGTGGGGATTCCCTAGCTCTAGACTCTTTTATTTTCTTAAATTTGAATCGATACTTTATCCGACTTCTTTATCACCGACACCGACATCCATCACCATTTCCATTATATCATTCCATAACCATCTCCACCAATAAAACATTCATAGTCGAGCCAACCTAGGATAGATTGGAACCAACACCACCTCCTCGTGTTCGATACCCGCTCGCCACTTGACCGCGTGCTTGCGGTAAAACTACAATCGTTCTCCGGGTGTATATCCGGGGGCGATCAAGTTTTTGGCGCCGTTGCCGGGGATTTAGCTCCATGCATTTGCGCCATACTAGGTTGTGCCCTTGGGTAACATTTTTGAAGCGATCATAGGTCGTATTAGCTAGAACACATGATAGGGTGGAAACCGAAGTCCTAGGTTTTCCTTTTATATTGCTTAACCCCCCGTATTTACATTTCGTGACAAACCATCGATCGATCGGGCTAGCTCACCCGTAGGGTGAATTAGTTCCTCTTAGAAACAAACACAACCACGCCTCCATGTGTTCGACCCCCAAGCCACACTACAACACCGTGCGCTTGCGGTATAAATATTTTGAATCTGGTATCCCCCAATCCAACTGCACTCTTATGAGTTAAAAGCCGGGGGATGTCAGCAAGATACTGAAATACTCCAAATAGAATGGCAAGAGTAGTAAGCGTCGTGTTGGCTACTAAAGCAATAAGATATATCATCATAAGGAACATATCTAGCAAAAGGAGGAAAAGAAAATAAAGAGATAAAAATAAAAGAGAGGAAAGAAAAGAAAAACAAGCACACAATATGATGCATGAACACATATAAAAGGAAAATAAGATGGAAAAATCAAAAAGATGATGCAAAATTTTTGTAAAATTCTAAAACCCTAAAAATAGAGTAAAATTGCAACTAATGCATCTAAATGGCATGGAAATGCACTCCCCCAAGCTTAAACTTCATATTGTCCTCAATTTGATCATAATGGAAGAATATGAGAAACAACGATAAATATCGGGGGTGAATGAAAATTGATGAAATGAATGACATGAAATCTTAATGCAACTACAAGCACATGCAATGATGCATGAGAGCGCCTTCTCCCAAGCTTATACCAAACAATCCTATTCAAATGACTTGATCAATAAAATCACGACTTTGCAAAGCATGATCAAGTCAAATGAATAGGAAAGGAAGTTTATCATGAAAAAGTGCTCGATGGGTGGTGAGCAAAAGGATGTGGCACATCAAATTATGAAGAGGGCAATTAATATAACATATAAAGGGTAGGGTGTAAATGATTATTGTTGCCATCATATGAGGTGATATTTATTCAAGCAAATCTATACAGTCCTCTCGCTGTCGAGAGGATTCGTGTTTATTGAAAGCATAAAAATTTCTACACTACTGGATTGATATCACCTATAGCAAAAGGAGGATCCAGTATCTTTGCTGGTACTGGCAATTGCTCCAACTGCTCCTTCCGTGGCTCTGCCAGGTGCGTGTGTCCACGAACACCAACGAACTCCAGCAATGCATCCTCTAGCATTCCCACAAGGACTCCACCCATACCCTGCAGAAAATAGGATGCATCAGTTTGTTGCAAAAATTTCACCCTCATAATAAAAGTATTCCAAAGAGGATCGTCTATAGAAATATATGAAATAAATAGTGGCGGACGATACTTCCCTGAAAATAATTCAATATCCTCTTGTGCTTTGATAGCTATCTCTGCGGTGTCCTCTCTCAGCTGCTCAGGTAACTCTGGATAATAGGTGTGGATCTCCTTGACAGGTTTGTTTAGATATGACACGTCCAAGAATACCTCTGATCCATAATTGTATATGTGCTGCAAAAGGTACGACGTGTCAAAAATATCTGAATCAAAATAAATATCAAATGGAATACATGATTTAGAAATGGAATGGGTAAAAATATCTCCCTGAGTGGGAGCAGTAAGCTCTGTGGAATAGTCCTCGGCATCAATGGAAGGATGAGGTGGCTGCTGAAGCTCTAATAGAGGAGGGTAATGCTCGGGATCCTCATGAATGGCTATGTCCTCGTCCCGATGCACGACCTCCTCATCGATAAGCTCTGGCTCCATGTGTAAGGCCTCCTCAAAAGCATGCTCCGGCTCGACATGGTGCCCTTTTCCCTTCTCATCAACCATCAATGTAGGCTCTCTCTGGAATGGTGATACTGGCTGCTCATGTGTGTCAACTTGTGGGGATGTATCATGTGGAGGGGAATACCTGCAAGCAATCCAAAAATATAGTCTATCCCCCTCAGACTGACATGGATGTCCTCCTCAATTGTTCCTGCAGATGAAACATGGTTCATAACAAAATTTGCAAATCGTAGCTCAAATGCATCACCTGCTATAATGCTATCTGAACCGGTGAACCTCACTGACTCCAAGAGTCCCTCCAATAATCTCTGAAATGCATCCTCCTATGGCTGCGTATATGACTCAATTTTTGTGTCCTCCACTGTATATTCATCCATCCACTCTTCATATGCAATAGCTACATCGTAGGATGTGGGATCGACGACGGCATATTCTGGCTCTGATAATATGACTGGCGAAGCTTCTTGCCCATAAGATGAGGAAGCAGAACTGATATCTTTGGAAATTCATGCAACCTTAAGCATGAGTGCATTCATTTCACGTTCCCTCTTAACCCATTCCAATTGAAGGTTACCCTTATCAAGCATGGCTTGTATTTCAACCTGGTGTGCATGCATCTCATCAAAAAAGTATTCTCCCGTCTGAGCACTCTGATCAAAATAAGTGGTCCGCATAGTATAATCCATAACACCTTATCAACAAAGATAAATACCTGGAGAAAAATATCAGTGGCACAAAAGAATATAGAAATGATAATAATGGTGACGGAGGTGGAAATTTCCTTTTGTTAATTTTTAATTTTTTTCGCAGTCTAATCAACCTAATTGTGACGAATTGGCACCCAACGGGAAACACCTCCCGGCAACGGTGCCAAAAACCTGATCGGCCCTCGGATACATGCCCCGGGAGGACACGATTGTAGATTTACTGCAAGCGCACGGTGTAGTGGCGAGTGGGTATCAAACACGAGGAGGTGGTGTTGGCTCCAATCTATCCTAGGTTGGTTCGACTATGAATGTTTTATCGGTGGAGATGATTATGGTATGATGTAATGGAAATGGTGATGGATGTCAGTGTCGAGGATACAGAAGTCGGTCAAATATCAATTCAAATTTAATATAATAAAAGTGTCTAGGTCTAGGAAATGCCCACTACAGGTCGTCATTCATCTCTGTGAATCGCGAATCTCAATGTTGCAAGACTTGAATTGAGGTGAGCTAGTCGTAACTAAATAGAGAACCAAGCTCACACTCTCGTGCTAATGTCGGTCTATAGCAACCTAGATTAGGGCCCACTCTCGTGCAAACCCTAACCTAAGCCACTAGCATTGGGATCGACATCATCGTTCAATCGCTCCTCGAGCCCACTCTCGTGCAAACTCGAGTTACGACCTAGATTGTGATAGCTCGTATTTGTCCAATCTCTTGCAAAGGAATATGGGTATAGATTTATAATAAAAATGCTAGATTTGGTCCAATCTCTTGCAAACCAAGTTTAGCAAATCTTAATTATAAGTCTAAATCGAATATCTAGGCCTTACCATCGATCGGAATCCAATCTCTTGCAAACTCCATGTCGATAGAAATTCCTAGCTATTCGTAATAACTCAATCACAACCTAAACTCCTATCAATTCTTGTAACACATAAATTCATTCATCACAAATCTGAAATTAGATCCATAGGGTTCATCCCCTTCCCAAGAACATAGATCAACCAAGCATAGCAATAACAATATATGAATCAATAAAAACATTGCTTGCATATAAAAAGATATCAAATCGATGATCCAAATAGCAAGAACAAAAATACTTAGCTTAGATAAAGAATTTCAATCCAATTACAAGTTTTTAGATCCAAGAGGGGGCCTAGGACATGGCCTAACCTCTAAAAATGTCTCCAAGAAAATAATATGGAACTCCCTCTAATGACGACTACAAGCCCTATATATAGCCCCCCCCAAACCCTAGCAAATAACCCTAGAAACCCTCTGAAATTCGTGCCCAAAGTCAGCTCTGGCCGCAACTTAAGTTTTGGGCCCGCGCTCACTCAGCCGAGTGAGATTCTCACTCTGGCCGAGTAGAAATTCCAGCAATGCAGCATCAACTTTCAGAAATTCTCCAGATTTCATCCGACCTTCGATTGGCGTGTTTTTGGCGGCGTTGGAACCCTCATGAAGTCTACTATCTAAAAAAATATTAGAAATATACTTTACCTGCTGGAATGATAGTAGATTTCAAAAGAGTGAGAGGCTGTCTGAAAATCTGGACGCTCGTGTCATTTGGCCGAGTAGAATTCCTCACTCGGTCGAGTGGACTTCCTACTCGGCCGAGTGGTCTTATGTTGTTCTTCCAAAATTCCAAAGAGTCTGCTTCGAGGTTGGGGTTTGGGCACTTGGCGCTCTGTGTCACTCGGCCGAGTGGAATTCATCACTTGGTCGAGTGGACTTCCTACTCGGCCGAGTGGGTCTTCTGCTGTGCTCCCTAGAATTCCAGAGAGTTCACTTCGATTTCCTTCAGAAATCTTGACTGACTCGAGCGAGTGGAGTTCTCTACTCGGCCGAGTGGGATTATCCACTCGGTCGAGTACATTGTGGCTTAATATGTTTTCGTATCAGTTGTGCTCGGCCAAGTAAGCTACTTCACTCGGTCGAGTGGACTGCGTACTCGCTCGAGTGGCTTGTTTTTGAAAGCGACTCTTCTCATCCTCGCCTCTTCGTCGATTCTATCGATATTCTTCTTCTTCCGCTCATCACCCAACACTCTTAGCTCCTCGATAAGGCCATGGGCAACGCTCCGATACGCGTGCAAGTCCCTTAATCTCATTTATGCTCCCGATCGCTCCATATTTCCTGAAATCCGAAAAAAACAAGAAATCGTGAAAAGCAACGCAATATCGTCGAATAATCGTGAAAATCACAATATGAGCAATCGAAATGGCATGCAAACATGAAGGAAAAAGGTGTAAAATATGGACCGATCAGTTATGCACATACTTTATCAATTGGTTTTTGGGTTTTTAGCTTTAACTTTATCCAGGCGACTGCTGAACAAAAGACAGGCGCATGTCTAAGCAACAGGCACATATGATTTGTTAGTCAGTCGTCTTTCTCTCCCATGCCTAAAGATCATTTGCTTCTTCATACGGCCAGACGACTGATGTTGCATTGACAATCTCCTACCCAAGGCAC
Organism: Scilla litardierei; assembly: GCA_030789695.1. NCBI lineage: Eukaryota > Viridiplantae > Streptophyta > Magnoliopsida > Asparagales > Asparagaceae > Scilla > Scilla litardierei. Next base: position 59,966,249 of record CM061132.1, read on the forward strand.
ATTTGATTGTGAATGCTTCAACAGTTGCCTATCGATTCTTTCTATGCAACTCTGCTATCTGGAAAGTTTCACTTATTAGGGATAGACGACTGATGTTAGTTTCACAGTCACCTGGCCATGGCACAAGCGCCTGTGAGTTCCACATCAGTCGCATGTCCTGTCTTTCCAAAACTTTTTGAGTTTTCTCAACTTACTCATGTTGCGGCCAGTCGCCTGTAGAAGGGTTTTCAGTCACCTGTTAGGTTTACAGGCACCTGTCAATCATTCATCAGTCGACTGCCCTACGTGGTAAGTTACCGTTTGAATTCTCACCTACCCTCTGACACAGTGCAGCAGTCGACTATGATTTCTTCACTAGTCGACTGTCGAGTGTGTAAAGTCTATCCGTTGACTTTTTCTCCACTGATTTCAACGGGGGTTTTGGGGGGTTTTTAGGGTTTGTGGAACCTATAAAGAGAGCTTCTATTGTTCCATTGAGAGGTTACTCAACTTCATGATCATCTCTTGAAAAACCATAGCTTTTAACTTCACGTTTTTCAAAGCTCTTAAATTCAAAAGCCCTAGAATTCCAATCTCATTCTCTCGTGCTCTCCAACCTAGAATCAAAGTAATATCTTCTAAGCAATTGGTGGTGACAAGAGAAAGGGTTTTTCTCTCTTCTTGGAAGAGACTTCAACATACAACACACTTGCTCTTTCAAGTTCTACTTCAAGGCACATGTGATTGTAAGTGTTGTTATTTCATTATTTCATATCTTTCTATATTAGTTTAACTCTCAGTTTGTGAGAGTGGTTTGCTTGATCCCAAGTTGTGGGAGTCAAAGACATCGATTGTGTTTCGATTTCACTTGTAGGGTTGCTACAAGTAGGTTTAAAAGAAACCTCAAGTAAGAGTTCTAACTTGAGTATCCAGAGGTATCCGAGTGGAAGGGACGTAGGATTACCGGGAACAAGTCGTGAGTTGACTTGGGTAATCCAATCCCTTGAAACATACTTTGTGTTAGCATTGTTTCAATTTGGGTTTATTTATAATTCTGCATTTATTGTTGGTTAGGAATTTAAATTTGTATTACTATCGTTTAAATTTTATAAACACTATTCAATCTCCCTTCTAGTGTTTTCCTCATAGCCAGGGTCCTTAGATAATGAACCATCGACAACCTCTCTATAAAGAACACAATCTATTAAGATGGTAGATGTCTAGTTAACACTAGAACATATTACTAGATTTACATCGCCTTAGTTTTAGATATGAAACATTATCACCAATTGAAAGGAAAACGAGTGAATTAATTCAAGACAACAAGAGAATGACACAGCGAGAGAATCTGATCATCTGATTGTAAAGGTTCCTCTATCACAGATGATTACATATGAATATAACAATAGACTTAAACAAGAAAGCACAATTACATATATACATACCCATCAATATACAATTCCCAGAAGTACATGAATTTACTATACAAGCTCTTACTGATTAAGGAGCAAAGGTAAGCCTTAAACAAGATGTCTTTATACCAACACAATATAAAGTTCACTTAGACGCCAACGGGATTATTATTGACTTTATGGAAAGACAAGTTCCTATTACACATAAAGTAAAAGGATTAAAAATTGCAATCCCTGAAATTAAATCCAATGATTAAACCAGATTGCATCATTGGATTTGACACATACATAAAATTTCACCATTCAATAAACATTATTTTGAATTAGATATTTCTTAGTACCTAAAGTACCATTCAATGTCAACCTTTCTCCGCTTTACACCCTATCAATACAACACCATCTTGATAGAATCAAATTAATAGATCATGTAGGTCAACCATCCAGAGTAATTACTAAAATCTGCATATACAATCAAAAGACAAACACAGAATTTGAACATCAAATTTTAGCATGCTAGAACCATTATACTTAGAGATCCATTAAAATGGTTTGAAAAATCACCAATATATTGTAAAATCGAATTATCAGAACAATTAAATGATCTACGATTAGAGTGAATAGTTTAATGGTATCACATTTTGACAAAGAAGAATTTGCTAAGCAGATACAGGATATAGAAAATCTTAATATGATACAAAGAAGCTTTAGCCCACATTCTGCACCTGCATCTTAAGTAAGAAATCATGTTGAAATAAAACGAGGAAAGGTCAGAATGGTAATAAATAAATGAAAACTAAACAGTTCTACTAAATTTGATGGTCATTTTATTCCATCTGCAGAACAACTAATCAAACAAATACAAGGAGCAAAATATTATAAAAAATTTGATGCTAAGTCAGGCTTGTGGCAAGTAAAATTAACAGCCAACTTTCATAGAATTAACTACTTTTAGTTGCCCACATTGACAATATGAATGGCTGGTAATGCCATTTGGATTGAAAAATGCTCCTCAAGTACTTCAAAAATGGATGAACTCTATATTTGGACATTTACCCTATATAGTACTATACATAGATGATATTTTAGTGTTCTCCAATTCTGCTAAGAACACAAAGAGCATTTATTAAAAGTAATACAACTATACGAAGACAATGGAATAATATTAAGTCCTAAAAATTAAACTTGTCAAAACTGAAATAGAATTTTTAGGTAAAATTATGAACCAAGGAAAAATGGAATTACAACAATATATCTACTCAAAAATCAAAGATTTTCCTAAGACATTTAGTACTCTCAAACAGCTATAAAGATTGTTAGGTTTACTAAATTATGATAGAAAATTTATTCCAAACCTATCAACTAGAATACAAAACATTCAAAAAAGGATTATTACCGAACAAGAAAAATATAAACAAGATACAAGTGAACAACCTAGAACATGGAATACAAATAAAATTTCAATCACCTTATCTTCACCAGAAGAAGTTGAAATAGAAAAAATGAAAATTTTAGTAAATGACCAAAAAATACTCTACTACCATGCAGACGAACACAAAATTACATTACAAGCATATGATTCGGAATATTTTTTGTCAGTGATTCTTTTAGTGAAACAAAAAATGAGATTGTTGCATATATACATCCACAAAACGGGACAAAAGTCAACTAAAATATGATACATATGACAAAGAATTACTAGCTATAAAATTGTCCATAAAAGTTAAAGAGTTTATTTACTAGATAGACATTTCATGATAGAAATAGGAAATAAATCAGTTGTCTAATTTTTGAAAAGGAAAATCATTACTAACACTGAAGAAAATCTCTAACGGATTAGACTTGCAATGTATCTCGAAATTTTTAATTATGATGTTAAATATATTTTTGAACACACTAATATTGCTGCTGATATACTTTCTAGACCATCAGTGAAGTTGATCTCAGCTGCAAGCTGAGTCAGCTTCTCGACCAGATGAAGTGCCAAGCAGATTTGGAGTAAACATGCCTGAAAAGGCTAAGAAATTTTTCACAGAAACTGCATCTTCTCACATAGGAGGAACAATTCAGCTACTACAAATAACAGCCCAACAGGCTACTTCAGCACAATTGGCCCAACACCCAGCAATCAAAATGCAAACGTACAACTGATCCATCTTCTACTGAAATAAAAAAACCCACTGTTCAGAACAAACCATTTGCTGCCACAGTACTAAAGGATTGATACGATCTTCAACTCAGTGAATCAGACCCTTAGACATATAACAGAATCAATGGCTATTTTAGAGCCATACAATATACAGGCCTTCGAGCCACAAACTATCGGCTCACATAGATTGAGAAAACATATAAGGAAATGGGACAAAATCTCATTCTACAAACAACAAATTTATAAATAATCCAGAATATTGCGATAAAATTGTCATAATATTCTTTCACAACAAGATCAGAAGCCTTGGAAGCCAAGAAATCTGAGCTATTTTCTGGAACTTCAGAAGAACACAGAAGACTCATAAATATTTTCTCACACCTAGACACTTCAGATCTAGTCAACTTGCGACTACACGACTTTTTGGAACTGATTCACATCCTAGAGATACATAATGAAAAAAAACCAAGGAGTTTGAAGTAGAAATTACGATACATAGCATGATTGCGATGTGGATGAGCCACAACTCCTTCAATTCTTTCGACAGTTGGAAGATAATGAAATAAGTAAGTTCTTCACACAAGAAGAATTGATTTTAAACAAAAATAAAAGACCAAGACTACTGGCTTGTTTTCAAAAAATTCTCAAATAAAAAGACACATTCGAAAAGCGTAGGTTCATGAAGTCTATGTTAACACCAACCATCCAGAAGAATATACAAAGTACATTCCCAAAATTTGCAAAGAAAAACTTACAGAATATGCCAGCAAATTTCAGTCCAAATTCATGTTCAGAATCAGGAGCATATGGGAGGAAAGGCAATATATTAGACTCTACCTAGCTGTTCAAATATCGAAACTACACAAAGTCTCCGATCACTCTAAGCATCAATTTGTCAAGTTCAGCAAAAAGGATTTTAATGAATATAATGAAAGATTACAAGCTGCTCGAGAATTCTTTCGAGAAGCTATGAATCTAATTAGTGTCAGAGCTCATTCTATCCATGAGGGAAAAACCATTGGGCTAATTGCTTGATTATCAACTTCGAACCCTCACAAGAGAGAATTAAAAAGGTTAAAGATTTCCTAGACTCCATAAAATTGGAGAGAATCGGGACAACAACACGAGAAGAATACTGGGAAGCGCATTAGGATTTCCAACGGGACATTAGAGATGGAGACCAGTCAGTTGATTCTGACATCTTGGCCTTACTTAGACTTGAAGACTAAGTGGTGTTGAGTATTGGTGTTTCATACCAATGTTATTTTGATGATGATCACAACATTATGTTGTTGCTAATATCTCTCATATTTTAGTCTCGTAGTTAACAAATGAAGAATATCATTTTTAGAGACTAAATGCTTGGTGCAAGGATGGACATCAAGTGGAGCAACGCCAAAGCTTGGACTCAAGGGATGCCATTGCTTGGAGATGATGGGGAGCATTAAAGCATCAAGGTTGAAGCCATAGACTCTAAGGAAAGAAATGTAATCCATGTATTATTTCATTTATTGCTTTCTCCTTTTTGAGTCTAGGATTATTGTAATGCCTTGATAGATGGTTTACTCATTCATGCATATGTATATGACCATCTTAGTGAGCCTTAGGATTATCATAGAATCCAACCCAATAGGTTCATCATGCCAAATGACTCAATTGTAGTCTCTGGCTCTTCAACAGGCGACTGATGAAGGAAGGACATGCGACTGGGTGATTACAGGCGCCGGGCCAGCCTTCTACACTCGGCTGTTGTGCCCTAGCTCAAATCAACTTTTATTGATTCTATCTCGATCTATTGGAGACAAACAACTGATTTTCATTTTACAATCGCCTTTGTTCCATCAGGCGCATGTGTTTTGTTTTACAGTTGTCTGTATGAGAAAGCACTTAACTTGCACTTTTGGGCATCTATCCATCTTGTGTGACAATCGAATGATTCAAAGCTTACAGTCGCTTGTATTTACTCAGGTACCTGTACTTTGGTCATCAGTCGACTGTATACACAAAGTGCATTAGTTGCATTTCTCGGCTTCGTTTCTATCTTCTGTAGGAGGCGACTAATGAGGATATTCAGGCGCCTGCCCATTGTACATACACCTGTGTTGTCTTCTACAATCACCTGTCCTAGCTCAGATTATAGCCGTTAGTTATTTTATAGCCGTTGATAGTTGACTGTCTGATGTTCATCAGTCGACTATCTGTATCGTAAACTTCCAAAATATAGTCGTTGCAGATTTATTATTTTGGGGGTTTTCTTTGGGTTTTTGGGTTCCTTTGGGCTTCCTATATATATGAGAGGGCTGAGTTCATTATAACTTATTGAAACCATTGAAGATCATTTGAGAATCATTAAGCCACTCTCAAACTCTCTTTTTTCCCTCTTAGAGCTCATTCTCCTCTTCATGCATTGAAGTCAAGCTCAAGGGAAATCTTCCAAGTGCTATCAAGCTCAATCTCATCACTTGGAGATCCTCTTTCATGCCTTGCATTCATTAATGAGTAAGTTCATCATCAATGCATATGCAAGCGTCTTTTGTCTCATTTGTTTTCATGAAAACCTAATTCTCGTTGTGGGAATTAGATACTCTCCTTGTGGGAGTTAATTACTCTCTTTGTGAGAGTTTGGTGTCCTAGTGTAGGACTAATCCAAATTCTATGTATAGGAGTTAGTAATTCTCTGTGTGGAAATTTTACCGTTGTGTATGGTTGGTTTTGTTCTTGTGTTAGGACAAAATCCTCTGTATTGCAAGGTAGATTGTGTTGATTAATTCCTCTCTTTGTATGGGAGTTGGTTATTCTCTTTATGGGACTGTATTCACTACCTTGTGTAAGATTATAGTGAATATTTGGTGTGGCCGGACGTACCCAAGTTTGGGGAACCAGGAATCAGGAATCTTGTGTTTGCATTTGGATTGATTGTGTTGATTAATTCCTCTTGAATTTATTATTTCGCATTTGCAAGTTAAATTTTAATTGCTCAATTTATTGCCATTTCTCTATTCACCCCCCTCTAGAGTGTTTGTTGTAACTATTGCATGGTAGACGATCCTTAGAATTGGTATCAAAGTGAAATTATAGCATACAACAACGATGTCATTCAACGCTATATTTGTGTCTTATGAAGAAAGTCTATTAACCGTACGACCCCCGCTCTTCAACGGAACCAACTACCCAAGTTGGAAGATAAAGATGATGATCTACTTGGAGGGTCAAGACCCATAGTACATCACGGAGTCGCCATTTGAGAAGCCTACTACATCCACGGCTTCAAGGACAAAAGCGAAGGACTCAATCAAATTCAATGCAAGGGATATGAATGCATTCCATTATGCCCTCACTACAAAGGAGTTCAACCGTATCTCCATGGGCAAAACGGCTAATGGATTTGGCATACATTGGAGATTTCTCATGAAGGGACTTCAAAGGTAAATAAATCTAAACAATGCATAGATCTAAATATGAGTTGTTTAAGATGCAGGATGGTGAAAACATCTCGGAGATGTTCACAAGGTTCACAGAAATCGTGTATGCTTTGGAAGGACGTGAGAAGGTGATTTTCCAATAGGATAGAGTGGAGAAGATCATTGACTCTCTTACATCTCAATGGAAGTCAAAGGCCAACAGTATTTTGGAGTCAAATGACATGTCCAAATACACCTCTGAGGAGTGCATTGGGAATCTCATGGCATATGAAGTGAAGCTTCAATATAAGAAAGAAATTCAACCAACGAAGCCCGAGAAGCCGAAGAAGAAAAAGGGGGTTGCATTCCTTGTTGAGAAGGAGCCAATCGAATGGAGAAATAAATTCCATCGAGAAGCTTCAAGTGAAGATGATGGAGAAGATAATGCTAGTGATGATGATTTCATCGAGCTTGCCAAGCAATTCAAGGAATTTCTCAAGGGCAAGCAAGGTAAATCTTTGTCAAAGTTTGCCTAAAATTCTAACAAGATTCCTACTTGTTACAATTGGAGTGGTAAACTTCATCGCTCTACCGAATACCCTTCCAAACCCTCCAAAGATTATTACAAAGGAAAAGGGAAGAAGCATTGAAAAGGCTAGTCCAAATTCAAGAACCAAAAGAAGAGACTTGTCGACACTTTTGATGACTCAGATGAGGATTCATCGAGTGACGAAGAGGAAGATGATAAGGAGAAAGCCCACATGTGCTTCACAGCATTGGAAGATCTTTCATCAAGATCTTGCAATGAAGAGGTGGAGGAATGGCTCAGGTCCAACGAAGAAGTGTGCTTTATGGTAAAAGGGGAAGAGTCTTCGTCAAGATCTAGCAAGGAGAAAAGCGATGATGAAGTTGAGGAGGAGCCAAAGCTACCTTACGAGGAGCTTGAGTTTCGTTACAATGTGGCCTCTAATGTGGCAAGTAAGTGCATCGACTCATATGCTAAATTGAAAGATGAATTTAAGAATGCAATGATTAGGGTGCATGCTTTAGAACCTACTAGTGTAAATAACAATGATGTGCATGTTTGTGACACTAGTGAGAGAGACACACTTATCTCTCAAGTTAAGAAATTGAGCATGTTAAATGATAAATTAGTAGCTCAAACCCTTAGCTTAGAAACTCGCATTCAACAACTAACGTTGAAATACGAAGAGAAATCCCAAAAGCTTATAAGCTTTGTTCATTCTAGGGATTCACTCCACGGTTTGCTTAAAAAATAACATCTGATAAACCATAGAAGAGGTTTAGGGTATATTCAAAATGTGGTACCCAAACCCACATCTAATTCTTCGTTTGGTGCAAATTCAAGAAATTTTGCAAAAGCACCTAAGAAGAACCTTCATGCTTTCTTGTATAACAATAACACCAACAAGAAGCATGTAAATCACAAGGTGGTGAGGAAGAATGAAAATCCTTCATTTTTTTCTAAGAAGCAAAGTCATCACTTTTTGCCTGCCAAGAAATTCATTTCTACACCTAAGCATGACACATCCATCTCTCTTGCAAAGGCAAAACACTTGCCTAGGAAATCCTTGAGTTTATTGATTCCCACTAGGTGTAGTATGCAAGAGATGGATAAATATATCAACTCTCTACTTATGGATGTCTTCACCTCATGTGATTACATTAGAAAATCAAACGCCTCTTGGGTTTGGTTCCCTAATATTTAGGTCTCTCACACATGAATATTGCATGGGTATTGTGCTCATATATTTATTTTTAGCATACCCATTGTTTGTGTGATGTTTCAAGATTTTGAAAAAAATTCAAATTATTATTCATGAAAAAGGGACCTTGGGCGATAACATTGTCATACATGCAATTTTTGATCCATATGTATGACAATGGAGGAGTTAATATAGCTAATATATTTAAAATTATTTTGAAAAAATATTTTAACTCTCAATTTGGGTTTTGTTTGAGATCATTGTTTCAATTTGTATCTATTTTCAATTGATTATTATGGTTTCAAATTCTACCCTTGGATATTGCCAACATGATTACATGCTATATTTTGTATTGGCAATGTCATTATGTATCAATGAAGCTTGATTTCTCTATATCTATGCTTTGATACACTTTAGGCCTATGGCTCCAAGTATTATTTACAATTGGTAAAGAGGATTATCTTACAAGGTTTTTTCTACAATTGGTATTACCTCAATTGTTAAAGATCTTTTATCTCTTTCTTTACAATTGGTATTAGATCCTATAAGTAAAAAAAATTGACCATTTCTATGATCTAGGGGAGCATGGGATAGTATCATACATCTCTTTATCTCTTGCATATTGTCACATCCTTTACTAGAATGTCAAGGGGGTAATGTTTGCTATCCACCTTTTTGACAATGACAAGGGGAAGAGAGATAAGCATTATGTAATCATGTATTTCATACATATGCATTTGGGGATAGAGATATATCTATGGGGAAAGAGATATTCATATGAGAGATTGGTTTATGTAATCCATGCCTATTATATGTCACAGTTGTTTCTTATTATTTCAATTAGTATAATGAGTTATTTACAATTGGTCTATTTCATTTTACAATTGGTGCATATAAGTAGAGGGAGCTCATTAGCATTGTGCTTTATTTTCTCTATGTTTACATAATGTGTGTCATCATCAAAAAGGAGAGATTGTTGAGTATTGGTGTTTCATACCAATGTTATTTTAATGATGATCACAACATTATATTGTTGCCAATGTCTCTCATGTTTTAGTCATATAGTAAACAAATGTAGAATATCATTTTTGGAGACTAAATGCTTGGTGCAAGGATGGACATCAAGTGGAGCAATGCTAAAACTTAGACTCAAGGGATGCTAATACTTGGAGATGATGGGAAGCATCAAGGCATCAAGGTTGAAGCCATAGACTCTAAGGAAAGCAATGTAATCCACGTATTATTTCATTTATTGATTTTCCCTTTTGAGTCTAGGATTATTATAATGCTTAATAGAAGGTATTAACATCTTAGTGAGCCTTAGGATTATCATAGAATCAACCCAATAGGTTCATCATGCCAAATGACTCAATTGGAGTCTTTGACTCTCCAACAGGCGAGTGCTGAATGGATGGATATGCGACTGGGTGATCCAGGCGCCTGGCTAGCCTTCTACAATCTGCTGTTGTGCACTAGCTCAATTCAACTTTTATTGACTATATCTTGAGCTATTGGAGACAGACGACTGACTTTCATTTTATAGTCGCCTTTGTTCCACCAGGTGCCTGTGATTTGTTCTATAGTCGTCGTATGCAAAATGCGTAACTTGCATTTTTTGGGCATATATCCACCTTGTGTGGAAGCCGACTAATTAAGAGCATACAGTCACCTGTATTTACTCAGGTGCCTATACTTTGGTCATCAATCATCTGTATACACAAAGTGCGTAAGTTGCATTTCTCGGCTTCATTTCCATCCCCTGCAGGAGGCGACTAACGAAGGATATTCAGGTGCCTGCCCATTGTACAGGTGCATGTGTAGTCTTCTATAGTTGCATGTCCTGGCTCAGATTATATCCATTGGGAATTTTATAGCCGTTGATCAGTCGTCTGTCCGATGCCCATCAGTCGACTGCATGTGCCTCAAACTGCCAAAATATAGCCGTTGCAGATGTATTATTTTGGGGTTTTTCTTTAGGTTTGAGGGTTCCTTTGGGATTCCTATATATAGGAGAGAGCTGAATTCATTAGAACTTCTTGGAACCATTGAAGATCATTTGAGAATCATTAAGCCACTCTCAAACTCTCTCTTTTCCCTCTTAGAGTTTATTCTGCTCTTCATGCATTGAAATCAAGCTCAATGGAAATAATCGAGGTGCAATTAAGCTCAATCTCATCATTTGGAGATCCTGTTCTATGCCTTGCATTCATTAATGAGTACATTCATCATCAAGGCATAGGTAAGAGTTTTTTATTTCATTTGTTTTCATGAAACCCTAATTCTCTTTGTGGGAATTAGATACTCTCTTTGTGAGAGTTGGTTACTCTCTTTGTGGGAGTTACTCTCTTTGTAGGAGTTTGGTGTCATAGTGTAGGACTAACCCTAATTCTCTGTGTGAGAGTTAGTAATTCTCTGTGTGGGAATTTGACCCTTGTGTAGGGTTGGTTTGGTTCTTGTATAGGACAAAATCCTCTGTGTGAGGTATCTCTTTATGGGATTGTATTCACTACCTTGCGTATGATTATAGTGAATATTTTGTATGGCTGGACGTATCCAAGTTTGGGGAACCAAGGTAAAATCGTGTGTTTGCATTTGGATTGATTGTGTTGATTAATTCCTCTTGCATTTATTATTCCGCATTTGCAAGTTAAATTTTAATTGCACAATTTATTGTCATTACTCTATTCACCCCCTTTAATGTGTTTGTTGTTAGTACTGCAAGGCAAACAGTCCTTACAATTGGTATCAAAGCGAGGTTATTGCATACAACAATGATGGCATTCAACGCTATATCCGCGTCTCATGAAGAATGTATATCAACCGTACGACCCCCGCTCTTCAACGGAACCAACTATCCAAGTTGGAAGATCAAGATGATGATCTACTTGGAGGGTCAAGACCTTAGGACATCACAAATTCGCTATTTGAGAAGCCTACTACACCCACAGCTTCAAGGACGCATCACTGTAGTAACACTGCTTATGTAGCCCGTTTAGGTGTCGACGTGGGTGTAACTGCTACGGCTGTCCCGGTGAAGTGTAGCTGGTAAGAGCTGTCCTCGTGGATTTCATCCATATCAAGCATAGTTGTTAGGGAGCCGACCATGGGTGTAACTGTTAAGGTCATCATTGTAGAACGTAGCCCGTTGGGAAGCCGACCGTGGGTATAACCACGAGGGCCATTCCTGTGGAGCATAGCTCATTAAGGTACAAACCTCGAGTAGTCACGAAGAGCTCGTGTGCTTTTCTTGCTTGTTCATTTGTTTTAGGTGCCCTGATCGAGGTCTTCTGCCACACCTCATCCCTGGCAGGGAGATGTTCAAAGCTTTTTGGTGAGGGGTTGAATATCCCTCCTTGGGCGAGATCCGAAACCATTTTGTGCAAAACTTGAATTGATTGGCCTGGATCTCCTCCGTCTCATAGAACTCCTTAGGCTGAATTTTGAGCATACCACTAGGGTTGTCTCATATCACGCCCTGTTTCACATTCTACCGGGATTAAGGATACGAGCGGGTCAGTGATGTGTTTAAAACAAGGAGAAGTATTTTTTTCGTTTCTTTTCTCCCTCCTTAGTTTAAACACGCTAAGCGTCTGTGATTAAAACTGCATGTTCTTGCATGCTTACTTAAGAAACAACATAGATAACATTATTACAAATCAAAGTGTTTAGAAATAAAATACAACCATATGCCTAGCATTGCCAAAACAACATCACACACGATTACATTAATACAAATAGCACTGACGCAAAGATAATAATCGACATAGTCTTCAATAGGCAGAAACTCAACATAGTCCTCAAGCGCTGGCTTGATCTTTATAACAGGGTCCTCAGTAAACTCGTCTACGAAGCTTGACATGCATTTCATAAGACAACACAAAATGAAATGCCCATCAGAAGGGGTCGCTCGGTAAGTATTTTACCAATAATAGGAAGGAAAAGCATAGGTATAAAAGAGACATAAGGAAAGCAGATTATGAGCATGATAAGACCATGCCGAGTATGATATATAAGGGCTGAAAACGAAGCTAGCTAGCAGTTATAACACTTGATATCATTAGCAACATGTGATGAAAAGACCGTATAAGATGTAAATGAAATACTTCAATAACCACATGTTCTAATGCCAAGTCCTTGTCCGTGGGCATAATATGAGACTAAAATACACACTACCATCGGCAGATTGCTGTGGCGCTACTTACTGACCCCTTCCCTTGGGCGACGGTCAAGTTGCTTTCAACCACTTAGTGTGAGTGAAGGTAAAGCCGTAATGTGGATCTAGTCACTCACATGCCCTCTACAACAATGGACTATCCTAATACCCACAGGTCAAGTCAAGTGCCAGGTTAATAGTATGTTTTACATAAATTGATAATCCATGCATAACCATATGGTTCTATCAATCATACGATCATTTCCATACAGTTGCATCATAACGTATGCATATGGCCTATCCATAGTGTCTCATGAGTTCATACAATAGTACAATATAAATCATGGCAAGTGGCAGGTCGCCAATTAAAGATATGTCCATTTTACTAATTTTAAATCAGGCATTTACTATATAAAAACAAATTCAAAACATTTACAGCTAAACATATGAATACATCTAAGCATGAAATATTTTTTTTGAGGGTAACATGCATTTTTCATAATTTTTAAGCAATTAATAAGAATTTTTTGAATTTTAAATAACTAAAAATTAATTTTCAAATTTAAAAATGAGTTAGTAAACATGTTCCACAATTTATATAGGGAAGGTTACACGTTAGACGTTTATGCACAATGTGTCAAAACATTTTTCTTAACTAGTACATTCATAAGCTATTTTGTGCATCTAAGTTTACGAGAAATTTGATGGCAATAATTTATTTAGCATAATTAGCCTAATTAGCAACAATGTTTAAAAATTTATTATGAAAGAAATACTTAACTGAAAATCACGAGTTAGGCGTTTACACACTCATGGCGTTTCACCGAATTTTTTGATAGCCTCCCTATGCTTTTTGCATACCTATTTTGATTTTAAATTATTTAAACTAATTCTCTTATTTTTATAGTTTATAATTTATTAATAATATATATATATATCTCTCTCTCTCTTAACACTCTGTTTATTCTCTCTCCTTCTCTCTTATTTGCGTGCACCGCAACAAGGCCGTAGGGCTTCGGCCACAGAGTGGTCGGTAGGGCAGATGAACAGACGTGGGACTCAGCGACGATGTCAGTGGTGGGTCGACAGTTGGGCATAGCAGTGGCGGCAGGTTTTGCCGTAGCGGAGGAATACGGTGGCTCGGGACTCCACAGTGGATGCGAGGAGCGACGAGCGATGGGTGCTCGGTCTCGTGGATCTCAAGGCGAGGCTTGCTGTGGCAGTGGGCAGCTCGACAAGGAGCGCTGAGAGGGGAGTGGTAGACGTGGCAAACGGGGCTTGGCTGGTGTCCATGTCGGAACTGGTCAATCATTGTAGCTTTCCTGGGTTCGAGACGACAATGGCAGAGCAAAGGGGGTGCTTCGCTTGGTGGTGTGGAGGTGCATGACGGCGGTCTTGTCAGGATCTTGTCGGAGAGAGGATCGGCGAAGGAGTGTCCGACGACAGTTCTTGGCGGTGCGCTGGCTGTAGTGTGCAGTGGGAGGGGTTGGGGTTAATCGGCAATGGTTGGCCGAAGGAGTGAGAAAGCACGGGAGAGGGGTGTGTGTGACATTGTTTAATGAGTTGGGGTGAGGGAGCGGGGTATTATATAGGGTTAGAAAATTAGAATATTAATTAAAATAATTATTACGTAATTAATAATATCATTAAAGTTTGGTGGTTGGATCCAAAAATTTCGGAACTGACCAACCCAGGGGAGGTGCTTAATAGGGGTGGGGTTAGGTTAATTAAGTAGGGTTAGGGTGAAAGTAAAGGTTAAAACTTAATAAGGGTAAGTAAAAATCGAAATTACATTTTGATTTTCTCAAATTCGTACTGAGAAAAAATTATGAATGAAATACCCAAAAAATCCCTAAATTCATCAGGATTATGAAATAATTTTTTTAACGTGTTTGATCTATAGAAATATAAGTTTGGGGGGGGGGGCAAACTCGTCTATTGATCGCGGGTTGCATGTTTGCAGGTTCTAAGTCATTTTGTTCTCAGAAAAATACAAACAAATAAAGAAAAATATTAAAAATCGTATAAATGTATTTAAAGTCATCTAAAATTATTAATATTATTTGGATTTAAATACAAGTAATGACATATACGGGCCGTTACATTCTACCTTCCTTACAAAAATTCTGTCTACTGAATTTCACACAATTAGGGTACATAAAATAAGTAAGGATATCGTTTGTGCATTTCTTCTTCTCGATCCCAGGTGGACTCATGAGTGAGTTATGATGCTACATCACTCACTAGGTCGACAACTTTATTCCTGAGGGTCTTCTGTCGTCGATCCAGGATTTGGATTGGCTATTGCGCATTGGTCAGATCTGGTCGTACAGAGATCTTTGAGTAGTCAACTACATGTGCAGGGTCACCGATATAATGGCATAATTGGGAAACATGGAATACGTTGTGCACTCCCTCCAATGAAGGTGGCAATGACAGGTGATAGGCCACTTATACAACTCGCTACAGTACGTCAAAGGGTCCAATAAATCTTGGACTGAGCTTCCCTCTTCTTCCAAATCGAATCAATCCTCTGTATGGAGATATCTTTAGGAACACATGATCTCTAGGTTGAAACTCTAGATGAAAATGCTTCGCGTCAGCCCAGTGCTTTTATCGGTCTTGTGCGATGCGAAGTTTGTCTCTGATGGTACACACCACGTCTACGGCTTCTACGATCATCTTAGGACCTAAAAGTTCTTGATCGCCAAAGTCATCCCAACTCAATGGAGAATGACATTTTCTTCCATAAAGTGCCAGAAATGGGGCCATTCTAATACTTGATTGGTAGCTATTGTTGTATGCGAACTCCACTAAGTGCATGCAAGTACTCTTCCCACAAGCCTTTGAAGTCAAGCATACAAGCTCTCATCATATCTTGCAGTATCTGGATGGTGCACTCTGATTGTCCATCTGTCTGTAGGTGGTACACAGTACTGAAGCTAAGACTGGTACCAAGATTCGACTGCAGACTCTTTCAAAAATGGGAGGTGAATCTAGTGTCTCAATCAGAGACAATGCTCACTAGGACTCTGTGTAATCTCACAATCTCATGTACGGTTAGTGTTCGCATCACAATGTATATTAGGAATAAGTTACAAGGATTTACATCCATATACTTCTTTGCAAGTAATTCAGTCGATTGTCCTAATCGGGATGGAATGAATTTGGCCAACTTGATTAATCGATCAACGATCACCCAAATGGCATCATTTTTCTTTGTACTTTGAGGTAGTCTAGTCATGAAATCTATGGTGATGTGCTACCACTTCCATTCAGGAATAGGTAGAGGTTGAAGCAATCTTGTGATACGATGGTGCTCAACCTTCATATGCTAATATAACAGGCATTTGGCGACGCTTCGAGCAACACTTCTTTTCATGCCATGCCACCAGAAATTTAGACGAAGGTCCTTGTACATTTTGGTGCCACCAGGATGAATGGAGTAAGGAGAGCTGTGTGCTTCATTCATCAGCTCTTCGCTAATTTCGCCTGAAGGCACACACATTCTACTGCCATACCCTAGGGATATGTCTTCGTGGATAAGGAAATTCGTTCGAAGACCTGCTTCTACTTGTTCATTGATCTTTTGCAACTTCTTTAACTTAAGCGAATTTGATTCAATCGACGATGGTAGACTGAATTTGCAAACTCATCAATGAGGTCATAATCTCATGTAGGATGACTGCAATCTCCATCTCTCGTATCATCTGTTGTAATCTCCTCTGTGCAATGAGAGTCAAGTGTTAGGAAATCTAGTCCCACCCCCAAGTGGTTTCGATGATGATCATGCCAAATGTTGTTGTGTACAAATTATATTGCTTAAGTGTGTAGGTTGTAGAACAAGCTAATCGAAGCTCGAAGCATATTCCAACAAGAAGAACTATAAGTACACAGATAGAAGATGAAGATGGATTGAGCTCACATTCCATGTCGACTTCTGAAGCTTTAGTTTAAGCACAAGAGAAACTGAAGCTCTAGCTCAAGAGGAACCTGAAGCTGAAGCCTGAAGCTCGAAGATGAAGCTCAAAGACTATGCTCAAGCTTATGCTATAAAGGAGCTCAAATTCAAGTGAAGCCTATGCAACTAGCTCAAGCTCATCCATAGCTTCAAGTTCTTCATAGAGTCTAGTGTGTAAGTTGTTTTTCATTTTCTTAGAATATTGTCAAAGTCAAGTTAGAATAACTACACATATAAAAATATTTTTGGAAATGGTTTTAAATTCATGGTATTATTATATAAACTTATTTTCAAAGATATGAGAGCAAAAATTCTTGAGAAAATCACTTATCAAGAAGGAGTCGACTACCACAATACACATGGAGTTGACTACCTATCAGTGGCAATTTTCTCAGAAACTACTCTGGGAGTCGACTACCAAGCTTGAGAGTCAACTACCAGCTGTCGACAGCCAGATTCATTGAATCTGTTTTGTAGCCATTTTTGGGCAAAAGTCAAACGTTTTCAAAATGTTTTGAATTCCTTTTTGGCCCTATAAATAAAGAGCAAATGTAGCCTTTTCTTATACTAATTATTCCTTGAGCAAATTCAAAATTCTCTTAAGCATTCAAGCTCTCTAATTTTCATTGCTCTCAAACTTTCATAGCCAACAGATTTTTTTAAATTCTGATCTTATTCTTGTGCTTATATTTCTATCATGTTTTAAGATCATTTTATTTGGCTATTAGAAGTTGTTTTTCAAAATCCTTCTTACTTCATTTTTGAATATTCTTAAAAGGATTTTAAAGCACTAAAACTTCTTGATCACATTGAATCAACTAATATTCTTTGTGTGATCAAAGAAGATTTATTTTTCTTTAGGTACATAGAGCACAATTGCACATTATTTTGGGCTATAGAATTATTGGATGTAAAAACCAATCTCCACAAATTCATTGTGGTGTATTGGATCGGATCTTACTTTGAGTCCCTTAGAGATAAGGGTGTTGGAAATCCTAGCTAATGCTAAGTGGTGGTGTTGTAAACCCTAGTTGAGACTAGGTTGTTGGAAATCCTAGTGGCGGAGCTAGGTCATAGGAAATCCTAGCAAGTGAAGCTAGGTAATTGTATTGCTAAGGCAATAGTGGATTTAATCTCGACCTGTGATGGTCGGGGACTAGATGTACCCAAGTGGGGAACTAGGATAAAATCTCGTACCTCTGTGTGTGAATTTTCTATGATTGTCTCTTGTCATTTACTTTATTCTAACTTGTTTATTGTTTAAGTATATGTCATTTACAATCTCTTTTTAATCTATTCTTGCAAATCTTCTTGCTTATTATCTTTGTTATAGCAAGTATTTATTTCATTCCGCTGTGAGATCCATTCTATTATTATTACTCTTTTGATTTTCATTGTTGGTATACTATCTTATCTTTGTTTGGAGATCATCATGTCGATTAAGGACCAAACATAGATCACTCTACTTGGTTCCTTAGGCAACATTGGAAGGAAAGTTATTCTTTGTGTTGTTCATTTGTGAAAAAGTTTTTATTAATACAACACTATTCAACCCCCCTTCTAGTATTGTTTGTTATCCACATGATCAACACTTGGTATCAAAGAAAGGTTAAGTGATGGCATCAACCTTTTTCCACAATGAAGTGCTTAACACTCTTCAACCACCTCTCTTTGACGGCACGAACTATGCCAACGAGAAGATCCGTATGATGACCCATCTTCAGTCAGTTGACAAAGACATTTGGACAATCATGAATAACAAATATACAACGCCGATCATCGAGATGGAGAAATGGTCTGCAGAGGAGAAGAAAGCAAGCAACCTAAATGCCAAAGCAATGAACTCTCTGTTCTGTGCTGTAATCGGACCCGAATTCAACCGAATCTCTCAGTGTGTGACAGCTCATCAGATCTGGCACACACTTGAGATAAGTCATGTGGGGACGTCCAAGGTAAAAGAGTCACGTATTAATCTGCTTAATTCAAAATTCGAAAGATTTAAAATGGAAGAAAGTGAATCTATCAATGATCTGAATATTTTCTTCACTAATATAACAAATCAACTTCTTTCCACAATGAAGGACTTAACACTCTTCGACCACCTCTCTTCGCTTCACTAATATGATAAATGAGTTTTAAAATGGAGACTATAGAAGACTATGTTGGATATGGATAACGTTTGTACACCCTTGTAGGGGATGTACGAGGGAATACTGACCTCGAACGTCACGTACACGAAGTCGTGTGCAAAGGGAATCTGTTCCCTTGCGGAGAGGATCTCTAGATTAGTGGGAAAGTCGCATTATATATGCATAAGTGCATGCGACATATGGCTAATAAAGGGGGAATATCTTAAGCTTATGTTGTACCATGCATATGGTACAACTTAAGCTTATAATGTGCCATGTATGATGGTACACTTTAGTTAAATTGTTCCAAAGGAACAATTACTCCTAAAATAACTACCTTTGGGGCTATAAATAAGACCCAAGTCTTAGCCATTTCCTTACACTTTTTGCATGGTATTCTTGCCTTGCATTTCATTCTAGCGAAGCTCTGCCGAAATCCTTCCTCTCTCTTTATCCAAGTTCTTAATCTAAAAGTAGAGATTTAGATTGTGGATTTAGTAGCCTTACTCCGTTCGTGAGAAGACTCGATCCGTCGTGGCGAATCCGAAGGCGAAGTTCCGAGACTACCGTGCCGCATACGCAAGCGTAAGTCTCAACTTCATTTATCGATCCTAACTCTGTTTTGACAGGATCCTACATTGGTATCAGAGCCATACGGGTTCGCCCCGATCAAAACCACCGCCACGTCGAACCGATGAACGAGGCGTTGTCTTTTTCACGAATGGGTATCCTACCATTACTAATATGGTAGGAACTCTTCGTGACGAAGAGAACGCAGCGGTTGTTCTTTTCACGTTAGGGTCTTCTGTCATTTACGGATATGGCAGGAACTCTCCGTGACGGGAAGAACCGACTGTTCATGTAGTATGTTAGTTTTCATTTTTGGCACACGGCCATTAGAAAATAACTACTTTCTCGACGAACGGGTGCTTCATCGACGAACGTGTGCTTCATCGAGGAAGATGATGGTAGTTATCTCCATCGGAGAAGATGAATTTTGGTGCATGTGCACCATTACCAAATGGGCTATGAAGGCCATGCAACCCCCCTCCCCATGCGGAGGGGGTTGGCTACGGCCAATAACCACCACGGCCACCCCTTCGGTGGGGTGTGCGGCAACCCCATTCAAAGGGGGTGGCCGGCCATGGCCATATGGGCCATGGCCGGCCTATGCCAAAATGGCCTTGGCCATGGCCGGCCATGGCCAGACCGGCAGTGGCCGGCCAAGGCCAGGCCGACAGTGGCCGGCCTCGGCCTCGGCCAGGGGGCCCTGGCCATGGCCATGGCCAGGCCTGGCCGAGGCCAGGCCAGGGTCAAGGGGCCCTGGCCAGCTTCGGCCAAGGCCAGGGGCCGGCCTGGCCGGCCCTGGCAGTGGCCAGGGCCGGCGCCCTGGCCTCGGCCAGGGCCTGGCCGGCCCCGGCAGTGGCCAGGGCCAATGGCCGGCCTCTGCCAGGGCAGAGGCCCTGGCCAGCCCTTGGCCAGCCTCGGCCAGGGCAGAGGCCCTGGCCGGGAGAAGTTTCAGACCATTATTATTGGTCGACCAATTCGGGTGTTTTGGTCGACCAATTCGGCAAAAGGTCTTGGTCGAACACGAATGTGCCGACTAGCCCATACGTGGCTAATGACAGTCGTCTGCTCTTATTTTATAAAGTTGTTTTTGGGGCTCTACTCCTTGAAGATTAGCCGTAGTGCTCTACTTCATGCGAGATTAGCCATGTCATTGTGCTCTACTCTACGGAGATTAGCCAATGTACTTGTGACATTGTGCTCTACTCTACGGAGATTAGCCAATGTATTTCAAATTTTTTTTGAAAAAGATGTTTTCAAATAGGTTATGTCCCGTCCTTAATCGGGATAGCGCAATTTAGAATTCCAAGTCCTACCATGATCCGGCCATGGTTATCTAACCCATGGGTGTGTAGAACAGGTCTCGTGGCTTGGCAATTGTTGCGCTAAAATTCTTTGCGCAAACTCTCACCTATTCCATTTTGAAAGATATGTTTTTCAAAAGTATTTTTCCGCTGCTGGTACCATACGGGTATCATTTCTGATTTCTTTTTACATGAGATAAACAAGAGGGATACTTTGAAAGTTACTTCTAGATGGTAGTTGGGAACGTAGTGAACTTCTCGATTCTAGAGTAACATTTCAGCTTATCCAAGGAACTTATCAAGTGTTTAAAGAATCGAAACTTTATGCATAGAATTTTGATCGTGTTTTTTCATTTTTTTGCAGTTTTTTGATTTGAATATGTCTACCGCTTCTAAGAACATTGTCGCCGAGCTTAACAAAGGTGAGAAGCTCAACGGCGATAATTATAAACTTTAGTCAATAAAAATCCAATATGTTTTGGAGGAGCAAGATGTGCTTGAAACACTCCAAAATGTAATGGAAGAACCTGAGTTGGGCAATATGGCCCAACACAAGAGGGACCGAGAAGCTTATGAGACTTGGACTCGAAAGAACAAAATAGCACGTATTACGTTATTGTCCGCAATGGACAATGACATAATGCGTCTATTTCGGGAATTCGACCTAGCCAAAGACATATGGTCTGGGCTAGAAATAAAGTTTGGTGGAACTTCGGTCACCAAACTCCGCTCCTTAAATATTCAATTTGATTCGTACAAAATGCGGCGAGATCAATCTATGAAAAAGCATCTCCGCCACATGGCGAATCTCATAGCTGAATTAAAGGATGCGGGTCTTACGCTGTCTGATGAACAACAGATCCAAGCAGTCATTCGTTCACTCCCAGATAGTTGAGATAACATGAAAATGCACCTCACTCATAATGAGTGCATTAAAACTTTAAGCGATGTATCCAAACACCTCGAACTCGAGGAAGAGCGGATTCAAGCCGCAAAACCTAGTGCCGAAGTGCACATGGCCGCTAGTTCCTCACATGGAGGAAATAAGCGGAAGGATAAACGCTTAAGGTTTATGAACGAACGAAAGTAAGAACCGGAAACCTCAAAGAAGACTAAGAACAAAAAGTGGCGAAAGAATGTGCACTCAAAGAAGAAAACTTGAAGAAGATCAAGTGCTTTAAGTGCAACAAGTACGGTCACTTCGCCCGTACGTGTACGGATGGAAGTGATAAGGTAACTTGTAGGGCTAGTTACATATGTGTTTCTAGTTCCATGTTTCTTACTGAATCTAACTATTTTTGGTTGATTGATTCAGGGGCCACAGATCACGTAGCGAAGGACAGAAGGTTCTTCGTAGAGTATCGAAGGATAACTCAAGGAACAAAGTGGATATACGTCGGCAACAACACTCGTGTTGAAGTCAAGGGCGTCGGAACATGCAAGCTAGTTCTTGACAACGGCCGGACTCTATTATTGCACGACGTCCTCTTTGCTCCAGATATTCGAAGGAATATCGTATCCGTGGTCATGTTAATGTCTTTAGGTTATGAATGGAGGTTCTATAAACAAAATGTTGACCTTGTTTGTAATAGTTCTTTAGTTGGGTCGGGTAATGTTTGTAATGGATTGATTGTTTTAAACACTATGTATGATGATTCTTCTTCTATTAATGAAAGTTTCCATTTGACAAATGCTTCTAACTCTGAATCTGAGATCATTTGTTGGCATGCAAGACTTGGTCACATTGGACCAACTAGAATGGATAGACTTGCCAAAAGTGGCTTGCTATCTAATGTTTCAAAAGTTGAAATGTCAACTTGCGAATATTGTCTTGTAGGGAAAACTTGTCGCAAGCCGTTTGTAACTGGCACAAGGGCCGAAGTTCCATTACAGCTTATCCATTCAGACATTTGCGGTACAATGAATGTTAAGACAAGACACGAGAAGTCCTATTTCATCACCTTCATTGATGACTTCACCCGTTTCGGTCACATTTATTTGATTTCCCACAAACATGAAGCTTTATCTTGCTTCAAAAACTATATGAGTTTAGTGGAAAATCAACTAGATCGCAAGATAAAGGTCTTGTGAACCGATCGGGGTGGAGAATATCAATCAACGAGTTTTAAGGAACTCTGTGATGAAAAAGGCATAGTTCATCAAATAACTATGCCTTATACTCCGCAACAAAACGGTGTTGCGGAAAGAAGAAATAGGACATTGATGGAAATGGTCCGATCAATGATGTCTCAGGCAAATTTGCCCATCACCTTTTGGTGTGATGCATTATTGACGGCAGCATTCATCTTAAACCGTGTACCCTCAAAGTCTGTAAGTTCTACTCCTTATGAGTTGTGGAACAATAGAACTCCAGACTTAAGCATTCTAAAACCTTGGGGTTGTGCCTCTTACGCACATTTATCCTCTCACAAATATGGCAAACTTGGGCCACGTGGGAGGAAGTGTATCTTCATCCGATACGCTGAAAACTCCAAATGATATGTTTTCGTCGGTCAAGAGGACAATGTGGGTCTAATAGAATTCGAATCGAGGAATGTTGTCTTCTTGGAAAACGAGTTTCCAAGACAGTGTGAGATAAGTCAAGACTTATCCTTGTTTGAGACTTGGGATCAAGAAGGATCGGAACGTTCGAGTGGGAGAATTCTTGGTGAAGAGGAAAATGACCCTCATACTTCACCTATGGATGATACGAACGATACCAATCCTATTTCGAGTGGGAATGATGTTATTCCAAGTGGGAGTGATGTCATTCCAAGGGGGAGTGATCAAACTCAAACAAGACGTAGTAATCGAACGAGGCTAACACCTCTGAGATTTGAGGATGAATTTCCTCAAACATTCATGACATTACTACAAGATGATGACGAACCTGCAAATTTCAAACAGGCCGTCACATGCCCTGCTAAAGATAAATGGATAGCGGCGATGGAAGAATAACTTCAATCCATGAAAACAAACCAAGTCTGGGACTTGGTTGATTTACCTAAGGGACGTAGAGCCATTGGGAACAAGTGGGTTCTCAAAATCAAGCATAAGGCTGATGGCTCCATCGAGAAATATAAAGCTCGCCTTGTTGCGAAAGGTTTCACGCAACAGGAAGGAATAGACTACGAAGAGACTTTCTCTGCTGTCGTGCGTTTTACCTCCATTCGCTTAATTCTGGCAATGGTGGCTTGTTTGGACCTCGAGTTACATCAGATGGATGTAAAGACTGCTTTTCTTAACGGAGAACTAGATGAGGAGATCTACATGGAACAACCAAACGGGTTCGTACAAGAAGAAAACAAACATAAGGTTTGTAAACTTCGTAAATCCATATATGGTCTTAAACAATCCTTAAGGCAGTGGTATATACGCTTTCAAGAAGTAGTTTTGTCGTATGGTTTCTCCATGCTCGACGAAGACAACTGCGTATACATTAAGAGGATTAAGAACAAGTATGTAATTATGTCTCTTTATGTAGATGACATACTTATAGCCGGAAATGATAAGCGTCTTATCATGGATATCAAAGCTTGGCTTTCATCCGTCTTTGAGATGAAAGACATGGGTGAAGCTGTATATATCCTTGGGGTTAAGATCTCAAGGAATCGTTCCAAGAAACTTCTTTTCTCTCTCAAGAAACATATATAAAGAAAGTTTTAGAACGGTTTAATATGCAGGACTGCAAGCCAATTGATACTCCAATAAGCAAAGGCGAGGGTCTATGTTTGGAAATGTGTCCCAAAGATCCAAAAGAAAAGAAAGCTATGGAAAAGGTTCCATACTCCAGTGCTGTCGGGAGTCTGATGTACGCCATGATGTGTACCAGACCGGATATTTGCTATGCTGTTGGTATGGTAAGCCGTTACCAATCCAACCCAGGACATGCACACTGGAAAGCGGTGAAGAGGATATTAAGGTACCTCAAAGGGACTGCGGACTATGCGTTGTGCTATCAAGGCAATACCTTGAGACTCGAAGGCTATACCGATGCTGATTGGGCAAGTGATCTCGACGAGTGAAGATCTACCTCAGGCTTTGTTTTCTTGCTCGGGAATGGTGCAATATCCTGGAGCAGCAAGAAGCAAACCTGCATCGCCCTATCAACCATGGAAGCCGAATTTGTAGCATTCAGCATGGCGGTCCAAGAAGCTGTTTGGCTTAGGAAATTCTTAGACAGGCTGACGGATGCCACTGACTCGAGCACTGTTCCTATATACAGTGATAGTCAAGCTTCGATTGCCTATGTCAAAGATCCTAAATTTCATTGTAAGACCAAACACATTGATATTCGATTCAAGTTTGCGAAGGACTATGACAAACGGAAGGAAGTAGACATAGGATACATATCCACGCATAAGATGATAGCGGATCCCCTTACTAAGGCGATCCCCAAAGATGTGTTCTTCAAACACTTATCATCTATGGGAATGCGTAGGTGCTGAGCTGTATCATGTAATATTTCCCATGTCTATAGAAGATCAAAGTTTAATAAAAAGAAGAAGTTTTTTTTATATATTGCATACAAGTTTCTTACAAATGATTTTATATACATTTGTGTTTAAGTCTCAGCTATTTTATTGTGTGTATGTCGGACAGATTAAGGTTGGCTCTCTCACATAAGCAACCGCCTTATCTTATTAGATGGATAAGATAGAGATGAGACTAGTTTAAAGTCAAAATCATTAGACAAATGATTTAGAGTCGTGACTTAAACAAGATAGTCGAATGAAAGATCTGCATCATATGGATGATTACAAAAGATCTGAGATCTGTATCACAAGGATATTTAAAAGAGATCTCATAGGATTTTTTAAATCCTATCTGTCTTATGCAGGATGAGAGTCCGGGAATATTTCATGGGTAGTAAGGGGACTCAAAAGATAGGCACTGTGGTGTCTGATCTTTCATCCGTACAACATCATTAAGACATACTCTCCCTGGGAAAGGAGTGATGTTGTAATACGTGTTCATACCATGTATGCATTTCGACCACTGAGTTAGTAGTAATAGTGTTTGCTATTATGTGAGACTCTAAGGCCATATGGGTCTTAACTCTTACCCTCAAGGACTTCAATTGGTTCCTTTAGATTTGATGAGATGATCGCTATCCTAGCGTGTTGCTAATGGGCTATGATAATTCGGCTCGGCGGGGCACGTTAGAAAAGTGAATCAAGTCAAGATCAGAAGGTTCGCAAGAAGAGGAAGATTGATTTCATATTCGCATTTGGACTTTAATGATTCAAAGCTGGCCAGCCAATTGTGATCCAGATGTGATTCAATTGTTGAATATAAAGTATAAGAAATGTGAAGAAATAATCTAGGGTAAAGCATGCGTTGAACTACTCAACTTTGCACCTTCGAGGTCGTTGTGTATCTCTAACAAGTGCACAACAACAGACTCTACGCGCATGACGGTCGCACGGTCTATTTCTCGGTATGATAGATGAAAGAACTAAGAGAAAGACGTTCTCTTACAATCCACTCAAGTGTGAGTGGGAGATGTTGGATATGGATGACGTTTGTACATCCTTGTAGGGGATGTACGAGGGAATACGAACCTCGAACGTCGCGTACACGAAGTCGTGTGCAAAGGGAATCTGTTCCCTTGCGGAGAGGATCTCTAGATTAGTGGGAAAGTCGCATTATATATGCATACGTGCATGCGACATATGGCTAATAAAGGGGGAATATCTTAAGCTTATGTTGTACCATGCATATGGTACAACTTAAGCTTATAATGTGCCATGTATGATGGTACACTTTAGTTAAATTGTTCCAAAGGAACAATTACTCCTAAAATAACTACCTTTGGGGCTATAAATAAGACCCAAGTCTTAGCCATTTCCTTACACTTTTTGCATGGTATTCTTGCCTTGCATTTCATTCTAGCGAAGCTCTGCCGAAATCCTTCCTCTCTCTTTATCCAAGTTCTTAATCTAAAAGTAGAGATTTAGATTGTGGATTTAGTAGCCTTACTCCGTTCGTGAGAAGACTCGATCCGTCGTGGCGAATCCGAAGGCGAAGTTCCGAGACTACCGTGCCGCATACGCAAGCGTAAGTCTCAACTTCATTTATCGATCCTAACTCTGTTTTGACAGGATCCTACAGACTACACCGGCCATGTATCACTGTGCAGGTGCCTATAAAGGCTTTAGCAGGCGACTGCCACTCATGATGGATTTGAGCTGATAAAAGACAACTTACGCACTTGTGCATTCAGGCGACTGATGAACAATGTCCTGGAACCTGATGGTTGACATGCACTTGACAAACGTACTTCATTCGTCTGTCACAGAAGATGGATTGGAGCTCAAAATGACTAGTTGTGTACTTTGGTTCACAGGCAACTGTTGAGAAATGTTCAGGCGCCTGTTGGTTGACAACCGCCTGTCTTTTGTACTTAGGTCGTATGTACCAAAACTCAAGTATGGAGTCAAGGAATAATGACTTGAGCCTATGTAGAATAGCCATCTGTTGAAGAATGGCCAGGCACCTAGTGATCACTAGTCTCCTATCATGCCATCAACAGACACATGTTGGAAGTCCAATAAATCCAATTAAGTTATTATCATCGGAAACCTATTGGATTGGTTTCTATAATGATCCTAAGGTTCACTAAGATGGTTAATGCATATGCATGAATGAGTATGACCATCTAATCAAGTCAACCAACTAACACAAAAAAGTAAAAGACATGAATGAAAATATTACATGCATTACATTCATTACTTCTAAGTGCATTACTCTTCAAGCTTGAGTAGCCTTGATTCTCTCCATTATCTTACAAGCTTTGGCCCCACTTGATGAGCTTCCTTTCATCAAGCTCCCAAGTCATGTCAATGCTCTACTTGATGTCCATCCTTGCACTAAGCTTTTCGTCTCCAAAATGGTATTCTTCAAATGTTAAACATGAGATTAAAACATAGAGAGTCATTAGCAAAAACATAATGTTGTGATCATCATCAAAACTATATTGGACTAAAAAGTCAATACCTAACATTCTCCCCCTTTTGATGATGACACACATTATGTAAAAGATAAATAATTAAAGCACAATGCTAATGAGCTCCACCTACTTTTATGCACTAATTGAAAATAAATAACCAATAATGCTTCAAATCAATTGTGACATATAATATGAATTACATAAACCATATATCTCTCTATATGATTTACATAATCCATATCTCTCTACTCCTTGTCATTGTCAAAAAAGTGGACCCAACATATAAGAAATAACTCTTGTCATTGATTCCTTTAAAATGTGGGAAGAAAAATAAGAGAGTAAGATATGTTTGATACCTAATTGTAAACTTAAGTGTGTATTAATAAATATCACATGCTCCTCTAGATCATAGAAAGTTTCAAAATGTTGACTCCTATGATCTAATTCCAATTAATTGGAGCCAAGGGCCTAAATTGTATCAATGCACTGATATAAAAAGTTCAAGCATCATTGATACAAATGACATTGCCAAGAGAAATTATAGCATAAACAACATTGGTAATATCAATAGGTTGATTTTGAGACCACAAAACCAAATGTAGGAAATGATCTCAAATAACCCAACATAAGAGTTAAAATATGTTTTAAAATAAATTTAAACATACATGACATACTAACTCCCTTATTGTCATATATATGGAATAACAAATGCATCTAAGATAATGAATCTCCAAAGTCCCATTTTCACGAAAGATAGTTTGAAAATATTTTCAAAAACATGAAAAATAACACACAATCAATGGGTATGCTAAGATAAAGAAATATAAGCATAATACACATGCAATATACACATATGAGAGAGGCCTATAAATTAGGAAACCAAACCCAAGAAGAGTTTGATTTCCTAACATAGTCACATGAGGTGATCACATCCTAACTAAGGAGTTGATATAATTATCCCTCTCTTGCACACTAACCATAGTGGGAATCCAAAGACTTACGGATTTCCTAGGCAATGGTTTTTGTTGAGTATTGTACTCTCCACCTTGATTTTGATGATGATCAAACACAAATCATTGGGACTTACTCTTGTGATTGCAGTTAGCTATAAAGTCACCAATTAGATTCAAGAAGATCAAAAGTGACTACACGTGTTGATTCAAGTGGAGGACTTGGTAGATCAACAAAAGTGAAGCATTGGCTTGAAGAACTCAAAGGCTACATCAAACCTCAAGCCAATGGCATCAACAAATGAATGGAGATTCAATCGAGAGAATAGATAGGAATGGTTGAGTCAAAAGCTTCGAAGACCATGACGTTGAAGATATTCAAGTCATTCAACTAAAAGACTCAAGTCCATGAAGATTTATGGAGATCGTCGCCAAAGTAATTTGTTCATCTCAAGCGACGCCCCAAGACCTCCTCAGAATACGTGATCGTTGTGCCTGGAGCTTCGTTGAAGCTCAAGGAGTATTCATGAAGTCAAGGGTTTCGGATTCTCCATGTTGAAACTTTGAAGACGGTTTGTCGTGTTTACTTTTATTGTCTTCTAGCTTCGGTTTTGTAGAATGTTAAGCCTTGAGTAGTACTTGCCTAGAAATCTTCATAACTTTCATATCTTATCTTTAGGATTGCCTTAGAAGCCATTAGAAACTTTCCCGTAGCTTATCGATTCATTTCTCGGCTTCGTATGCATCTTAGTTGGTTCAAGTAGAAGAACCAACCGACTAGATGACGATCTAGTCGGTTGGAAATTCTTCTTGAACCGACTAGACATCCTAGTTAAATTCAGCCCATTCACTGTTGGTCAATTAGTCGGTCCAAGAAGGTTCACCGACCGACTAGATGACGATCTAGTCGGTTGGAAATCCTTCTCAGACCGACTAGTTGTCCTAATCTATTCAAGACCATTTATTGACCAATTAGTCGGTCCAAGAAGGCTCACCGACCGACTAAATGACGATCTAGTCGGTTGGTGTTTCTTCTCAAACCGACTAGTTCTCCTAGTGAATTTTGACTTCTTTACTATTGACTGATTAGTCGGTCCAAGAAGGCTCACCGACTGACTAGTTGTCAAACTAGTCGAGTGATGTTTCTTCTTAGACCGACTAGTTCTTATATATCTTGAATTCACTATCTTTGCTGTCAACCTTCTAGTTGGTCCAAGAAGGTTCACCGACCGACTAAATGACGATCTAGTCGGTTGGCGTTTCTTCTCAGACCGACTAGTTATTCATATCTTGATCTTCGATGTCTTCCTTCTAGTCGGTCCAAGAAGAATCACCGACCGACTAGTTGCAAAACTAATCGGTCAGTGATCCTTCTTAGACCGATTAAGCAGCTTCAGAATAGAGCCGTTGGAGCATTTAATGCCATGATTTTTGTGACTGTTTTCTCTCTTCCCTATATAAGTTTGAGTGCTTCTAACCAGGGATCCAAGGCTGAAATTAGAGACATTTTCACATCTTTGAGAAGAGCCATTCAACTCCAATTTCAAGCTCTCTCATCTCACAAGAATCTCTCTCTCACTCTTTGAGCACTAATTCCTAAAGAGAGATTCTCATTTCTTGTGAGCTTCTCAAGCTAAGAGCTTGAATCTAAGTCACCAACTCCTCCCTAGCCATCTATTACTGCTCATCTTGGTGGAGCTAGGGTTTGGTGATCTCATCTTCCTCAAAATCCATTCTTGCCCCATATTGGTAAGTATTTCTCAAGGCATATGATTTTGTGGTAAGAATTTTTATATTTCATTCTTTATACTTCATATTTGTTGTATACTCACGGTAGTGAGAGGTTTGGCTTGATCTCAAGTTGAGGGAGTCAAGATTTCATTTTGCTCTCGGTTTGTGAGAGTGTGCTTAGTCCCATGTTGTGGGATTAAGGTGCTTTGCGTGTTCCCGGGTTGTGGGATACACAGACATCGATTGTAGGTCGATTGCACTTGTTGGAGGTTTTCCACAAGTGGGCTAAAGGAAAGCCCCAGTGGTTTTACTAGAGTATCCGGAGGGGATCTGGGTTTTGCTGGATTAGGGCACCGGTAACAAGTCGGGGAGACTTGGGTGGCACCGAACCAGGGTAGATTGCTTGTTAGCATTGCATTATTGCTTGTGTTGTTGTTCACTTATTGTATTCCGCATTTGTTGGTTAATTAGGGTTTTATTTGGCGTAAATTCCTTATAATTCTATAAAACACTATTCACCACCCCTCTTAGTGTTGGTTCCTCATAGCACAGGGTCACTACAATTGGTATCAGAGCAAGGTTATAGCTATGGCAACCAACAACAACAACACACGATGCCCTCTTCCACCATATCTCCTCGGGCCCAACTATCAAATTTGGTGTGTGAAGATGAAGGCTCATATTCAATCCATCGATGAGGATTATTAGAAGCTTGTGGAGAAGCCCTTTCGTGCACCTACCACTTCTGTACATAAGTGGACAAATGAGCAAAAAGAATTGGTGAAGAAACATGAAGAGGTAATGCATATCTTGCTTGATTTTTTAACTTATGATATTCTTATGCGTGTGTCCAAGGCAACAACGGGATATCAAATATGGCACATGCTAGCGGAGCAAGAAGAGTCCACCTAAGAGATTCATTCATGGGTTTGATGGCACAAGAGGATGTCTCTAGTGACGAATCAAGCGATTCAAGTGAAAGCGATAGTGACGATGAAGAGGTAACAACGGATGATCTTAAAATTGAACTTAAGCAATTATTTGATAAATACCAAAAAGCTTATGCATAAATATTGTGATTCTAAGAATAAGATTGCTAGTCTCTCTAACACATCTTCATATATCACCTCTAACAATGACACCATTGTTGAGACACTCGCTATTGAGAAAGCAAGTTTTCTTACTCAAAATGGCATGTTGAGAAATGAGGTAGAGTCCCTCAAATCTCAACTTGATCGTGTTTCTATTGTGGATAGTAATGATCTTGAGATTGAAAATCTTCAATCTCAAAACACTTTTTTGGGAATTGAGAATGAGGATCTCAAATCCCAAGTGCACGAGCTCACCACACATGCATCCACCTTGGATGCTTCTATTTCTTCAATTTCGAAGAAATATGAGCTCATGTCCTCCATTGTTGAGAGATTCAACAAGGGAAAGGACAATTTGGATGATTTGCTAAAGAATCAACTACCGACAAACCATCGTGTTGGCCTTGGTTATTCTAAGGCAAGTGCATCCAATGCACGCACCTCCTATAGTGAAGTAACTATAGATTTTGTGAGGCCATCCTCCGGTGCATCCATGAGTGGTGTCTATAACAACTTGGGTAGTTCTACTACTAAGGAAACCACCACTCCTATTCCTCCCTCCTTTGGAAAGAAACCCACTTTGGGTGGGTTTCCAAAGAAGGGTCATGCATTCATGTACACCAATACTATGCCACGTAGGAACACACCTCCTACTCCACATGTTCAAACGAATGATGGTTTTTATGCTCCACACTCACGAGCACGTGCAAACACTCATTTGAGACACTCTCATGCACGTACTCATGCTCATGCACCTTCACATGCTTATGATCATATATCACATCCTCGTATGCATGCTTATTCTCCTGATCATCCTCATGCATATACACCTCATATTCATTCACGTATGTATGCAATACCACACCATGGATCATATGCCCATCATCATGCTTTAGCACAACACATTGCTCCATACACACATCATCATGCTCTTGCTAGATCTCATGGTCCTAGGCCACATGCACCGCGTATAGATCAACCTTTTGTGCATGCAACCACTAGGAAGAGGATACCCAAATCATACACTATTTGGGGTCCGAAGAACACTAGCAATCATGCTAAGGATATGTATGTGAAATCTTATATTCATGATATTATTTTGAATGATGATTATGTTAGAAAATCACGGTCCTCTTGGACTTGGTTTCCGAAGGGTTAGTTTCTGTTGACCCTTCATTGCTCGGTACCATAAGTATATTTTCATTTTATGGGTACCAAAGCATTTGTGTTAAGATTTGATTTATTCTTTTGCTTGCATTTTGGTCTTGGATGCTCATGTGTGATTAGAAACGTAAATTCATATTGAATTTAATTTCCATTGCATGATTATTTGTAAATCATTGTGTTTATGATTTTCATGTTTAGAATATTTAATATTTCTTCTTGCAACACATGCGTTGGCTCATATTCATATTTTGTTGCATGTGATACATGTCATGCATTTGGATTATAATATATATATATATATACTTATTTTTGGTATAATTGGTATATGCATGTATTTGGTTAAATATTTATCTTGTAACATGATTGCATGTTTCTTAAATATTGTGTATGATTACATTAGGATATGTGTTACAATTATTTGAATTTAGTATATTAAATTAGTTTCCTAACCCATAGGATCCAAAAAGGTTTTTGGATACCAAAATGATGTTTTCTAGGTTCAATCCACATTGGGATACCAACCCTACCAACTCCTTGATTTGTAAAGATTCTCACTCAAATGGAGTTGTTGGTGCTTAAGTGATGCACCAAAGTAGGGGGAGCTTAATGTTGTAAGTATATTCTTACATTCGGTATCTATGTGTGTTGAATACATAAAGATGTCACTTTGTGTTTGAAACTATCTCATGCATATCCTATGTTTGCATATTGTGTGTCTTGTATGTCATTCATACCTATGTATTTCACGTGTGTCAAATTCTTGACTGATGTGCATTGTGTATTCATAATTCTTACTCATATGTTTATTCAAGGATTATTTATAACATGTGGCTTAAAAATTTTCATGTTAGAATTAATGCTCATTTGCATGCTTCACACACGGGACACGCTTATATTTATGTTCCTCTTCACGAGCGTGAATCCCAACTTCCTTCTCATGCCTCTAGACAACTTCTTAAGAATCCCAAATCACTATCTTTTGGATTCCTAAGAATGTTTCTAGGCATGATATGAACACACTTATAGAATCGTATATTAGGAATGACATGTTTGATTGCTATCAGGGCATTACATTTGGTATCAGATTAGTTGAGTTCGTCCACTTCCCCCAACATCATTATATGCCATTACATTTCTCTCATATTATGTTGTGCATATAGATTAGTTGATTTCTCTGACTCTTGGTGATTTATTATCAATTTTCCTGTCTTGTTGATATGCCAAAGGGAAAGAGAAATTTGGTTATGAAAATTAATACTTTATGCTTTTCATGCACACTCTTTGTGGTATTACTTTTCATGCCTTCCTTCAATATGTGTTGTGCCGTGAATATTTATTTTGTGCACATATGCATATTGAACGAGGAATCTTTCTTGCACACACTATTGTATTAGATGTGTGTATTCATAATGATGTTGCGTGATTAAATCATATGCATAGGAATTATTAGTCTAGGTGTTTCTAATTTCTAATGATTGAGAATTGTTAATTCCTGATATGTATGATTTTTGAGATTATAATAACTCTTATCAATGCATGTCATTCATTTCTAGTGATGACAATTGGTAAATGATTGGTTATTGGACTACTTGATTTTGTTCATTAACCTATTGGATCCAAAAAGTTTTTGGATACCACCAATTGTTGAATTGTCAGATTATTGTGCAAGATGCCTACCCTACACACTCCTTGGTTTACAAATGATGGATCAATTCAAAGGAAAGGATGGTGCATTGGAGATGCACACTTTAGGGAAAGATAAATGGTTGTAAGTATGTGTTTTGCACAATTGGTATGTTAATATATTGGTTTTGACTACCATGTTTACAATTAGTATTTTAATATATTGGATTTGTGTAATATAGCATACTTCTTCATTAGCTCATTCTTGTCACACCCTCATGGAGATTGTTTGTTTATGTGACTGCCATGTTCATGTATGTCATATATGTCTTATTACGACTCATGTATCATGGTAGCTATAACATTCATATAATGAATTGGTTAGTTGCTTATTGATGTTCATGGATTATTTAGACCATATCATGATTTGTCATACCATTCTAGTAGAATCATTCATTTCTTTATGGCATGCTATACTTCATCACTTTATACATAATTCATGCCATGTAATAAGATTAATGATTTAGGATCTTTATGCGTATTTGTTCATTGTATCACCACACGTCTCATACTTTTCCTATGGTTTGTATGATTATCTTTATGAGACGTATTGATATGATTTGGGGTGATCAATGTATGTTACTTGTCTTTTTAATTACTTCATGAATGTTGTTTAGCTATAATTTTATTCAAGAAATCTTTCATGTCTATAGCTAAATCTCTCATGTATGATATTTACACGATCATATAAGCGTTATATTATGCTTGATGATATGTATATTCTGTCATAGATATTCCTCCTTGAATATATCTAGATGCACTATGACTACTTTGATGTTACCTCCGATTATATTGTGCTTACACATGTCTTTTTATTCTATTCGCACAATTGGTATGCATGCTTGCAATGTTCATGATAACTTTATTCGTTTATGTCCTACCTTGTGACTTTGATCGTAGACTATCTTCATGCCTTTGCTCAAAAGATATTTTATCACATTATGCCTCATGTTGAACCCTTTGTGATAATTGAGCTAGGATGAAATCATATCTCTATTTGTTCACTTGGTTTTCTTCTCAAGTGATGTCATGATCTTGACACTATTTGCCTGCTTTGCATACTTTGTTAGACTACATTTGGTATCATCTCTACATATCATATCTACATTTGGTATCATATTTACAATTATTAGACTATTGATATTGGATATCATCTTTACATGATCTTGCTTGATGCTAGTTTTGAGCTTATGATATAGTGCTTATCTTCCTTATGCTCATAGCATTCCATGCTTATCTTTGACTCATTATGTGAGTATCTCTTCTGGAATGCATGCTAGTACTATGGGTCTTTTGAACATTGATTCAATTGGTATTCTTGTGTACTAAAATTGTGTATACCATACATTTTATGATGTTACTATCTCCTTTTGGCATAACACTTTTGTGTGATATAGATATTTGACATTCATTTTCATTGTATCACCTTGTCACCCCACATCGCACACTTCACTTATATTTGGTATGCTTACTTTTGGAGATGCTTTGTGGAGTTTAGCTAGAGATACTTTTGGAGATGGCTTGGTATGTCTACAATTGGTTTCTCATGCCATTATTCTTAATGTGTGTTATTATAACATAACTTTGTACACATGGTTAAGAATTTTCCATAGTCATGCATGTTTACTTCGTCGCTCGACGATTATATTGATTAAATAAATTTGCTTGTATGAAAACATAGAATTGTTTTCCATGCACTAAATTATGCTTAATATATCTTGCCAAGTTTACAATTAGTATCACAGGACAGTCTATCACATTATGCTTAATGTTATAAACTTTGTGATAATTGAGTTTGTTTGGGTATTTGACACTATTTGATCACTTGTTTTTCTTTCACAAGTGATGTCATGATATTTGCATTGTCACTTTTCTAACACTGCTCACACTACTCTTTACAATTAGTATCTAATGTAAAATTTTATCACATATGCTTATTACTTATCTTTTTGTGATAATTGAGGGTGATTGAGTTGTTGTTGGATATGTGCTCTTGCAATTGATATCTTTATTTCGATATCATGTTTTCAATTGGTAACTTTACAATTGGTAACTTTACAATTGATATACCCCCAAATCAATTGATATATCCTTTATGTTTTCCACTCTATTGTTGCATTTGTTGTTTCTATACCCACATATCTTTTTGTTAATGACAAAGGGGGAGAGAAATAAGAAATAAACAAAGGATGTGCTTATTAACTGTTGAGTGTTAAACAATAACTTGAATCATATAGACTTTATGTATGTTCGTTCATGTATATGATTCAGGGGGAGCATTGGTGATTACCTTGGTTTATATTGATTACATTATATATATATATATATTGGTAATCATGCTCATGTTTATGATGTGTATCACTGATCGGCCCCGGATATACACCCGGAGAACGATTGTAGTTTTACCGCAAGCGCACGGTCAAGTGGCGAGCGTGTATCGAACACGAGGAGGTGGTGTTGGTTCCAATCTATCATAGGTTGGTTTGACTACGAATGTTTTATTGGTGGAGATGGTTATGGTATGATGTAATGGCAATGGTGGTGGATGTCGGTGTCGGTGATAAAGAATTCGGTCAAATATCGATTCAAATACAATATAATAAAAGTGTCTAGGGCTAGGGAATTCCCACTACGGATCGTCATACATCATTGTAAATAATGAATCTCAATATTACTAGACTTGAGTTGAGGTGAACTAGTCGTAACTGAATAGAGAACCAAGCTCACGCTCTCTCGCTATTGCCGGTCTATAGCAAACCTAGGATAGGGCCCAATCTCTTGCAAACCCTAGCCTAGGCCACTAGCATTAGGATCGACATCATCGTTCAATCGCTCCTCGAGCCCACTCTCGTGCAAACTCGAGTTACGATCTAGGTTGTGATAGTTCGTATTCGTCCAATCTTTTGCAAACGAATATGGGTATAGATTTATAATAAAAATCCTAGCTTTGGTCCAATCTCTTGCAAACCAAGTCTAGAGAATCTCGATTATAAACCTAAATCGAATATCTAGGCCTTCCCATCGATTAGAATCCAATCTCTTGCAAACCCTAGATCGATGGAAATCCCTAGCTATCCGTAATAAATCAATCACAACCTAACCTCCTAGCAATTCTAGCAATTTAGAAATTCATTCATCACAAATCTGAAATTAGATCCATAGGGTTCATCCCCATGCCCTAGAACAAAAAAATCTACTCTAGCATAGCAATAACGATATGAGAATCAATAAAAATCATTGCTTGCATACAAAAAGATAGAAAAACAAAGATTCAAACAATAAGAACAAAATACTTAGCTTGATGAAGATCTTCAATCCAAAATACAAGCTTTTAGATCCAAGAGGGGGCCTAGGGCATGGCCTAACCTCCAAAAGAATCTCTAAGAAAAATGTTGGGAACCTTAAGAAAACATAATGGGGATCCCCCCTAATGGTGGCTACAAAACCCTTATATATCCCCCCAAAACCCTAGCAAGAAACCCCTAGAAAACCCCTCAAATTCGTGCCCAAAAACAGCCCAAACCGCAACTTAAAATCTGGGCCCGCCGCCGACTCGGCCGAGTAGAAAATGTGACTCGGCCGAGTGGAGATTCCTGCACTGCAGCGTCAACTTGCAGAAATTCTCCAGATTTCATCCGACCTCCGATTGGCGTGTTTTTGGCGGCGTTGGAACCGTCATGAAGTCTACTATCCATAAACAAATATGAGAAAAATACTTTGATTGCTGGAATGATAGAAGATTTCAAAAGAGTGGGAGGCTGTCTGAAAATCTGGGCGCTGCGTGTCCTCGGCATCACTCGGCCGAGTGGACTTCTCTACTCGGTCGAGTGACAGACCCTATAAAATTCCAGTAAGTCGGGGGTCTTGGGGGGTCTGTCTTCGGAGGTGGCTCGGCCGAGTGGCTTTACTCACTCGGTCGAGAGGCATTCGGCACTCGGCCGAGTCGGAACCGTCAAAAGCCTGTACATTTCCAGTAAGTCGGCCTCTTTTGATGGTGGATTTCTCATGCCACTCGGGCGATGCGATCTCCTTACTCAGCCGAGTGGGATATCATCCCTCAGCTGAGTGCACGCCTAATTCCTTCAGTTGGAGCGTGTCCGGTCTGGTCGGCCGAGTGGTCTTCTTGCTCGGCCGAGTGAGTGCTCCACTCGGCCGAGTGGCATGCTGTAAATACCCAATCTTCTCTGTTTCTCCTCATCGTCGCTCCTACGGAGTTCCTTCTTCTTCCACCCGTCTCCCATCGCCGAATAGCCCTCAAAAGAGCCTTGGGTGGCGCTCCGGAGCGGGTGCAAGTCCCTTAAGCTCATTTTTGCTCCCGATCGCTCCATATTTCCTGAAATCCGACAAAAACAAGAAATAGTGAAAAGTAACACAATATCGTCAAATACTCGTGAAAATCGTAATATGAGCAATCGAAATGGCGTGAAAACATGCAGAAAAAAGGTGTAAAATATGGAGTGATCAAAATCCCCCAAGCTTACCTCTTACTCGTCCTCGAGGAAGATAAGTAGAGAGACGGACTCGGGAGATGAAAATAAAGAAAATGAAATAAAAAAGAAAGAACACGAGGTGGAAGGGGTCGCTAGATTCTTCTCTCGGATCTCAAGTCATACGCTACACATCACGATAACTTGGAAAATACAAATCACATGCTATAAGGATTTCATATCTTACATAAACATGGTACTTGCAAGTTTTAAGAACAACAAAAGGGATTCTCTAAATTCATACAATCAATTCATATCCACGTCACGCATTTCATAGGATTTAATATACAAATGTTGGCAATGCACTTTTCAATCAAAAGTTATAAATGAAGCATATAAGAATCACACCAAACATGCAATGGAGAATGGAATAAATCATGGCATTCTCATATTTATGTCGATTCATAAGAAATCTCCATAACTAAAGTATTTTGCTAAGTTTCAGCATTATCAAACTTCCTCATTCGTGCACCTCTCCACTCTAATGTCGTACTCACTCATATGGTCACACGAGTTCACCCCCCCAAGCTTAGCTTGAGGCATCGCATCTAAAGGAATATGATAGTGGAAAATGGGATTTTTGCCTTGGTTTTCCCAAGTATTTTGTGGCTCCAATAATGAGGTAGAGAAACATTTTTCTTTTTCTTTTGGACTTTGTTTCTCATTTTTTTCTTTTTGGATTTTTGTAGGAGCTATTTGATTTGTATTTTTGGTTTTTTGGCTCCTTTTTGGCTTTTTGGACTTTTTGGAGCAAACTTTTCTTTTGGAGGGATTTTTTTTGGGAAATAGATGCGATATAAGTAGCTTTAGGAGGTGAACTCAAGTGACAGGTAGAGAATAAAAAGATATATGTGGAGAAAGAAATAATGTAACACTCGGTTCACTCTAAGATGTGCACGAACGGTTCAATAAGATAATACTTCAACTAAAACTTATATGTAAGCATGGATATTCTCAATCATCTCAATAAAAAGTGAAGTCAAGCGGTAAAGCACACAATCATATCAGGCATGCAACAGAAGGTGAATAAGACAATAAAACTGATGCTTCAGATATACTAATGATGCGTGAATCTTGGTGCATTTCCAACAAAAGCATACGAAACACTAATCAATACATTCAGTTTCAATGAATACCATGCAATTACTTAGAGGAATCATCAAAATAAATAAATTTGCAAGCATATGTGAATAGCAAGACTATGGAATACTCTAGGTAGCATGGCAAGGAATAATAAGCATCGTGATGGTTGCCAAAGCAATAAGAGATATCATCATAAGGAACACATCTAGCAAAAGAAGAGAAAGGAAAATAAAGATATAAAATAAAAGAGAGGAAAGAAAAGAAAAAACAAGCATACAATATGGTGCATGAACACACATGAAAGGAAAATAAGATGGAAAAATCGAAAAGATGATGCAAAATTTTGAAAAAATTTTAAAAAACCCTAAAATAAAGTAAAAATGCAACTAATGCATCTAAATGGCATGGAAATGCACTCCCCCAAGCTTAAACTTCACATTGTCCTCAATGTGATCATAAAAGGGAAAATATGAGGAACAAAGATAAATATGAGGGAGGTGAATGAAAAATGATGAAATGAATGAAATGAAATCCTAATGCAACAACATGCATATGCAATGATGCATGAGAGCGCTTTCCCCCAAGCTTATGCTAAACAATCCTATTCAAAGGACTTAATCAATAATGTCATGGCTTTGCAAAGCGTGATCAAGTCAAATGAATAAGAAAGTGAGTATTCACTTGAAAGAAATGCTCGATGGTGGTGAGCAAAAGGATGTGGCGTATCAAAATATGGAGAGGGGAATTAATATATATAATGGGTTTGGGGTATAAAAGATTTTTGTGCCCGTCATATGAGGTGATATTTATTCAAACAAATCTATACGGTCCTCTCGCTGTCGAGAGGATTCGGGTTTATTGAAAGCATAAAAATTTCTACACTACTGGATTGATATCACCTATAGCAAAAGGCGGATCCAGTATCTTTACCGATGCAGACAACTGCTCCAACTGCTCCTTCTGTGGCTCTGCTAGACGCGTATGTCCACAGACTCCAGCAATGCGGCTTCCAGCATCTCTCCAAGGACTCCACCTGTACCCTGCAAGAGATAAGCCGCATCAATCTGATGTGGATAATTCTTCCCCAAAATAAATGTATTCCAAAGAGGGTCATCAACATAAGTATTTAAAATTAAAAACGGTTGACAACACTTCCCTGGAAATAAATCTCTACTCTCGTATACCACGTTGATCAACTCCTCGTTGTTCGCCTCAGGTTGTTCAGGTAGCTTCGGCATATAAGCATGGGTTTCATCAGGCAACTCCTCATCATCGTCAGACTTATCCCATCGCACCTCCTGATCATAATCAATAGCATCCATTGGTGCTAACTCCTCGCTCTCCTCCTCGTATACGTCCCATCGTACCTCTTGATCATATGTACATGAATCCGCCAAAAGGTGCAATGAGTAGTCAAAATCTGAACCATAGTAAACATCATACACGGGAGGGGAATCAAATGTAAGAAACGAGGGGGTAAAGAGATCTCCCTGAATGGGGGCCATGAGCTCCGTGGGATAGTCATCGGCGTCAGTGGCAGGGTGGTCCTCTGAGGGATGCTCGGCCTCTGTAGAAAGTAGAGGTGGCTGCGGTAGCTCAAAAGGAGGAGGGTAATGCTCGGGATCCTCATGAGTGGTTGTGTCCTCGTCCCAATGCAAGACCTCCTCGGTGACAAGGTCTGGCTCCGCATGTACGGCCTCCTCAAAAACAAGCTCTGGCTCATGTGGGTGGCAAGGGGGAGCGACGATGGCACAAGCTGATTCTGCAGTATCGGGTGTTGTGGTCTAGTCGGGGGTGACAATATCAAAGCGCATAATACCTCCCCCAAGCTGAACGTGGACATCCTCCTCAGGCTCCTCAGGTATAGAAGGCAATGTAAACGTCATCATCTCCTTTTCATGGCTTCTTCTTCGTCTTTGTCCTGGAGCTCGAGGCACCCGATTGCATGGCTTGGCCTCCTCAATAGTAGGTGCAGGTGGCTCTATGGGCTCATGTATCTTGACCGCGGTATAAAAGTGGGTCTTGTGCCCCTCAATTAGGGCGTAGACTCCATCATCAATTGTGCCTGTGGAAGAGATACGATGAGTAATAAAGTTTTGAAATTCAAGCTCAAAAGGATCACCTGCCGTTTTTGTCAATGGACCGGAATTTCGAACTATGTCGACAATGTTTCTCAATAGGTCAGTGTACGTGTCCTCCTTTGGCAACTCAGATGTCTCTATTTGTGGAGTGTTGATGGTATAAAGGTGGATATGATCACCTTCAAGTGAAGCATACACTCCATCTATGATAGTACCTGCACTAGAGACATTAGCCATAACAAAATCGATGAATACTTGGTCGTATGGTTTACTCAA
Source organism: Scilla litardierei (assembly GCA_030789695.1). Classification (NCBI taxonomy): domain Eukaryota; kingdom Viridiplantae; phylum Streptophyta; class Magnoliopsida; order Asparagales; family Asparagaceae; genus Scilla; species Scilla litardierei. Next base: position 60,008,529 of record CM061132.1, read on the forward strand.
TGTAACGGTTAGTGAACCAGTAGATCGAGCATCATCTATCATTTGCTCCAAGGTTGCTGCCAACTGTAAATCACTGAACTTTCCCACTTGCATCCTATTCAGAAACTCTCGTGAGGGTCCCCTTAGCCTTCTAGTGAAGATATCAAATAGCGTGGAGTCATTCCACTCATGGTCGGACTCCGTCTGGAACATTTCTAACATTCCTTCAAACCTAGACAAGGCTTCCCCGAAGGATTCTCCATCAGCCTGATAGAATGTAGCGAGATATATGTAGGATTGTATAGAGCCTGCTCGCATTTTCTTTGGAAGCACCATCGCTGCAACAACTGTACCTGATCAATCAAAGTAAACAACCTGGAAAAGACGTCAGTGGTACAAAGAGAGATAAAGACAATAATAGCAGGTGGTGGGAAAAAAAAAATCTCTCAATGTTTTTTTTTGTTTTTTTTAATGTAGTCTAATCAACCTAATTGTGGCAAATTGGCACCCAACGGAAAACACCTCCCCAGCAACGGTGCCAAAAACTTGATCGGCCCCGGATATACACCCAGAGAACGATTGTAGTTTTACCGCAAGCGCACGGTCAAGTGTCGAGCGGGTATCGAACACGAGGAGGTGCTGTTGGTTCCAATCTATCCTAGGTTGGTTTGACTACGAATGTTTTATTGGTGGAGATGGTTATGGTATGATGTAATGGCAATGGTGGTGGATGTCGGTGTTGGTGATAAAGAATTCGGTCAAATATCGATTCAAATACAATATAATAAAAGTGTCTAGGGCTAGGGAATTCCCACTACGGATCGTCATACATCATTGTAAATAGTGAATCTCAATATGACTAGACTTGAGTTGAGGTGAACTAGTCGTAACTGAATAGAGAACCAAGCTCATGCTCTCGCGCTATTGCCGGTCTATAACAAACATAGGATAGAGCCCAATCTCTTGCAAACCCTAGCCTAGGCCACTAGCATTAGGATCGACATCATCGTTCAATCGCTCCTCGAGCCCACTCTCGTGCAAACTCGAGTTACGATCTAGGTTGTGATAGTTCGTATTCGTCCAATCTCTTGCAAATGAATATGGGTATAGATTTATAATAAAAATCCTAGCTTTGGTCCAATCTCTTGCAAACCAAGTCTAGAGAATCTCGATTATAAACCTAAATCGAATATCTAGGCCTTCCCATCGATTAGAATCCAATCTCTTGCAAACCCTAGATCGATGGAAATCCCTAGCTATCCGTAATAAATCAATCACAACCTAACCTCCTAGCAATTCTAGCAATTTAGAAATTCATTCATCACAAATCTGAAATTAGATCCATAGGGTTCATCCCCATGCCCTAGAACAACAAATCTACTCTAGCATAGCAATAACGATATGAGAATCAATAAAAATCATTGCTTGCATACAAAAAGATAGAAAAACAAAGATTCAAACAATAAGAACAAAATACTTAGCTTGATGAAGATCTTCAATCCAAAATACAAGCTTTTAGATCCAAGAGGGGGCCTAGGGCATGGCCTAACCTCCAAAAGAATCCCTAAGAAAACATGTTGGGAACCTTAAGAAAACATAATGGGGATCCCCCCTAATGGTGGCTACAAAACCCTTATATATCCCCCCAAAACCCTAGCAAGAAACCCCTAGAAAACCCCTCAAATTCGTGCCCAAAAACAGCCCAAACCGCAACTTAAAATCTGGGCCCGCCGCCGACTCGGCCGAGTAGAAAATGTGACTCGGCCGAGTGGAAATTCCTGCACTGCAGCGTCAACTTACAGAAATTCTCCAGATTTTATCCGACCTCCGATTGGCACGTTCTTGGCGGCGTTGGAACCGTCATGAATTCTACTATCCATAAAAAATATGAGAAAAATACTTTGATTAGCAGAATGATAGCAGATTCCAAAAGAGTGGGAGGCTGTCTGAAAATCTGGGCACTGCGTGTCCTCGACATCACTCGGCCGAGTGGACTTCTCTACTCGGTCGAGTGAGCTTCTCTACTCGACTGAGTGACAGACCCTGTAAAATTCCAGTAAGTCGGGGGTCTTGGGGGGTCTGTCTTCGGAGGTGGCTCGGCCGAGTGGCTTTACTCACTCGGTCGAGAGGCATTCAGCACTCGGCCGAGTCGGAACCGTCAAAAGCCTGTACATTTCTAGTAAGTCGGTCTCTTTTGATGGTGGATTTCTCATGCCACTCGGGCGATGCGATCTCCTTACTCGGCCGAGTGGGATATCATCCCTCGGCCAAGTGCACGCCCAATTCCTTCAGTTGGAGCGTGTCCGGTCTGGTCGGCCGAGTGGTCTTCTTGCTCGGTCGAGTGGCATGCTGTAAATGCCCAATCTTCTCCGTTTCTCCTCATCGTCGCTCCTACGGAGTTCCTTCTTCTTCCACCCGTCTCCCATCGCCGAATAGCCCTCAAAAGAGCCTTGGGTGGCGCTCCGGAGCGGGTGCAAGTCCCTTAAGCTCATTTTTGCTCCCGATCGCTCCATATTTCTTGAAATCCGACAAAAACAAGAAATAGTGAAACGTAACGCAATATCGTCGAATACTCGTGAAAATCGCAATATGAGCAATCGAAATGGCGCGAAAAAATGCAGAAAAAAGGTGTAAAATATGGAGTGATCAATCACCTATATGATTTGTATTGTGTATGCATATTATTTCTGGTCATTCATGCGATATATACACACCTCATGTGATACACACACTATTAACTGTTGAATGATGCTATTGATTATTGATATTAACTTGATTGGCATCATTGCAGGGGGAGTAAGTATATTTAATGCACAATTATTTGTTTTGTTTATATTTGGATTGTTATCATCAAAAAGGGGGAGAATGTTGAGTATTGGACTCTCCACCTTGATTTTGATGATGATCAAACAAAATCATTGTGACTAACTCTTGTGATTGCAGTTAGCTCTAAAGTCACCAATTAGATTCAAGAAGATCAAAAGTGACTACACGTGTTGATTCAAGTGGATGACTTGGTAGATCAACAAAAGTTAAGCATTGGCTTGAAGAACTCAAATGCTACATCAAACCTCAAGCCAATGGCATCAACAAATGAATGGAGATTCAATCGAGAGAGAAGATAGGAATGGTTGAGTCAAAAGCTTCGAAGACCATGACGTTGAAGATATTCAAGTCATTCAACTAAAAGAATCAAGTCCATGAATATTTATGGAGATCGTCGCCAAAGTACTCTGTTCATCTCAAGCGACGTCCCAAGACCTCCTCAGAACGCGTGATCGTTGTGTCTGGAGCTTCGTTGAAGCTCAAGGAGTATTCATGAAGTCAAGGGTTTCGGATTCTCCATGTTGAAGCTTTGAAGACGGTTTGTCGTGTTTACTTTTATTGTCTTCTAGCTTCGGTTTTGTAGAATGTTAAGCCTTGAGTAGTACTTGCCTAGAAATCTTCATAACTTTCATATCTTATCTCTAGGATTGCCTTAGAAGCCATTAGAAACTTTACCGTAGCTTATCGATTCATTTTTCGGCTTCGTATGCATCTTAGTTGGTTCAAGTAGAAGAACCAACCGACTAGATGACGATCTAGTCGGTTGGAAATTCTTCTTGAACCGACTAGACATCCTAGTTAAATTCAACACATTCACTGTTGGTCAATTAGTCGGTCCAAGAAGGTTCACCGACCGACTAGATGACAATCTAGTCGCTTGGAAATCCTTCTCAGACCGACTAGTTGTCCTAATCTAGTCAAGACCATTTGTTGACCAATTAGTCGGTCCAAGAAGGCTCACCGACCGACTAAATGACGATCTAGTCGGTTGGTGTTTCTTCTCAGACCGACTAGTTCTCCTAGTGAATTTCGACTTCTTTACTGTTGACTGATTAGTCGGTCCAAGAAGGCTCACCGACCGACTAGTTGTCAAACTAGTCGGTTGATGTTTCTTCTTCGACCGACTAGTTCTTATATATCTTGAATTCACTATCTTTGCTGTCAACCTTTTAGTCGGTCCAAGAAGGTTCACCGACCGACTAAATGACGATCTAGTCGGTTGGCGTTTCTTCTCAGACCGACTAGTTATTCATATCTTGATCTTCGATGTCTTCCTTCTAGTCGGTCCAAGAAGAATCACCGACCGACTAGTTGCAAAACTAATCGGTCAGTGATCCTTCTTAGACCGATTAAGCAGCTTCAGAATAGAGTCGTTGGAGCATTTAATGCCACGATTTTTGTGACCGTTTTCTCTCTTCCCTATATAAGTTTGAGTGCTTCTAACCAGGGATCCAAGGCTGAACTTAGAGACATTTTCACATCTTTGAGAAGAGCCATTCCACTCCAATTCCAAGCTCTCTCATCTCACAAGAATCTCGCTCTCACTCTATGAGCACTAATTCCTCAAGAGAGATTCTCATTTCTTGTGAGCTTCTTAAGCTAAGAGCTTGAATCTAAGTCACCAACTCCTCCCTAGCCATCTATTGATGCTCATCTTGGTGGAGCTAGGGTTTGGTGATCTCATCTTCCTCAAAATCCATTCTTGCCCCATATTGGTAAGTATTTTCTCAAGGCATAGGATTTTGTGGTAAGAAGTTTTATATTTCATTCTTTATACTTCATATTTGTTGTATACTCACGGTAGTGAGAGGTTTGGCTTGATCTCAAGTTGAGGGAGTCAAGATTTCGTTTTGCTCTCGGTTTGTGAGAGTGTGCTTAGTCCCAGGTTGTGGGATTAAGGTGCTTTGTGTGTTCCCGGGTTGTGGGATACACGGACATCGATTGTAGGTCGATTGCACTTGTTGGAGGTTTTCCACAAGTGGGCTAAAGGAAAGCTCCATTGGTTTTACTAGAGTATCCGGAGGGGATCCGGGTGTTGCTGGATTAAGGCACCGGTAACAAGTCGGGGAGACTTGGGTGGCACTGAACCAGGGTAGATTGCTTGTTAGCATTGTATTATTGCTTGTGTTGTTGTTCACTTATTGTATTCCACATTTATTGGTTAATTAGGGTTTTATTTGGCGTAAATTCCTTATAATTCTATAAACTGCTATTCAACCCCCCTCTAGTGTTTGTTCCTCATAGCACAGGGTCACTACAGTTTTGCCTTTGTAAGAGGGGTGGATGTGGCATGCATAGGTGTAGAAGTATGTTTCTTGACATGTATACAGTGAGGGGCTTACTTTTTTTTAGCAAAAATGAAGAATTTTTATTTTCCCTCAGCACATTGTGATTTACAAGCTTCTTGTTAGTGTTATTGTTATACAAGAAATCATGGTGATTCTTCTTAGGTTCTTTAGCAATAAGTCTTGATTTTGCACTAAAAGAAGAAATAGAGGTGGGTTTGGTTACCACATTTGGAATATAACCCAACCTTCCTCATACACTAACCGAACGTAAGGGTTAGGTTCACACTAAGCTCGGTCGATCAAGAGGGTATGGTTAAGAGGGTATGGTTCCTTATATACAATCAATGTATAGGGTCATGTTGATTCCTTATACATTCACACTAAGCTCGATCCACTGATAGACTCGACCGAGCAAGTGGGCTGCTTGACCGAACAGCCCGACCGAGCAAGCTTCTACTCGACCGAGTCACTGACTCGGTCGAGACAATGCAGGCTAGTTTTGGAATTTCTTTCGTGGCCCCAGACGAATGCACGGAGCGAGAGTGAAGAGCGGATCTGGGGAGAGCAAATGGGGGCTCTGTTTTTGTATGGTTTGGAATTAGGTTTTGAGAAGGAGAGGAATTTGAAAAACGTTTTGGTAGATATAAGATAATTGAATTATTTTTGGGAGAAAGCCCACGTTCTATTGTTCTTTGCACTTTGGAATCTGCAGAATCTCTTGGGATTGCTATTGGTTATTGTTATTTCTCGTCTTCAGTAAGTAAGTTACTTATTTTCTCGTTTGATCCAATTGCTACATGTTTTCTCTGATAAAAATCATATTTTTATTCGTCACAATCACTATGTATATAAATACAAACTGTTTTTACAACGTCCTTATACTCAATCACTCAAGGCCTTTAGTTCTTCTTTTCATCTTCTTCTCTTTCCTTTACAAGCTCCTCCTTAGTTCTCCCTCCATCACTCCTCCTTCCTTCTTTCTCTCCTTCCTTTTTTTGTTACCTTTTTTAGGAGAAGAATTCGGCCCCCCATAATGAAAGAAAAAAGAGAAAATGAAAATGAAAAGAAAAGGAAAAGGAAAGAATGAGAAGAATTTAGAAGAATGTAGAAGAATGAGAAATAATTAATGGAAGATATATTTCTTCTAAGCATCCCTGTATTTACAAGTTTACTATTCCTACACATGTCATCTTACTATACACACACCCTCTACACTTAATTACAAGTGTGCCATTACTTACACTCACACTCCCAACTAATTACAAAAATGCCACTAACCCTAACCCTTTTCCCACTAAGCCACATACACTAACCATATCCTCTTCTCATTAATAAGGAACCTTCACTCCATACACACACACCCATACACTTAACTAACTAATCACAATTATGACATTCATATATAGCAAGTACAAATGTTAATATAATTACACACTAACATGGTATTCAATACAAACACTTAATACAACTAACAATACGTAATACAAATACAAGTACAACCAATATATTTAACACTAATATGTCACACAAAAATATACACTCAAGTTACTAGTCACACAAGCAACTAATTGCAACAATGCCATCCATCATTACCATATACATATATAATCAATCATGACATCCATCATTACATAGTAATGTAATATGACTACTAAATACACTATATATTTACTATGCACACCCACCTCACTAGAAACAACAATGCCATACATACAAGAGGGTCATCCAATACTATAACAACAATAAGAATAATAATACTAACAATACAAAATTAATAATAATACACAATATTAATCAAGGATTACTATATACACCACATTACTATAGACACTACTACATAAACAAGCAACCATATACACCTTCATGTAAGCAATCATATGCACCCAATTAAGCACCCATATCATATTATATTCCCCTATATAAGGATCCACATAGTCAACCAAATAGGGCATGTACTATACACATACATAGGCTACGATACATACCACACGTTTATACAAGCATAGATACATTATATATCACATAAAAATATCTGCCCTAGCGTACATGACACTATGGGTCATTACATTCTACCCACCTTAAAATCAAGTCTGTCCTCGGACTTCCTTGACTAAGGGGCAACTTAAGGATAAACAGATCTAGACATCAAAGGTCACTCTACCCCGGTCATACATATGCTATAACAGAACGCAAAACATACTCATATACTTACACTTACACAAATACTAATCTACACACATACACCTATCATATGTGTACAGAATCTTACATACACATAACCTTACTAGCATACCCATACTTAAATAAGTACATCCTAACACATACATATATAGTATGCACACTCACATTTAAGCGGCATACATAGAACTACACACCATGCATTCACCACATATATCTCAACATATGCAATAGTTCTACTACACAGACACCTCGAAGTTCAACCAAATACTAACACAGATATGTATAACAATAAACATAAAATACTTGTACACATATGCAAACACATAACCATACATAGATATACAACCGACTATCCATGTCTACCCTCAGGGACTCTACACATTGGCTCCTAATGTCAGAACTCCATCATAAGGATTGACACCTACTCACCTTAAGACTCAACTACCCTCGGAACACCACATGTACTAACCTTTCACAGCCACAGTGAGGAGACCTGTATAGGCCACCAAATGTAATGCTCTGCTCCCCAGGATACCTGACAAGTACGAATCCATATCAGCTATTCCCAAAGAGGCAGGTGCTACAAAGGGAAATACGAAAAAAACTCAAGCAGGTCCACTGCGCACTGTTGGGATAGTACCTGTGACATTCCAAACAACAGCAAAAACATGAAGAGAACCAACAACTCAATCACTGATGTATATAAATACAAACTGTTTTTACAACGTCCTTATACATTCACATATACAACAAGAACTCTCATCCCTCCAAGTAGAAAAACATACACACAAATCTCTCACACACTCACATAAAACCCGCAACTCCAACCACCTGGGTTAATAGGCCTCCAACTCCATGAACAAACCTGAAAATTCAACGGGGATACGTCACAGCGTGACCCAGTAAAATATCCCAACTCGTGCAGGTAAATATTAATTTAGGGAATGTTGTTTTTAATCATAAAGGAAGGAACCATAAGTACAACATGCCAATAAAAGAAAGAAACAACAAATACAACAGACAAAAGGTATAACAAGGGTATACAACATAAGAGAGCTGCAAGTAAAGAACACACAAGTAGACAATATTTACCAATGCTACAAAAAGTAATGAAGGTTATCATGTAGTGGTTTGGACTCTAAGTAGTAGGTAGACCTTCTTGGGACTGGACCTCACCCCCAGTTGGGGTGACACAGGCAAACTCCCCCAGCTAGCTGTGGCACTCGGCCCAGTGTGTAATGCTGTTAACAAAGGAGCCCCGTTTTCTCCTTATTTCACCTTCCATGCTTCAACAATTCACCTCACTTCTGCCACTTCCTGCCACTTGGGCAAGAACAGAAGGGCCACCAACCATTGCAAACTGTCCAGCCCCTCATGTTTTTTCCACAACTTAGTGTCCTCCATCTCCATGTCATCCTCATTTAAGAGGACTTAATCTTTTATTTGCATTTACGTTAAGTAACTAACATACAATGCTTAAAAAGTGAACTACCATATTAAAGAGTGTGAACTACATTAAACTACGAGACTAGCATGCATTATTAAGGTTAACATAAAAGGAAATAACAAGAAGTGACATGTATTAAAATGGAAAGACTAGCCTACAACATGAATCATTGTCAAATTCAAAGATTAGTAAGCAACATAAACCAATCCCCCACTATCGTGAACCTTCCAAAATAAGTCTCCCTTCATTCTCCATTATGCAACAACATACATCATTCTCCATAACACATCCTTATGAGACATAACCCATTCGCCATGAACATCAAGATTAAGTAATTAGCATGCAACATAACATTTCAACGTGAACCATTCCCCCCAAAATATAAAATAAACTTTATTAGTAGGAACTTGCAACATGAACCATTTCCATATAACATCATTAACCATTTCCCATGCAACATTTAGTTACAAATTCATGAATTTCTTCATCAAGGATTCAACACAAAAAGGCTACTAGCTTTGATTTTAAAGCAAGCTAAAGGAACTACCAACATAGGATGCTACATTAGAATGCAACATTAGATACAAGTTTAGGCATACATTGAAAAGCTACTAATTTTATGGAGAATGAAAAGCTACTAAATTTTAATCAAAGTTACACCAAAATTTTCACCATCTTTAACTAAGAATGCAATCACATAAAGTGCAACCAATTAAATGCAACCAATTAACAACTTTTAGCACTACCTATTTTGGCATGCTACCTCAACAACCAATTAGAACCAAATGGCACAGAGATATAGCAAAGTTAATATCAAAAATGCTAACTTTAATGAAGAAAGCCATGCAAGTTACTATCTTTAGCACAGATTTGACACAAACCTTAGGAAAGATGCTAACTTTAATTAGTAAAACATAAAGACATTATTTTTGGCACAATTATAACATGGGAATTAAGAAAAATAATAACTTGTATTGGAATCTCATGTAGAACTACAATCTTCTCAACAATTTGTGCTACAAGCTATACCACAATCCCAAACTAAGATTTAATTGAACAAGTGGGGATTCCTACCTAATATGAAGCTTGATTCTTCTCCTCCAAACTTCCTCTTTAATTAAGCTCCACTTATTCCTCCTTCAATCAAGGCCTTTAGCCCCTTTTCATCTTCTTCTCTTTCCTTTACAAGCTCCTCCTTAATTCTCCCTCCATCACTCCTCCTTCCTTTTTTCTCTCCTTTCTTTTTTGTTTCCTTTTTTAGCAGAAGAATTTGCCCCCCTCCCCCTCCCCCTCCCCCTCCCCCCAGGAAAGAAAAAAGAGAAAATGAAAATGAAAAGAAAAGGAAAAGGAAAGAATGAGAAGAATTTAGAAGAATGTAGAATAATGAGAAATAATTAATGGAAGAGATATTTCTTCTAAGCATCCATGTATTTACGAGTTTGCCATTCCTACACATGTCATCTTACTCTACACACACACCCTACACTTAATTACAAGTGTGCCATTACGTACACACACTCCCAACTAATTACAAAAATGCCACTGACCCTAACCCTGTTCACACTAAGCCACATACACTAACCGTACACTCTTCTCATTAATAAGGAGCCTTCACTCCACACACACCCATACGCTTAACTAACTAATCACAATTATGCCATCCATATATAGCAAGTACAAATGTTAATACAATGATACACTAACATGGTATTCAGTACAAACACTTAATACAACTAACAATACATAATACAAATACAAATACAACCAATATATTTAACACTAATATGTTACACAATAATATACACTCAAGTTACTAGTCACACAAGCAACTAATTACAACAATGTCATCCATCATTACCATATACATATATAATCAATCATGCCATCCATCATTACATAGTAATGTAATATGACTACTAAACACACTACATATTTACTATACACACCCACCTCCCTAGAAACAACAATGCCATACATACAAGAGGGTCATCTAATACTATAACAACAATAAGAATAATAATACTAACAATACAAAATTAATAATAATACACAATATTAATCAAGGATTACTATATACACCACATTACTACAGACACTACTACATAACAAGCAACCATATACACCTTCATGTAAGCAATCATATGCACCTAATTAAGCACCCATATCATATTATATTCCTCTATATCAGGATCCACATAGTCAACCAAATAAGGCATGTACTATACACACTACATAGGCTACGATACACACCACACGTTTATATACAAGCATAGATACACTATATGACACACAAAAATATCTGCCCTAGCGTACATGGCACTATGGGTCATTACATTTTTTGTTTGACTCCACAATAACATTGTCCATTAACTCCCAATTATAAAGACCCTAGCTATGAGGAAAACACTAAAGGGATGTTGAATAGTGTTTATAAAATTTGAACGATAGTTATACCAATTCAAATTCCTAACCAACAATAAATAAGGAATTATAAATAAACCCAAAATGAAACAAGCCAACACAAAGGATGTTTCAAGGGTTCGGATTACCCAAGTCCAATCCCGACTTGTTCCCGGTAATCCTACGTCCTTTCCACCCGGATACCTTCAGATACTCAAGTTAGAACACTGACTTGATGTTTCCTTTAAACCCACTTGTAGCAACCCTACAAATGAAATCGAAACACAATCGATGTCCTTGACTCCCACAACTTGGGATCAAGCAAACCACTCTCACAAGTCAAGTGTAAAACTAATTACGAAAGTTATAAAATTCGAAATAAAATTGCAACACTTACAATCACCTATGCCTTGAAGTAGAACTTGAAGGAGCAAGTGTTGTGTGTTTTGATGTCTCTTTCAAGAAGAGAGAAAGCCAATTCCCTTATCACCACCAAATGACTAAAGGATATCACTTTGATTCTAGGTTGGAGAGCAAGAGAGAATGAGATTGGAAATCTAGGACCTTTTGAGAATGAGAGCTTAGAGATGAAAGCTTGAATTCTAAAGAGCTTGCTTGGTTGTGAGAGTGAGAGAGAGGCTCTAATGGAACTGTAGAAGCTCTCTTTTTAGGTTCTCTAAAACCCTCAAACAGGATACCCAAAACACCCTTTGAAATCCGTGGGAAAATAGCCAATGAATAGAATTTACACATCAGATAGTCGACTGATGAAGAATTCACAGTCGCCTGTTGCACTGTGTCAGAGGGTAGGTAAGAATTCAAATGGTAACTTACCACGTAGGACAGTCAATTGATGAAGGTCGAACAGGCGCCTGTAAACCAACAAGCGACTGAGAAACCTTCTACATGCGGCTGAGCGAAACATGAGTAAGTCATGAAAACTCGGGAAGTTTTGGGAAGACAAGACATGCGATTGATGTGGTAACTACAGGCGCATGTGCCATGGGCAGGCGAATGTGAAACCAACATCAGTCGTCTGGTCGAAACTTGCATAACTTGCCAAACACAAGTAGGGGATTAGTCATAAGTATTTATGTTTGCTCATCATCAAAATCAAGTAGGGAGAAGTCCAATACTCAACATTCTTCTCCTTTTTGGTGATGACAAACAAACATAACCAAAAAGATAAATAATTATGCTTAAAAAATACTTACTCTCCCTACATAGATGCCAATCAAGTTAATCAATTTATTAAGGGCATCTATTGATCAATTGAAGCAAACATGTAAGATATGCATGAATGAAATGATTTCAAAACTAGAAATTTATGAATTTAGAATCTATGTTCATTGTATCTTACTCCCCCTGAATCTAAGGCAACATCAATCTTAGATTCAAGTTTAGATTATACTTAGTACAAAATTATGATTTGTTTATTTCTCTCCCCCTATGGAATTATCCAAAAAGAGAGTATAAACAACAACAATAGCGCTAAATAAGAACTAAAACAATCATAAGAGTCTAAAGAATGGGATATATATTCAATGTGATACCACAATAAAATCGAGCAATCACGAGAGTGCATCACAATGATATATACCAAATACTCATCAACAAAACAAATGTTAGTTGACTAAAGGAATAAGAATCCAATATCAACATTACATAGACACGAAGATGTCTCAGATCACATCATGTATATAATAGAGCACACAGAGAGACACAATTGCACAACGTATATACAATGGATCACATCAGAAGGTAAAACAACAAAATGTGATATCATATATATTTAAAATAAAAAGTTACATGGAGTTCAGTAAACAAAATCAACTCCATATACATCATCATCCAACAAAAAGTTACGCTTCCATACAGCCAAAAGTATACTCGGAGTACAAAAAGAAACTAACTCCTAATACTATAGAAGATAAAAACATCCATATATATGAGACCAACATCTATAAAAGGTGCTACAAGCACCAAAAACAACATCCAGAGCTAAATACATATAATCATGGACTTAAACACAAACAAAAACTAGTCCTAAGGTGAGTCCGTCTCCAAACGCCATCAACCAATATGGATCACTGTGGGATCCGAAGGACGACCTGAGCAACGAAACATCAAACGAGCACATCGTCGAAGATGGTGCATAGGAGCCTTTCTCTTGGATAACGATGCAACGCCACAAGTAGCGGTGCAGAGGGCTGACTGAACTCAGCAGCAACATGCACATGAGGCTGAATGGTAGATTCACCACGGTGTAGTTTTTCATGTCATTGACCTCCTCAATGGAAATTACTCTTCATTCCCATTTTGAGGACATTCACAAGATTATGTTTCTCACCTTTTCTTGTTGGGTATATACTTGACCGAGAGCTTCAAGCTCATTGGTGATGTCGGTGAAACGACCGTACATCGTTGCAATGTTCTCATTATCTTGTATATGAAACATGTCGAAATTTTGTATAGAAACATATAATTTTGACAATTTTACCTTGTTCATTCCCTCGTGGGTAACGATGAGATGATTTCATATTTGATATGCACTCTTACATGTGCATATCTTATTGAACGCATTCGGATCCAATGCAAAGTGAAGAGAGTTCATTACCTTGGCATTATTCACCTTGGCGGACTTCTCGGCGGGAGTCTATTTGTCAAAATCTTCTTCGGTGGTTTCAATGTACTCCTTATGGAGGGTTCTCCAAAGAGAAGCACTCCTTAGAAATGTCTCCATCCGACGCTTCCAATAGACCAAATTCGTGCTATTGAAACGCGGAGGACGAACCGTTGATTGTCCTTCAAAGATGGTAGATGCACCATCACGATCGTAATTGTTGTACGAATGAGGTGGAGGAATGTTGTTGTTGGATGCCATAGCTATAAAACTTATGCTCTGATACCAATTGTAAGGACCCTGGCTATGAGGAAAACACTAGAAAGGGGTTGAATAGTGTTTATAAAATTTAAACGATAGTTATACCAATTTAAATTCCTAGCCAACAATAAATGCGGAATTATAAATAAACCCAAAATGAAACAAGCTAACACAAAGGATGTTTCAAGGGTTCGGATTACCCAAGTCCAATCTCGACTTGTTCCCGGTAAATCATACGTCCTTTCCACCCGGATACCTTCGGATACTCAAGTTAGAACACTGACTTGAGGTTTCCTTTAAACCCACTTGTAGCAACCGTACAAGTTAAATCGAAGCCCAATCGATGTCCTTGACTCCCACAACTTGGAATTTAGCAAACCACTCTCACAAACCAAGAGTAAAACTATTACGAAAGTTATGAAATTCGAAATAAAATTGCAACATTTACAATCACATATTCCTTGAAGTAGAACTAGAAGGAGCAAGTGTGTTGTGTGTTGATGTCTCTTTCAAGAAGAGAGAAATCACATTCTCTTGTCACCACCAAACTCCTAGATGATATCGCTTTGATTCTAGGTTGGAGAGCAAGAGAGAATGAGATTGGAAATGTAGGGCTTTTTGAGAATGAGAGCTTAGAGATGAAAGCTTGAATTCTAAAGAGCTTGCTTGGTTGAGAGAGAGAGAGAGAGGCTCCAATGGAACAGTAGAAGTCTCTTTATAGGTTATCTAAAACTCTCAAATAGAATACCCAAAACCCCCTTTGAAATCCATGTGAAAACAGCCAACGGATAGAATTTACACAGCAGACAGTCGCCTGCTGCATTGTGTTAGAGGGTAGGTGAGAATTCAAACGGTAAATTACCATGTAGAACAGTCGACTGATGACGGTCGGACAAGCACCTGTACACCAACAGGCTACTGAGAAACCTTCTACAGGCGACTGAGCGAAACATAAGTTATAAAAACTCAGGAAGTTTTGGGAAGACAGGACATGAGACTGACGTGGTGACCACAGGCGCTTCTGCCATGGGCAGGCGACTGTGAAACCAACATCAGTTATCTGGCCGAAACTTGCATAACTTGCCAAACACAAAGTGTTAGGACAAGGATCGACAGGCAACTGTTGATGCATTCACAGGCGCCAGTGCCATGGGCAGGCAACTGTGAAACCAACATCAGTCATCTGGCCGAAACTTGCATAATTTTCCAAATACAAAGTGTTAGGACAAGGATCGATAGGCGATTGTTGAAGCATTCATAAGCACATATGCCATTGGCAGGTGACTGTGAAAGTAACATCAGTCGTCTAACCGAAAAATGACAAGTTAGAGATCATTGGGCAAGAGAGAGACAAGCGACTGACTAACAAGTCACATGTGCTTGTAACTGGACAGGTGCATGTACTTTGTACTGCAGTCGCCTGATGAAAGTTATAGCAGAAAGCCCAAAAACCAAGTATCAAAGTATGTCCAAAATAGACGACTGTAGAATAAATCACATGCGACTATTTGGAGGCAAGCGCATGTTAAACGTTCAGCAGTCTACTGTTGAAAGTCCAAAATGCACATGCTAGAGATTAATAAATTGGACGCCAAGGAAATGAGTTCTAATGATTTCCTAGGACAGAAATAAAGATGTATGTGTGCTCCAACATAATTCTACTTCTAAGCTACATACTACAAGAGAATAAAAAGATTACATCTTGTTTTTGCCTCTCTTCTTTCTATTGAATGAGCTTAAAGTCCTCTAGGAGCTTCAATCATCATCTTCGATCATCCAATCCACTTTACTTGCTTTGATTAATCCTTGAGTGACATCTATTGCTAATTGATCTTCATGATATGCTTAGACAATGGATTAACTACGAGTAGAGGATTAGTCACAAGTATTTATATTTTCTCATCATCAAAACCAAGTAGGGAGAAGTCCAATACTCAACACCATTCAGGTGTAAGAGAGTCAAGGATCTTCTTTACTTGATTCTCATAAGAAATCACCTTCCCAAGTCCTTACAAAACATTCACGATATCTGTGAACATTATGAACATTTCTGAGATGCTCTCTCCTTCCTTCATCTTAAACATTTCATATTTAGATCTTTAGATTTGTCCCTTCATGAGTAATCTACTAGGTATGCCAAATCTCGTTGGCTGATTTGCACACAGAGATGCAGTTGAACTCATTAAGGATGATTGCACAATGGAATCCATTCATTGCACATGCATTAGATTTGATCAAATCCTTCTCTGCCTTTATCCTTGTAGCTGAAGGTGTAGTAGGCTTCACAAACGGAGACTCTGTGATGTCCCATAGTTCTTGACCCTCCAAGTAGGTCATCATCTTGATCTTACAGTTTGGATAGTTCGTTTTATTGAAGAGCGGTGGTCGAATGGTTGATAGACCTTCTTCTTGAGATGTTGATGAATCGTTGAATGCCATAGTTGTTTGAATGCTTCAACCTCGCTCTAATACCAATTGTAAGGACCATCTACCTTGCAATACTAAACAACACACATACACACACATTAGAGGGGTGAATAGTGTAATGGCAATAATTGTGTAATTAAAAATTTAACTTGGAAATGTAGAATTATAAGTGCAAGAAGAGATTAATCTACACAATTAAGCAAACGCAAACACAAAGAGGATTACCCTAGTTCCTCAACTTGGGTACATCCAAGCACACCAATATTCACTATTATCCTACACAAGGTAGTGAATACAATCCCTACACAAGGGGTAACCTATCCCTGGGATTTTGTCCTACACAAGGACACACCAAGCCCTACACAACGGTTAGTCCTGCACAAGGACAAAAACTCCCACAAAAGGAGAAACCAACTCTTACAAAGAGAGTTAGGGTTTCATGTAAAAGTTGAAAAAAAAGACTCTTACATATTCCTTGATGAGATGAACTTATTCAATAATGAATGCAAGGCATGGAAGAGGATCTCCAAGTGTTGAGATGTGATTTGATTGCACTTGGAGGATTTCCCTTGGGCTAGCTTTAATGCATGAAGAGGATTAAGGCTCAAGTGAGGGAAATGAGAGAAATAGGAGTCACTTATTGATTCTCAATGATATTCAATTTTAACCAAGAGTTCTAATAGAACTAACTCATCTCATATATATAGGAAGCTAAGAAAACCCCTAAAACCTAAGAAAAAAGCCAAACATCAAAATCTACAATGGCTAGTTTTTTGGCTGAAAAGGTCAAGGACAGGCGTATATAAGAGAAGGAACAGGTGACTGATGCAACAGATATAATAATCACACCAGCTATGATCTGAGACAGAACAAGAGACTATAGAAGAATACATAGGCGCATGTACCACTGCGCATGCATATATAAAGGCTTCAGCAGGTGACTGCCACACAAGATAGATTTGAGCTGAGAAAAGAAAACTTACGCACTTGTGCAATCATGCGACTGATGAACAATGTCCAGGTGCCTGATGGTTGATAAGCGCATGACAAACGCACTTTAGTCGTCTGTCACAAAATATGGTTGGAGCTCAAAATGACAAGTTGCGCACTTTGGTTTACTAGTGACTATTTAACAATGTTTAGGCGCCTATTGGTTGACAGGCGCCTGTCTTATGTACTTCAATCGCTTGTACCAAAATTTAAATATTGAGTTGAGAAATAATGACTTGAGCCTATGCAGAACAGCCGTCAGTTGAAGGATGGCCAGATGCCTGGTGAAAACAAGTCGCCTAACATGCCTTCAATAGGCACCTATTGGAAGTCCAATAACTCCAATTAAGTTATTGGCATGTGAAACCTATTGGATTGGTTTATATAATGACCCAAAGGTTCACTAATATAGTTAATGCATATGCATAAATGAGTATGACCATCTAATCAAGGCATCCAACTAACATAAAGAAGTAAACGACACAAATGAAAATATTACATGGATTACATCATTTACCTCTAAGTGCTCTACTCTTCAAGCTTGAGGAGCCTTGATTCTTCCAATCATCTTCCAAGATTTGGCACCACTTGATAAGCTTCCTTTCATCAAGCTCCCAAGCTATGCCAATGCTCCACTTGATGTCAATCCTTACACCAATCTTTTAGTCTCCAAAATGCTATTCTTCACATGTTAAACATAATGTTGTGATCATCATCAAAACTATATTGGTCTAAAATCCAATACCTAATATGGTTATGGTAAAAGTAAAAGTTAAAAGTTAATAAGGGTAAGTAAAAATCGAAATTACATATTGATTTTCTCTAATTTCATGCCCAGAAAAAAATTATGAAAGAAATACCAAAAATCCCTAAATTCATAAGGATTATAAAAGAATTTTTGTTTAACGTGTTTGAGCTATAGAAATGTAAGTTTTGGGGGCAAAACTCGTCTATCGATCGCAGGTTGCAGGTTTGCGGGTTCTAGGTGGTTTTGGGCTCAGAAAAAACGAAAAAATATAGAAAATATTTAAAAATTATATAAACATATTTAAAGTCATCTAAAATTATTTTAATAAATATTTGGACGGAAATACAAGTCGTGACAGATACGGGCCGTTACATCTCCTGCATTTTGGCCCTTTTCCATTAGTGATGACGAAGAAGATGTTGACAATGAAGTTGGATTAAGATACTGTAGAAGATGATGGATTGAGAGACTATGCAACGAATGCTTTCACACTGCCCTCCATCTTGCACCATTTGTTGATGCACGGTGTTTCGCAACAGTGGGCCCAACTAGGATCTTGAGCGGTTGGATTGTGGATCCGTCAAGGCATTTTTGGACCGCATGCTGTGTGGGCATGATGATCATGCAAGAGAGAGCCCATGTAGGGTTTCATCGAGCTGACCCCCCTTCTCCGGTACCTGAAAGAGAGATGGAAAGACGTCAGAGGACCGGGGGCGAACCCCCAGGTCAGGGCAGATCTCTCGACTATCCTTTGATGACTAAGTCAGGCAATGGTGGAGGAAAGGATGTTATGGGTGTAAGATAGCACATATGTGTATTGAGGCGAATAGGTTTAGCCATGTGAGTAGAGTTGAGTTGAGCGTGTGTTTAGAGTTGAGTGCAAGTTATGTCGTATATAGTTAGGCATATTAGAGTTAAGCAGTTACCCGTTTTGAGATACCTCATGTCGAGATGATTTGTTACTTATATCGAGCTTGGGGGAGGTTAGGCCACATCAACCTGTTATAAGGATTGTGGATCCTAAGGCGTAACAGACTCCTATGGATTTGGCCAAGTGGTATGAAGATAAGGCAGATAAGGCGTAACTGACTACTGCAAATAAGGTGAGTGAGTAAATAAGGTGGGGAGTGATGGCCGTGTTCGCAAATAGATAAAGCCGGCCATTATAGACGCGTGGAAAAGATATTGAATGCTATCTGTTGTCAATAGTCTGGAGAGGTGGAGACCCACCCATATGAGATTGTGCCATGTCGATCGAGCAGGCCGACCCTGCCAAGCAGGCTGGTGCTCGGGTCATTAGACTGAAGAAGCTGACCTCGGGGAGTGAGGATGTCCTTATAGAAGTATGACGTCCTTGGGTAGCGAGGGTCACCTTCATAGAAGTCTGCTGGCAAGGAGCCGACCTTCGTCCCTGTAGAGGTCTTGCTGGAAAGGAGCTGGCCTCGTGGAGGGTGACTTGATAGGGTAATGCTGATGAAGGATTCGACCTTGAGGAGATCTTCCTCATAGAGCTGTGCTATTGAGGGAGCCAACCTCGTAAAGGTCATCCCTATGGAGTGTAGCTGCTGAATAAGCTAACCTCGGTGAGGTCATATAGAGATGGGGCCGACTTCTGAGCGGTCATCCTTGTTAGACTCTTTGCTTAGATCTGCTCTGTCATGGTATGCCCTGCTTAGCCTCCCAAGTTAAAGATAGGTGGTTGTCAAGGGCGTGCATCTGACGGGTCCCATCTGGCAGGCTTGGCTGGGTCCCACTAATGGCGGTCCCCAGTAAAAGCATCATCTACATATTTGAATTATACATATATTTAGACGGAAGCTATGTACATTCATCTGAGTTTGTTTCTACTTCTTGTCTCTACTCCTACCTCCTTCAGAACTTAATTTTAAACACAACTAACCGTCTTAATTTAAACAATTAAATGAACTCTCAAAATTTTGAAAGTACTCAGCAATAAAAAGGGTCAATTTGTACGATGCATTCGTCATTTTATCAACAAAGAGGGGGCTTTAAAAAGTACATACTAAGATCACTAGAATTTCATTCTTGCTTCTCTTTTCCTGGTTGCTTATTAAATTGCTCTCCCAAATTATGTAGTAGTTGTCCACGTGGTTCTTCCTTTTTTGATAACTAGTAATATATTTCATTTATAATTATTTATCATTATGTGAATAGATATATTCTCATGTGCATGAATCTTATTATTGTAGTTTTATTAAGTTAGGTCCAACAGGGTGGCCCAAAACCATCTTTAAACCCATTTGAATATTCTTAAAGAAGTACATATAGGCTTTCGGCCAGGTTCAAAACCAGATAGTCTGAATTGGGCATCTATTTTGCCCCGGCCCGGCCTGGCCTGGCCCATTCGCATCCCTGATTACATGAAGGAGAATATGAAATATTTATTATACAGTTGAGGGATGTTTTTGAATGGATTTGTTGGCTAGGACAAAAAGGTTTGTAGAAAGACGGATTAGATTGAATCTTGAAGAATCAATGGGTAAGATGAGAGTTTGTGAAAATTTTAAGAGGAAAACCCTAAAATTTCGGGGGGGGGGGAATATTTGGGGGGAAATCCTAAAATTTTGTTGAAACTAAATCTGAAAATAACTAAAATTTGGGGGACAAAAATTTTAAATTTGGGAGAACTAATATTTTAAATTTTGAAGGAACTAAATTTAGATGGATCTAAATTGGGGAGGGGGGCTAAAATTTTTGGAGAACTAAATTTTTTTTTGGGGAACTAAATTTTAATTAACGGTTTTTGGCAGAACTACATTTGTATGGAGCTAAAATTTTAAACTTTGGGTAAACTAAATATAGAGGGAACTAAAATTTCGTTAAACTAAAATTTTTGGGAAACTAAATTCTCTCGGCTAACTAAATTTTAAGTTGAATGCAGTTGAAATTTTTAATAGAGGGGAATTTTTTGAAGGTGGTTACAGATTTTTTTAGGGGGATTTTGAAGAGGCTGTAAATTTGTAGGGGGGGTTTGATTATATTAAAAAATTTCAAGGAAAAATTTGATCACCCCGTAAACTATAAAAATTTTCAAGGAAAAATTTGATCACCACGTAACTTTTTTCACCCCGTAACTTATTTATGACTAGTCTATACTACAAAACACAACTTTGTCCAAGGTGGTGTTTTTGGTGTTTTCTCACCGCTGGATGGTAGTCCAGAGGTCCGAGTGGCGTCGTCGTCTCGAGCGATGGGAACGGCCTTTGGGGTCGATCGGTTGAGCATTCACTTGAACAGGAATGCATGTATTCGAGTGACGGTGTGCCGAAGGGTAGGTTTGGGCGGGACGACAACCTCCAGGATCGATCACACGAATGGGCTCCAGCATAAGGATGTTCGAATCTAAGCGATGGAACGTCGAATGGAATCTTCAGTGAGATGACGTCTCCTTCGATCTGCAAAATGAAGAACTCATCAAGGGGCCAGACATTGTTTCCAACCAAGTCCCCTCCGATGCCTAAATCAGTATTTGTCTGAAAGATGCTCGGTGGGATCGAGCTTGGTTCACGGAGAGACCAATACGCGAGCCCTCAGGCTGAGCTATGGAGGAGAAATGTAAGGTGGAAGAAGGTGTGAGAGTTTGTATTATGCTACCTCCATTGTAGATCTTGGGGACCCCCCTACAGCTGATGCTCTTGGCCTTCATATAAGCGAGTCATCCCCCTCTCTTCTTTAAGGTCATGAAGAGGCCTTAATGTTGCCCTTGATGACGGTGCGCTGATTAGAAAGTATTGACCCAATAATTGCATCCATTTGATGAAGTGATACATGTCATGAAGGCGAGACATGATTGCTGGAATGATGGATTTGAGTGACTACCATAATTGGCGAGTGCGCTCTTGATTTAGGGATCGATCTCCTCAACCACGGAAAGTGGGCATCTATTAGGCCTTTATCTCGGGTGGAGAGGCGCGACCCGCCCGTGAGGTCCTTGGGCTATAGCCCAAGGCAGTAGTGGGTTGAGTAAATATTCGTGGTTGACTTGGTTTTCCCAAGATCAATCAGAGGATTGTATCAATTGCCCCATCTCCCGAGCTCTACCGCTGCAATGGTTGAGGTCGGGTGATATAGTATGAGAGAGAGAGAAGTGGCATCTTTTGAAAGCTTGGGTTGGCTTGCGAAGTCGGCTTAGGGATAGTAATTGGTCGGCCCGAGATGTTCGTCGATCCACTGGGGGTGGTCCCCAGCCTTATGATCGACATGTTTGTTCGGTGGCGAGGGGAGTAGCCCCACGAGTAACGACTGACTAGGAGATGGTCCTCGTTCATTCGATGGTGATGGGGATGGCCCAAAGACTTACGGCTGACAAAGGAGAGTGTCTTCATTCATTCGGTGGTGAGGGTAGTAGCCCCACGAGTTATGGTCGATGAAGGAGAGGGCCTCCATTCGTTTGGTGGCTATGTGAGTAGCCTCGTGACTTATGGCCGACGAAGGAGAGGTCGATCAGCTGGGGGAGTTACCCCCAGCCTTACAGCAAACCTGATGGGGTTGGCTTGATAGGGGAGTTGCCCCAGTCTTATGCCAAACCGTACGAGTCAGTCCCCCAGCAAGTCGATTGACCATAAGACTAGGGGTAGCTCCTCAACAAGCCGATCGACCTATCGACCATAAGGCTTGGGTCAACTCCCCCAGCATGCCGATCGATCTGTCGACCGTAAGGCTATGGGTAACTCTCCCAGTAGGTCGATCACTTTTTGCCCGTAATGCTGGGGGAAAATCTCCCAGCATACCGATTACCTGTCGACCATAAGGCTGGGACAACTCCACCATCAGACCGATCACTTATCTACCGTAAGGATGGGGCAACTCCCCTGTAGGCCGACCTATAAGGTTTGTCGTATGGCTGGAGAGAAACTCCCCCAGCAGGCCAACCCCTCAGGTTTACCGTAAGGCTGGGGCCACCCCTAGACTTACAATTGACATGTTCGTTCGGTGGCGAGGGGAGTAGACATACAACTTACGGTTGACGAGGAGATGGTCACTGTTTGTTCGGTGGTGAGGGAGATGGCCCAAAGACTTACGACCGATGAAGGAGAGGGTCTTCATTTGTTCGATGGTGAGGGGAGTAGCCCATGACTTACGGTCGAAGAAGAAGAGGGTCCATGTTCGTTCGGTGGCAAGGGGAGTAAACCTGCGACTTACGGCCGATGAAGGAGAGGTTGGCCTGCTGGGGGAGTTGCCCCAGCCTTACGACAAATCTGATGGGTTGGCCTGCTGGGGGAGTTGCCCTCAACCTTATGCCAAACTGTATAGGGCGGCCTGCTGGGGGAGTTGCACTAGTCTTACGGTCGATCGAATGATCGGCCTGCTGGAGGAGTTGCCCCCATCCTTACGGTCGATAAGTGATAGGTCTACTGCGGGAGCTACCCCAGCCTTACGATCGATAGGTGACCGGTCTACTAGAGGAGTTGCCCCAGCCATAAGGTCGCTACGTGATCTGCCTACTGGGGGAGTTGCCCCCAGCCTTACATTCGATGGGTCGATCGGCCTACTGGGGGAGCTACCCCCAGTCTTACGGTTGATCGAATGATCGGCCTACTGTGGGAGTTGCCCCAGCCTTACGATCGATAAGTGATCCACCTCTTGGGGGAGTTACCCCCAGCCTTACGGTCGACAGATCGATTGGCCTACCGGGGGAGCTACCCCGAGTCTTACGGTCGATCGAATGATTGGCCAGCTTAGGGAGTCGCCCCCATCCTTACGGTCGATAAGTGATCGGCCTGCTGGGGGAGTTTCCCCCAGCCTTACGGTCGACAGATCGATTGGCCATCCGGGGGAGCTACCCCGAGTCTTACGGTCGATCGAATGATTGGCCTGCTTAGGGAGTCGCCCCCATCCTTACGGTCGATAAGTGATCGGCCTGCTAGGGGAGTTTCCCCCAGCCTGACAGTCAATAGGTAATCGATCTGCTGGGGGTGTTACCCCTAGCCTTACTGTTGACAGGTGATCGGCATGCTAAGGGAGTTCCCCCAGCCTTACGGTCGACATGTTGATCAGCCTATTGGGAGCGTTGCCCCAGCCTTATGGTCGACAGGTTGATCGGGCTGCTAGGGGAGCTACCCCAGTCTTACGGCCGATCGAATGATCGGCTTACTGGGGGAGTTTCTCCCAGCCTTACGGTCGATAAGTGATCAGCCTGCTAGTGGAGTTGCCCCAGCCTTACAGTCGCCAGGTCAATCAGCCTACTGGGGGAGCTACCCCTAGTATTATGGTCGGCCAAATGATCGACCTACTAGGGGAGTTGCTCCCAGCCTTACGGTCGATAAGTGATCGACCTACTGGTGGAGTTGCCCCAGCCATATGTGTAACTGCCACTTTCCGACCGTACGTAATTTAGCACGTAGTTGTGTATTGTGTGCATTTTGTATATTTGATTTTTATTACAGTTGTCCGTAGTTTAGACGTACGACCGAATCCTGTATTCTCGACACTCACGGAGGCGCGATCGCCCCGGTATTTTCTTTGTAATTTTTGGTCGTCAACGGACCAACCTGCTTATCTCATTACAAACTTATTATAATAATTTTTATTATAAATTTTTAATCTTAAGAGTTTCTGTATGGTTTTCTTTTATAAACAAATTATCATTTATCACCTACTTTAAACTCTAACACTAACTAATAAGTAAATGCTGCAGGTTGTTGTTTTTATTTAAATCAAAACAAAATGTTAGTAAATCAAATTTTTTGATTTTAAAATCTTATCTAACCCTCACACTCCCACGTGAAGTATCCCTATCTCTCCCTATTTGTTTCACAGGCCAACAGACCCTACCCTAAACCTCGGACCCGAATCCCCTCACACAACTATTATAATATGAACCTAAGTTAGCCTCTAACAAAAAGCCCCCACGAGCTGCTCTCAACCCTACTACACTTTTTAATTAAAACAAACAAACAAACCTAAGGCTGCTTTCTTACATGCTGCCATTTGCAAACCTCCTTACGTGCTAGCCTACAACCCTATGCAAACAACTATATAAAACCTTACTTCCCTTTTTAAAAACCCTAGGGTATAGCAGCCGCCTCTGTCCTCTTTGTTTCTCCATGCGAAGAGCTCGCGAACCCAGCCTTTCTCCACCAAGAACCCACGCCCGCACCTCCTCTCCGAGCTCATGGGCCCTTATCCACTCTACCCAAATCGCCGGCGGCCTGCTCGGCATCTCCCAGCAGCCGCAGGCCGCGCCACCTCCCTCGAAAACCGCCCAGATCTCCACGCTATGCCGCCGCCGCCTTAATTTTTCCTCACGCGACTTTCCTTCTCCAAGCACCGTAACTCCTCATCTCCGACCTCCAAGCGCCGCACCCATCTCCGAGTTCAAGCCCTCGACCTCCTCTCGCGTTCTTCCACCGACCTGAACCCCTCACCACCGGTGCACGGAAGGCACCACCCCGGAGCTCCGTTTGACTCTCCCCTGGTGCACGGCTGCGTTCGAACGACCGCCGGCGTTCACAGCACTGCCCGTAGCCTCCGACCGGTGCTCCAACCCCCACCCAACAGCTCTCCGGCCTCTTCCTGACGCCGACGGCCCTACCCCATTGATCACCATGCCAGAAAACCCCTGGACACCGGCAGCAAGCTGCTGCTCTTTGCAACAGCGCACAGCGGCGCCTGCAGCACCGCTCAGGCCACGGCGGCACCGTCGCATCGCGTAGACCCCCGGCCTCCCGTCCGACATCTGCAACCACCAAAAGAATAGGGAATGTAAGTTGTAGTATATTGTTATCCTTGCATGCAGTATGTTATAAAGAGAGATATATCATTGTCACGCCCCGCTTCCCAAAAACGTGGAGGCGAAGCGTGAGAAGGTCCGCTCAGACTTGAAGCTACAAAGCCGCAAGTCCGATAAGCGTCAATCACTTAAAACTGCAGGTCCTTGCAACGCGAAACGAAACAAAGATAATAACAATGAAAGAGACAAAAGAAACATCTCAGAATATCCATAATAATAAATCTCAACATCGCAGAAAAGCCACCAGGCTAAAATAAAAGAGTCTAAAAGAGGCCCAGCATGGCCAACAAAAGTACAAAGTACGAAAATAAAGAAAAGGTGCAAGCACCGACAACTAACATCAACCTAAAGCAAAAGCAAGTAAAATCAGTCTCTAAGACTGGTCTCCAGTGTCCTCGAACTCCTCAACGAACGTAGGCTCGGGCTCAGCGTCAGCAAACACCTCGTCCTCAGCAACTGTCTCTGGCTCAGGGTCTAACATGTGACACCCAAAAGAGCAAGGGGCACATGTCAGCAAGTCTGGAAGACTTGTGCAAGGAAACTGGAAGTGGGTAAAAGTAAAGCAACCTAGCAGTTCTAGCATGATGCGATGACATGGCAGTTAAAGTAATGAGTGCAACAAGTAAAGAGAAGTAAAGTAAAGTAAAGTACGAGCATGGCATGACATTCACAAGACAAGATCACGACAAGTAAAGTAAGCACCTCGTGCACAGAGATTCCGTCTTTTGGCTAGAGTGGCTGCGCGGGCCAACTCCTAAGCTCAAGTAACCGTTTATCCCTACCCCTCCACGTGTATCGGGCATTGGTTTCTGGCCAACACATGAGGCCCGCTTCTGGTCCACGAGCCAGGGAGTGTTTAAACAAGTATGGCGTAGGGGTGCACCTAGCCGGACAAGTAGTACAAGGACAAGTATTGTAGCGTGTGCTACGATGCAACAATCAATGCATGGATGACATGGCATGGCAAGTAGTAAAGCGTACAAGTAAGAAAAGTAAACGTGACAGTTTAGCATGCATGAATGACAAGTTTAAGGGTTGGATCTGGCTTCGTTGTCAAGCTAGATCATTTAGGTGACGGATCTAGTTTCGTTGTCAAACTAGATCAAGTAGGCGTCTAGCCAGCTATCATTTCACTGGCTAGTCTCTTTTACGCTAAAAGCAAGGAAGTGGCCTAAAAACATGGCCCTACACAAGAGTTGGCAAGTTTCACTTGCCTGCAACTATCACGTCAAGAAAACACCGTCCAACGAGTCCAAAGTCACGATTCATACGTGCACAAGTCCACCGGCCTACATCCGTTTTATTAATCTTGATTAGTGATTACTAAAACATTTAAAATACTTTAAAATACTGATTTTTAGTCTTTATTAGCATGCAATTGGGTTGGGGGTCCTAGGGGTGCAAAACGTTACCTCAACACGACGCGAAAGCTACACCGACATCGGGTAGCGACACCGGGGGTTGGAATAAAAGATCGCGCTCCAAGTCCAGATTCCAATTAGATTCCTCGCTGGAAATTCAGAGCAATCAACCCGGGGCGATGATTCCAGATTCCAAAGCTAGCACGTGCGACGACGGGCTACGACGTGCGACGACGTCGTACGCGACGGATCCTTGAAGAGCAAGCACCTAGGTGGGGCCCACAGTAGTCCTAGGGACCTTTGGGGGACCCACAATAACTCTGGAGGACTTGGGGGGCCCACGGAGGCAAGTGGTGCGATGGATGCGGGGTTGCGACGAGTGGCTCTCGGTTGTACAGCCTCGGTGCGGGGACTTGTCTCGGTCAGACACTAGGAACGGCGCTGTGCGACGATTGGGGGCGTGCAGCAGCGCGGGTGCGGGCGTTTCCTTCGGTCAGACACGCTGGGACGGTCGGTCGTGCGCTTGGGATGCGAGGCTGCGACGTTGCAAAGCTTGGGTGCTCGGTCACAGCGGGCGGGGCGACCGGTCAGACACTATGCGGAGCGGGGCGACAAGCGGATCGCTGTGCGGAGCGGGGCGACAAGGCGGATGCGGGCCAAGCTGTCGGTCAGGTCGATGGAACGGATCGGGCGGCTGCTGCAGCGTGCGGAGCGGCTAGGATGCGGGGGCGGCTATCGGTCGGAGCGGGCGGATGCGGTGGGTTTTCTCGGTCGTGCGGGGGGCTGAACGTCGCAACGTTGCGACGATTCGTCGCAACGTCCAATTTCAAGTTTGGA
Source organism: Scilla litardierei (assembly GCA_030789695.1). Taxonomy (NCBI): domain Eukaryota; kingdom Viridiplantae; phylum Streptophyta; class Magnoliopsida; order Asparagales; family Asparagaceae; genus Scilla; species Scilla litardierei. The sequence continues at coordinate 60,036,650 of CM061132.1, forward strand.
AGAGGCTAGGGCTAATTTCTTGCGAAAATAGGTCTTCCTAGGGGTTGCTTATATAGTGTAGATGGGTTGACTTGGTCTAGGGCTAAATCTAATAGGATTAGAAGTTCAAAAAGATTTAAAATTTGAAATTCAATTACTCCAACTCATCCAAGGGTTTGACCTGGTCCAAATGAGCTGGAAATTGGCTCAAAAATTATTTAAAACGTTTAAAACTCAAATAAATTTTATTTGGCCAAAAATAATTTATAAATTAATTATTAAAAATAATATAAAACTTGTAAAAATTATAAAAGTGGTCAAATAAACTCCAAAAATTATAAAATAAATATCGTGGTGATTGTGATGACGAAAGTGAGCTAACTAAGAAGACGGATCTCAAATTCGACGTCGGACGACGAAACTAAAAATAGAAACGTCTCCCGTCAAAAGTGAAAATCGTCACGTCTCATCGAGTAAGTTTAAATTGTGGGAAAACGACTCGAGAAGTGTCGTTCCAAGATAGTGCCACTATTTAATACTCTCCGAGACGTTCGCAACGGCGTATCACACAAAAGTATTCACGATCAAATAAAGTCTAAAATAAACACGTGCACGGCCAAAAGCACGTGCACGAACGAAGTACAACGAAAACGTACCGTTACAATCATTATAATATAGGTGTATTAGCTTTAAGTATTTACTATTCCATCTACTATGTTAGTATCTTGTTAGTTAATTTTTTATAATTGATATTACCTAGTAGGCCTCAGGACCATATTAGTCTATAACACTTTTTCCTAAAAGCCAATGAGTGGGTATGGATGGTAGTAGTGTATGTATAGTTTAGATACCTATTTGTGACGGTACTAATGAGCTGTACCTCAAAAGGAATAGCAACACTCTACATTAGTTTTGCTTGGTAGCAGGTGTAATAATATGTGGTAATGATAAACAGTGCTTTCTATTAATAACTAGTGTGTTAGGTAGGTTAGCGAGTATGTTACTTGTATATAACATGAAGGTTTTATTATTGTTGAGACCCTTATAGCTTATATCATTATTTTATCGTCGCAGATATATCATATCTATCATCGCGATCACCAAGGACTGTGACGAGATGTTCCGGGAGCAGAGGTGGCCGATCCGTTGCTGTTTTCAGACCCGGCGTCCGATCTACGACCAAACACCGAAGAGGTTGGTTTCCTTAACGTGTAGTAGAACCCACACATAGCAAAACGTAAACCCTAATCTAAAATTTGTCAACATGAACTAAAGTTAATTTCAGCATCTGTAAAACGTTGCCCACCGTAGGAAAGATCGACGAACGGACTAATTTTCTGTGCACATAGGGTAGACATCGATCTAGACTGAATAAAACATCAAAAACGTGACTTTCTTACTGTTAGGATAGTCCCGCCAATTTTAAAAACAAAACGTAATAGGTTTGACACAAAGCACGATCTGACATCGCCATGACCCTGTTTCAGACGGACTACCGCCGACGTGACGCTTTGGCGGGACGCTCCGAACAGACGGCGCACTCGCCACCGCAGGCAAGTGTACTCACTTGTACTTTCGACCGTGTTTAGGCCTTAGACTCTTATAACTGTGAAAACGTAAACAAAGAGAACCGGACGTGAAATGATAGCGTCCGGGACACCCCTTGACAGCTTAGACTTGACATCGAAGTCTAAGCAAAACAACAACAACAACTGACACCTTAGGGTTAATCTATGTGTGCGTGCGTGTGGACCCCCTAGAGGAACCATCCCTGTCTTGTCATGTCGTGTCTTGTTATGCACAGCCTACGGGCAATAGAGCACTCACCAGTGAGTGAGTGATCCATTGTACGGATACACAGCCTGCGGGCAATAGGGCACTCATCAATGAGTGAGTGATCCCTTGTACGGATACACAGCCTGTGGGCAATAGGGCACTCACCAGTGATTGAGTGATCCCTTGTACGAATACACATCCTGTGGGTAATAAGGCACTCACCAGTGAGTGAGTGATCCCTTGTACGGATACACAGCCTGCGGTCAATAGGACACTCACCAAGCTAGAGTTAGTGATCCCTTGAACGGACTTGTCTTGTGCACTTGGGTTGGGGTAGGGTTGAGCATGCACACGGGGAGAGGGTCTGATCCCCCTCGAACCGTAAGGCGTGAACCCTTCGAGTCACACGTGTCTTGTCTTGTCTTGTCTTGTCTTGTCTTGTCACGTCTTGACCCGTTTAGGTTAGTCCCATAGTCGGTAGCACACGCTACGGCTACTGCTTGACGTGTTATTTCCCTGCTCTGTTTACTTTCTATAACTGCCATGTATAACCTCAACATGTTAATCAACCAGTAAAATGTTGCTTTAAATTACGGTACACTTGCAGTAGAGTCTAACCCTCTTTTGTAGACTCTACCTGACGTACAATTCCTTTTCTCTTGGGTGATGTGCGTCAGGTGTCGAGCCGGAGTTTGTGGACGAGGCAGACTTACCGAAGTATGTGGAGCCCGAGGACATCGACCAAAGGACGTACCTGATGAGGACCAGACTTAGACGTTCCCCACCATTGCGGACTTCCTGAGGTTACTACTTTTAGTCTGGGTGAGTAGCACCACTTTAACCTCTGCCTAGGTTGGGTGCTTCGCACTATTAGTTTCCTTTTCTGCAGATTGTTGCCATGCTTAGGCTTCTGTAACGGCCTGTACTCATTATTCGTAATACGGATGTGCGTATAGCAATTTCGGGTACCTGATTGGTTTTGTTGCCTAGTATGTGAGTCGTGTCGTTGAGTCGATAGGGCCGTAGCACATTGGTTGCATCTTTAGCAAGCCAACCCCGACGTGTGCCCAACTTGGGATTACTGTCGCCTTTGGACCCCGTATCCTCTGTACGCTTTTTGTGCACGTAGTCTTGTTCGTGCACGTATTTATTTTAGACCTTTGTTTGTATCCAAATCCTATGGTGTGATATGCCGTTGTGACCCTCTCGAAGAGTGTTAAATTGTGGAATTATTTTGGAATGTCATTTCACGTGTTGTTCCCCCATGATTTGACTTTGTTTGATGAGACGTCGCGATTTTCACTTTTGTCGTGAGGCCGTTTTATTTTTAGTTTCGTTTCTCGTCGTCGTAATTGAGATCCGTCTTCTTAGTTGTGTTTCTCTCGTCCGTGCGGTCACCCCTGTATTTATCTTACGATTTTCGAGCCCCGTTTGACCCACTTTCTCTTTTTTCCCAGTTTAAGTATTGTTTTAACCCTAAGTATCACATTGTTTTATTCCCTAATAATTAGTTAATAATAATATATCTCCTAATGTTAACCTAGCCCACATTTTTAATCTTGGCCCAACACATTTAGACCCATGCACATACCTAGCCTAACTTTCACACATAGCACTTGTATTTGGGTTCCTCAATCTTATAATAACAAATTTTGTAATTAAAAACAATTCAAAACAAACCCTATACCCTAACCCTAGTGCCCCTAGCCCACGTTTCTAGCTCCTAGCCCATGTTTCAGCCCTTACTCTATTTAATATTAACCTAGGTCACAGTTTTTTTCACAACAAAAACAAGAAACCACCGCCTCCCACAAGTTTTTGCGCACAACAACCCTAACCCACGAACGGCGGCCTCCCCTCGCCGTTAACCCACCTCTGACCTCGCCTCCGACCTCCCTTCCACTCTACGCCGCCGTGGGCTCCGCTGTTCGCCGGAATCCGCCCCGATCCGCCGCTGTTCGCGCAGAAATTCGCAGCAGTAGCAGCAGCAGCCACCGCCGCCGCTGCCGCCGCCGCCCACGTCCCCTGACCACCGACGTCGCCCCTTGGACCCCCTGCGCCGTTGACATCAGCCCCTCAGGCCGCCTTGCACTGAAACAGCGAGCCCCTCGCTGTTTTGTGTTCTCACGACGTCGCCACGCATCGTATCGTCTCCCGTCGTTCCCTCTCGCCGTGGGATCTCTCCGACAGTCCTCTACCACTCCTAGGGGTGTTTCCCGACGTTACGATCATCCCCTACGACACTCAATGTCGTAGTCTCCGTGTACGTCGACCCGTTCGTCCCGGTTCGTTGTTACGGCTTCCCGGGAGCCGTAAAACGTCTTCCGAACACTTTGCTCGCTATTTGGAATATATTCACTGATCTCGTTGCTGTTCGAGGATTGGCGAGCGAGGAATCTAATTTTGGAATCTGGACGTGGAGCGTTTTCTATTATTCCAACCCCTGGCGTCGCTCCCGACGCCAGTGTAGCTCTCGCGTCGTGTAAGGGTAATTTTCTGAACACTTAGGATCCCCAACCAATGCATGCTAATGAAGATAAAAATCAGTAATTTAATTGGTTGATAAATCACTAATGAAGATAATTTAATTTGGGACTGTAGGCTGGTTGATCCGAGCACGTAGGTAGATTGGACTGATTGGACGGTGTTTGCAGAACGGTTGATTGCAGGCAAGTAAAACTTGCCAATTTTTGCTTTAGGCCATGCTTTAGGCCATTCCCTGTTTTTAGCGTAAAAGAGATTAGGCGACGAAATGATACTCGCCTAGACGCAACTTTAAGATCTAGCTTGACAACGAAGCTATATCTGTCACCCTGCCATGTCATTCATGCATTATTGCCTGTCACGTTTAATTTCCATATCTGTATGCTCATTACTTTTGCTCTGCCATGCCTGTCACGTTTAATTTCCTTATCTGTACGCACATTAATTGTACCCATGCCATGCCATGTATCCTGATGTCAATCCATGCTTGAATGTTGCATTCGTAGCACACGCTACTTGTACTTGCTTGTTGAAGCTAGGCACCTGCGTTGCAGGCACAACCCTATGCCAAATACACTTCCTGGCTCGTGATCCAGAAGCGGGCTACATGTGTTGGTCAAAAGCCAATGCCCGATTACACGTGGAGGGGTAGGGTTAAGCGATCACTTGAGCTTTGGAGTTGGCCCGTACAGCCACTCTAGCCAAAAGGCGTAAACTCTGTGCACGACGTGTTACTTGACTTGTAAAATCTGTGTGAATGTTTTAGTAGCTATGCTACCCATGCCATGTTACATTTGTTGCCATGTTATACCTGTTGCCATGTTATACTTGTTGCATTATCTTATTTGTTGCATCCATGCATTAAACTGCCATGTCATCGCACATTTTAGAACTGCTAGGTTGCTTTCCTTCTTTTAGTTTCCTTGCACAAGTCTCTTGTAGACTTGCTGACATGCACCCTCGTCTCTTTTGGGTGTCGCATGTTAGTTGCTGAGCCAGAGCCTGTTGCTGAGAACGAGCTGTTTGTTGATATTTGAGGCTGGGTCCACCGTTGACATGGAGTACGAGGACACCGGCGACCAGTCATAGAGACGTAGTTCTGTGTTGCTTCTGATTAGTTCTTGTTAGGTTGTCGATGCGTAGCACCTTTTCTTTTCTGTACTTTTGTTTCTGTTGGCCATGTTTGGGCCTTTAGACTCTTCTTTTTAGCCTGGTGGCTTTTCTGTGATGTTGGACTTTATTTGTGGACGTTCTGATATTGGAATAATATTATCTGTCTCTTTTCTTTATTATTATTTTTGTTCTGTTTCACATTTGCAAGGACCTATACTTGGTTATTCCAGACGCTTTATAGACTGGAGCGGACTTCTCACGCCTCGCCTCTATTTTAGGGAAGCGGGTCGTGACAGCTTCCCTTATTAGATTTGTCATGTGCTGGATATTATCTCTATTATAAAATGAATGCATCCTTTTCCTTTTGTACTTTTGTTGTTCCGGATTTTATAAATGCAAGAACCTAAAAATTTTAAAATGGTACCCCTACAGACGCTTATTGTGTCCGAGTTTCAGAGCTCCGGCCTAAGCGGGCCTTAGTCACGTTTCGCTTCCGTCGTTTTGGGAAGTGGGGCGTGCCAGGTTTTAGTGGTGGCCCATGCAGGTCCATGCAAAAGTTCGAAACAATAAGAGTACCACATTCATTTAATATCCATGTACAAGTCTAAATTTAGGGTTTTCTTGTCTTAGATGGTAGAAAGACTAAGGTAGACGTCCCGGTTTGATAGTCAGACGCCTTGGTTAAGATTTAGTCATCTTCGTCTTAGGATACCTTAGTAGCCCCTCACCTGGCTCTGACTATGTTAGATTTCTAGAGTCCTTCTGTTAATCGTTCGCTCGGGTCCATTGATTTTGGGCCCAACAGAATGTAATCCTGATTCTCTTAGGGCCCTTCCCTGAGATCTCTCTATTACAGTCTAGTTCATTATGAAGTCTTAGTGCTGAGTTTTCCTGATCTTTAGACGGCCTGATAATTAGAACCCCTGACTTCTAGCATCTTCATGATCATTACACTTTTGTGTTATCAGCTGTAGAGTTCCATCGTAGCTTTCAAGAATCATCTCCTATGCGTAGTCATCATGTGATCATTTTCCTTTCCCTCGATTCATGTGATCGCTTCATGACGATTATCGATAATTCTTCGAATCTCTCCATTGCAAATCCTGCTTCCTTTAAAAGTACTTTCGAAATTCATTATTAAATTCTTCGCTCATTTTAACTTCTTTGAAAACCCCTATTAAATATTTAAATCTCTTACTTTCGGTTGAGTTAAAAATTCTTTCACTGAGTTTGAAACCTTCTTGGTCGTAATTTTTAAGTTACTATCTCGTACTTATTTTCGAATCAGTATCTTTTGTATTTCAGTTTTAAAAACTTGTCACCATTTTGAAAATTCAATATATCACTTTTTTCTAAACCACGAAATTTATTTTAACCACTTACTGTACGTACTTTTAGAACACTTTCTAAACTAAAGAGGACTTCAATATATATATATATATATATATATATATATATATATATATATATATATATATATATATATATATATTATAAAACAGGGATGTTATCATGGGTTTTTGGATAAGAGTTTTTGATAAGAGAAATTGGTTATGTTTAGATTTGTATATGTGGTATTGTTGTATAAGAGATTTTGGTTAAGAGATAATGGATAAGAGATATTGGTTAAGAGATATTGGTTATATAAAATGGGGTATTGTTGTATAGATTTGTGTATATGGGGTATGAGAAATTGAGATAAGAGAAATTGAAATAAGTTTAAATTTGAAATCAATTGTTTTCATCACCAAGGGAGGGGGGAAAAATTTTGATCACAGCACCATTGAGGGGGAAAAAAATTTTGATCACATCAATTGTTTTCATCACCGAGAGATCAACATCCCTATTTGAACTTCTCTCTTTCTCCTTCTTGCCTTTGCGTGCCAAAATCAAGCAGCTAACGTCTGATCTCCCTTCTCGCCATCCTCACCATCATCTTCTCCCTCCTCCAGCACCCTCTTCTACCTCCAGCACCATCCCCCTACAGCACCCTCTTCTACATCCAGCACCCTCTTCTACATCAGAGCTGATTGAGCTTCTTGGTCTTCCAACAACATCACGCAAGTTCAGCTGTTTGAGCTTCATCACGGGAGAGCTCAAGCACCCTCTTCTACCTCCAGCAAGGAGAGCAAGGAGATCAAGGCAAGCACATCAAGAACCATCAAGCACATCAAGCACATCAAGCACATCAAGCACATCAAGGAGATCAAACCAAAGTGTTGAGTTCTTCACATCAAGTTTATATTGTAAGCTTCAGCTTGAATGTTTCAGCTTTGAGTTTTTGAAATGGTTCTTTGTATACAACCAAAGTGTTGAGTTCTTCCCATGAGTTCATTTGCACTTGAAATGATACTTTCATAATTTGAGTTCAATGTCATTTTGCTTGGAATGGCAATGATTTGCATTATAATTCTCATTACAGGACCCAAAAAAATTGTTCTTTTCATATGCAAAATTCAAATTGGTTTATCAAAAAAAGGAATGTCAATAACCAATATCTCATATGTGAAAATTTTAACCAATATCAAAAAAAGGAATGTCAATAACCAATATCTCATATGTCAATAACCAATAACCAATAAGAGCTTGATCAGAGCTTGATGATTTTTTTAATGAAAATTTTAACCAATAACCAATAACCAATAACCAATTGACCACTTGACTATCCAATTCCTGATAAGCTTCATTCCTGATAAGCTCTTATCAATAACCAATAACCAATTTAATATCTTGAAATGAATTTCATTCAATAAAATGATTTGGTGCAATTGGTTCAATATGTGTAATTTTGTGCAATTGGTTTTGGGTAAGAATTTGAAATTTAGTCTCACATTATCATTTGGGTAAGAGTTTGAATCCATTTAGATAAAAATGCCAAATTTTCACAGGACAATAACAATGCATTCATTTCAAATTCACAGTGCAATGCATTCCTGGCAATGCATTGTCATGATTTCAAACAATGAATTTGCCATTGCCAGGATTTCAAACATTGAGAATTTTGCATTGCCATTGCCATGATTTCAAACAATATGATAGTTTGGCAAATTCATTTCAGAAATGCATTGCCACTGCCAGGATTTCAAACAATGTGATAAAACCAAATCATTTCACATGACAATGCTCTTCATTTTTGCATGACACTGTCCTGTGAAGATTTTTTTAATATGAATTTGTTAATTTGTTAATGGTAAGAGCTTGCTGATAAGAGCTTGATCAGAGCTTGATGATTTTTTTAATTTGTTAATGAAAATTTTAATTTTGGATGAGAGCTTGCTGATTTGCTTCATTTTGGTATAAATTTTGAAATTTTTGAAACTGTCCTGTGAATTGCAACAGGAACGATTTTGTAATTTTTGGTATAAATTTTTTAATTGTCATGTGAATATAACAGTTGAATATTCAAGTGAACTTTGTCCATGATTGCAGGATATTAGAATCCATGAAAATTTGATTGTTGATTGGAATTTGCATATTAGAATTGTTGATTGTTGATTGTTGATTGGAATCTGTGAAAATTTGCATATTAGAATTGCTATTAGAATCCATGATTGCAGGATATTTGATTGTTGATTGGATCAAATTGTCCATGATTGTAATTCTATTAGAATTGCATATTAGAATTTGCATATTAGAATCCATGTCCTGTGATTGTTGATTGGAATCTGTGAAAATTTGCATATTAGAATTGCTATTAAAATCCATGATTGCAGGATATTTGATTGTTGATTGGATCACATTGTCCATGATTGTAATTCTAATATCAAATGCAAATGAACTCATGGATATTAGAATTGATATTAGAATCCATGATTTGAATATTTCTGAAGCATAACTCAAAGTCTTGCAACTTTGAAATTTATAAACTTGGATTAAGTTTATGATATGGTTGTCTGCAAATTGAAACTTGGATAATCAAAAAATTGAACCTTGCATTTTTTGATATGGATAATCAAAGGCAATTTTTATGTCTGTCTTCAATTTTTATGTTTCCTTAAGAGATTATAAATTTGGATTTGGAGTCCTGATATCAACAATTATAAATTTGGATTCCTGATTATCAAACTTGGATACTCAAAGGCAAAATTGCAGAAAAAATTGAACTTTGCATTTTTCACAAACTTGGATAATCAAAGGCAACAATCCAAGACTATGTGAATTACAAGCATAACTCAGATTGAAAACATATCCTGAGTGTGAATTGCCTGAAAACACAAACTTGAAAGCATTCACATATATAATTTTTTCAATCTTCAATCTTGAAAATTATATATTGAAACACATATATAATTTGGCTGATTATATAATTTTTGAACCATATATATAACTTCAATGTGAATGTTTTAATCATTCAGCCAATGTTCTAAAAACATTCACATTGAAGATTAATCATTCATAGGACACTGAACTATGTTGATAGAATTGAGTTTCAAAGTTGAATGTTGAGAGAATTGAGTTTGAATGTTGAATGTTGATGTGCTTTCAGTGTCCTGTTGAATGTTGAGAGAATTGAGTTTCAAACTGTGGTTTTTGAGATAATTTTTTGTTTCTTTGATTTCATGGCAACTCAAAATGGTTATGTTTGATTCTATGCAACTCAAAATGGTGATTTGTTTCTTTGAATGTTGAATGTTGATGAACTATGGTTATGTTTGATTCTATGCAACTCAAAATTCAAGTATTCAAAATTCTGTTGAGAGAATTCTATGCAAGTTGAATTTTGAATTATGTTGTTGAGATGTTATTCAAAATTCAAGTATTCAATGAACTATATTGAGATGTTATGTTTGATTCTATGCCATCTCAAAAATCAATTCTCTCAAAATTCAAAATTCTGTCAACAGGACACTCAATTCTCTCAACATTCTGTTATTGCAAATTTGAGTTTGAGTTATTGAACTATGTATTTTGAGTTATGTTGAGAGAATTGAGTTTGAGTTTGATTTTGCATTGTTATTTCAAAATGTGAAGAGTATACAATGTTATTTCAAAATTTCAAATGGCAAAATTTGAGTTATTGAAATTTCCCTTGCTCTTCAATGTTGAACTTTGAGTTTGAGTTTGAGTTTGCAATGTTATTTCAAAATTTCTCTCTATACAATGTTGAAATTTTAGTTATTTCCAAAGTTCAAACTGCAGTAAAAATTTGAGTTTGCGTTTGCAAATTTGAGTTTCATTGCAAACTCAATTCATAACATTGAAAATGAGGCCAGTTCTGAAATATTTTCATGCAGCAAATATTCAAATACTTGAATACTTTGATATGCAAAATCAATTTGAGTTTGAGTTTCAATTTAATGAAATATGTTTGAAATGGACTACTTCCAATATAAGCACCCTGCAGCAAATATTCACTTATCAAATGGACTACTTCAAAAACTAATTGAACTTGAATTGAATTGGATTGAAATTGAATTGAATATTTGCTAAAACTAATTTGCTGCATGACAGTAGTTTGCATATCAAAGTAATTCAAACTCAGTTCTTGATGAGGATATGATCAAAATTGAATTGTATTTCATATATGAGCAAACTAATGTCCTGCTTAGTTCTTGATGAGGATATGAGAAAAATTGAGTATCCTCATCATGTAAGTATTCAAATAGCAAAATTCAAATTTAAGTATCCTCATCAAGAACTAATGTGGAGTATTTGAATATTGAGTATTCATTATTCAAAGTGATGAGAATAATTTCAAATTTGAGTATATCAAATAGAAAATTCAAATACTAATGTGGAGTATTCACATCCTGATATTTTGCTATTTGAATATTTTGCTATTTGATATACTCAAATTTGAATTTTATGAGGATACTCAAATGTGAATTTTGCATTAGCAATTTGAATAATGGACTGAGCAGGACATTAGACATGAGTATCCTCACCAAAATTCAAATTTGAGTATCCTCATAAAATTCAAATAGCAAAATTGAGTATCCTCATCAAGAACTAATGTCCTGCTCAGTCCATTGCAAAATTTCAATTCATATATGAGCAAGTATTCAAACTCACCAATATCAAACTCAGTTCTTGATGAGGATATGAGCAAAATTGAGTTTGAGTTTGAGTTTGAGTATGAATTTGAGTATGAATTACTTAAATTCACTGAAATTGCATTAGGATTTCAACCCTAACAATTCTAATGATGCAGTATATCAAACATATCAAAGTATTCAAGTATTGGTTATGTGAGTTTTTTTATATTCATTGAAATACTTCAAGTATCTCACATTCACATTGAAGATTAATCATTCACATTGAAGTTTTCAGAATGTATTCAAGACTATATTCAGAATGTATATGTGTGTGTTTTCTGAAAACATTCACAGCCAATTTTTGAAGATTAATCATTCACATTGAAAACATTCACATTTCTGAAAACATTCACATTGAAGATTAATCATTCACAGCCAATTTTCAGAATGAAGTTATATATGTGTGTGTTTTCTGAAAACATTCACATTGAAGATTAATCAGCCAATGTGAATGTTTTCAAGTTGCCAATGTTTTAATCTTCAATGTGAATGTTTTCAGAATGTATTCTCATTGAAGTTATATATATGTGTGTTTTCAATATATAATCTTCAATGTGAATGTTTTAATCATTCAGCCAATGTTTTAAACACATATATAATTTTTTCAATCTTCAATCTTCATATATAATTGCAAGCATAACTCAGATTGAAAATATATAATTTGAAGATATATAATTTTTTACTCTTCATTTAAGATCAAAAATTCCAAGACTATGTGAATTGCCAATGTGAATACACCCATAACTCAGATCAAGGAAGACCATCAAGCAAGCATTAAGAACTCATCTTTTAATTTTCTTCTTTTAATTTGCATTTTCTCATTTTCTTCTTTTAAATGACCCTCAAATTTTCTCATTTTCTTCTTTTAAGATCACGGGAGAGCTCAAGCACCCTCTTGGTGAGCTTTCTGGGTTTGAGGCCTTCATCACATCCTTTGTGAATTGGTGAGCTTTGTGAACTTTGCCTTTCAGCTGTTTGGTTATGTGCAATAAACATTTATATTATAGGAAAAAACAAATTTTTGCAATCTTATAGCCATGAAAAAAATTGTAATATACATGTTTCATATTTGTTTTTATATTACAATTTTTTGCCTGTTGAGTTAAACTATACATAAAACAGGACATATAATCTTTCAGCTGTTTTCCTATATGAAGATCTCATGTATATGTCCTGTTTTAAAAAAATTATATATGAAGTTCTCAAGATTAACATTTATATTGTTTTTGTATATGTCATGTATATGTCCTGTTTTAAAAAAATTAAAATTATATATGCAGATCTCAAAATTATATATGAGTTAAATTATATATGAAGATCTCATGTATATGTCCTGCAATAAACATTTATATTGTTTTTTTCATATTCAGAAATTGGATGAGAGCGTGATATGAAAGAATATTGGATGAATATTGAAAGAATATTGAGAACTGAGTATTGGTATGAGATTTGTGAAAGAATATTGAAAGAATATTAAAAGAATATTGAGAGCTTAATTTGTGGATAAGAGATTTTAGCCAAATATTTCACCCAATATGTTATGGGTGTATAACAAAAGAAAAAGTTTGCTTATGAGTGTATTTGAGTGTATTTGAACATTTCAGCCAATATTTTTAGTTCAGCCAATGTGAATACACCCATAAGCAGATTGGGTTAATTTTCATCACATACATATGGGTGAACTAAAAATTTCATTGGCTGAACAAAAATACACCCATACACATGTTCAGCCAATTTGAGTGTATTTGAACAAAAATTTCATTCAGCCAATGTTCAAATATGTTCAAAACCCTTACCATCACATACACTCAAATTTTTAGTTCAGCCAATATTTTTAGTTCTTTGAACATATGGGTGTATTTGAACATTTCAGCAAATATGTATTTGAGTGTATTGGCCAACAATTCAGCAAACATTTCAGCCAAACATTTCAGCCAATATGTTATGGGTGTATAACAAAAGAAAAAGTTTGCTTATGAGTGTATTTGAGTGTATTTGAACATTTCAGCCAATATTTTTAGTTCAGCCAATGTGAATACACCCATAAGCAATTTCATCAAATACACTCACATTGGCTGAACATTTTTAGTTATGGGTGTATTCACATTGGCTGAATGAAATTTTTGCTTGATCAAATTACCTTGATGAAAATTCATCAAGAAAAATTTAACTGGATGAAAATTTTTCACATCAAGTTAACACATGAATGTTGGTATGCAATTGGGTGTATTCACTGTGATTTTTGTAAATGTTGAATGTATTCTAATATCTTGATTTTTAATATCATTCACTGTGATTCTTTTAATGTCATTGGGTGTATTTACTGTCATGTGGCTGAATAATATTACAAAAGTCTATGCTGAAATTTGAATGTATTCAAGTTAACATATAAAAATTTGATTAAAGTTGAATGTTACTCACCAATTTCATTTCTTATCCATTTCCTCATAACAAAAGCTTATTTCAAGTTTCAAACAAATTTCATTTTCTCATCAAGTTTCATCAAGTTTCATTTTCTCATCAAGTTTCATCAAGTTTCATTTTCTCATTTTTCCATCCAGTTTCAAACAAGTTACAGTTGAAAGAGAAAAATTTCAAAGAGAAAAATTTCCACTCATATCCATTTTCTCATAACACAAGCTATTTCCCATAACAAAAGCTCATTTCAGATAACAAAAGCTCATTTCAGATATTCTCAAAATGAAATAGTGATGGTTCATTAAAATTTTTCAAACCAATTTTGTATTAACAGGACATTGCTATTAGCAATATTGCCAAGCCTGAAATATTGAATATTGAATATTGAATATTGAACCTTGCATGTGATCAAATATTGAACTTAAAAATGAGCATAGCTAACATGAATAACTGAATTAAAACTCATATAATTCACTTTTTGTTATGGATTTCAAAATTTTGATTTATTTATCCTCAATTCATAGCTAACATGAATAACTCATATCCTGTCAATTTTCACTGTCAGTTATTTTACTGTCAGTTTTTCATCCTCAATTCATAGCTGACATGAATAACTCATATCCTGGATTTCAAAATTGACATGGATTTCAAAATTTTACTGTCAGTTATTCATGTCAATTTGAGTCACTCACTTCATTATTGGTTATGTATCCTCAATTTTGAGATATTCTTCATATAACTCATATCCTGTCTTTAGGTTAGCAGTCTCATATAACTCATATTCTTCATATAACTCATATCCTCAATTATTGAAGACCTTGATGTTGTTAATTTCAAAATGTTGCACCTCAACTCTTATGAAATTTGAGTTTAACATGAAATTAAACTGAACTATGGTATTTGATGATATAAGAAAAATGTTGACCTTAACATTAAATTATCAAATGAAACTTGAGTTATTGAACTTGAAATTGAATTTAATTCTGAACTTGAATTTTTCTAATGCCCAAATTCAAACTTGAGTATTCAAATTTTTCTCATGCAGTATACTCTTCTGAAATTTGAGTTATTGATATGGAATTTGAGTACTCATATTCTGAAATTCTCAAATTTCAGAAGAGTATACTTTGGGAATATTTCTCATGTAATTTGCAATTCTAAAATTTCTGAAGATATGGAATTTGTGCATTTGACATTGAAGTTCAATAACTACTCAAATTCTAAAATTCTCAATTAGAAACTGGGAGTGTTCATTCTCAAAATGAACATATTCACCCAATTCCAAATTGGGAGTATTTTAATTGAACATCTACCATATTCTCAAAATGAACATCTAATATACGATAATAATGTATTTTAATTGTAATTAGTTTGTGATTAATTTGGATAGGGCTTTAGCTCGACGCAGTAGGAGAGAACGAGAATGAGAACAGGAACAACGTAACATGTCTCACGCTCTGCCTTCTGACGGTGTCCTTGATATACCTCACATAACACCAGCCGTGACAACTTCTCCGGTTGAATAAGAAGATGCTGTCTCGGCCTCGCGTAACGATATGATTTCTGAACAAGTTCCTGGACCATCTGTCAGGTCATTATCAACCCGACTGTACATAAAACCTTTTCACCAAGCCATGTATTTTAGTTGTGTTTATTTTTCTGTTTAAATTTGTATAGGGCTTTAGCTCAACGAAAAAGGAGAGAACGAGAACAGGAACAACGAAACATATCTCACGCTCTGCCTTCTGACGGTGTCCTTGATATACCTCACATATCACCAGCCGTGACAACTTCTCCGGTTGAACAAGAACATGCTGTCTCGGCCTCGCGTAACGATATGATTTCCGGGCAAGTTCCTGGACCATCTGTCAGGTCATTATCAACCCGACTGTACATAAAATCTTTTCACCAAGCCATGTATTTTAGTAGTGTTTATTTTTCTGTTTAAATTTGT
Organism: Scilla litardierei; assembly: GCA_030789695.1. NCBI lineage: Eukaryota > Viridiplantae > Streptophyta > Magnoliopsida > Asparagales > Asparagaceae > Scilla > Scilla litardierei. Next base: position 60,052,409 of record CM061132.1, read on the forward strand.
ATAGGGCTTTAGCTCAACGCAAAAGGAGAGAACGAGAACAGGAACAACGAAACATATCTCACGCTCAGCCTTCTGACGGTGTCCTTGATATACATCACATAACACCAGCCGTGACAACTTCTCCGGTTGAACAAGAACATGCTGTCTCGGCCTCGCGTAACGATATGATTTCTGGACAAGTTCCTGGACCATCTGTCAGGTCATTATCAACCCGACTGTACACAAAAACTTTTCACCAAGCCATGTATTATAGTTGTGTTTATTTTTCTGTTTAAATTTGTATAGGGCTTTAGCTCAACGAAAAAGGAGAGAACGAGAACAGGAACAACGAAACATATCTCATGCTCTGCCTTCTGACGGTGTCCTTGATATACCTCACATAACACCAGCCGTGACAACTTCTCCGGTTGAACAAGAACATGCTGTCTCGGCCTCGCGTAACGATATGATTTCTGGACAAGTTCCTGGACCATCTGTCAGGTCATTATCAACCCGACTGTACATAAAACCTTTTCACCAAGCCATGTATTGTAGTTGTGTTTATTTTTCTGTTTAAATTTGTATAGGGCTTTAGCTCAACGAAAAAGGAGAGAACGAGAATAGGAACAACGAAACATATATCATGCTCTGCCTTCTGACGGTGTCCTTGATATACCTCACATAACACCAGCCGTGACAACTTCTCCAGTTGAACAAGAAGATGTTGTCTCGGCCTCGCGTAATGATATGATTTCCGGGCAAGTTCCTGGACCATCTGTCAGGTCATTATCAACCCGACTGTACATAAAACCTTTTCACCAAGCCATGTATTTTAGTTGTGTTTATTTTTCTGTTTAAATTTGGATAGGGCTTTAGCTCAACGCAAAAGGAGAGAACGAGAACAGGAACAACGAAACATATCTCATGCTCTGCCTTCTGACGGTGTCCTTGATATACCTCACATAACACCAGCCGTGACAACTTCTCCGGTTGAACAAGAAGATGCTGTCTCGGCCTCGCGTAACGATATGATTTTCGGGCAAGTTCCTGGACCATCTGTCAGGTCATTATCAACCCGACTGTACAGAAAACCTTTTCACCAAGCCATGTATTTTAGTTGTGTTTATTTTTCTGTTTAAATTTGTATAGGGCTTTAGCTCAACATAAAAGGAGAGAACGAGAACAAATACAAGCAAGCACATCTCGATATATGACTCCTACCAGTGTACTCGACATGCCTCAAAGCACATATGCAGTACCAACTTCTCCCGTTGAACATGTAGATGAGGTCTCAGCCTCGCACAACGCTACGATATGTGCTGAAGATGATGAACCATATGCCAGGTTATTATTCATAAGAGCTCCTCTGCTTTAATGTAACTTAATTTTATTTAATTATTATGGTTTTATTTTGGCTAGGTGTTTAGCTCAATGTCACAGGAGAGAATGAGAAAAAGCTCATCGAAACATATCTCGATATATGACTCCTATCTGTATACCTCAAATAACACCTGGATTAACAACTTCTCCAGTTGAACAAGAAGACGCTGGCTCATCCTCGATCTTCCGATGTCGGTCAACTCAGCATGGCTCTGGTCCACCAACTCAGGTTGATTTTGGTCGGCACCATCTTGGATTAATGAACATTCCATGCCCTCATTGTTCAGCCTTACACTGGTTGGATGAACTGTTGTCGAAGTCAACTTTGAGAACACATCTTTTTGGAACATGTTGTTTGCAAGGAAAAGTAAAATTGCCGAAACTTAATGAAACCCCTCCATCACTTAGAGAATTATATGATTGTGACAGTGAGGCATCAAAATCATTTCGAATGTATACTCGGGAGTATAATGCAGCTAATGCATTTACCAGCCTTGGTGTGACAATGGATCAAAGATTGATTGCTGGCAGGGGCCCGAACATATTTACAATTCATGGAGAATTACGCCATCGAACAGGATCACTTCTGCCCCAACCGGATCAAACAGCAAGTTATTGTCAACTTTACATATATGATCCGGATTCTGCTATGGAGTTCCGAAGTAATAGAAATCCACATTTGAGCAAGGATGTCTTACAAATTATTCAAAATTGTTTATCGGGCATAAATCCATTCATCAAACTATATTGTCAGGCGTATTCTGTTTTATCTCAAGCAGATTCATGTGGTCATGATCTTCCTGTATATCTGCATTACAATTCAAACAAGGATCGTCGTCGTTATAACCTCCCAACCGTAGATGAGATTGCGGTTATTTTACCTGGCGATGGCTATCGACCTTCCGGGATGCGAGATATAGTTTTACATCTTCGAGGAAATCATCAATTAATGCAAATCAATGAGACTCATCCTGCATACTTACCATTACACTACGTCTTATTATTTCCTGATGGTCAGCTTGGATGGGAACCTGAGTTGAAGCAGTGGGATCCAGTTCAAAACATAGCATCAAGTAGACGCCTGACTATGTGTGAGTTTTATAGCTACCGTCTGTTTGAAAGACAGAACGAGTATTCTTCAATTTTGAGAGCTGGAAAGTTATTCCAGGAGTTCATAGTTGATGCTTGGGCAGCAATTGAGCAACATCGTTTGACATTCATCAAACTTAATCAACGAAAACTCCGCTCAGAGCTCTATCAGGGTCTTGCAGATATCGATGCATATGCCAGATGCGACCAAATTGGACAGCGCATGATACTTCCTTCATCTTTCACTGGCAGTGCACGTCACATGTTTGAAATATTTCAAGACTCGATGGCTATCACACGTTATAACCAGCACCCGGATATTTTTCTTACCATGACCGCAAATCTAAAGTGGCCAGAAATTACTTCGGCTCTACTGCCCAATCAAAAGGCTACCGACCGTCCAGATTTAGTCGCACGTGTATTTGAGTTAAAAAGAAAGGCTTTGATGAAGGAGATTGATGGTAATAATGTATTTGGAAAGAAAGTAGCACATGTATTTACAATTGAATTTCAGAAACGGGGTCTTCCCCATATGCATGCTCTTTTCTTTCTTCGTGGACCCGATAAGATTCATACATGTGATCAAGTGGATAGAATTGTATGTGCTGAATTTCCTGATCCTGCTCAAGATCCTGCATTATTTGATACTGTGTCAAAATGTATGGTACATGGACCATGTGGTGCTCGGAATCCAAATGCCTCATGCATGGAAAATGGTAAGTGTACTAAGAAATACCCTCGAAATTATGCAGAAGCAACAACCTTGGATCGTGATGGATATCCTATTTATCGTCGTCGTAGTAATGGGCATCTATATACTGTAAGGGGGCATCAGGTTGATAACCGAGATGTTGTGCCGCACAACAGGTATCTCTCAAGGCGCTTTAACTGCCACATTAATGTCGAAGTTTGTGCCGGGGTAAGATGTGTGAAGTACATTCATAAGTATACTTATAAAGGTCATGATCGGACCACAATGGTATTGGGCGCAGTAAATGAGATCCAACAATACCTTGATACAAGATATATTGGACCACCTGAGGCTACCTGGCGAATATTCGAGCATCCTTTGCATCAAGAGATTCCGTCAGTTCAAAGATTGATACTTCATTTACCAGGGCAACACCGTGTTATTTTTGATCCAGATGAAGATGTAGATGCAATAAGGTCTAGGGCTGAAAATGATAAGACAACTTTGACTGAATTTTTTACATGTTGCGCTTTACATGAGTCTGCGCATGATCTCACATATCAATAATTTCCCCAAAAGTTTGTGTGGCATTCGTCAACAAAGGTCTGGACTCCAAGACAATCTGGATATGCCATTGGCAGAATGTATTTTGCCTCCCCTAATTCTGGTGAGAGATTTTATCTACGGTTGCTACTAACAGTTGTTAAAGGGCCAACATCGTGGGAAAATTTACGCACATTCAATTCGATCGAGTACCCTACATTCAAAGCAACATGTATTGCAAGAGGTCTTCTTGAAGATGATTTCGAGTGGAGACAATGTCTTGCCGAGGCTTCAATTATGAAAACAGGATATCAATTACGAAGACTGTTTTGTATTATTCTTATCGAATGTGTGCCGATCGACCCCCTTGCATTATGGAATGAATTTTCAATGCATATTTGCGATGATCTTCCACATAAATTGCAAACTTTATTTGCAATTTCTACCCCAACTCAAGGCCAACTTGAAGATTATGGATTATTCCTTATCAATGAATTGCTTGAGGAGTACGGTAAGTGTCTATCCGACTTTCCACCAATGCCACTTTCTGCTTGAGATTGGAATGAAATTGTTGGCAATAGATTGTTGCATGAACATCAGGAACTTATAAATAAATCGAAACAATTGGATGCACAAAAAGACATTGATTGCCTCAATGATGCACAACGCAATGCTTATTCAGCAATTACTTCATCAGTATTTGAAAATAAAGGTACTACATTCTTCTTGAGCGGTGGTGCTGGAACTGGAAAGACTTTTTTGTACAATGCAATAGCAACAATGTTGCGTAGTCTTGGAAATATAGTTATCACCGTCGCGTCTTCCGGTATTACATCATTGCTACTTAGCGGAGGTCGGACTGCACATTCCACATTTCGTATCCCGTTAGATGTGCATGATACTTCAATTTGTAATTTTAGCAAGCAATCCATGCAAGCTCAATTATTCAGAAAAGCAAAACTTATAATATGGGATGAAGTACCTATGCAACATCGGCACTGTGTTGAGGCAGTGGATCGATCGTTACAAGATATGTATGATAACCCCAGAGCATTTGGTGGTATTACTGTTGTTCTTGGGGGGATTTCCGACAAATCTTGCACGTCATACCAAAGGGGGTTCGAGAAGAAATTGTTGGTGCCTCATTGAGACGATCTGTATTATGGTGCTCTGTACAAGTTTTGATCTTGGATCAAAATATGCGGTTAAATAACTCATCGGTTGAGAATGCAAATTTTGCAAAATTTATTTTGGAGGTATTTTATTTCATGACTAATTTAATTTTACTTACTATTTTTATCTTAGCCATTCCTTCACTAAAATTATATCTATATGTATTAGGTTGGGACAAATCCTACAGAAGTGGTAGAACTTCCTTCTAACATATTCAGGTGCAAGGATTTAAACGAGTTAATACTTCGAATTTATCCGCAGCTTGATATTGAGGGTGCCGTGACTTCGGCATACCTTACTGAACGAATAATTCTTTCTGCACGGAATGATGATGTTACTTTTATAAATGCTGCTGCATTAAACATTTTTCCGGGACAGAAGATTACGAATCAAGCTGCAGACAGTTTTTCTGAAAATGATGAAACCGATCCAACCATTATGAATAGATATCCAACTGAGTACATAAACTCTTTGGATCCTCCTGGGTTGCCACAATTTACACTTGAGCTTTAGGTTGGTTGTCCTATTATTTTATTACGAAATATTACACCAAAAGACGGGCTCTGCATGGCACTCGATTGATGGTTGTCAGATGTGCATCACGTGTCATTGAAGCTCAAATTTTAATTGGGGATAAAGCCGGTTGTTTTGTGTTTATTCCAAGAATATCTTTGTCACCATCGGCTACAGAATTACCTTTTCATATGACAAGGTAGTTTCCTGTCCATGTGACATATGCTATGACGATTAATAAAGCCCAAGGACAATCTGTAAAATTCGTTGGAGTTGATTTGCGGACCCCAATTTTCAGTCATGGACATCTTTATGTTGCACTTTCAAGGTGCACATCTTTTGATCGTGTATGTGTCCTTCTTCAGCCCAACATAAATAACACAGTAAACATCGTTTACCCAGAAGTTCTGCTATGATTTCCAATGTATGATAAAAATTGTATGTAAGTTTTTTAACTCTCTTTCTTTACATTGTTTTATTTATATTATTTGTTTAAATGATGTTTTAAAAAATTATTATCGATTGTTGTCTAACATGCAGGTATAGCATTATCATACGTTACCAAGCTTTAAAATGTGGACCAACATTACCATATATGGCCGGGTAAGAAATTTTTTCCTTTACTACATTTCATTGCATGACTTAATTGTTTTCGGTATGCATTGTTTGATAAAATATTGGTTTGTATTTTTATATAGATAGATGATGATGCAGATTTGGCAAAAACTGTAAGTTTCTTATCATAATTCTACATTATATTTTTAATATACTATGTTTGCATTAACATTTTTCTTCTCACAGGTTCTGTTACTTCAAAACAATCACATAAATGTCAGGCTACGGGGTTATATCGGATTTTGTTTTGATAAGGTATGCATACCGTTACAAACATTCCCATTTTGAAATTAAAAATTAGTGACTGTTTATTATTATTATTATTTCCAGCAAATTGCTAAAAGAACTTTACAAGCAACGGCGACGAGTCACATTGAAGACAAAGCATTCTTCTTTTCCGAGGTAATATAAAAATCTTAGATTTTGTTTTTCAAAATATCCTCTTCATTGACCATCCAAATACCTTTTTTGTTATAGAAGTGGAAGATGGTTCTTGCCGAGCTTGCTTGGTTCCAGAAAGCACGACATCCACCACTCCAACGAAAAAAGGTAAATAAATGTATAAATTTAAAATATCCATATTTTCAAATATATATTAATTTTTCTAGGAATTTTATGTTTTTAATTTATCTAGGTTATTGCTCATCCCATTAACTCTCCACTTTGGATTGAGCTTGACACGTCATCTTTTTATAATGTGATGATGAAAAGGTTTTTTGCTTAAACACGATGAAGGTAATAAAAGTGAGTTGTACAAAGTAATTAGATATTTCTTCGTTTCTAATTTTTCTATTCTAAGCTATGATTTTATTTTTAATTTTCAGGACACACGGCCCTAGCTTCAGATGTAAATTTTGTTGGTTTTAAATGCCGGTGTGAGAGATGGTGTTTTTGAAATTGGACTGCATGGTTGTTCAATCCAAAATGTATTTTTGTGTATATTTGTTCATAGTTAAGGGTTTTTTCTTTTGGCATATAGTTTAGGTTGTATGATATTATTATAAGTCGATGTAAAAATATGTTGCCTTAAGTACTATTTTGGTTGAAACTATGATTTGGGGAAAACTCCCTTCAAAATATCCATGCAAAAAGTTTGTGCGGTCTTTTGGATTTTTATTTCCTTCTTTGTTTCATTTGGGAAGTTATGCCGATCTAATTTTTGTGGATTTTAGCGTCCGTATTTTTTGTTGGTTTTGTTGGTTCATTTGCAGGTTTACAAGGAGACTTTGTGAATTTTATTTGAGTTGTTGGGGTTTCCCATGCGAGGTCCCCCGAGCCCTTGGGTTTCATCATTTGCAGGTTTACAAGGAGACTTTGTGAATTTTATTCAATTTGTAATTTTTTGGTTCCAAATATTCACAGATACATCAACCCATACATTGATATGATTAGCATTTTGATAATGATATCATGTTATTATCCATTAAGTCACAGATACACATATGGATTATCCAGTAATTCACATATCCATGTTGTAGCAACATTTTGCGTTTTATCAATCATCTTCCTCACTTGGTTGTTTCAGATTTTTGCAAGGTGGCTAAGTGTGCTCTTCAATCGTTCAAGTTGGTGATTTGAACAGTTAACTGGGATATTCAACAGGTGAGAGATATTAATCAAGATTTTGTGTTTCACCCATAGTCATGAGAGATATGTGAACTTGAGTGTAACAGTGCTATATGTGAACTTTTGAATGAAGACAGAAATTTGTTATTTATCATTCACTTTTGTTATTTAACAGTGTTATATGTTATATGTGAACATCTTGAGTTTTATCATGTACTGGGATATTCAACAGTGTTATATGTGAACATCTTGAGTTTTATCATTCACTTTTGTTATTTAAATGAGGTGTTAACACATATGGGTATCATTCAATTTTGAGACAGGTTATCCTCTGAAAACTTTTGTTATTTAAATGAGATATGGGTGAAACAAAAGTGAATGTGTATCTGTCTTCATTTTGAACTCAAAAATGAGATATCTGTCTTCATTTTGTTATTTAAATGAGATATCCTCTGAAAACTTTTGTTATTCAATTTTGAACTCACTTTTGTTTCACCCATATCTCATTTTTGTTATTTAACACTTTTAAGATACACATAAATTTCTGAGGATTGAGTGATAATAGTTGCAAGTTTTCAGTCAATTCAGTATTCATTTCTCTCAAAATTCATAGCATTACCCATACTTGCATGATCCAGCCATCTACATGATAATTTGCAAGCGCTTGATTAGAAATCTTATCCCAATCTATTCAATGTAATCATCATTTTCATGTGCTTTCTTACTGTCTTCTTCCATTTGTGTTCATTTGTTTCTCATTTAATTTTCTCATATTCCTGAGCTATGCCGGAGAGACCCTTGCAAGGCTGAAGAGTGAAGACAGAAGAGGGGTTTGCTGTCATTTGAGGTGCCATGTTGTTGTGTTTTTGGATCTTATACACGTTGAAGCTGAGACCAACAGCCAGATTTGGCTTCCACCACACCGTCATGAATGAAGTTGTCGCCAATCTTGAAGATGGACCCAAAACAGACCTCAGCTCAAAAGAATATGGCTGCACGCTGCCTCTGCATCATTTTCATTGCCATCAGTGCATCGGTCATGTTTGCCTCGGCTCCGAGTCCCCTCCAAGACTTCAGCATCGCTAATAACATGTCCAAAGGTATACACACAACACAATTTGCTCAGATTTCGTAAATAAGTTTCGTCTTAGTTCTCGAAGTCAAATTTAGTCCCCTGGCTTACCCATTGATTGCATAAGCTAATGTTTCATGAACCATTAGAATATGAGTACCATGGCAATTCCAAACTTTTACCCTCAACAAAAGAAAAATGGAATTTAGAGGGTTAATCAACTGATGAGGGGGCAATATGAGAATATGATTACCATGGCATAGGCTATAATATTGGAATTTTTCGTGTTTCGAAGCCTTTAGGATGTTTATGTAATGAAATTTTCATAAATTCTATTCATATTACTAGAATGCCAAGAAATTGTTGCTGGTAAAAAGGAATAAATAAAATCTTATTTGGGGAATGTTATTTTTCTCATTGTGTTTTGTTATAAAATATGCTCTATGATATGGTTTATAAATCAAGAACATTTTGCCGATAGATATACAATCATTTGATCCATGATATGGTACTAAAATTTTTGTAATGATGCATCGGTTATAGGTCTGAGAAGGCGAGAGTTGATCAGAGCGATGTATTGAGGTTGGAGTTAGAATGAGTTTTTTATCAAGAACTAGCTCATAGTGTACAATTAGAAATATTATAGAAAGTCAAGTTAGAATGAGTTTTTTATCAACTCTAGCAGATTATGCAAGATTAAAAACATCATTAAGAGAGAGAGAGAGAGAGAATGTCGATCGGTAATCCACATAAATATTTCTTATTAGTGAAGTTTATCAGAAAAACATAGATATTTCTACTTGTGGATGTGTAATCTACATGTCTATGTATATGAATACAAATGATGAAAAATAATTGAAACATAAAATTTCCAGGAAAGAGATAGCTTCAAATGTGTGTGCTTGGCTCTGAATTTCCAGGAAAGAGAAAACTGCAAGTAGCTGTTTCAACCTAAGCCATGATTAAAAATCCGTTTGTGCTTGGCTTTGTGAATGGGCTCAAGTCATAAAATTTGTAAGTGACTAATGTATTTGATCTTGGAAAATGTGACTTATGTATACTTGAAGCCATGCAAAAATTTCTTATATGCTATGCTTTACGAATTGGCTCAAGTAATAATTTATGCATGAGAAATTTGTACCGTTGGTATTTGAAAATGGATCTTTCTTGCAAATTTCATGATATGCTTATGAGTGAAAGTTCCTTGCAATTGGTTTCATGAAACCTAATTATGCATGAAAAATTAGCAAGATGAATTTTAAATAATGAAATGTTATGCTTGATGGTGAAACTGCCATATTGTAAGACAAATGTGTAGGCATGCATGGTATGGGTTCCAGTAAGTGTCATGGTTACCACAAGTGAGTAGGAGTTAATAAATTATTTGATATGCACAATTTTTTCCCCAAAACTTCATTTTTATAGTGAAAGCTGGTATTTTAATGATCACGATGATTTCGATAAGGCCTCAATAAAAATGTAGAATTCAAAACTGGTATTTTACTGATCTAGAATTCCAGGATTTTGTAAATTAAGTGGTTCATAATTTCAGGTATTTATCATTCAACCCATAAATTCATTCAACCAATTTATGGGTGATCTAATTTGATCATTTGATTCTTTAGCAAATTGTCATACAGTGTAAGTTTGTAAATGTGAATTTGACTACGTATTCGTCATACAGGGAGCTGATGCTGGAAGCTTCTCTTAAGGAAAAGGAGCAGAGAGAAGCCGTGCTCCAAAAGAACGTCGAGGAATCCAAACAAAAGGAAGCCTTCCTTGAAAATGAGCTGGCCAACATGTGGGTCATTGTCGCAAAGTTAAAGAAGTCTCATGGAAGCAAATCTGACTAATCGGATTCAAACTGACGAAAATGTATCCTCAACAGACGTGGGAGTATAAGGATTGAAAGATGATCAGCTGATGTTGTAAATGGCCTGTGGCCACGATGGTATATTCTGTATGTAAATGGGTTGTTTATGGTTGGTTGCATCATTGTGCTTTGGCCATATCCATTGAGGTTTTGTGCATGTAAAATAAACCACTGTATATTGAGCTTGCACTCTATTGTCAAATCAGGCTTCTTTTGATTCGTTATATAATATTATCATCCACTGCGCCTTTTTTGGATGGTTAGCTTACTCTGTTGTTCCAGGAGTTGTTTGCGGTTGACTATAGAAAGTTTGTGAAGAATTGATATCAAACTCTTTCAAAGTTTATGTTGGTACAATTCAGTTTCCTTTTGTTAAAATGCCAAAATGTTTTTATGTTGAGTTGTAGAAATTTTTAATGCTTTGAGTGTATACTAAATCTTCACAATGAATTTGTTTTGCGATAGTTCCAGTAAACTCCACGTTTAGTTCCAGTAAACACCAAGATCAAGCAAACCTATAGTTCCAGGAAAACAGATGTGAATTGTTGTGGTTGGGTTCAACTTGAACCCAGGAAAATTAATTTGACGTGGGACTGAGGACATGGGACTGACTTAGAAAGGGATCATGTCTGCATTTAAAGTCGGCACTCTCGCACTGTTATGCTTATAGACCACTTCTATTTATTGAGTTAACTCAATTGTTACCATGTTTTTACTCCAGGATAGAGTGCTCTTGCGTTCAGCTCTTTGGTTCAACAATCTATCTTCATTTTTCATTTCATTGGATTGGGTGTTTTGTACATTTTTGTTCAACTGAATGGCCTGCGTCAGCTAAATTTTCTTCCGCTAATTTGTTGTTTCACGCTGAAGGCGGGGCCCGCCAAATTTTTTGCCGCTAATTTGTAGTTTCGTGACGAAGGTGCCCACGACGAATTTGTTGTTTCACGTCGAAGACGCTCGTGTCGAATTTGTTGTTCCGCGCCGCTAAATTTTTCTATGCTAATTTGTTGTTCTTTTAAATTTTGGCTGCGGAAATAATTTTTTGGGATCAAAAATTTCGCGGGAGAAAATCTTAACTGAACCGTGCCCGCGGGCACGGGGTATGACTAGTATATATATATATGAAAAATGTTGAGAGATTTGCGGAGAGACGAGCTTGGCGACTCTGGCGGCGGACCTAGGGTTCCCGTCATTGCTACCTCAGAGACCCCCGTTGGTGCAGGACTTCTTCTCCAGAGTTCTGCGATTGACAAGGCTACGGATCAGTGGCATCTCGTGAAGAGGAAGCGGGCACCAAAGGAGCAGGTTCTCCGACATCGGCCACTTCCGCCTCGCCCCCCATTGTTGAATCGTGATCAATCTCGGCTGAGGAGCAAGGGCTTGGGAATTCCGCCACGACCTTCCACAGTTCAGAATCCATTTCCACCCAAGGTAATTGATGCATCCAAGGTGTTCGACGTCTTGCCTAAGAGACCTGTGGTGCGTAACCAACAAATTTCCTTTACCCCAACTGCTACCAAGCTCAGCTGGTCAGAAATTTGCTCATCGAGGCGTTCTTACGGTGAGTCAGTTGGGATGAAATTTGTCCCTCCTAAAATCAATGTGGATGGCACTGTTGTCGCCCGTGTTTCGAATGCTCTTCTGGATAAGGGGGCGGAGCATTGGAAATCCACCTTGGTTGGCTACGTTCTTGGGGACACTCCATTGTTTGGGCAGATTCAATCTTGGTTGGAGAGGCTCTGGAAACCAAGGAAGAGGGTTCAACTTTTTAGCAAAGACAATGGCTACTTCTACTTCAGGTTTGAATCTTGGGAGGACTGCGAGAGGGTTCTGCACGGAGGCCCTTGGCTCTTCGAAGGGCGTTTGGTTGTTCTTAAGTTATGGAGCTCTGCCCTTCGTCACGACAGGGACATCCTCACTTCTGTCCCTGTTTGGATGCTAATGCATGGGGTCCCCGTCAACATGTGGAATCTGGATGCCTTCAATATTCTCGCCTCTGTTGTTGGCAACCCACTATGTTTGGATCGTGCTATAGTTAAATTGGAGCAAATCTCCTATGCTAGGTGCTTAGTAGAAGTTGATGCCTCTAAGGCGTTGCCTAATAAGGTTGACGTTGAACTTGATGATGGGACTATACTCTCATTCGAAGCTAAGTACGAAGTAGAGCTACCTCGATGCAGTAAATGTGTCTGCTTTGGTCACTCGGACCTGCAATGCCCTAATCAGACACACTCTCCACCCCCTCTTGATAAGGGGAAAAGGGTCTCGCCAACCTTTGTTTCTGGGCAATCCTCTAGTCAGGGGGAAGCTGACATCGGAGCACTTAAGGTGTTCGACTCTGGAGATGGAAGTATGCTGGACACTTCAACCTCTTCTCATGTTGTACCTGGTGCACAGCGGGCGGAGCAGGGCTCTTCTGTGAAGGTTAGTTCAGTCCGTAGTGGCCTCCTCAACTTGGTACACTTGAGGAACTTCCTTCACCTAATTAAACCAAAGCATGTTGTATCCAATCTGGAAACTCCCACTGAACCTATGTGTGCTGCGACGGAGCGCCCTGAGCCTAGCAACAATCCTTCTGCTGAAGCGTGGCTTGATCCTGCTGTCCTGGAGACTTTCCCTGAACCAATGAGTGCTGTATTGCTTGCGGCGGAAGGAATTAACCCTCAGTTCGTTGTGCAGACAGACGAATGTGTGACCCTTCCTCTTGTTCCAGCGTTCGACAATCCGGAGTGGGATGAAGAGCGCCTGGAGATGTTACAGTCCCTTGATTCCTCTAAGCGGAAGAAGACAGAGTTAGCTAACTCCGGTACTGCTACTCGGTGTAGCAGCAGGCTAAAGTAAGAGGGGGAGTTCTCTTGCAACCTTCATTACCTACTGATGTCTATGTTTTTTTGGAATACTAGTGGATTGAATAATGCTGTGAGGCACAGGGACCTCAGAGATAGGATTAAAAAACTTACCCCATCAATAATTGTTCTTCTGGAGACCAAACTTAAGGTGGAGGCTTTCAGTACTAAATCTTGCATTCCCAAGGAATGGAATAAACTGGACAACTTTCATCTGTATGGAGGAGGCCGAATTCTAATTGGCACCGATCCGCAAATATGGCAACTGAGTGTTATTTCTACTTCAATACAACATGTCACTGTGCGATGTTCTAATGTAGGAGGATTTGTGTTCATCCTTACTGCGGTTTACGGAAGCAACAACCATGCTGAGAGGAAGCTCCTTTGGGAAGACCTGAAATTGGATGCAGCTAGGCTTAGAAATGAGTCTTGGCTAGTCGGTGGGGACTTTAATTGCATCTTGTACTCCAAGGATAAAGTGGGAGGGCGTAAAGTGGAAGCTAGCAAACTTTTTGAGTTCAACAATTGCATTACTGACTGTGGTCTGCAGACCCTCAAATGTACTGGGGAACGATTAAGCTGGTGCAATAAACGTCTGGGAATGCGCCGTATAGCAGCCTAATTGGATCGGGTTTTTTGCAACAATGATTGGATCAACAAGCTCCCGGATTCCTTCTTTGAATACTTGGATCCTCATACCAGTGACCACTCCCCCATGGCTGTCAATATGCAGCCCCAGGTACATACTGACCCCAAGCCTTTCAAATTTTTCAATCACTGGATAAACTTGCCTGGGTATCAGGATATCGTTGAATCAAGCTGGGACCATAACATTAGTGGTTCCTCCATGTTTCGGCTTATTAATAAAATGCGGAATACTAAATTGGAGCTCAAGAAGTGGGAAAGAAACATTCAGGCTACTAATTCTATTCATGCGTGCCGCACTAAACTTGAAGCATTGAGAAAACATATTGCCATCCATTCAGATGCTGAGTTACAGAAAAGAGAACATAAACTTGCCAGTGAGCTTGCCACCTTGCTAGATATGGAGGAAGAGATGTTCCGTCAAAAGAGTAGACAGGATTGGCTTGAATTGGGGGACAGAAATACTAGATTCTTCTACAATGCGATGAAATCCAGACTTTGCCGCAATAGCCTAAGACACCTGGTTGATGTGAATGGTGCCCAGAGCAAGTCTTATGATGAAATTAAATCTGAGGCTGCAAACTTCTACAAGTGCTTATATCATCAAAACAATTACTGGAATGTTTTTCCACAGCTTGTGCCTAAGAAAAAAATTTAAGTGGAAACTTCAAGGTGGCTTGAAAGGGGTGTTTCTGCAGAAGAAATTAAAGAGGCTGTTTTCCAGATTGGACCATCTAAGTCACCTGGGCCTGATGGGTTTAATGGTTTCTTCTTCCAGCACAATTGGAACCTAATTGGTGCGGACGTGGTAGGAGCTGTCTAATCCTTTTTCAGGTCAGGTTCCCTTCTTAAACAAATTAATCACACCTTCCTCACTTTGGTCCCTAAAAGTGCCAATGCTTCCTCCCTTGGAGATTACAGGCCCATTGCCTGTTGTAATGTTATTTACAAGGTTATTAGCAAGATTATTTGCAACAGGCTTCAGAGAATAATTCATGACTTGGTTTTGCCGAACCAATCAGCTTTCATTCAGGGGAGACTAATCTCTGACTGTGCCCTGCTGGCCCACGAGCAAATTAGAGATTTCAGCAATCCTATGGGATCCAGAGCGTGCCTGAAGCTTGACCTCAGGAAAGCCTTTGATAGCGTGAATAGGGAGTTTGTGTATTTTATTCTACATCAAATGGGCTTTGGCCACAAATTCATCGGCTGGATCAGGGAGTGCATTTCATCAGCCTCCTTTTCTGTTATGGTGAATGGATCTCCTGTGGGATTTTTTGGAGGAAACAGGGGACTCAGGCAAGGTGATCCTCTCTCCCCCTTCCTTTTTGTCATCATTATGGAATCCTTCTCTCTTCTGCTCTCCAAAGCCCTAACTAAAGGAAGCATCCAGCCTATGAGACGCACGGGAGCTATTTCCCATCTCTTATTTGCAGATGACCTTCTAGTATTTTGCAGAGCCAATCTAAAATCTCTAAGGGGCCTCAAAAGCTTACTTGAGGAATTCACAAATTTCACATGTCTAGAGATCAACTGGGATAAGATCATTTCTATGTTCAGCAAAGGAGTCAAAAATCCGAGGGAACTTCCAGACTTTTGGGAGCTAAGCTAACACATACCATCACTACTTATTTGGGCCTCCCATTGTCTTCCAGATATCCGAAAGCACACATGTATAATCGCCTCATTGATAAATGCAGGAAACGACTTAGTGGATGGAGCTCCACATCTTTATCCATAGCGGGACGTATAGAGCTGGTTAAAACTGTGATCTATGGCATGATCGCTTACTGGCTGCATGTCTTCAGATTACCAACCACTGTTCTGAGAACCTTAACTTCCATGTGCAGGAATTTTATTTGGGGTACTGCAAGGTCCTGGGCTTGGAAAGACTCCTGCAGTCCTAAGGAGGAGGGGGGTTGGTTTGAGACTTCTACCTGATCTGAACATTGCAGCGGGAATTAAGCTTACTTGGCGATTTCTCAAGTCCAGAGGTCTATGGGTGGAGTACATGAGAGGCAAATACAAGGATGCGGCTACCTTTTATGAGGCGTCTGTTGCTGCCACACACTCTGGAACGTGGAAGTTCCTTCTTCATTGTAGGAGCCAATCGCAGAAGATTATCAAGAGGAGGGTAGGGGATGGGAGAGATACTCTATTCTGGCACGATAATTGGCTCCCATGTGGCCCGCTCAAACTGATACACAATATACCGAGTGGCGCCAGTAAAAAGCGAGTAAGTGATTATTAGGTTGGGTCTACGTGGAGTAGTGATGCGGAAATCCTCAATATTCAACCATTGCTGCAAAACATTACACTCAATTCAGGTGCTGACACATGGGAGTGGAAGCAAGGCTCGGCCTTCTTGTTCAGAGAGGCATGGGATACAGTGCACAACAAGGATGCTCCATTCCCCTTCTACAATCTGGTCTGGTATAGTAAATACATCCCGAAATTTTCATTAACTCTTCTCCGTGCTTTCAAGAATAAACTTCTCACTAAGGACCGCCTGGAAAAATGGTGCCCTCAAGCTTCTAACAAATGCGTGCTCTGCTCTGCGAATTGCCCGGAAACCATTGCACACATTTTTTTCAGCTGCCCTTTCTCAGCTTATATCATCCGACGATCTATGCTGAAGCTTGGTGCCGTGGGGCCAACTGATCTTTCTTTACAGGTGGTTGGTACCTTCTTCATGTCGAAATTTGCTGGGAAGGGGGCTCTCGGCCAACTCGCAAAGACGATTCTGGCAGCGGTCGTCTGGCACGTATGCACGAGCGCAACACCAGAGTATTTGACAGTACCCTTAAAACGAAGCTGCTCGTTTTTTAGGAATTGAGCGCTGATGTTCGCGTTGCCTTGCGCCATCAATCGGACGTTGAAGATGAAGCCTTAGAAGCTTTTGACAATTGGGGAATTTTTGACAACGGATGATATGGCTGGATGTGTAATGCCCTACCAGCTACTGCACAAGTACTAGAGGGGGGGTGAATAGTACTTTAAAATAATAAGGCGTATAATTCCAAATTAAATTGCACACAACTACCAAATCAATTTGCGGAAGCTTAAATTGAATGACAACAATGAAATTAACAATGCAAACAAACGATGTTAATGGGTTCGGATCCACCCAAGTCTCCCCGACTTGTTCCCGGTGATCCTACGTCCCAACCACCCGGATCCCCTCCGGATACTTGAGTTAGAAACCCTAACTCAAGATTTCCACTATGAATATCTTGTGAAAAACCTTCACAAGATCAAATCATACAAGCAATGGCAAAGTGAATCCCACAACCCGGGATCACAAACTTCTCTCACAACCGAGAGAGCCAATAAGCAATATAAAGAGTTTAAATGAAATAAATACTCTTACCACAAAATCTTATACCTTGAGTTTTTCTTACCCAATAGGTGGAATGAAGGATTTGAGGAAGATGAAGTTACCAAACCCTAGCACCAAGGAAATGAGCAGCAATGGGTGCCTAGGGATGATTTGGAAACTTGAATCAAGCAATAGCTTGAAGAGCTCACCAAGAACAAGCTTCTCTCTAGATCTAGAAATGAGAGAGAATGGGTTTCTTGTGAGGAAGAGAGCTTTAGATTTGAGGGAGAATAGCTATCTCTTTTGAACTCAATGAATCTCTTAATGGCAGCTCTATTCAAGATAGAAATGACCTAGGTTCGTATTTATAGGAACCCAAAAACATAAGTTAGGTCAATCTCCAACGGAAAGAAATCTGAGAGAATTAGTCGGTCAAAGAACACTCACTGACCGACTAGTTCATCAACTAGTCGGTCAGTCACAAAGCATGGACCGACTAAGAGCAGATCTGAGAAGAGATAGAGTTTCAGACCTAGAAAACTAGTCGGTCCAAGAACACTGTCTGACCGACTAGTTTCACAACTAGTCGGTCATCCAATGAACGTAGACCGACTAAGAGGCAAAACAACATAGTCTGAAGGCAAGTTGACTTAGTCGGTCCAAGAACAAAAGTTGACCGACTAGATTGTCAACTAGTCGGTCATCAAACGTTCTTAGACCGACTAACGGTAAACAGTAGCTTAGGAGAAATTTGGCATGTACAGTAAATCACAACTAGTCGGTCAAAGAAGCATCACTGACCGACTAGTTCACAAACTAGTCGGTCGGTGAGTCAACGTAGACCGACTAACTGTAAACAGTAAAGAACAAAGATTTAACTGACTGAAACTAGTCGGTCCAAGAACAGTGGCCGACCGACTAGATCACCATCTAGTCGGTCAGTACTTGTTCTTGTACCAACTAACATGCACAACAAAGTCCGAATCGAAGCGCGACGCTTCGAGGAAGTTAGAGTGAACTTGTGCAAGAATCCTAGAGCTACGAAATGAGCGAAATGAAGATAGAAACGTAAGATATACTCAAGGCTTAACATTCTATCAATCGAAACTAAAAGACTATAAATAAAACCTTAATAAACGGTCTTTGAGAGCTTCGATTGAATCTTCATTACTTCCAAAGCGTTGTAAGAGCTTCAACGAAGCTTTAGGCTTGAATACGAGCTTTTGGAAGTGTTGAGATGTCGCTTTGAATATTCTCGTGAAATTGGCGACGGTCTCCAATACTGCGCTCACAAATTGTTAGTTCATGAATTATTTATGTTTGCTCATCATCCAAAACCAAATCCGGGGAGTCCAATATTCAACATTCTCCCCCTTTTTGGTGATGACAAACCAACATAAATAATAATCAAAGATAATAATTCAAATGTAAAAATACTTACTCCCCCTGCATTGATGACACGTTAATTCCAAAAAGAATATAAATGAATTGCATCAAGCAGACGAGTAAGATAAATAAAGTGAATTGATTTTTGAAATATCGGATTTTGAAAATCCTTATTTGTATCTTAACTCCCCCTGAATCTAACATATCAAACTAGATTCTTGGAAATTGAGTTAAAATTTTCATTTGCGCCTATTTATTATCATTATCTCTCCCCCTTTGGCATTATCCCAAAAATGGGGGGCATACAACGACAACAATTAGGAAATGTAAAATCCAACATCGGGAGTCGTAGACAAAGACAATGGACCAACTTGACACCAAGGGAAAAATGTGGAAATCAAAACAAGGTGTGTCAAATTTTCCATTATCAATAAAAATCAACGATAATCAAAATCATCAAAAATACCAAATGTTTATTCATTTCTTGAATAAAGAAACATACTCTTCAATATTCAATATTCTTGGTTAATTTTGTGCATGGAAAACAATTCTATAAAATTACAGAATTTAAATCCATTTAACCAACTTTTTATGCGTCGATTCGATATCACATTTCAAATATATTCAACGAATATTAAATTTGCACGACGAATAAAAGATAAAGTGAACGATGATGAACATATATATATATATATATATAGACAACATGAGTACATCCAAAAGATATCACATCGAATATATGAGATACATCATATCAAACGCTACATATTATCAAAAAGAAATACATCATCATCATCATCAAAATCAATACTACTACAAAAAAATACATCATCATCAACATATCATAAAATCCAACACCGACAACCAGAAAGCACAAAAGAAATACAACAAAGCATCTCTCAACCACATCCTAACCCAAGACACTCTCACTAGAATATATCATCCAAAGTGTATATGGAGAGTCCTCGGAACAACGATCACGAGGAGGAGGCCGGATCTGCAGCGTCCGTGGGTCCAGTCGACGGAGTGGACTCAGGATCTGCAGGGAGTAGAGGTGTCTCAACAGATGGAATCGTCGGGGCAGGAGTCGAGATCTCAGCAACAGGCTCAACAGCAGCATGAGTCTCGACAGAAGCAGCAGCAGCAGATACATGAGCAGGCTCGGAAACTGGGTCAGCAGCAGGCTCAGAAGGCTGAAGAGCTGCAGCAGATGGCTCTGGAACACCGGAAGAGGTGGCAACTCCAGGAGCAGAAGAGGAAGTACCAGCAGCAGCAGAAGTGCCCTTGGGGGCACGAGTCGAAGCACGACAGATCTCCTCAACGTCCTCCTCATCCATCTCATCCAACTCCTCTCCCTCAGACACGGAAGGAGGAAGCTCAACACCCATCTGACGGGCCATACGGCAGACCACCTCCTCGGTACGAGCCAAGCGGGACTCGTGATGAAGAAGTATCCGGACGACGTCATCAAGGGTGGCAACGGGAGTAGCAGAGGCACCGGCAGAGGCAGGGACAGATGCTGAAGGTGTCGTCCTCTGAACGTGACGAAGCGCCGCAAGAGATTTCTTGACGGCCGTCGCATTCAGGGGAGGACCAAGGGGACGCTCATCGTCACGAGGCAATGTGACACGAAAATGACGAAACACGAGGGTCAACATGCAAGGAAATGGGATATGAGCCGATTTATTGGACTTTCGAATACACTCGAAAGAGTCAATCTTATCGAGTATAATTCGAGCCCAATTAATCGAGCTCCCCATGAAGATCGCATAGATAAGCTTCAAAAATGGCTGGGATGGTAAAGATGAGGAGCCGTACTTGGGAAGCAAGCACGACTTCAGAATCAGATTAAGGACCCATGCATTTGGCTTGAAAGATTTAGATGGCACGCCAATCATGGCAGGAGGAATCTGATGGAAAATCTCTGAAAGGATGGTCTGATCAAGAGAAGAAATATCATCTACCGAGATATCAGAAGGAAGAAGGCCAGACGAAGAGATACCCAAAATCTCTCCTAAGATTTCCGCAGTGAGGACTATAGGAGTCCCCAAAACGGTCGTCTCAACAGAGTGGGTCTGATCGTACTGACCCCGGATCCTATTAGCATAGAAAAGCTTCACTAATCTAGGGTAGGGGTGAGGATTCACCTTCGGGTCATATCGAAGGTAATCGAGAAGACCCGACGACGACAGAAGATCAGCTAACCCTATGAAGTCGCTAAACTGGACGAAATGCTCCAGAAGCAGCGGGCAATGTTCGATACGGTTATATGCCGCGAGACACAAAGGGTCATCGCGACATAAGGAAATATCGACACCGCCCACCGGCATCGGACCCTTTCCCTTAGGTTTTCGAGTAGACGTACGAGGGTGGGTGCTAGACTCGGGATGAATAGGAGGAGTGGGTTCCCTATGAGTCTCGGTCTCGGGGTTATACTCCGTATCGGAATCGGTAGGAGTATGGAACGAAGATTGAGAAGCAAGAATTTTGGCCTTTGGCTTAGGCTTGGGTTTGGGTTTCGGTTGACCTCTAGGTTTAGCGGTCGTCGTCCTCTTCTTCTTGAGAGGAGGCGAAGACGACGAAGGATGGGTGGTCTTGGCTCTACGCTTCGGAGGGGTTGGATGCTCGGGATCCGAAGAGATTGGATCAACGGTCATCGGAGAGGGGCTAGAGGGAGTGATCGGAATGCGTGTTCTTGCCATAGTCGAAGCAAGACACGGGACAAAGAGATCAAACGAAGAAGCCCTAGCCGAAACAAAAGATAAACCCTAAGAACCCTAGAAAACGAGCAAGCCCTAGCTCTAGGAAATGAAATCTAACCCTAGGAGGAGAGGAGATCACCTAGAACGAGGGGCCGACGGAGGAGATCGACGGAAATGGCCGGAAAAATGGCCGGAGAACGATCGGAAGTCGAAGGGTTTCGAGGGAGGTCGGGGTTTTGAGCGGAGAGAGAAGAAATATCGATCGATTAGAATGAAAATCGATCGACTAAACTGAGTTTAAGTCGGTCGATTTCCCAAATGACCAAACAGCCCCTGGCACAACTAGTCGGTCACAGTTCAATCACTGACCGACTAGATCACGATCTAGTCGGTCGGTCAATGAGCTTGAACCGACTAGGTGCAAACAGTGGCTGAATCCAAGAATTACTGACAAGATTTAGTCGGTCTGCGTTCAAGTACTGACCGACTAGATCACGATCTAGTCGGTCGGTCACTGAACATGAACCGACTAAAGAGTCAAAAACTTGAAAATCAAGTTCTCTCCATAATACGCTTGGACGATAAATCTCAAAACTCTCAATAAACATCTAAACTACCCCATTAATCATCGAAAAACAGAAATTTGACGATTACGCACAAATCGAACGAAAAATTAAGATATCACATAAAATTCCCGAAAAATCCAATAATTCTAGTATGAATGAGATATTGTCAAGAATAATAGCATGCAAAATTATTGAATGAAACATGAATCCTATATCTCGGATTCACCCATAATCCCCAATTCTCGACGCAACCGCACAAAGGAGTCCTCCTTTAGGGGTTTCGTGAAAATATCGGCGATTTGCTTTTGGGTTTCAACGTACACTAGAATGATGTCCTTTTTAGCAACATGGTCATCTAAAAAGTGGTGTCGGACATCTATGTGTTTCGAACGGGAATGATGTACCGGGTTCTTGGAAAGACATATTGCACTTTGGTTGTCAACCATGATAGGGCAAGTATCACAATTTATACCAAAGTCTTTAAGTGTGTGTCTCATCCAAAGAACTTGAGCACACGCGGCACCGGCGGCAATATATTCCGCCTCGGTGGTTGAAAGTGATACGGAATTTTGCTTCTTGGAAAACCAAGAGACAAGAGAATTTCCTATAAAATGGCAAGTGCCACTAGTACTTTTCCTGTCGGATTTGCATCCCGCATAATCTGCATCACTATATGAGATTAACTCATATGTGCTAGATTTCGGATAAAGTAATCCAAAATCTAAAGTGTAACTTAGATAGCGAAAAATACGCTTTACCGCTACTAAGTGAGACTCCTTAGGTTGAGACTGATAACGAGCACATATACATACGGCAAACATAATATCGGGCTTACTTGCGGTAAGATAAAGCAAACTACCTATCATACCTCGATATAAACGAATGTCTACATCCTTACCGCCCGTATCCTTGTCAAGATGCGTAGTCGTGCTCATTGGAGTCTTTTTCCCGGAGGCATTCTCCATTCCAAATCGCTTTAGCAACTCCACCGTGTACTTCGTTTGGTGGATGAAGATTGCATCGTTCATTTGGCGAATTTGGTGACCTAAGAAATATTTGAGTTCGCCCATGTGGCTCATCTCAAATTGTTCCTTCATAACATTAGAAAACTCTTCGCAAAGAGCGAAGTTAGTAGCACCGAAAATGATATCATCAACATAAATTTGAACTAATAAAATATCATTATTCGCATGCTTAATAAAAAGTGTTGAATCGGCTTCGCCCATTTTAAAATTCAAATCCAAAAGAAAATTCTTTAGGCGATCATACCAAGCTCGAGGAGCTTGTCTCAAACCATAAAGAGCTTTCTTTAGTTTAAAAACGTGATTTGGAAATTTTTCATTTACGAAGCCCGGAGGTTGAGAAACGTAAACTTCCTCAACGACATCTCCGTTTAAAAATGCAATTTTAACATCCATTTGAAATAATTTAAAATTCTTATGGCATGCAAAAGACAAAAGTAATCTAATTGATTCTAATCTAGCTACCGGAGCGAAGGATTCTTCGAAATCAATACCTTCCTCTTGTCGATAGCCTTGAGCCACTAACCGAGCTTTGTTCCGGACGACGACTTGGTTTTCGTCGGTTTTGTTCTTGAAGATCCACTTTGTCCCTATGACGGTGTGGTTCTTCGATGGCAATGGAACAAGCTCCCACACTTCATTCCTCTCGAATTGAATGAGCTCCTCCTCCATGGCTAAGATCCAAGCGCTATCTTCGCATGCTTCATTAATATTCTTTGGCTCTATCGATGAGGCAAAGGCACAATTTGCGAAGCGGTGAACTTGGGATCTTGTCTTGACACTATCATAGATATTGCCAATGACTTGCTCATGGGGATGGTCACGAACCGAATGAAGCCGTTTGGGAATACCTTGATCACTTGGAACATTCTCAACAACTTCATTAGTTGGGTTAGTCTCAATAGAATCAATAGAATCATTAGACTTAGAATTATCAAACGAATCACATAAAACATCCATAGAATCATTATCATTTGAAATTCTAGTTGGAACAAATCCTTCATTAAATGAGACATGAAGCGATTCCTCGATCGTTGAGGTTCGTTTGTTGAATATCCGGTAGGCTTTGCTACGCGTAGAATATCCAACAAAAATCCCCTCATCGGATCTCGGATCGAATTTGTCCAAACTACCATATGTGTTCTTAATAAAACATTTCGAACCAAAAACACGGAAATGTTTAACTTGAGGCAACCTACCAAACAACAATTCATAACAAGTTTGTTTAGTGCCGGGCCTCAAAAGTATTCTATTAAACACATAGCAAGCGGTGTGTACTGCTTCCACCCAAAATTGATGGCCAAGTTGGCTATCATCAAGCATAGTGCGAGCACACTCCACTAGCGTCCTGTTCTTTCTCTCAACTACACCATTTTGAGGAGGTGCACGAGGGAAAGAGAAAGTGTGAGTAATACCAACTTCATCACAAAATGTCTCAAAAGACTCATTCTCAAATTCACCTCCATGATCACTACGAATAGTGACAATGGTGGTTCCTAAGAGATTTTGTACTTTCTTAACAAAAATTGTGAAGTTTTCAAAAGCTTCATTTTTATTGCACAATGAAAATACCCAAGTAAATCTTGAATAGTCATCTACGATGACAAGTCCATACCTTGCATTTCCTAAGGAAGCAACTCTAGTTGGCCCAAATAAGTCTAGATGTAATAGCTCTAGTGGCCGTTTAGTAGAGATGCTTTTCTTAGGTTTAAATGAAGATTTAGGAAGCTTGCCGCGTTGACAACAATCACAAAAACTTTTCTTTTCAAAAACAAGCTTCGGAAAACCTTTAATAGAATTCAATTTTGAAAGCTTATATAGTGTTCCAAAGTTCACATGTCCAAAGCGTCGATGCCATAAGTGTTGTTCACTTGTGTTGGCAACGAGACATTGTTCATATGACTTAGGAAGATCCAAAATATAGATGTCTTTACGACGAGTTCCGGAAAATAATAATTTTTTATTATCCTTTCTTAAAATATGACACAATCCTTTCGCAAAGCTAACTTTGTAACCTTTGTCACAAAGTTGACTTATTGAAATAAGATTATGATTTAAACCACTAACAAGATACACATCACTAATTAATGGTTTAGAAGGGTTACCGACATTACCAACACCTATGATGGTTCCGCTCTCGTTGCCCCCAAATACGACGCGGTTTCCATTCGCAATGGGAACCACTCCGGAGAGCAAACGAGCGTCACCCGTCATGTGTTTGGAGCACCCGCTATCGAGTATCCAATTCCCTTTGGAGCTAAATTTAAATTTGTTGCTCCTCCCCCTTTTTCTTTTCCTTAAGTACCTAAAGATAGACAATTTCATATCATGGTACCCAAGGTCATTGGGTCCAAGGGATTAGACCTTTGGAAGCCAAGTCCAAGTGGACTTAGACTTCCCCACATAATTCTTACTATGCACAACATCCGAAAAATAAGCATTCATATATATTTGTTTTTCGTCCATGCTTGTGTCCTTTGGGCTCCAAATAGTGAAAATTTTGGGAGCCATCATCCTATTGGGTGCATGCATGCTACGTTGATTTCTACGTGATGCATGTTGTGGATAGGCATACGGGACATGATGGAATGGTGCATGACGAGAATTATTCATATGATGAGGTGGGTGTACATATGCATGTGTGCGAACACGTGCGTGAGGGTGTCTCACTTGGTGTGCACGTGCCCGGGAATGTGTTGCATAAAAATCATCATAAGTGTGAGACGGTGGAGTAGGACGTGTGTTCCTACGTGGCATGGTATTGGTGTACATGTAAGCATGCCCCTTCTTTGGAGGTCCACCCAAAGTGGGTTTCTTTCCGAAAGAGGGTGTGGACGAGGTGGAAGCACCATTGGAAGATGAACTTCCAATAGAGTGTTTGCTCCCACTCGTTGAGGCTTCGGAAGTTGGCCTAACAAAAGTAGTGACCGACTTGGATGAATTTCCCATCATATACCCCAAGCCAATGTGGTGTTTGGCCGGAAGTAAGTCTTTTAGGATATTATCCAAATGGCCCTTACCTTTGTTGAATTCGTTGATTCGGCCCAATGTGTTCTCATATTTCTCTTTGAGAGAACGCACAGAAGTATCCAAAGTGGATATTTGCGAAGTGAGCACATAAACACGAGATTTAAGATTCTCGTTCTCAATACTCAAAGTCGAGTTTTGAGAAGTTAAATCCGCTATCTCATGTTCTTCCGTATCCTCAATTCTAGCATGTTCAAGTTTAGATTTGAGATTCACAATCTCATTTCTTAACTCTTCAACAACGGTGTCGTTGTTGGTGATGATAGTCTTAGGCGATGTTTGAATGCTAGCTAGGTCATCTTTTACCTTAGTATATCTATTTACTAACTTAGTATATTTTGACCAAAGTTGAGTGTTAGCATCCCTAAGATCATCCATCGTTACCTCATCGCTTTCTTCATCACTATCATCGGAAGAGGAGGATCCTTGATCGTGCTCCTCTCTTGCCATGAAGCACATATGTGCTTGCTCCACTTTCTCATCATCCGACTCTCCGCTTGAGGAATCCTCGGAGTCGGTGAATGTTGCTCCGACAAGTCCTTTCTTGTACCCCTTTTTGTATTTCTTGGACTTATCGAATTTTGGCGCCTTCCACTTCTCCTTTTGTTTGTTGAGAGGACACTCCGCTTTCATGTGTCCTGGCTTATTGCACTTGAAACACAAAGGAGAGGAAGAGGCGTTAGAAGAACCAAATTTACCTTTGGTCTTGAAGTTACCTTTCCGAAAGAAACGGTTGAACTTCTTGGCCATGAGTGCCATGGACTCCAAGTCCAACTCGTTTTCCGAGTCTTCATCATCAGAAGATGTGGATGAAGCCGCCTTGAATGCAATCGCCTTTTTCTTAGGCGCATCTAGGTTCAAATATGACTTCATCTTTTCTTGTAGCTTCACCTTGCTATCTTTGCGTACCTCGTATGACATCAAGGTACCCATTAGTTGAACTACGGTATATTTGTCCATGTCATTACCTTCCTCGATGGCGAAGGTACGTTTTTCCCAAGAAGAGGGAAGTCCTTCAATAAGCTTTAAGCACTTCTCCTTTTGAGTGTAGATCTTGCCGAGGGCCTCTAACTCGTTTATTATGTCAACGAAACGAGCGTAATATTCTTTCATCTTCTCGCCCTGTTGCATGTGAAACATTTCGTAATCTTTAGTTACGACAACGAGTTTAGAGTCTCTTACCCTACTCGTCCCTTCATGTAGTATGAGGAGAGAGTTCCAAATTTGATATGCACTCTTACATGTGCATATCTTATTGAAATCCTCGGGCTCCAATGCGCATTGCAAGGCGTTCATTGCCTTGGCATTGCTTACCTCCGCGGCGACTTCCGCGGTAGTCCATTTCTCAAAATCTTCTTCTTCGGGTTCAATATACTCCTTCATTGTAGTTCTCCATAAAGATGCACTTCGGAGGAAGGTTTCCATCCGACACTTCCAGTACCCGTAGTTGGTACCGTTGAAGAATGGAGGCCTCGTAGAGGAATGTCCTTCCATCACGGAAGATGCTCCTTCACGGTTCCTGAAGGTGTCATAGTTGGAAGGTGGACGCACGGTCTTGTTGTCGTTGGCAGACATAGCTGAGTATCTGGCTTTGATACCAAATGTAATGCCCTACCAGCTACTGCACAAGTACTAGAGGGGGGGGTGAATAGTACTTTAAAATAATAAGGCGTATAATTCCAAATTAAATTGCACACAACTACCAAATCAATTTGCGGAAGCTTAAATTGAATGACAACAATGAAATTAACAATGCAAACAAACGATGTTAATGGGTTCGGATCCACCCAAGTCTCCCCGACTTGTTCCCGGTGATCCTACGTCCCAACCACCCGGATCCCCTCCGGATACTTGAGTTAGAAACCCTAACTCAAGATTTCCACTATGAATATCTTGTGAAAAACCTTCACAAGATCAAATCATACAAGCAATGGCAAAGTGAATCCCACAACCCGGGATCACAAACTTCTCTCACAACCGAGAGAGCCAATAAGCAATATAAAGAGTTTAAATGAAATAAATACTCTTACCACAAAATCCTATACCTTGAGTTTTTCTTACCCAATAGGTGGAATGAAGGATTTGAGGAAGATGAAGTTACCAAACCCTAGCACCAAGGAAATGAGCAGCAATGGGTGCCTAGGGATGATTTGGAAACTTGAATCAAGCAATAGCTTGAAGAGCTCACCAAGAACAAGCTTCTCTCTAGATCTAGAAATGAGAGAGAATGGGTTTCTTGTGAGGAAGAGAGCTTTAGATTTGAGGGAGAATAGCTATCTCTTTTGAACTCAATGAATCTCTTAATGGCAGCTCTATTCAAGATAGAAATGACCTAGGTTCGTATTTATAGGAACCCAAAAACATAAGTTAGGTCAATCTCCAACGGAAAGAAATCTGAGAGAATTAGTTGGTCAAAGAACACTCACTGACCGACTAGTTCATCAACTAGTCGGTCAGTCACAAAGCATGGACCGACTAAGAGCAGATCTGAGAAGAGATAGAGTTTCAGACCTAGAAAACTAGTCGGTCCAAGAACACTGTCTGACCGACTAGTTTCACAACTAGTCGGTCATCCAATGAACGTAGACCGACTAAGAGGCAAAACAACATAGTCTGAAGGCAAGTTGACTTAGTCGGTCCAAGAACAAAAGTTGACCGACTAGATTGTCAACTAGTCGGTCATCAAACGTTCTTAGACCGACTAACGGTAAACAGTAGCTTAGGAGAAATTTGGCATGTACAGTAAATCACAACTAGTCGGTCAAAGAAGCATCACTGACCGACTAG
The DNA here is from genome assembly GCA_030789695.1 of Scilla litardierei. Taxonomy (NCBI): domain Eukaryota; kingdom Viridiplantae; phylum Streptophyta; class Magnoliopsida; order Asparagales; family Asparagaceae; genus Scilla; species Scilla litardierei. The sequence continues at coordinate 60,081,203 of CM061132.1, forward strand.
TTCACAAACTAGTCGGTCGGTGAGTCAACGTAGACCGACTAACTGTAAACAGTAAAGAACAAAGATTTAACTGACTGAAACTAGTCGGTCCAAGAACAGTGGCCGACCGACTAGATCACCATCTAGTCGGTCAGTACTTGTTCTTGTACCAACTAACATGCACAACAAAGTCCGAATCGAAGCGCGACGCTTCGAGGAAGTTAGAGTGAACTTGTGCAAGAATCCTAGAGCTACGAAATGAGCGAAATGAAGATAGAAACGTAAGATATACTCAAGGCTTAACATTCTATCAATCGAAACTAAAAGACTATAAATAAAACCTTAATAAACGGTCTTTGAGAGCTTCGATTGAATCTTCATTACTTCCAAAGCATTGTAAGAGCTTCAACGAAGCTTTAGGCTTGAATACGAGCTTTTGGAAGTGTTGAGATGTCGCTTTGAATATTCTCGTGAAATTGGCGACGGTCTCCAATACTGCGCTCACAAATTGTTAGTTCATGAATTATTTATGTTTGCTCATCATCCAAAACCAAATCCGGGGAGTCCAATATTCAACAGGATGCTTATTGGGGGTTGCTTGCTGATATATTTGAGTGGATTAAATATTTACATGCCAACGTGAAGCTTTGGGAGTGGAATGATATGGCATGCTGCTTATACCTCAATCGGCTGAGTGGGTGTTTTTTCGGCTTGAGTCTTGGTTGCATAGACTTAATTTAAATTTGTACCTTGGGGTTGTATTGAAACGTGGTCTTGGCATTGATACTAGACTAAATGATCTATGGTGACGACGCTTGTGTCCGCTCCCATAGTCATTTAACCCGGTACTCCGTGCCAAACCACATTGTACTTTTGTACATTACTATATAAGATTCTAACTTACTCTGCAATATATATATATATATATAGAGGGATCTTCAAATGCGAAAAAAGGGCTTTTCGCACCGTGCGAAAACAATTTTTTTATTTTTTTGAAATTTTTTTTTCAAAAATTCTTTTTTTGATGTTTAATCCATACAATTATATACCCCAGGGAAAATAATGGGTGAACCCGTTGGGCATTAGAGCACCCATCCACCCGTTACAAATTTAACGGTCTCAAAATGTGCGAATTTGATGAAATGCCTTGATCGAAGACCAAATGTCATTATTTCTCAACCATTATTTTTTGAGGGGGGTATAACAACATATAATGAGGGTGGAAAAAAGAATTTTTGAAAAAAAAAATTTCAAAAAAAAACTAAAAACATTTTCGCACGGTGCGAAATGTTTGCATTTGAAAATTTTCCTATATATATATATATATATATATATATATATATATATATATATATCAGTTCTATGTTCATCGTGCTCACATTTCAAAATCTTTGTATAAACCTATCTTCATTACAAAACAATCGCTACCTCACCCTACACATCATTCCTTCGTCTAACTCTTTTTCCGAGTTGTAATATTCTACCATCTGCTCACTACTTCTGCATATTTTTAGTATAAAAGTATATGATACAGTATTTTACACGCAATTCTTCTTTCATCTATTTAATTATTTTGAGAAATATTTTCGTCCCACCCAACTGGCTGTCTCTTTATCTTGCCTTATTTGGACTCGTTCCTTCCGATCTTTTTTCGGTACACTTTTGGTTTCGGTTTCCTTTCTGCTGTTATGATATTAAAGCTTGTCGTTGCCTGTGTCAACTCTAGTTAAGTCGTGGGCCCATTGGTTTTGTGGTGTCGTCGTGGTGCATGTATATAGGTAGAGTGCGTGGACCTGTATGAGTGTGCTGCCCTTAAGATCTTAATGATCGTCTTTTGTTTCATGTGTGTACACTCAGTGTGGTTTGTGGTATACGTATGGAGTTGTCTGAATAATGGTACCCATATAGTTGTGGATGGCGTCATAGCGGGCAACTCCTTAGACTTAGTTTTTCGTGTTGTAGTATAGCTTATCTTTGGCTGCATGTCACTTGTATCGAAACTTTTGTTTTCTTTTAAACCAAATCTTTAAAGTTTTGAAACTAGCTCACAAGATCACAACCCACCTACCTTCCCTCATCCAATACCACAACTCTACACATTTTTCCCACATGTTTTTAAAACATCCGCTTCTTCTCTTTCCCTCTTCGGAGTGTTAAAATATTTTTATTTTTGTTATGATATTGTTAGTGCTAGCAATTTTGTTATAGGATTATAGTTGCGGGTAGGCATAGGGTGGGATGAGATATGTTGTACCGATGATTAGTTGATTTTGAACACAAGGATATTAGCTTAGATTTCTTTCGGGCGAAAAGAACGAGGTGTCCAGGATTTATTTATAATACCAATGTGTGACGGACTCAATGGAGAATTCCGGTTGAGTGAAATTATACACATGGAGATGAGTACTTATCAGATTTGAAACTTGGACGAGTGGCAGATAGGAGTAGCTAGGAAGGTATAGTACGATATAGAGTTATCATGAATTGAGGAGAACATTTAAAGCGTCAAGATTTGATTATTAAGTTGAGAGGAATGGGATGTTATGAAGATGGATTTAATATGATTAGGAGATTCGATAATAGGGGTAAGGATAGATGTGGCTTGATGGTTCATTGAATTTGGAGGATAAATTTATGAGTCAATATGATGGAGGATGTATTGGGGACGTGATGATTGTTGATTTGTAGACAGTGATGTGGTTACAGTTAAGTTCTAGGATTTGGTTCTAGTTGTAGTTTTTTCAGTGGGGAGACGGGTTATGATGGATTATTTGAGGAACGATGTTTGAAGTGGTAGGATTAGCGATCATTATGTGGAATACGGGAGTTGCGGGTATGAGTGTATATAGATATTATTATTATTATTATAAGAAATTCCGGGGGCGGAATTTTTCTTAAGGTGGGTAGGATGTAACGGCGACTTTCCGACCGTACATAATTTAGCGCGTAGTTGTGTATTGTGTGCGTTTTGTATATTTGATTTTTATTACAGTTGTCCGTAGTTCAGACGCGCGACCGAATCCCGTATTCTCGACCCTCACGGAGGCGCGATCGCCCCGGTATTTTCTTTGTAATTTTTGGACGTCAACGGACCAACCTGCTTATCTTATTACAAACTTATTATAATAATTTTTATTATAAAATTTTAATGTTAAGAGTTTCTGTACGGTTTTCTTTTATAAACAAATTATCATTTATCACCTACTTTAAACTCTAACACTAACTAATAAGTAAATGCTGCAGGTTGCTGTTTTTATTTAAATCAAAACAAAATGTTAGTAAATCAAATTTTTTGATTTTAAAATCTTATCTAACCCTCACACTCCCACGTGAAGTATCCCTATCTCTCCCTATTTGTTTCACAGGCCAACAGACCCTACCCTAAACCTAGGACCCGAATCCCCTCACACAACTATTATAATATGAACATAAGTTAGCCTCTAACAAAAAGCCCCCACGAGCTGCTCTCAACCCTACTACACTTTTTAATTAAAAAACAAACAAACAAACCTAAGGCTACTTTCTCACATGCTGCCATTTGCAAACCTCCTCACGTGCTAGCCTACAACCCTATGCAACCAACTATATAAAACATTACTTCCCTTTTATAAAACCCTACGGTATAGCAGCCTCCTCTGTCCTCTTTGTTTATCCACACGAAGATCTCATGAACCCAGCCTTTCTCTGCCAAGAACCCACGCCTGCGGCTCCTCTCCGAGCTCCTGGGCCCTTATCCCCTCTGCCCAGATCGCCGGCGGCCTGCCCGGCATCTCCCAGCAGCCGCAGGCCGCGCCACCTCCCTCAAAAACTGCCCAGACCTCCACGCTACGCCGCTGCCCCCCTAATTTTTCCTCACGTGACTTTCCTTCTCCAAGCGCCGTAACTCCTCATCTCCGACCTCCAAGCGCCACACCCATCTCCGAGTTCAAGCCCTCGACCTCCTCTCACGTTCTTCCACCGACCTGAACCCCTCACCGCGGCGCATGGCAGGTGCCGCCCTGGAGCTTCGTTCGACTCTCCCTTGGTGCACGGCTGCATTCAAACGACCGCCGACGTTCACAGCACTACCCACAGCCTCCGACTGGTGCTCCAACCCCCCCGCCAGCTGCTCTCCGGCCTCTTCCTGACGCCGGCGGCCCTACCCCGTTGATCACCATGCCAGAAAACCCCTGGACGTCGGCAGCAAGCTGCTGCTCTTCGTAGCAGTGCACAGCAGCGCCCGCAGCGCCGCTCTGGCCACGATGGCGCCGCCGCATCACGTAGACCACCGGCCTCCCGTCCGACATCTGCAACCACCAAAAGAATAGGGAACGTAAGTTTTAGTACATTGTTATCCTTGCATGCAGTACATTATAAAGAGAGATATATCATTATAATATAGGTGTATTAGCTTTAAGTATTTACTATTCCCTCTACTATGTTAGTATCTTGTTAGTTAATGTTTTATAATTGATATTACCTACTAGGCCTCAGGACCCTATTAGTCTATAACACATTTCTTAAAAGCCAATGAGAGGGTACGGATGGCAGTAGTGTATATATAGTTTAGATACCTATTTGTGACGGTACCATTGAGCTGTACCTCAAAAGGAATAGAAACACTCTACATTAGTTTTTCTTGGTAGCAGGTGTAATAATAAGTGGTAATGATAAACCGTGCTTTCTATTAACAACTAGTGTGTTAGGTAGGTTAGCGAGTATGTTACTTGTATATAACATGAAGGTTTTATTATTGTTGAGACCCTTATAGCTTATATCATTAATCTATCTTCGCAGATATATCATATCTATCATCGCGATCACCAAGGACCGTGACGAGACGTTCCGGGAGCGGAGGTGACCGATCCGTTGCCGTTTTCAGACCCGACGTCCGATCCACGACCAAATGCCGAAGAGGTTGGTTTCCTTAATGTGTAGTAGAAGCCACACGTAGCAAAACGTAAACCCTAATCTAAAATTTATCAACATGAACTAAAGTTAATTTCAGCATTTGTAAAACGTTGCCCACCGTAGGAAAGATCGACGAACGGACTAATTTTCTGTGCACATAGGGTAGACGTCGATCTAGACTGAATAAAACATCAAAAATGTGACTTTCTGACTGTTAGGGTAGTCCCGCCAATTTTAGAAACAAAACATAATAGGTTTGACAAAAAGCGCGATCTGACATAGCCATGACCATGTTTCAGACGGACTACCGCCAACGCGACGCTTTGGCGGGACGCTCTGGACAGACAACGCACTCACCACCGCAGGCAAGTGTACTCACTTGTACTTTCGGTCGTGTTTAGGCCTTAGACTCTTAGAACTGTGAAAACGTAAACAAAGAGAACCGGACGTGAAATGATAGCATCCGGGACACCCCTTGACAGATTAGACTTGACATCGAAGTCTAAGCACAACAACAACAAGAACTGACACCTTAGGGTTATTATGTGTGTGCGTGCGTGTGGACCCCCTAGAGGAACCATCCATGTCTTGTCATGTCGTGTCTTGTTATGCACAGCCTGCGGGCAATAGGGCACTCACCAGTGAGTGAGTGATCCCTTGTACGGATACACAGCCTGCGGGCAATAGGGCACTCACCAGTGAGTGAGTGATCCCTTGTACGGATACACAAAAAGCCTGCAGGCAATAGGGAACTCACCAGTGAGTGAGTGATCCCTTGTACGGATACACAGCCTGTGGGTAATAGGGCACTCACCAGTGAATGAGTGATGTAGGGGAATTGGGCGTTCCCTTAGGGCACAAAATTCTAGTCCCGTCCTAAGTCGGACGGAACATAGACAGGAAAATCAAAAGCAGCGGAAGAAAAACAGTTAATCTAAATTAACATGCAAGTTAAAACAATTTTAACTTGGCCCTAAGGTCCAAGACCCTATGCCAAGATCTATGCCGACTTGGGATGGGTCTGACCATCCCAAGAAGGATCTAGCCTACTGCGATTAAATTAAACTAATGCTAATAAACTACTTTAACCACATACCCGGAATCTCAGCCCTGGAGCAGGCGAGATGTTCCGCGCCGTCTTCCGAGCTGCTCCCGTCCCACGCCGAGCCGCTCCTTGAACCGCTCCCCGAACCGCTCCTCGAACCGCTCCGCATCCCGAGGCGATCAATCCCCGTGCCGCCGAGCCAACCAACCGCCGAAGAAAGTTTCACGCGAGTGAAACCTCCGCCAAGATTTCGGATCCAGAATCCGAACTCCTTTGAGGCTTTGCTAGAGCCCGCAGGAGTAAGGCAGAATTTTAGGGAGATAGAGAAATATTTAATTTAAGCTAAGATCCGAGCGTGCTCCAACATTTACGAGAGCCGCTCAGATCTAGAGCTTGGGACGAGTTTTGAGGAAGGGGGGAGACCCCTATTTATATAGGCGGCGGACTCTCCCCCTTTCTCAAAATCCGATGTGGGACTAAAATTTAGAGTTAATTAAATCAAGTTAGTTTGCACTTCACAAAGTGCAAACTTCCGTGAATTTTAACTCACTCACCGTTGAGCTTCAAGATTGATACAACCTATCAATACGACAAGCGTTCAACGGTGAACGCATAGGAAAAAACCGTTCGTCAATCGGAGTTCGTTTGACCCTCCAATTGATCGTCCAAAGATCAACCCACGGCTAGTTTTTCATAAAAACTGAGCCGTCAAATCTGTTCTGCCCTAGGGCAGAATTTCTGCACAAGCGGGACCCACCAGACCAACTGGGTGAGCCCAGACTAGGCTGGACGCCTGGTCTGGGCGCACCCAGGCTGGTGCACCCAGTCTGGGCGCCTGGCCCAGGCCAGGGCGCCTGGCCCGGGCCTGGGCCAGGCGCCCAGGCGCCCAGGGCGCCTGGGCGGCCCGCCTGGGCCAGCGCCCAGGCGCCCAGGGCGCCTGGGCAGGCCCGCCTGGGCCTGGCCCAGGCGCCCAGCGCCTGGGCCTGGCCCAGGCGCCCAGGGCGCCTGGGCGGGCCCGCCTGGGCGCAGGCCCAGGCGCCCAGCGCCTGGGCCTGAGCCCAGGCGCCGGGGCTGGCGACCTGGCTCAGCCAGGTCTGGCCAGGCGCCCAGGCCAGACTTAGTCTGGTCTGGGTTAGCCTGGTCTGACCCGGTCTGATCCTATGGGCTGTTTTGAGCATAACTTGATCATCTGGTGTCCGATTTGGACGCCGTTCGAACCTGGGTTTAGACCGGGACATTCCCGTCTTACCCGTGAACTTTTCCTTGCGTTTATTTCATTAAATATTGTATTAAACAATTTAATACATATTTAATCACTTTTGCATCAAATGCAAAATAGTCCCTATCTAAGCTTAAATTATCATATTGCATCAAATGCAATTATCTCTTCTTTTGCATCAAATGCAAATATTCTCCCTAACTATTTTCTACCTATTACTAGACGAAGCATTGCACTCTGTGTGAGACCCTACAGCCTGACCCTTACAACAGGTTGGGCTCGAAGCCCTATACGGCAGTGACCACGAGCAGTGGTTGCCGTCCCTGCTTCAGGAATCATCATTATGTGGTTGACTCATTGACATGAGTATTGTCGGGACCACCTGACTGTTTCCGTGATGAATTCCGCAGTTATAGTCTTTTCGTCTAAACTGTGTCGTGTAGATCAAGTCTGGGGTACGGTCAAAACTGTCAACCCCAATAACTTGACTCCGGTTAGTTTCTATCGATCTTTAGTCAATAAATGTTGGACTTCTTCCAACATACTCTGCGCAGAGTTTTTACTAAAGACCGAACTAACTCTACGACACTAACTCCCATTGACCGGGAGAGACGAATCCTTTCTTGGTCATTACTCGCCTCGTACGTTTCAAGTGACACCCAATCAAAAGACCTTTCGACAGGCCTTGCCTCGAAGCTAGGTCAGTTGATCTAAGTGGCACCGTTCACGCACAGGTCTGTCAAAATGACCTCAAGTCAAAAAACCAACTATCCTATCATCACTCAGAGTTATCACTGACAGATTGGTCAATATAACCATGTGATAACTCTAGTGGATCGTTCAGTGAACTCATTCTAATGAGCACCTGTGTCTCGTCTTCGACTTCGCCAAGTCAAGCGATCATGAGATCATCGCCACCGCTAAACGGTGAAGACTAAGATACAATGGTCTATCCGATGTTTCGATATCCTTGTCTCGGAACATCTACGACCACGAACCATTTTAGACTTATGCTACAGACGGTCAAACGTTTCTCCATGATCGAGATACTCATCTCGATACCCGTTTGACCTTGCATAAAGTCTCAGGACTTTACCTAAGTTTATATCTAATGTTGACTACATTACAATATAGCTTAGATAAATTATTACCAAACAGCTTACTGTTATTTCGAACAAGATGTTTGTGCTATTCACATAGGAATAAATGGCCTCGAGGGCACCATATTCCTACATCTCCCACTTGCACTCAGGCCCATTTATCTCGGTATCTTATATCGTTTTTACACATAAGTTTTCCCGACTTCATGTGGTAGAGCCTTCGTGAGTGGATCTGCTAAAACCGTCTACACTATAGACTTAAGGGGTTTCTATGTTTGTGTTAGACCAACCATTTGAATCTCATTCAAATACTTCATTTGGTCTGTCGGAATCCATAATATTTTATTTCCCTGGATCTTATCCAGTTTATCGTACTTTACGATAATCATTTCAAATTAGTTATTGGTCATTTCAAATGGTTCATATTCATTTCTGATAAATAATCAAACTCTTTGATTACTTAATCAAAATATATGTTCCATCTCTTTGATGTCTCGCATGTAATTTACACGCTCCCACTGACCTTGAAAATTCTCTGGCCAATTCATATAAGTTGGTTCGTCTAAATCATATTTAGAAAAACGAACTTATAAGTGAATCCGCAAATTTTCATGGTCAACTTAAGCGTTTTACATTGGCTTTGGTCCGAGTAGATCTGTACACATCTGTTGGCGAAACCGGTTTCATCATAATCCGTTTTAAAGAAATTAGGATGAAAACCGTTCCCGTCCAACATTATTGTACTTCACTATTTTCTTTTCTGCACCAATCTTTCAACTTAAAGATTTACTTGCAGAAAGTGAGGAAACATTTTCTTTAGGCACGTAAACTAAATTCTCAATTTATTTACGCACACGGACCTACATCAAGTTTTAAATCGGAGTTACTACTCCGAATTTCATCCTAGAAGTTGACTAAGTCATCATCAGTTATGATGTCTAACTCGACAATTCGTCTCACGAGATTCGAGTATTTTTACAACTTCCTTACGATTGATTTATTGAATATATTATTGACAATGTCCTCAAAGAACATTATCAAAACCTAGGCATTACTATTTGGGACTTAACCCAGAGGGAGGAGTTAACTCAGAGTCACTTACAATGGATCACACTAAATCTAATTAGGTGTGATTCATACCTTTTAACACACCGATGTGTTAACAGACTTGATCTGAGAGAAAATCACATTTTCTTTTAATTACACAAGATTTTATTTAGCTAAGTATTTGACCATTCGATCTAATCGAATCAGTTTAAATACTTTGGTCACTTCGTTCTTTATTTTATCAGACTTGCGTTTCATCAAGAACACGTGTCTTAGTAAAATATACGAATAACTTATTTTGTTAAAAATAGACTCGGGTACATCAGTATGTAAGAGACTGAGTTCGACAACTCATTCTCCCACTGTCTTACAGATGGGTTTTGGCCATTGTATCTAAGAGGCTAAGACTCACAAGTGTCCGTAGACTTCATAATACGAGAGGTCAGACCCCTCTTTATGTGACTTGTGAAGCTTAATCTCTAGATACGGCCTAGTCTAATTTTACCATATAAGTTTGCTACTATCTTCTGTATTTATATATTAACATTTAATATATATTTAGTTATTTACAAATTACTTAACACATAACATTACTTCAGAAGCAATGTGACGACATTCGTCAAAATGTGTTAAACGTCTTTTGTATAACAATTTATTCTGAAATCGTGACATCAAAATATGTCACGTTTTCATTCCCTCCTACTTATGCCTTTACTAATGATAAATTAAACTAACTTTCTCTATTGACTTTCCGAAGTGCCTTCTTCCTTTTCTAAATCACATTTAGATATCAACATAAATAAATAGATATGCAAGCAACTTATGTATCCAAACGCTTGAGCTTTGCAATCTTGAGTGTATCTCAAGAAGATGCTTGTCTCAAGATCCGGTTGGGATACATAGTCTTGCACCGCTCATGCACTCGTATTCGACTCAAACGGTTTAATCGAATTCTCGAACTTTGCGGATCAAAATTGTTTGTTCATACAACCTTGAGGGTAGCTCGACAAGTTGTAGGGAGAAACATACTTTGAATGTCCTATATGTTCAAGCTGCCTCATATAGAGACGAGTGACATGTAGCTTTAATTTATTTGTTGGACCCAAAACTTAATGAAATCATATTTCTTAAGTCTGTTCTTTAGAAGGTCATTTAATGTCAATGAGAATATAGTTTGATTACATCAATTAGAATTTAACTTGATATTCAATTAATCAACTTTATGACTAATTAACTAATTTCAATATTATCAATTGATTCTTTCGGTAAACATAATCTTGCCCTAGTTTTAGCATATGTTCAATATTAAATATAGGTAGATTGGCTTTTATCTATCTATATCCTCCCACTATTTTTACGAACGTTTTAAAGCTTAATAACGAACGATTTAATCGAATTAAAAATAATGGGTAAGAGTTCCAATCACCTTGAGTCTAAACAACCTTGAGTGTAGCTCAACAAGTTGATTGACTCTGCGATCGGAAGATGACTCTTCATCGATCATATCGGATATGACTCTCTTAATCGGTTTTTGCCCCTAGCCATTTGTGATCATGAGTGTGCTCATCCAAATCACAATGTCTAGTCTAGTCGGACCCTTGTTTTCATGTCTAGCCTGACTTGCCCCTCAGCTCGGTGTATGCACGACACGTCGGGTTGGGTCAGGTCTTAGACTACATCTAGTCAGACTACATCGTTGACTTAACTTACGCCGGCGCTCGGGGTACGAGACGACAGTTAGGGTTAGTCAAGATTTCATCTTATGTATTTAAGGAGTTAGTTTCTACAGGGTTGCTGTGTCACAGCTTGAGTGTATCTCAACAACTATAACACGGGCCCTATAGTTGCTAACCCCTAAAACAAGGAGGGCTACGACTAATCTTGAAAAAGATCATTAACGTATTTGACTTAGATATAGTCCAGGGTGTCATACAATCGTGATTCGCGACATTGCGGTCCAGCGGAACTCAGCCAGGGAATTGACTAAGCCAGGATCACTACCCCTTGGACTAGCAAGGGTTGACCCAGAACTCTTAGCCAAGCACATTGACTGGATCATGGTCCATTGAATGAAGCTTGTCATTTTTGTATGTATGCCATAGACTAAACAGCTTTTATTAACAACTAATTAATCCTATCAACTAGTTGAATCCTTAAATTCAAAATTTTTAGGATTAGTTTAATAACTTTTATTAAGTCCTTATCAACTATAAGGTTCACGTGCTACCCTAATCATTATTAGGATTTTAATAAATTATTAACAACGCTAAAAGCGAAGTCCTTTAATGAAAATTATAACAATTAGAATTTAAAGTTCATTTAAAGGACTACCCTAATCAGGAATTAGGTCTTTATATTGTTGTTAATGTTTTATTAAAACATAGCATGTCATTAAAATTCAAGTAATAAATTTTAATCATTTTTAATGGCTAACCTAAGAGGTTGTCTTGTGTTATCAAATAAGGGACAAGATTAACAAGCCATAAAAATAAAGCTACACTAATTTATCGCATAAAGATAGTGCACAACTATTTAACATTTAAATATACGAAGTTTATCGCATAAACTATTTCTGCATGCAAACATAAATTTAACAATTAAATTTAAAATATGATTTTGAAATTATTTTATTTTTATCTCATAAAAAAACTTAATTTTAAAATCACTTATTTGCATGCTACGTTTAAAAAATTTATCGCATAAACATAAACTTAAAATCAGCATTTTAAAATTTTCATGCTTAAAAAATTTATCATATAAAAATTTTTAGGCATCCAAAATAAATTTTAAACTTTTTTTTTTTTTTAAAAAAAGATTAGTTTTAAAAGTTATCACATAAATTTTAAAACGTCATTTTAAAAATTTCCATGTTCAAAACATTTCAAAGGAAAATTTTAGAACATCTAAAACATTTTTAAAATTTATCTCATAATTTTAAAAACATTTTAAATTAAAAAAGTATTTAAAAGCATTAAACACGTTTAATAAAATCGCAGTACCTAGATCGCTACGCAAACCTAGGCTCTGATACCACTGTAGGGGAATTGGGCGTTCCCTTAGGGCACAAAATTCTAGTCCCGTCTTAAGTCGGACGGAACATAGACAGGAAAATCAAAAGCAGCGGAAGAAAAACAGTTAATCTAAATTAACATGCAAGTTAAAACAATTTTAACTTGGCCCTAAGGTCCAAGACCCTATGCCAAGATCTATGCCGACTTGGGATGGGTCTGACCATCCCAAGAAGGATCTAGCCTACTGCGATTAAATTAAACTAATGCTAATAAACTACTTTAACCACATACCCGGAATCTCAGCCCTGGAGCAGGCGAGATGTTCCGCGCCGTCTTCCGAGCTGCTCCCGTCCCACGCCGAGCCGCTCCTTGAACCGCTCCCCGAACCGCTCCTCGAACCGCTCCGCATCCCGAGGCGATCAATCCCCGTGCCGCCGAGCCAACCAACCGCCGAAGAAAGTTTCACGCGAGTGAAACCTCCGCCAAGATTTCGGATCCAGAATCCGAACTCCTTTGAGGCTTTGCTAGAGCCCGCAGGAGTAAGGCAGAATTTTAGGGAGATAGAGAAATATTTAATTTAAGCTAAGATCCGAGCGTGCTCCAACATTTACGAGAGCCGCTCAGATCTAGAGCTTGGGACGAGTTTTGAGGAAGGGGGGAGACCCCTATTTATATAGGCGGCGGACTCTCCCCCTTTCTCAAAATCCGATGTGGGACTAAAATTTAGAGTTAATTAAATCAAGTTAGTTTGCACTTCACAAAGTGCAAACTTCCGTGAATTTTAACTCACTCACCGTTGAGCTTCAAGATTGATACAACCTATCAATACGATAAGCGTTCAACGGTGAACGCATAGGAAAAAACCGTTCGTCAATCGGAGTTCGTTTGACCCTCCAATTGATCGTCCAAAGATCAACCCACGGCTAGTTTTTCATAAAAACTGAGCCGTCAAATCTGTTCTGCCCTAGGGCAGAATTTCTGCACAAGCGGGACCCACCAGACCAACTGGGTGAGCCCAGACCAGGCTGGACGCCTGGTCTGGGCGCACCCAGGCTGGTGCACCCAGTCTGGGCGCCTGGCCCAGGCCAGGGCGCCTGGCCCGGGCCTGGGCCAGGCGCCCAGGCGCCCAGGGCGCCTGGGCGGCCCGCCTGGGCCAGCGCCCAGGCGCCCAGGGCGCCTGGGCAGGCCCGCCTGGGCCTGGCCCAGGCGCCCAGCGCCTGGGCCTGGCCCAGGCGCCCAGGGCGCCTGGGCGGGCCCGCCTGGGCGCAGGCCCAGGCGCCCAGCGCCTGGGCCTGAGCCCAGGCGCCGGGGCTGGCGACCTGGCTCAGCCAGGTCTGGCCAGGCGCCCAGGCCAGACTTAGTCTGGTCTGGGTTAGCCTGGTCTGACCCGGTCTGATCCTATGGGCTGTTTTGAGCATAACTTGATCATCTGGTGTCCGATTTGGACGCCGTTCGAACCTGGGTTTAGACCGGGACATTCCCGTCTTACCCGTGAACTTTTCCTTGCGTTTATTTCATTAAATATTGTATTAAACAATTTAATACATATTTAATCACTTTTGCATCAAATGCAAAATAGTCCCTATCTAAGCTTAAATTATCATATTGCATCAAATGCAATTATCTCTTCTTTTGCATCAAATGCAAATATTCTCCCTAACTATTTTCTACCTATTACTAGACGAAGCATTGCACTCTGTGTGAGACCCTACAGCCTGACCCTTACAACAGGTTGGGCTCGAAGCCCTATACGGCAGTGACCACGAGCAGTGGTTGCCGTCCCTGCTTCAGGAATCATCATTATGTGGTTGACTCATTGACATGAGTATTGTCGGGACCACCTGACTGTTTCCGTGATGAATTCCGCAGTTATAGTCTTTTCGTCTAAACTGTGTCGTGTAGATCAAGTCTGGGGTACGGTCAAAACTGTCAACCCCAATAACTTGACTCCGGTTAGTTTCTATCGATCTTTAGTCAATAAATGTTGGACTTCTTCCAACATACTCTGCGCAGAGTTTTTACTAAAGACCGAACTAACTCTACGACACTAACTCCCATTGACCGGGAGAGACGAATCCTTTCTTGGTCATTACTCGCCTCGTACGTTTCAAGTGACACCCAATCAAAAGACCTTTCGACAGGCCTTGCCTCGAAGCTAGGTCAGTTGATCTAAGTGGCACCGTTCACGCACAGGTCTGTCAAAATGACCTCAAGTCAAAAAACCAACTATCCTATCATCACTCAGAGTTATCACTGACAGATTGGTCAATATAACCATGTGATAACTCTAGTGGATCGTTCAGTGAACTCATTCTAATGAGCACCTGTGTCTCGTCTTCGACTTCGCCAAGTCAAGCGATCATGAGATCATCGCCACCGCTAAACGGTGAAGACTAAGATACAATGGTCTATCCGATGTTTCGATATCCTTGTCTCGGAACATCTACGACCACGAACCATTTTAGACTTATGCTACAGACGGTCAAACGTTTCTCCATGATCGAGATACTCATCTCGATACCCGTTTGACCTTGCATAAAGTCTCAGGACTTTACCTAAGTTTATATCTAATGTTGACTACATTACAATATAGCTTAGATAAATTATTACCAAACAGCTTACTGTTATTTCGAACAAGATGTTTGTGCTATTCACATAGGAATAAATGGCCTCGAGGGCACCATATTCCTACAAGTGATCCATTGTACGGATACACAGCCTGTGGGCAATAGGGCACTCACCAAGCTAGAGTGAGTGATCCCTTGTACGGACTTGTCTTGTGCACTTGAGTTGGGGTAGGGTTAAGCGTGCGCATGGGGAGAGGGTCTGATCCCCCTCGAACCGTAAGGCGTGAACCCTTCGAGTCACACGTGTCTTGTCTTGTCTTGTCGTGTTTTGTCTTGTCTTGTCCTGTCTCGTCTTGACCCGTTTACGTTAATCCCGTAGTCGGTAGCACACGCTATGGCTACTGCTTGACGTGTTATTTTCCCTGCTCCGTTTACTTTCTATAACTGACATGTATAACCTCAGCATGTTAATCAACCAGTAAAATGTTGCTTTAAATTACGGTACACTTGCAGTAGAGTCTAACCCTCTTTTGTAGACTCTACCTGACGTACAGTTCCTTTTCTCTTGGGTGATGTACATCAGGTGTCGAGCCGGAGTTCGTGGACGAGGCAGACTTACCAGAGTATGTGGAGCCCAAGGACGTCGACCCAAGGACGTACCTGACGAGGACCAAACTTAGACGTTCCCCATCGTTGCGGACTTCCTGAGGTTACTACTTTTAGTCTGGGTGAGTAGCACCACTTTACTCTCTGGCTAGGTTGGGTGCTTCACACTATTAGTTTCCTTTTCTGCAGATTGGTGCCATGCTTAGGCTTCCCTTATTAGATTTGTCATATGCTGGGAGAGTTTCTCCTAGCCTTACGGTAGATAAGTGATCGGGCTGCCAAGGGAGTTGCGAGTTCCCCCAGCCTTACAGCCGATCCGGGTTTGGTCAGCCTGCTGGGGGAGTTGCCCCGGCCCTTCAACAAACCGATGGATCAGCCTGCTAGGAGAGTTGCCCCAGCCTTAAGACAAACCAATGCGTCTTGTAACGGCCGATACTCACTATTCGTTATACGGCTGTGCGTATAGCAATTTCGGGTACCTGATTGGTTTTGTTGCTTTGTATATGAGTCGTGTTATTGAGTCGATAGGGCCGTAGCACCTTGGTTGCCTCTTTAGCAAGCCAACCTCTATGTGTGCCCAACTTGGGATTACTGTCGCCTTTGGACCCCGTATCCTTTGTACGCTTTTCGTGCACATAGTCTTGTTCATGCACGTATTTATTTCAGATCTTGTTTGTATCCGAACCCTTTGGTGTGATATGTCGTTGTGACCCTCTCAAAGAGTATTAAATTGTGGAATTATTTTGGAACGTCATTTCACGGGTCGTTCTCCCATAATTTGACTTTGTTTGATGAGCCGTCGCGATTTTCACTTTTGTCGTGAGACATTTTTATTTTTAGTTTCGTTTCTCATCATCGAAATTGTGAACCGTCTTCTTAGTTTTGTTTCTCTCATCGTCCCGGTCACCCCAGTATTTACTGTACAATTTTGGAGCCCCGTTTGACCCACTTGTGCACTAATTTCATCCTTAATCAATGTTAAGCCTAAGTTTTCACATGATATTTCCCCTAAACTAGGCTCACACTCTTTTCCCTTAACTGCACCCTGCCCTCTCACATTCTCTCTCCCATTTACCCACAACTACCCAAAAATCCAAAGGTGAATAGCAAATGAGGAAATCCCCCATACGTATCACCTCAAAACAGTTTTGTCTATTCACACCTCAATTTATAACCCATACTTAAGTCCACTCCTCTCTATACCCATTAAGTGCACCCCCTATTTCACCCTCCATAGCAAACCCAGCCCAATTAGAACCCGAAAAGCTCTAGGGTTAGTCTTCAATGCGTGATGTATTCTTTTGCGCCGTCATCTTCTCTTCAAACCCACTGTTTCCTCGACCAACCCTTCGCAGCCCGGACCTCTTCCCTCTGGCATGTGCTCCAATGGGAACCCGGCCAACCCCTGCCGATTCTTCCTCTGGAGGCCTCCGTCCTGTGCTCCGCTAGGCGAGCTACAATGGACCCGTGCTGCTACAGGCCGCGCGCAGCAGTGCCCCAAACTACAACAGCGCCGACGTCCTATGCAACCTCCAGGCAGTGCAACACCACCCCGCGGCCTACCCTCTGCCGTGATCACCCCCTAGCCACCAGAAACCGCATGTAGCACCGCTATCCTGGCGCTGACAGCCTCGTCCAGCCAGGCAGTGACTTCATCCACCGTAACGGCGCTTCTTCGCCTCTCTGGTGACCCCCTTCATGCACAGCCCTCCCACGGTGATCCCTAGCCTCCCATCAGCCCCATCTCGTGCCGTTGTGACGTCCCGCTAGCCGTAGTCGACCCACGACGATCTTCCGGTTGTCGTTAAGGATCATCTCTTCATATCGGTTAGTAGCTTTCAATTAGAACTCGTTATTATCAGTTTGTTATAGTTTTGGACCACTATAGATAATTATCGGACTTGATGATATGGTGTTTGCTTGCTAGTAACGTTTTATATCGATGTTAACTTGATAATCTATAGGGTATTATCATTACAAATATTTTTAGACAGATAACATGTTAGTATCATTATTAATACAATAACGATCAGAAGTGGACTTAATAAATGATGTTAACATGTTAAAACTATAGGGTTGATAACTTGTTTACACAATTTCTGGTTAACGTGTTAGCCTAGGGTGTTAGTTATATTTGTTGTGTATTCTCGTGCTAGGTTCGTGACGTATTTATAATGTTAGTTTTTTTTAACGATCGTTATTAATGATGTGTCACCATCTTAGGATATAAAACTCAATTAAAATCGGGTCATTAGACGTTTTAGGATTTGTCTAATAATTCTAGTCCTTCGTACAAACTTATTCGTGCACGTATTTTATTGACAGAGAAACCGTCGTTCCGTACCGTTCATGAAACTGGAATTCAACCCCTGACGTCGCTACATGACGTCAGTGTAGCTCTCGCGTCATGTTAAGGTATATTTCTAACCGTAGGAATCCTAACCATCACATGTTAATTCAAGATTAAAAACAAATATTTTTACTGCTTTGTAACTCACTAATCCAACTTAATAATACGGGACTGTAGGCTGATTGTTGGACTGAGCATGGGAGCTCTGGACGTTGTGAATTTGTGATTGGACTTTGAGAATTGTGATACCAGCACGTAATTCAGGCAAGTGAAACTTGCCAACTTGTGCTTTAACCATGTTTTAGGCCATCCCTTGTTTTAGTGTAAAAGAGACTAAGCGATGAAATGATAGTCGCCTAGACGCAACCTTAAGATCTAGCTTGACAATGAAGCTAGATCTGTCACCCTGGAATGTCATTCATGCATTGTTGCCTGTCACGTTTAATTTCCATATCTGTATGCTCATTACTTTTGCTCTGCCATTCCTGTCACGTTTAATTTCCTTATCTTTATGCACATTAATTGTACCCATGCCATGCCATGCATCCTGATGTCAATCCATGCTTGAATGTTACATTCGTAGCACACGCTACTTGTACTTGCTTGTTGAGGCCAGGCACCTGCGTTGCAGGCACAACCCTATGCCAAATACACTTCCTGGCTCGTGATCCAGAAGCGAGCTACATGTGTTGGTCAAAAGCCAATGCCTGACTTGTTGAGGCTAGGCACCTGCATTGCAGGCACAACCCTATGCCAAATACACTTCCTGGCTCGTGATCCAGAAGCGGGCTACATGTGTTGGTCAAAAGCCAATGCCCGATTACACGTGGAGGGGTAGGGTTAAGCGACCACTCAGCGTAGAAGTATGCACGTACAGCCACTTCAGCTGTAAGGCGTAAACTCTGTGCACGACATGTTGCTTGAATTGTAAAATCCGTGTGAGTAGTTTAGTAGCTCTGCTACCCTTGCCATGTCATACTTGTTGCACTCTCTTACTTGTTGCACCCATGCTTTAAACTGTCATGTCATCGCATATTTTAGAACTGCTAGGTTGCTTTCCTTTCTTTTAGTTTCCTTGCACAAGTCTCTAGTAGACTTGCTGACATGTGCCCCTTTTCTCTTTTGGGTGTCACATGTTAGATTGTGAACCAGAGTTGGTCGTCGAGGACGAACATGTTGCAGGTGTTGAGTTCGAGGACATTGGAGACCAGTCTTAGAGCTCCTTCTTATTGTTGTTGTTTTCTGCTTAGTCGCTGTTAGGCTGTCGGTGCGTAGCACTTATCTTTTCATGTTGATGTTATGTATTATGTTGGCCATGCTTTAGGCCTCTTTTCAGACTCTTGTACTTTCCTTTACGACTTGCCTCTGAATGTTGGAATAATCTGGATGTTATTGGTGGAGTTTATTTTCTGCTTCAAATTATTATTAGCTTTGTTTCGACTCGTGGTTACAAGGACCTGCCATTTGAATTTTTATAGGCGCTTATCAGACTGCAGCTTCATAGCTCCACGTCTGAGCGGACCTTCTCATGTCTCGCCTTCCATTTTAGGGAAGCGGGGCGTGACAGGTCTGCCTACCAGGGGAGTTGCCCAGCCTTATGGCCACCCATACGGGTCGGCCTACTGGGGGAGTTGCGCCCCAGCCTTACGATCACTCCCAGCTTTTGTCCGGTACCTAGTACTAGCTTAAGCTCCAGTTTGGTCGTCGGAGGTTCAGCATCGTCGCCTCAGTTTCTGTAACGTCGGGGGAGCTTAGAAGGGGGGGTAGTAAGGATATTCTCAAGTACGTTATCCTTGCCCTATCTATGTCTCTGGTTTGCCTAGGGAGGTGGTGAACTCGAGTCGCGGTAAATCCTGTTAGCATAGGTCAATCATATGGATCAGCCCCCTCTAGGCTGGGCTCGTCCGCTCGGCCTCCTTTTGTATCAGTCAACCTCGTTTAGTCGGCCTCATTCTGAGTTGGTCGGCCTCATTTAGAGTAAGCCCTAGCTCCTAGCTCCGATTTCGGCTTTCGTCTGGTCGATCTTCCTTCCTGGATTGGTAAGCCGTATCCGGATCCAGCTCCGGTCTGGATCCTAGCTCTAGCTCCGGTCTGGATCCTAGCTCTAGCTCCAGCTCCAGCTCTTATCTGGATCCTAGCTCCAGCTCTGGCTCCAGCTCCCGTCTGGATACTAGCTCCAACTCTGGTCTGGATCCTAGCTCCAGCTCTGGTCTGGATCCTAGCTCCAGCTTTGGAGTGTGGTCAGTTTGGCCTGGTTGGCCTCTTTGTGTGTCATCCTGGCCACCTATATGACTCAGATTCGCCCAGGAAAGTGGGAAACCCAAGTCATTGGAAATCATGTCGTCAACTTTAAAGAGAAAGTGTGGTGTTCGAACCTCACACTTCATCCTTGCGCTCCTGAAGTCAGGCCTCGATGGACGTTTCATAGCATTGGTCGATGAATGTGCTAGCATTGCTAATGAGGTCATCACCGCTGCTGTCAAGGGTGCCTCTCACGGACTCCTCTCAAGGGTCTGATCCCTGATCGAGATGCTCTCGACTTTGCTGGCCACTGTTGAAAGCGACAGACCGATCAGATATGGCAACAAAACTGCCATATTGGATCGAGTCGAAGGAGGTGTCAATCCCAGATTGGGGGTCGATGGATCAAAGCAAGAAAGTGGCAAGATTGGCGCCATGACGGAGGCAAGCTCCAGTAACTGGGCAGTTGCTGCTCAGCTAGATGGCCATCGTGCTCACCTCTATTGGGGCCACCAAGCCCACCTCGATGACAATAGCCTAACACCGGTCAGTCCATCCCCAGACGATCGATGGGATGCAATGACATCGACCCACGACCTCATCCCATAGAAGCTCTACGTGTACGTCGGTGTCTCCAAGGCATGTGGCATGTCGCCCTGCAACCTATGTGTCGAGGTAAGGCTCAACAAGTACAAGGGAATGACGGAACACTTCGACAGGAAGGTGAGCCCGAATGGAATCGGGTGTTTGCTTTTCGAGAAAGCGGCATCCAGTCCTCGATGTTCGAGGTATCATTCGAGTGGTATTTAAACTCAACGAGGTTCCTGAAGGATTTCGAGGGGCCCTTAAGGCATAAATCTATGCCCGTCCTACGTTTGACGGACGATAGAAGGCGAAAAACAGACAACAGAATAAATCATTAAACTATTTAATGAACCCAAAGGATATCAGTAACCCTAGCCAGGAAATCTATATCTTGGGGAGGGTCTGACCAACCCCAAAGATAGATCTAACCTACTACAATAATATATCAAAGCAAAAAAGAAAACAAGAAAACATACCCAGAACTTCACTTCCGCAGAGCACAAAGCGTCATTTTCTGCAACCTTCTTTACTCTCTGTAGCAAGTCGACTCCGCGCCTCCAAGATTGGACCTCCCGAGGCGAGCCAACACAGTGCCTCCGAGCCAATCACTTGCCAAAGAATGTTTCACTTGAGTATGGGCCACGTCAAAGATTATGGATCTAATCCAAACCTCCTCCTCGTCTTGCTATGACGCGAACGGAGGAACTGCAGATTAAGTAGGAGAGAATAATTTTAGTCTCAGCTCAAGTGTGCTCAAAAAATTTTGGAGCTACTCGAATCAGAGACTTGGGACAGATTTTCCAAGGAGAGTAAGCCCCTATTTATATAGGAGGCCAGACCCTTGCTCGTCTTACAATCAATATGGGACTAATTAAAATTTAAGGAGAAAATTAAATTTGTTTTGCCTTACCCGAAGGCTAAACTTCAACTAATTTCCCCCCTCGCCATTAAGCTTCGCAAGTGATACAACCTATCAAATCAAAGAGTTATGAATGGTGAACGCATAGAAACAAACGACGCTCCAATCCGACTTCGTTTGACCCCTCAAATGATAGCTCAAAATCGGGTAAAACCCACAAACTGGCTGAAAACACATCTGTCATTTGGGAATTAGGGTTTCTATAGACTGGGTTCATCCATTGTAACGACCCGTACTCCAGGATACCCTGGAAGTGCGAATCCGTCCCAAGTATTCCTAGATCAACGAGTGCTACGTAGAAAGAGAGAAGGAAAGAAAGTAAAAGAACACTGCAGGTCACTGCGCACGTACTGGAAAGTACAAGTAAAACTCCATCACAGATAAAACACTGAGAAAAATAAGCAAAAGTACAATATTTCATTTATTTAATACATTGGTACATCTTTACAAACACCGTTTGTACAAGGGGTAGACCGATAAAAGAAACTCCAACCCAAAAGTACAGAAGGTCTACCCGGAAAAGAAACCCCAAAAGTACAAGTCTCTCATCATAACCCTCGCCACCCAATCTACAACTGACCACCAACTCCAAGCTCCAGCCGCAAACTCCAACCTCCAATTCACATAACCTGAAAGTCAACGGGGACACGTCAACGTGTGACCTAGTAGAATTCCTAACACTCTAGTAGAACCTAGTTTTAGAACTGGTCTACCTATCTAGGGATGGTGGTCTAACAAGTAAGGTTCATGGTGCATAAAAGTGATACATTCCAACATGTGAACTTAGTTATAAGAACTTGCAAAACATGCATATGAAACCACATTATGAAATGCAGGTATTGAAAGGAAGTATAAGAACATGTTACCATGGAATAGCAGCATTAAAGTAAACAAAAGTAAGGACACATGAGATAATAACATTTATAAATTAAAGACAATTACTTTAAGTTGTTGATTCACATATTTGGAAACTCATGTAAATCGCAGGACGCTAAGGAGTCGGACTTCACCCAAGGTGGGTGAAAAATGTTACCTCAACCAGCGACACGAGCACTGGAGGGGCCTCTAGTAACTCCGTACCCGAACGGGGCAAGGTACTAGAGCGAGACTCGTCTCGGTTTTTTTGTCGGACAAACGGAGCAAACCATCATTTACCGTCATGGTGCGACACGAGCACACCAGCGGCCTATCTAGCACTCTCCAACTCCCCTTTTGGGGGCAACACATCGGGCGAGAAATCATAATTCATACGTCCACTCCTTAACCCCTAAAGTTTACCCGTGTTTCCCCCAAACCCACATCCGGAGTCTCACCCATTTTAGAATGGACTGAGCTCCCAATGTCAAACTATTATCCTCACTCTCAGTTTTTAAAGTATTTCTTCGTTTGTCAACAAATCATCTAGCGGTCTCGACTACTGCTTTTTCATCTCTCCATCTCTTTCATAATTTCACGATGTCGTAATTCAATAACGACCATCGTCTTCATCTCATTTCAACATCGCATAGTTCCATCAATTCCATTTACTTTCTTAATGAAGTTACAACACTAATATGATACACTAAACAAGATGAAACTACAACACTAGCAAATGTCTCAAGTTGACATACTCAATCAAAATAAAGCTACATGCTAGCATAACGGAAAGTAATGGCGTAATAACACAACCATGTATACTAGCTTGTTGCATGTTAGTAAATGACATAAGATGTACTTTAACATAACATAATATACTAGCTTTTATTTGGACATAGCAAACATGTTAGTATGCACTTTAACTTGAACACAATTTCATTTACTACAACAAATTGGAAAGCATGTGAACATAGCTACTAATTATCACATAAATCATAACAAATAATAGCATGATAACTGAATTTGAACAAAACTTAAAAGAGTAATGCATGGTATGACAATATTGTAAAATTTGAATCTGTCTAAACGGTTACAGCAGAAAGAACATCATTTTTAGCCTATCTACAGTCAGAATTCGTCTCTAGTCCCTTCACGAAAGTTGTAGATATGGGTGTTTTCCTTTCACTAACCAATTTTCATAAACTCAGTTGACATATGTGATTTATGGTGGATTTTCTCCTGACAGGTATAATTTCAACATACAGAACCAGAAACTGAATCATATTCAGGTCCATTTTTCTACCAGTTACAGGCAGAATTAGAATTTTCGGAAAATGAGTATGAAAATTACAAGTTGAAGAGCTTGAAGTCAGCTTTCCAACGGCACCAAGAACATCTCATTTCATTAAGGGTGTGTTTGGTTAGTGGGAAAAGGAAAGAAAGAAAAATGAAATGAAAAGGAAAAAGAAAAAGAAAGAAAAGGAAAATGAAATGAGATTCTTTCTCATGTTTGGTTACCAAGGAAAATTGGGAAGAAAGTAGAATGGAAAATATAGAAATTAGGAAGAAAGTCGAATTTTTTTTATAAAAATGCACGAATTATTCATGATTTTTTGATACAAACTTAAGAATAATTCGTGGATTCATTAAAAATAACAACTAATTATGTTTGCTAAAAAATATAAATACATGAAAGTGTGAGAAATTAGTTTACATCTCTTTTCCCTCATTTTCCTTGGGTCAAAAAGAGGAAAATCTCAAAGTAAAGTTTTAATAAAAATTTTCCTTTGTTTTCTTTCATTTTCATTTTCCTTTGTTTTTTCTTTCCAACCAAACAATGGAAATACTTTTCCTTCTAACTTTCTTTCCTTTTCTTTCATTTTCCATCAAACCAAACACACCCTAAGTGTGCAGGAAACTGTAGCCATTTTACTAAGACAAATACAAATTAGCTAAAATCAGACCAGTTTTAAAGAATGAATTTTTAACCCAACTTCCATTTGGAATTAGAAAAAGCTGTGAACACGAAAGTTGTTAAGAACATCAAAATACATAACATAATTTTTTTCTAGGCAATTTCAAGAAACCAATTAAGAGAAGTTCATTACTCAAGTTTCAGTAAATCAGTACAAATTATCCTACATCAAAATTCCTACTAATCCAATCCTAAAACTAAATCCTAACTAGATTGTTAGAAATTACTACCTCAAAAAGTTCTCCAAATGATCTTTGGCCCTTTTAGTCCTTGATGGAGAGCTCCCTATCTTCCTTCTTCAAGCTCTAATTTTTGGTCTGCAAATGTTGGATTTTTGGGCTGATTTGGGCTAATTTTTAGAGTTAGGATGATAAGGAAAATGGCGGTGCTTGGTGGTGGAGTAGGAGGAGCAATGGTGGTGATGAGAGGAGGAAGGAGGAAACAAAAAAAGAAGAAAAGGGGAGAAATTTTCAGCCAAGCGGAAATTGGAGAGGGAGAGTGAGTTTTCTTGACTTTTTTTGGTGTTTTGTTTTTCTTTTGCATAAGTTTTTGAACCCCCAAAACCCCTCATCCCTCCATTTAGTCAAGATGTGAGCCATGTGTCCTAATTAAAGCTAACAACATGACACATAGCCATGTTAGGTGTCATGACAACAAAATTTAAAAATAAAATTTTTAGGAAAATAAAAATACATGGTGAAATACACCATACTTCTTAAATACATAGTATTTCTTCCAAATACCCTTATTTTCTAATATCCATAATGGTTTAAAACCTTTTAAAAATAATTTCTTCACCAAAATAATTAAAGAAAAATACGGGCATACTCTCAAAAATTATACGTATGCATCCACGCCCAAAAATACGTACATATATACGTATATAGGGATACGGGGTATTACATTCTACCTACCTTAAAACAAAGTCCGCCCTCGGACTTTATATGCTAAGGGTTTGACCGGAGATTAAAAATAGTCCAAGGGTCTCCCTACCCACGAAATACATACTACGCTGTATGGATATACTACATACTCATATATACATACACTATACTATAGATCACACACATATACATACCCATTCTTATCCAAGGATACATGTATAAAGACAAATCATCACAACTCGTACATAGTATTATACATTCCACGTCCTTCCATGTGCTCACAAATATATCTATATTGCATGAGAACACTCACATATATATACAGACTAATATGTACACACATACTAGTACACCTATACACATGGACACACGTATCAATGTCGTACATAGCAACAAGTAGAAATATGTATAGATGCACCCAAGGCATTAATATATACACCAATATTTATTCACTTATTCACTCAACACATATGTACTTACATAAATATTCACATAAGAATATGATCAAAGACGTATACTATTTCATGGATACGTATAGATATATCTAAATACATACACCTTCATATGTAATCACACACTCTTTGTATTTATATATCTTCATACATACATGTTCACATGATATTTAAACACACCCTACTCATAAGTCACAAAGCTAGCATACTTACACATACACATACCTATGGGTATTCCTAAATACATCAGAGTATAGTTCAAGTATACATCCATTTATAGATACACATACTACTATATACATCACATCCAATATGCATACAACCTCACTAACATACATATGCAAATAGGTATATCCAAATATTGATACAATTATAGTAGATAGTCATGCACCAATACTTTACACACCGATATGATGCACTACATATCCAGTGGGTAACCATACACAAACATATCACTTAAGCATGTAAGTATAAACACCTTCTACTATATAGACAATTATATATAATAATTCGCACACAAGTATGCACACAGTACATATTACTATAGTAAATAGTCTTGACAGTATGTATGCATAGTATATCAACCTTCTAGTACACACTCACTTTATATATGCAAGTATACATTCATATGTATTCATATCCAATATTCACTCACTTAAATCTATATTTAACCACATATACACTGCACAAATATACTTACATACAAACCGTCAATGTAACATATATTCAATGCAGTATATATATATACATACATACATTATATATGTATACTATAGCACAAGAGTTATATCATTTCAGTATATGAATATATATACACACACTTGTATTCACAATACATATCTATATATAAATCTCATTCACATGTTACACTCACATATCATCACATAATATATAAATACACACCAATATTATATAACTTGACATATCTAATTCTGTATATCTATATACACCATTTAGTTAGCCAATATATTTCACACACTACTTATGATACACCTCCAATAGTAGTTATACATCTATATACATATCTCACTATATCAATTTTCACAACCACATTTCTAGTATGCATACACATACACGTTATCACATAGAGTCTCGTATAACAATACCAGGACACACAGATATTCACATAATGATATATCCATCCAACACTGGTGTAAGCGTATCTGCTTACAGTCAGACATGCAACTATATACATCTTTCATATATGTATAAAATACACAACTCTAGTACACCTAGGGCATGCTCACTCCTACTTGAGTGGAACACAAAGATCCGCACATGGATTTACATAATTAGTATGTACATATACACCACATATTACCAATACAAATGGTATACCATATCTATACATCACCTAGAGCTCAAACAACTATATATGTCCATGATACACACTTCTCATATGTTACCATATGTTAACATATATATGCATGCACCTCTATACTCAGACATACAATCATGTATGTCTCCTAGTACACATCCAACATTCACATATGTATCATTGCACAAGATCAACCATATCAATATCAATACACATAGATAACCATACAAAATTATATTCATCTATACACAGGTCTAAGCGTACCATCTTATGCCATACATGTATTATAAACTCATCACATACATCAACTCATAACATTAATACTCTTAAGACATATCCACACATACATGGGTGGAACTCAAGGATCCACACATGCATCTGCACGTTCTACATATGCATATATCACATACCGTATATAGCCACAATACATTACATCTATATAATGGCATATGTATATACACATGTATAAGCATAATACTTACAACCATACAAATAACTATATACATATCACGTATATCACCACGTATGCATATACAGCACAATAAACAACCAAAATATACTCACATTCCGAGAGTATGCTAGCTTATACATGAGTGGGACACATGGATCCCTGGATCCACACAAAATATACTCACATTCCGAGAGTATGCTAGCTTATACATGAGTGGGACACATGGATCCCTGGATCCACACATACATGGGTGTATACACCACACTATATACACACACACTAAATGCATAAATCTCAACCAATACAATCACTCTATTGCACCTACCTCTGATGGTGCAACCACATACGAACACATATACTTATAATATCACATACCAACATATCGTCACACCAGTAGCTAAGGTAGTAGCATATATATATATATATATATATATATATATATATATATATATATATAATTATTCCATGTATACCATCATACATTCTTTTACCTCCAAATGTACATCAACCTAGACATACAATCAACATCAATATACCAACACATAAATCATAAATTTGTTTATACCTCAATATTATACTCATAGATACTTCATATGTATATGAATATATACATCCCTTAGATATCTATATACAAATATATCTCCTTACATCCCTTAAATATAATTCAGTATTTATACTTACAACTCTATACAAAAAATCATATACACTTAATGCAGATAAAACGTATATTAGCACATCTTTATATACGACACACAATACTTCATTACACATATAGTATGCATTACACTTAGATTTACACATCATATATTATCTACTCCTCAATTCATATAAACAACATTTCTATACATACACCTCATAGTTCGTCCATATATGAACATTTACAATATAGCTTATAAGGATGCACACAAATAGTCATACAAGTATCTATAATGTAGTGTACATCCAAGTATAGTTATAGATACATGCTTATAGGAATACATGCCAATATACCAGCAATACTCTTATATCCATGTAAACTCATACCCATCCATGCATATATACATATATACAAACAACTACCCATGCTTACCCTTAGGAAGCTCTATACCTCGGTTCTTCTAATACCAGGGATTAATCTTCAGACTGATCACCTACCCACCTTAGGACACAACTACCCCTATGGAGCATTACTCGCACTATCCTTACGCATGCCGCAGTACGGAGACCTGCATGGGCCACCAACTGTAACGACCCGTACTCCAGGATACACTGGAAGTACGAATCCGTCCCAAGTATTCCTAGATCAACGAGTGCTACGCAGAAAGAAAGAAGGGAATAAAGTAAAAGAACACTGCAGGTCATTGCGCACGTACTGGGAAGTACAAGTAAAGCTCCATCACAGATAAAACACTGAGAAAAATAAGCAAAAGTACAATATTTCATTTATTTAATACATTGGTACATCTTTACAAACACCGTCTGTACAAGGGGTACAACAATAAAAGAAACTCCAACCCAAAAGTACAGAAGGTCTACCCGAAAAAGAAACCCCAAAAGTACAAGTCTCTCATCATAACCCTCGCCACCCAATCTACAACTGACCACCAACTCCATGCTCCAGCTGCAAACTCCAACCTCCAACTCACATAACCTGAAAGTCAACGGGGACACGTCAACGTGTGACCTAGTAGAATTCCTAACACTCTAGTAGAACCCAATTTTAGAACTGGTCTACCTATCTAGGGATGGTGGTCTAACAAGTAAGGTTCATGGTGCATAAAAGTGATACATTCCAACATGTGAACTTAGTTATAAGAACTTGCAAAACATGCATATGAAACCACATTATGAAATGCAGGTATTGAAAGGAAGCATAAGAACATGTTACCATGGAATAACAGCATTAAAGTGAACTAAAGTAAGGACACATGAGATAATAACATTTATAAATTAAAGACAATTACTTTAAGTTGTTGATTCACATATTTAGAAACTCGTGTAAACTCCAGGACGCTAAGGAGTCGGACTTCACCCAAGGTGGGTGAAAAATGGTACCTCAACCAGCGACACGAGCACTGGAGGGGCATCTCGTAACTCCGTACCTGAATGGGGCAAGGTACTAGAGCGAGACTCATCTCGATTTTTCTGTCGGACAAACAGAGAAAACCATCATTGACCGTCATGGTGCGACACGAGCACACCAGCGGCCTCTCTAGCCCTCTCCAACTCCCCTTCTGGAGGCAACACATCGGGCGAGAAATCATAATTCATACGTCCGCTCCTTAACCCCTAAAGTTTACACGTGTTTTTCCCAAACCCACATCCGGAGTCTCACCCATTTTAGAATGGACTGAGCTCCCGATGTCAAACTCTTATCCTCACTCTCAGTTTTTAAAGTATTTCTTCGTTTGTCAACAAATCATCTAGCGGTCTCGACTACCGCTTTTTCATCTCTCCATCTCTTTCATAATTTCACGATGTCGTAATTCAACAACGACCATCGTCTTCATCTCATTTCAACATCGCATAGTTCCATCAATTCCATTCACTTTCTTAATGAAGTTACAACACTAATATGATACACTAAACAAAATGAAACTACAACACTAGCAAATGTCTCAAGTTGACATACTCAATCAAAATAAATCTACATGCTAGCATAATGGAAAGTAATGGCGTAATAACACAACCATGTATACTAGCTTGTTGCATGTTAGTAAATGACATAAGACGTCCTTTAACATAACATAATATACTAGCTTTTATTTGGAAATAGTAAACATGTTAATATGCACTTTAACTTGAACACAATTTCATTTACTACAACAAATTGGAAAGCATGTAAACATAGCTACTAATTATCACATAAATCATGACAAATAATAGCATGATAACTGAATTTGAACAAAACATAAAAGAGTAATGAATAGTGTAAAATTTGAATCTGTCTAAACGGTTACAGCAGAAAGAACATCATTTTTAGCCTATCTACAGTCAGAATTCGTCTCTGGTCCCTTCACGAAAGTTGTAGATATGGGTGTTTTCCTTTCACTGACCAATTTTCAAAAACTCAGTTGACATATGTGATTTATGGTGGATTTTCTCCTGACAGGTATAATTTCAACATACAGAAACAGAAACTGAGTCATATTCATGTCCATTTTTCTACCAGTTACAAGCAGAATTACAATTTTCGAAAAATGATGTTGGAAGATTACAAGTTGAAGAACTTGAAGTCAGCTTTCCAACGACACCAAGAACATCTCATTTCATTAAGTGTGCATGAAACTGTAGCCATTTTACTAAGACATATACAAATTAGCTAAAATCAGACCAGTTTTAAAGAATGAATTTTTAACCCAACTTCCATTTGGAATTAGGAAAAGTTGTGAACACGAAAGTTGTTAAGGACATCAAAATACATAACGTAATTATTTTCCAGGCAATTTCATTAAACCAATTAAGAGAAGTTCATTACTCAAGTTTCAGTAAATCTGTACAAATTATCCTACATCAAAATTCCTACTAATCCAATCCTAAAACTAAATCCTAACTAAATTGTTAGAAATTACTACCTCAAAAAGTTCTCCAAATGATCTTTGGCCCTTCTTAGTCCTTGATGGAGAGCTCCCTATCTTCCTTCTTCAAGCTCCAATTTTTGGTCTACAAATGTTGGATTTTTGGGCTAATTTGGGCTAATTTTTGGAGTTAGGATGATAAGGAAAATGTGGGTGCTTGGTGGTGGAGTAGGAGGAGCAATGGTGGTGATGAGAGGTGGAAGGAGGAAACAAAAAAAGAAGAAAAGGGGAGCAAATTTTCAGCCAAGTTGAAATTGGAGAGGGTGAGTGAGTTTTCTTGATTTTTTTTTGTGTTCTGTTTTTCTTTTGCATAAGTTTTTGAACCCCCAAAACCCTCTCATCCCTTCATTTAGTCAAGATGTGAGCCATGTGTCCTAATTAAAGCTAACAACATGACACATCGCCATGTTAGGTGTCATGACAACAAAATTTAAAAATAAAATTTCTTGGAAAATAAAATACATGGTGAAATACACCACACTTCTTAAATACATAGTATTTCTTCCAAATACCCTTATTTTCTAATATCCATAATGGGTTTAAAACCTTTTAAAAATAATTCATTCACCAAAATAATTAAAGAAAAATACGGACATACTCTCAAAAATTATACGTATGCATCCACGCCGAAAAATACGTACTTATATACGTATATAGGGATACGGGGTATTTCATACATAGGTCTCACCTACAGGTCTGGGCATGCCCAACAGGGCAGCCCGCCCGACTGGGCTGGTTAGACGCCCGATCTGGCGCGGTTAGACCCGCCTGCCTGGGCGGGTAGGAAAACGCCCGCTCTGGCAGGCCAGACCCGCCTGCCTGGGCCGACGGGCGGGCGCCCGCATGAGCGGCCCAGATCCGTTCATGCAGGCCCTGCCCTGCCTACCTGCGGGCAGGCAAGCTTGACCTGCCCAACCAGGCTAGGCGGGCTAGCCCAGCCTAGCTGGTCGGGCTAGGCCCAGTTCTGGCCTTTTGAGATATATCTTGATCATTTTGAGCCCCGTATGTGCCCATTTCAGATAGTTTGAAAACAGGTTTCGAATGGAACTATCCCAAAAATCTTTGTAACATTTTCTATGCTTTTATTATTTAATATATTCCCATAAACATTTTGCGATTTATTTTAAACCTTTTTGCATCATTGCAATAATCCAACATAGCATATCGCAAAAATTTTGTGAAACCATTAAGTCTCATTTAATAAAGACTTAATGTCACAACCTTTTGTGATTAAATTATTGTCGTGCACCCGAGTGCACTCCTCCTAAATTCTTCATATTACTAAGATGCAAACCATACTCAGTGTGAGACCCTACAGCCTGGCCTTACTACAGGTTGGTGCTCGAAACCCCTAGACGACAGTAACCACAAGCAACAGGTGTAAACCCTTTTCGCTCTGCTTAGCCCTATCCCCTTCTAGGGGTATTTTAGTGATAGGTTCTATAGGAACTGGACGTTTCGTCATCATAATTACGCGATTGACCATTGATAAAAGTGTCGCCGGGATCATCCTGACTGTGACGTGATGAGTACCACAGTTTTAGTCCCTTCATCAAAACTATGGCATTGCATAGCCTGGGGTATGGTAAACTGTCAAACCTACTAGTTAGCACTGGTCGGTATGTTATGGTCTTGGGTATATACATGTTGTACTTCCTACAATATTCACTGGTTGCGGTTTAGCACCAAGAACTGTAGTGAGCCTGTGATACTAACTTCCAATGAACAGAAGAGACGAATCCTTTCTTGATCACTACTTTCCTCGTACGCTTCAAGTGTCACCCAACCTAAGACCTTTCAACGAGTGAAGACTCAAGGCTAGACCATAGATCTAAGTGACACCGTTCACGCACAGGTTCGTACAATGACCTCAAGTTTTAAGGACCAACTAGCCTATCATCACTATTAAGTTGTGAATGATAGTTTAGTAAATGTTAACCATTTGATAACTTTTTATTGGGTCATTCAGTGGACTCATTCTCCAATGAGGACATGTGTCTTGTCTCCAACTTCGCCAAGTCGAATGATTATGAGATCATCATCACCATTCAGGTTAAGACAAAGACACAATATTCTATCCGATGTGCTGTTATCCTTTTCTCGACACACAATATTCTAAGACTAAGTTCATATCGATCATTCACTTCCCATAATCGAGATCTTCATCTAAATACATGTATGACCTTACTTTTAAGTCTAATGAATTATCCAAGAATTTAAAAATTATTTTATTCATACTAGGATAATTCGTACCATTTAAAACCGAACAAGATGTTATCTCGATAAATTGCCTTGAGGGCACATATCTTCCTACATCTTCACATGCACTCAGGCTATTTATCTCGGTATCTCATAACACTATAACATATTAGTCTCTAAGGACATTTATATGTCAGAGCCTAAAATGGATCTGCTAAAACATTTCTATTGTGCAGTATTACAGAGTCTTTAAAACTATGCACACTAAATCACATAAGGGTGATTTTACGAAAACATCTTCGGATCTCATCCAATAACTTATCATCTTCTGTATAGCTAATGATTAGCATATACTACAATGTAAAAGATTTATCATTTCATATTAGTCAGTCATAGCATAGCATATTCCAATAATCCTGTGTCATTTCTGTCCAACACATTAATGACACTAAAATTCTATATCTCTGACATAACCAAAACCTTTTCGTTTGTATGGCATATATAGATGTTCTATAACTTGGAAATTTACTTAGTCGAAAATGGACCAAGCAATAAGCTAGCTCTCACTGACTTTGAGAACTATCTGGTCATACTACTTCACCTTGACTTTCTAAATTTTATTTTAAAATGTTTGACTATTAAGTATAATCAGACCATTTGTGCTGAATGAGTTAAAATAGAATGTGTTTGTATTTCGTTGTATGACGAATATGTTACATCAAGATCTGTTTATACGAGACTTAATGATAACTTACTTAGTCATTACTATCCACACAGTCTATTCCTATATCTGTATAAATCTTCTTACTAGAAGTTTCACATATAGCCAAAACAAGAACTTATTTCATGTGCGCATAATAATGATCGCATCTAATATATATGCTCCTGAAACTTTACTCGTTATTATAGGCTTGGTTAAAATTAGGGACTGGTCAAGTCAATAGCATCAACTCAGAAAAATACATAACAACTCAGAAAAGACATCAGAGAGAGAGAGAGAGAGAGAGAGAGAGAGAGAGAGAGAGAGTGTGTGTGTGTATCAAGATATCCAACATTAAAAACAATGACTTTATTAATAAGAAAATTGTTCACAACATTTTCATCCCAAAATGACATTCATTTCAATCATTGTTCAAGTTCACAATGCCTCATTTATTCAAAATAAAATTGAGACAACATCCTTGAAATCTTCGAAGTCCTAGACGGCCCCAGTAGCAACGATTACTCTGATTACCGACCGCACTAGGAACTTCACCCCTTCACAGCTTATAAGCACCTGTAGACATTACAGTTGTTTAGTAAACTTACGGGTATCTCATACCACGTATTAAGCTTTATGGAAAATTATACTCTATAACAAGATTCGTACCTGAAGTTGAGGCATCACTATGCCCCTTTTTCTCTGCAAGGTAAGCCTTGCAGTTTCTCATCCGGTGTCCAGACTTATGGCAATGGAAACACTCAGACTCTGATGACGCCCCTTTCTTCTTCTTCTATCTCTTTCCCTTGGCAAGTTGAGGGATCTGCCTCTTCTTACACTTACCCTTGGGCTGATGAGAAGAAGAAGAGCCGATAACCAACACTGGTGGTTCATTCTGAATTCTCTCCTCGAACTGTCGAAGCATGTTCGGGAGGGTAGGTAGTACCACCTCAGTGTTGTTCATTATGAAGTTTGTAATTAAAGGGCCAAAAACAGGGGTCAAAGATTTTAGGATAATGTCAGTGCTCATCTCATGATCAATGACAAATCCTAACTCAGTTGTGTCATCTACGTAACCGATCATTTTGATTACATGGTCTTGAACGGGGCCATTCGTCATCTTGGTTCCTCAAAATGGTGTAGGTGGCCTTGAATTTAGCATCCCGAGACTGCTTACCATACAATTACTCTGTATTGAGAAGCATGATCTGAACATCCATATGTTCATGCTTTCTCTGTATATCATTGTTCATCGAGGCCAGATTAAGGCACATTGCCTTCTCTGCATCCTTTTGTCATGTCTTGTAGGACTCAACCTGTTCTTCGGGGTGGCTTGGTCGTCAAGTCTTTTAGGAGCAGTTTTCGTCCGTACGTAACCAATTCCAGCTAATGAGAGAACCCATTTCATGTTCCTCAACTAGTCCTTGTAATTGGTTCCATTCAACACATTCTTCTTGATGATAAACTTAAGTCCTGACTCTATACTGCATTAGATAGAATTTTGAATTAGCATATTTTCTAAATAGTTTAAAAGCTTTTAATTAAACTATGTTCTCCCACTAATTTAAAGATTTATAGAAGCCATAATAATGAACAAATTCATTAAATATTAAGATTGGTGAGAGAGGGGATCCAACTACCCTGAGCTTTACAATCTTGAGGAGACTCAACAAATTGATCGACTCTATAATTGGTAGACAAACTCTTCATCGATCACTTCATATGTGACTCCCTACAGTTTTTTCACTAATCGCTTATGATCTTGAGGAGACTCAATAAATCAGAATGACCAGTATAGTCGAACCCTTGTTTTCTTGTCTAATCTTAACTTAAACTGAAACTCAAGGAGACCCGACGCGACAGCTTGGGTTAAGACCAGCCTACGTCTTATGTATGATGGGGTCGGTTTCTAAAAGAGACCATGTCATAGCTTTAGGAGACTCAACAACCATGACAGGCGTCTTTTAGTCTCCTAATCCAAAAACAAGGAGGTCCACGATTAATCTTGAAGAAGATTTTAAACGTATAAGTGTAGATATAATCGATGGTTTCACATAATAATAATTCGTATCCTTGGTTCAACGGAACACAGCCAAGAATTTACTAGGCCAGGGTCACTATCCACAGTCGAGCTAGGGTGATCCACAACACTAGTCAAAAAACACTAGACCAGATCATGGTCCTTTAAGGATTTGAATTATTTATATATGTTAACATCGATTAAAATTTTCTTTATTAAAACTAGTTAATCATATCAACTAGTTGAATCCTAAAATTCGAAATATTATGATTGGTTAATAACTTTTCTTAGAGTCCTTATCAACTATAATGATTTATCGATTTCAACATGCTATCCTAATCATGTATTAGGTATTTAAAATTTAAGTCACAACAAATTAAACAATATCCTTTGTACAAAATTATTATTGGAACGATTAAAATAATAATTATTGAAAGGGCTACCCTAATCAGGTATTAGGCATTTAATTTGTTGCAACAACCCTTTAAATCACAGCATGTCCTTCTAAAATTTATCTCATAAGTTTCATAAAGTTTTTAATGGCTATCCTAAGGGTTTTTTTTCTTGAATTATCACATAATATACAAGAACCAGAATAACCATTAAAATTCACTAAAATTTTATCACATAAAAAATTAGCATGATTACTTGCAACCAAGGTTCTAAATAGCGTGAGGCGTGGCGTGGCGGCGAGATCAAGCCTCAAGCCTTAGGAGCCTTGGCGGAGCCATGACGTTTTTCAAGGCGTGGCTTAAGGTGGCAAATGTGTGTATATATTATAATATATATATATATATATATAATATATATATATATAGACAGTAAACTATGCTCCACTTAAATAGATTAGTTTCCAAATCCTACCAAGTCCATAGCCTTCCATCTACATTGAGACGAAGGCGTCGCGAGACGAGGGCGACCGGAGAGAAAGGTGCTGGGAATCGGCTACTGCGAGCGAGATGAAAAGCCCTAGGCCCCAAATCGAATGCGGGCGGCTACGAGATGAAAAGAAGCCTCAAATAATGAGAATGGGTCGGGTTTGGGTTCTCTTAGCTCTATAATGCAGACCCGGGTGCTTTTTTTTATTTTGTTTTTTGTTTTTTAAGGCGTGCCTTATGTTTTGTGGCGCGCCTTATGTCGCCATGGCATGCCATGACGG
The DNA here is from genome assembly GCA_030789695.1 of Scilla litardierei. NCBI lineage: Eukaryota > Viridiplantae > Streptophyta > Magnoliopsida > Asparagales > Asparagaceae > Scilla > Scilla litardierei. Next base: position 60,118,332 of record CM061132.1, read on the forward strand.
CGTGCCGCCTCAAAGAGCCAACTTGGACATTACCGGGGCGTGAGGGTGGAGCCTTGCCGCCATGGCGTCGTCGTGGCGAGTTTTTCAGAACCATGCTTGCAACTTAAAATATCGTATAAAATTAAGTTACAACCATTTGAAATAATTATATCATAATTATTAGTATGAACATTAACTAAAGTTTATCTCATAATGTTTAGCATGTATCTTAAAGATTTATAACTTAAATTTAAGCATAAAATATGCAGCTGAAAGTTTATCTTATAAAATTTAGTTGCTACATGTTAACAATTATCTCATATTATAAAATCTTGACAATCAAATTATCAACATGTTTCAAACAAATATTTTAAGCATATAAACATGTAGCTAAAATTTTATCTCATAAAATTACGTTGCAGCATGTTTAACATTTATCTCATAAGTAAAAAAATTCTAGAAAATCATATTATCGGCATGTTTCAAACAAATATTTTTAAGCATTCCTATCCTATGCAGAAATTAGATAAAAGTAGACCTTGATCTGCTACCAATGAAGGGGTTCGAGGAATCCTTAGGGCATAAATCTATGCACGTCCTATGTCAGACGGACAATAGAGGCAGAAAAGCAGACATCGGAATAGATCATTAAACTATTTAATGAACCCTAAGGATATCATAAACATTATCCAGGAAATCAACTATCTTGGGGTGGATCTAACCAACTCCAAATACAGATCTAAACTAATGCAATAATATATGAAAGAAAAAAATAAATCCAGAAAACATACCCAGAACTTCGCTTCCGTAGAACGCGAAACGTTGTTTTCAGCAATCTTCTTTACTCCCCCGTAACGAGCCGACTCCGTGCCTCCAAGACTAGACCTCCTGGGGCAAGCCAACACCATGCCTTTGAGCCAATCACTTACCAAAGAAAGTTTCTCTTGAGTATGATCCACGTCCTCCTCGTCTTGCTAGGATGCAAATGGAAGAACGTAAGATTAAGGATGAAAGAATAATTTTAGTCTCGGCTCGAGCATGCTCAAATTTTTTTGGATCTACTCGACTCAAACACTTGGGACAGATATGCTAAGGGGATTCATCCTCTATTTATATAGGAGGCCGGACCCCTTACTCGTCTTACAAGCAATATGGGACTAATTAAAATTTGGGGAGAAAATTAAATTTGTTTTGCCTTACACTTAAGGCTGAACTTCAACTAATTTTCTCTCACTCACAGTTGAGCTTCACAAGTGATACAACCTATCAAATCGAAGAGCTATGAATGGTGAACTCATAGAAACAAATGGCGCTCCAATCCGACTTCGTATGACACCTCAAACGATAGCTCAAAGTCGAGCAAAAATCACAAACTAGTTGAAAACGTAGCCATCATTTGGGAATTAGGGTTTCTACAGATTGGGTCCACACACGGGTCCCACCCGTGGGTCTGGGCGTGCCCAACAGGGTAGCCCGCCTGCCGGGGGTCAGGTCACCCGCTGTGGCATGCCCAGACCCGCCCCATTGGGCGGGGGTGCGGCACGCCCGCTGGAGCGAGTCAGACCCACAGGTGGGCGCCCGCATGAGCGGGCCAGGCCCGTTCATGCGGGCCCAGCCCAACCTATCTACGGGCAGGCAGGCTAGGCCCGCTCACCCAGGTCGGGCAGGCTAGCCCAGCCTAGCTAGTCGGTCTAGGCTAGAATTGGGAAAAAGCCCAGTTCTAGCCTTCTGAGCTATATCTTGAGCATTTGAGCTCTGTTTGTGCTCATTTCAGATCCGTTTGAAAACAGGTTTCGAATGTGAGTATCCCAAAACCTTTGTAACCTTTTCTATACTTTTATTATTTAAAATATTCCTGTAAGCATTTTACGATTTATTTTAAACCCTTTTGCATCTTATGCGATAATCCTACATAGCATTCTTCTAATGCTTTTATCGCAAACATTTTTCGAAACCATTAAATCGCATTTATTAAAGACTTAATGTCACAATCTTTTGTGACTAATTTATTCCCGTGCACCCGAGTGCACTCCTCCTACATTCTTCCTGTTACTAAGACGCAAATCATACTCGGTGTGAGACCATACAGACTGACCCTACTACAGGTTAGGGCTCGAATCTCCTAGATGACGGTGACCACGAGTAGCTGGTGTCGTCCCTGTTTCGGCATCATAATTATGTGATTGACCCATTGACAAGTTTCATTGGGATCACCTTGACTGTGATCGTGATGAATACCATAGTTTTAGTCCCTTCGTCAAAACTGTGTCACTGGATAGCCTATGGTATGGTAAACTGTCAACCCCACTGGTTAGCTGGTTGGTATGCTACGGTCTTTGGTATATACATGTTGTACTTCCTAAAACATACCCCGGCCGGGGTTAGCACCAAGAACCGTATTGAGCTTGTGGCACTAACTTCCCATAAACGGAAGAGACGAATCCTTTCTTGATCACTACTTTTCTCGTAAGCTGTAAGTGTCACCCAACGTAAGACCTTTCAACAGGTGAAGACTCAAGGGTATATCATATATCTAAGTGACACTGTTCATGCACAGGTTCGTACAATGACCTCAAGTTTTAAGGACCAACTAGCCTATCATCACTAGAGAGTTATCAATAACAGTTTAGTAAATGTTAACCATTTGATAACTTTTTATTGGGTCGTTCAGTGGACTCCCAATGAGCACCTATATCTTGTTTTCGACTTCGCCTAGTCGAATGATTATAAGATCATTATCACCATTCAGGTTAAGATAAAGACACAATGGTCTGTCTGATGTGCCGATATCCTTTTCTCGACACTTCTATGACCCTAAACGTTTTAAGACTTAAGTTCCTATCGGTCATTCACTTCCTATAATCGAAATATTCATCTAGATACATGTATGACCTTACTTTTAAGTCCAATTAAATTATCAAAGCATTTAAAAAATATTTTATTCGTACTAGGATAATTCGTACCATTTAAACCCGAACAAGATATTATCTCGATAAATTGCCTTAAGGGCACATATCTTCTTACATTTTCAACTCGGGTGCTGCCTAACAGCACGCTGGCCCCTTAGTGGCATCGGCTCTGGGAATCGATCGTAGAACAGGTTGAGATCGCGAGGGAAGATCAGCCCTGAGATCAGCAGCCGTGGAGGCCCCAAAGGAATCGTATCTCGTTGGAATCGGACCAGATGCGGTGAAACTCGAAGGGAGGAGGCTTTAGGTGACTATTGGAGAATCCGTTGGTGGATGGCGATAAGGTGGCACCTCCTCCCCTAAAACTGTTTATTTCCTGGAAGTTCAGCTAAAGTTTCAAAGACTGATATCCGTATCTCCCTCGGTCAGCAATGGGTATTTGAAAGAAATGAGATCTCGTCGTCTATCCTCCCGAGCAGAGGAGTGGAAGATGGTGTCGTCTCGTGTGACATCATTGTCTACAATGAAGATCTCCGATATTACTCACTAATTCCCCATCTTCTCCCCCAAACCACTTGGATCAATGTGCGTCGCTGATCTGTTCCAAAACATCAAGTCCGACGGAAGGATATATGTAATCGGCGATGATTTCGAGGCTGGGTAGCATGGAGATGGTTGAGGTCAACGAGGCATGGAGGAAGACCGACAGTGATGAGATGATGCTAGAGGATTTCTTGGTTAGGGCCGTTGCAGAGGTGGTCGAATTTGTAGTAGCTGGGGAGCACCGGGCGTGCGGGGAGGCCACCCATTGTCTGATTTCGAATCCCTGAATAGAAAGTCTGAGCACCTTACCTCTGTCCAGCACAGTGACATAAATGCTTGTGCTAGGCATAAGAAGGTTATGGAGTAGCTGTCAGTGGTCGAGCTCCTCTTGAATGGTCGACATTAGCTTCCTCTCCCTGGTCGACGTCCTTGAACTCGTCAGAGCTCTGAGATGGGATGAGAATAGAGAATGAGATTCATATCAGATCTGAACTCATATGGCAATGACTTCATCTTCTTACCAGTCGCATTGTCAACGTCTCCTCCTGACACGTCCCCTTGTTTTGTAGAGGGCTTTTGGACAAAATGGTCATTGTTTACGACGGTAGTCTCGATAGTGGCCCACACCGACGGCAGCCAACTGTCGGTAAGAGGACCGATGTTGACACAGAGCATGTTGGATTGAGGGGTGAAGTCAGGGATCCTGACAAGGGCATGGACCATGGTAGACGATACGTCACGCCAGCAAAGCATTTCACCATGAGGTCTATGAAGACGAATTTGGGGATGCATCGGATCAAGGAAGACCGAGATCGGACTAGGGAGAGGAGACGCCATGTCTGCTAGCCTCAGTCAGGGTTTTGTTCTCCTCCTCCCTTTTTTTCCAGCCAACGAATATTTTGGGCAGGAGGCTGAGGCCTTGCACATGTTGGAGAAATGCTTGGCCCAAGTCCTCCTATGGGTCACTGTCACGCCCCGCTTCCCAAAAATATGGAGGCGAAGCGTGAGAAGGTCCGCTCAGACTTGAAGCTACAAAGCTGCAAGTCCGATAAGCGTCAATCAAATTTAAAACTGCAGGTCCTTGCAACGCGAACGAAACAAAGATAATAATAATGAAATGAGACAAAAGGGACATCTCAGAATATCCATAAAATAAGTTTCCAACATCGCAGAAAAGCCACCAGGCTAAAAGAAAAGAGACTAAAGGCCCAAACATGGCCAACAAAAGTACAAAGTACAACCGACGGTGCTACGCACTGATAACTAACAAAAGGCCTAAAACAAAATAAAGCTCAACGATGACTCAAAGAATGGTCACCGGTGTCCACCAAAATCCTCCTGGGCAATCATGGACTCGGACTCAGCGTCAGCAAAACCTCACGTACTCAGCAACGATCTCTGGCTCAGGTCTAACATGTGACACCCAAAAGAGCAAGGGGCACATGTCAGCAAGTCTACAAGAGACTTGTGCAAGGAAACTGAAAGTAGGTAAAGCAACCTAGCAGTTCTAACATGAATGCAATGACATGGCAGTTTAAATTTAATGAGTGCAACAGGTAAGGTAAAGTAAAGTACGAGCATGGCATTTAAACATGGCATGGATGACAAGTATTGCATGAATCATTCTCAAGACAAGTACAAGACAAGAAAAGTAAGCACCTCGTGCACAGAGATTCCGTCTTCTGGCTAGAGGGCGGATCAGGCCACTCCTAAGCTCAGTTGACCGTTTATCCCTACCCCTCCACGTGTGTCGAGCCAGGGCCTTACCCACGAACGGTAATGCTCGCTTCTGGATCACGAGCTAGGAAGTGTTTTTAACAAGTATGGCATAGGGGTGCACCTAGCTGGTCCAGGGAACCCGGGCATTGGCTTTTGACCAACACATGAGGCCCGTTTCCCCCGGAAGTAGTTTTCAAGGAGTACAAGTAATGTAGCGTGTGCTACGAATGCAGCAATCAACTTGGATGACATGTAGAATGCAATGCATGGCAATTAAAAGTGCGTACAGATAAGGAAAGTAAACGTGACAGTTTAGTATGCATGAACAACAAGTTTAAAGGGTTGGATCTAGCTTCGTTGTCAAGCTAGATCAATTAGGTGACGGATCTAGTTTCGTTGTCAAACTAGATCAAGTAGGCGTCTAGCCAGCTATCATTTCACTGACTAGTCTCTTTTACGCTAGGAACAAGGAAGTGGCCTAAAAACATGGCCCTACACAAGAGTTAGCAAGTTTCACTTGCCTGCAAGTACGACGTCTGAGCACACCGTCCAATGAGTCCAAAAATCTCAATTATCCTACGTGCACAAGTCCACCGGCCTAAAGTCCATATTATTAATCTTCATTAGTGAATTTAAAACATTTAAAATACTTTAAAAAAAACGTCAATTTTAGTCTTGATTAGCATGTAATTGGGTTGGGGTCCTAGGGGTGCAAAACGTTACCTCAACACGACGCGAAAGCTATACCGGCGTCGGGTAGCGACGCCGGTGGTTGGAATAATAGGTCGCGCTCCAAGTCCAGATTCCAATATATATTCCTCGCTGGAAAATTCAGAGCATCGACCGGGGCAACGGTCCCAGATTCCAAAGCTAGCACGTGCGACGACGGGCTCCAACGTGTCGCAACGTCGTGCACGGCGAATCGTCGGAGAGAAAGCACCTAGGTGGGGCCCACAGTAGTCCTAGGGACCTTTGGGGGACCCACAATACCTCTGGAGAACTTGGGGGGCCCACGGTGGCAAGTGGTGCGACGGATGCTGGGTTGCGACGTTTGCTCTCGGTCGTACACAGCCAAATGCGGGGGCGGCCATCGGTCGCTGCGGGGGAACGGGCTTGGTGCAGCGCTTGGTCGGTGCGGGCCTTGGTGCTCTCGGTCGGTGCGGAGGGAGGGGTCGGTCGTGCGCCTTGAATGTGGGGAAGCGGGCGCTGCAACGTTGCAGCGGTTGCAACGTTGTGGAGCTTCGGCGATGGCGGGCGAGCGCCTCGGTCAGACACGGGACGATGCGGGCGACAGCTGCGGGGTCGATGCGGAGCGGGGGTGCGGGCCAAGCCCTCGGTCAGACCGAGGGCTCCTCTCGGTCAAAGCGGGGAACGGAGCGGCTGCAGCAGGGGGTGCGGGGCGATGCTTGGTGCGGGCTTGGCTATCGGTCGGAGCGGGCGAACGGAGGCCGTTCTCTCGGTCGTGCGATGGAAGTTCGTCGCAACGTTGCGACGATTCGTCGCAACGTCCAATTTGAGTTTTGGGAGCGGCTAGGGTTATTTTCTTGCGAAAATAGGTCTTCCTAGGGGTTGCTTATATAGTGTAGATGGGTTGACTAGGTCTAGGGCTAATCCTAATGAGATTAGTAGTTTAAAATAATTTAAAATTTGAAATCTAACCAACTCCAACTCAACCAAAGCTTTGACTTGGTCCAAATGAGCTGGAAATTGGCTCAAAAATTCTTTAAAACGTTTAAAACTCAAATAAATTTTATTTGGCCGAATTTAATATAAAAATTAATTATTAAAAATATTATAAAACTTGTTTAAAATATAAAAGTGGTCAAATAAACTCCAAAAATTATAAAATAAATATCGGGGTGATCATGTTGACGAAAGTGAGCTAACTAAGAAGACGACTCTCAATTTCGACATCGGACGACGAAACTAAAAATAGAAACGTCTCCCGTCAAAAGTGAAAATCGCCACGTTTCATCGAGTAAGATTAAATTGTGGGAAAACGACTCGGGAAATGTCGTTCCAAATTAGTGCCACTATTTAATACTCTCAGAGACGTTCACAACGGCATATCACACTAAAGTGTTCACCAACCAACAAAGTCTAAAATAAACACGTGCACGGCCTAAAGCACGTGCACGAACATCGTACAACGAAAAGTGGTCGTTACATCCTCCCCACCTTAGAATAAAGTCCGTCCTCGGACTTTCTAATATAGCTAGTCGCTCTAGTAGCTACCCCAATCAAGTCATATTATAATTCAAACCAGGTATAGTCATTACAAGTGCTCATATATGCACTAGGTAGTCAAACATTATTACTACCAACACGTATATATATACATTCACGTACGTATACACTTATACCTATTATAGTCCGTCAACTTCATACATGTATTTCAATCAGGTATATAAACATACATCCCTTATATAACTGCTACTACTTACCTAAACACAAAACAATATTTCAGATACTTACATAAAGATAGTTTCACGCTTAGCCAATACAATCATCGCTCTACCTATAGGTAGCTACCTATGCACAAACATCAAGGGTATACTGCCCTCTAATAATCCTTAGTATTCATCCAACACCAAACACATCAACACATGTAATCACACCATACCATAATTAAGTCAAGTTTCACTATATATATATATTCACCACTACTATAGTTTCACAATATATAGTCATTCAAATACATGCAAATAGTTCACCATATATTCACATCACGTACGGTCCTATAACTATATTTACGACACGCCACACATACCATAGTCATCCATACCTATAACTAAGCACATACTTACCCGTGCATGGTGCACTCCCATACGCGCTAACATTTCATTTACGCATACCAATCATACCATTATATTACTAGCACATCTATGCACCTAGTTTGGCTAGCACACAAGCAAGTCCTTAGTAAATAACTATACCACAAGACCAACACCTGTAACTATATACTGGTGTAGCGACCCACAGTCATGTGCGTAACTCAACCAGGCACAAGCGCTCCTATCACTATACATACATCAAACGTTTTTATATTCAACTACAAACATACATTCAATATACTTAGAGTATACCCACTCAAGCTTGAGTGAGACTCAGTACACACATCAGGATATTCTATATACGTAACACGGCATTCATACCTATACCAATACCATTCCAATATTTATACGTCTACCAATACAACCATATACATACCATAAGTCATTCACCTAATATTTAGTCAGGTAATACTCACATAGTTAAATCAATTTATACTCCATAATAATAATAATACAGACATCAGCATACGTATAATTATAATACACTCCCTAGTACACGCATACGTATTCATGGTATAGTCCCACACGCATATAACATATATATATATATATATATATATATATTCACACCATAGCCTACTACCTATAATTATTATACTAACACATCCACACATATATATAATTAAGATGTGCAATAGTCGTGTATACCTCACGGTATGCACGCATGCAACATCCCGTAAGAGCAAGCAACATCAATCAAGATTATAATTCTACTACCATATGTATATCACATATATACTCAGGCAACAAAACATAACTACTTACGTCTAAACACCTTATATATCTACCTACGAGCACATACTCATACATACTAATATATGGGTCACACAATAGGCCTACTTACTTATCTATATGTACACCTATTATCATCACACCTAGCATATACATAGCTTTACCAATCATTTTATTTCAACCATTATAAGCATTCTCTAATTGCATACACAACTTAGATATTTCAACGCTAACTCTTATATACACAGGCAACCCTAGTATAGTATAGCTATCCACAAAAATCTATAACTACTAACATACAACAACTTCATACTATCACGAATAACTCCGAGTATATGTATATGTATACCACACAATAGGCAAGCATCAATATACTATGGGGGGTATACTCATTCAAGCCCATGTACACAACTTAGGTACGTGCACTACGACTACCTCACAAGGTCTAAGGGCCTACTAACAATTAAGGGTTGACACAGACATTGACGGACACTAAAGCCTAAGCAATAGAGGGAGGTCGAGGTCGGGGGCGTGACGAGGGAAGGATCGATAGGCACGAGTTCAGATAGGACGAATACAAGGAGTCAACTTGGTTAGACGAAACATAGACTCAATGGTGATGTTTAGGTCATGGGAAAGGGAGATGTAGAGATGCTTAAATAGGATTCAGAAGAGATAATAGAGTAAATAGCATAAGCTAAAGTATGTGGAGTTTGAAAACTGACGTACTTCAAAAGTTGAAATCCTTGTCTGAAAAGAAATATTTGGAGATTGATTAAACGAGTTGTTCAAAATAAATTTGAGTCGAACATTCATAATAAGAGAAAATGGTCTATTGGTTTTAAAAATCATTATAAAAGGAAGTAAAATCATTTACGCGAATATTAAGGACGTGGTTTAGATTTTATACGTCAGTAATTTAATATAATATCGTCAGAAGTTTTTGAAAGTCAAAGAATGGAATCAAGCAACGGAAGAATTTAAAATCAGGTTAAATGCTTTCAAAACTTTAGGCTATGGAAAATTGAAAATAATCAATTTGAAACTACTTTTAGAGAACCAAGGTTTGCCAAAAATGAGAAACAGATTTACACAAGGTTCTTAATATAGGAGCACAACAAGTCTGGTACGGATATAAAAATAATTGAAAGTATGTATGGTGCACGGAAAAATAATATTAACGACTTAGTATCAGAATTATCGAGATCGAATAGCAAGTCTTTAAAATCAAGTCATGGAGGGTCTAAATCAGGAAGTGGTTATGAAAATAGTAATTTTGCAAAAATCTGAAGTAGCGAAAACAACGAGCATAACATCGACTGGCTGAAAACTAAAATTCCAGGTGACTTGAAAAGTATATTAAAAGGAAGCGCAATGTGTCGTTTGAAAGGCATAATAAGAAGGAATTTATAAGTCGAAGTGGACAAAATGAAAGTACGGTTCAAAATAAAATTAATATATGAAAGGGAAAGTGTATTTTCATAGGTACAAAAGTGTAAGCTGAAAAATATAATAAGCTAGTATTCAAAAATTTTCGCCAAAAAGTTTTAAGAATTTAAATCAACGAAGGAGTACAAGGATAAGTATATTTATATAAAAAATTTTGCACAAATTAAACTTGGGGAAAGAGGAAATCGAAAAATACTTTCAGAAGGTTCAGGTTGGTAATGGAGAGGTTCGAAGATCGACGACGATCGTCATAAGGCGATCTCGTGAATCGAGGCAAGGAAATTGGTCGGATGATCAAAACATTCGTACGCCTAAGATATGACTAAGGAAAACCTACTGAAAACCCTTACGGTCGACCAACTAAAATTCAGGAAACTTGGCACTAAGACCTTCTAAGGAGCTAGACGGTAATGAAATGCGTTCAACTTGGTCCGAAATCGATGAACCCAGGCGAACGACTGAAGGAAATTCTAGAAGTCTATTATGGTCAGGGGTAGACAAGGACCACTAAGGTAACTCCTACGACGATTAAATCAATTGCTAGCAGGGAGTCTAACTAGCAATCAGGGCCTCTATCTAGCAAACACCGACGTCTAACTAAGTCTTCTTACCACCTAGTGTCATAAGAAAACTACCAGACTCAGGGCTTATAACTCGGATGTTGCAATTTATTTAATGGACATTCCGTTATTATCGTTGTTTCGTTAATCCGCAATTACAAGACTGGACCTGCATGGTCCACCAACAAAACCTGTCACGCCCCGCTTCCCAAAAATATGGAGGCGAAGCGTGAGAAGGTCCGCTCAGACTTGAAGCTACAAAGCTGCAAGTCCGATAAGCGTCAATCAAATTTAAAACTGCAGGTCCTTGCAACGCGAACGAAACAAAGATAATAATAATGAAATGAGACAAAAGGGACATCTCAGAATATCCATAAAATAAGTTTCCAACATCGCAGAAAAGCCACTAGGCTAAAAGAAAAGAGACTAAAGGCCCAAACATGGCCAACAAAAGTACAAAGTACAACCGACGGTGCTACGCACCGATAACTAACAAAAGGCCTAAAACAAAATAAAGCTCAACGATGACTCAAAGAATGGTCACCGGTGTCCACCAAAATCCTCCTGGGCAATCATGGACTCGGACTCAGCGTCAGCAAAACCTCACGTACTCAGCAACGATCTCTGGCTCAGGTCTAACATGTGACACCCAAAAGAGCAAGGGGCACATGTCAACAAGTCTACAAGAGACTTGTGCAAGGAAACTGAAAGTAGGTAAAGCAACCTAGCAGTTCTAACATGAATGCAATGACATGGCAGTTTAAAGTTAATGAGTGCAACAGGTAAGGTAAAGTAAAGTACGAGCATGGTATTTAAACATGGCATGGATGACAAGTATTGCATGAATCATTCTCAAGACAAGTACAAGACAAGAAAAGTAAGCACCTCGTGCACAGAGATTCTGTCTTCTGGCTAGATGGCGGATCAGGGCACTCCTAAGCTCAGTTGACCGTTTATCCCTACCCCTCCACGTGTGTCGAGCCAGGGCCTTACCCCCGAACGGTAATGCTCGCTTCTGGATCACGAGCCAGGAAGTGTTTTTAACAAGTATGGCATAGGGGTGCACCTAGCCGGTCCAGGGAACCCGGGCATTGGCTTTTGACCAACACATGAGGCCCGTTTCCCCCGGAAGTAGTTTTCAAGGAGTACAAGTAATGTAGCGTGTGCTACGAATGTAGCAATCAACTTGGATGACATGTAGAATGCAATGCATGGCAGTTAAAAGTGCGTACAGATAAGAAAAGTAAACGTGACAGTTTAGTATGCATGAACAACAAGTTTAAAGGGTTGGATCTAGCTTCGTTGTCAAGCTAGATCAATTAGGTGACGGATCTAGTTTCGTTGTCAAACTAGATCAAGTAGGCGTCTAGCCAGCTATCATTTCACTGACTAGTCTCTTTTACGCTAGGAACAAGGAAGTGGCCTAAAAACATGGCCCTACACAAGAGTTGGCAAGTTTCACTTGCCTACAAGTACGACGTCTGAGCACACCGTCCAATGAGTCCAAAAATCTCAATTATCCTACGTGCACAAGTCCACCGGTCTAAAGTCCATATTATTAATCTTCATTAGTGAATTTAAAACATTTAAAATACTTTAAAAAACGTCAATTTTAGTCTTGATTAGCATGCAATTGGGTTGGGGTCCTAGGGGTGCAAAACGTTACCTCAACACGACGCGAAAGCTACACCGGCGTCGGGTAGCGACGCCGGTGGTTGGAATAATAGGTCGCGCTCCAAGTCCAGATTCCAATATATATTCCTCGCTGGAAAATTCAGAGCATCGACCGGGGCAACGGTCCCAGATTCCAAAGCTAGCACGTGCGACGACGGGCTCCAACGTGTCGCAACGTCGTGCACGGCGAATCGTCGGAGAGAAAGCACCTAGGTGGGGCCCACAGTAGTCCTAGGGACCTTTGGGGGACCCACAATACCTCTGGAGAACTTGGGGGGCCCACGGTGGCAAGTGGTGCGACGGATGCTGGGTTGCGACGTTTGCTCTCGGTCGTACACAGCCAAATGCGGGGGCGGCCATCGGTCGCTGCGGGGGAACGGGCTTGGTGCAGCGCTTGGTCGGTGCGGGCCTTGGTGCTCTCGGTCGGTGCGGAGGGAGGGGTCGGTCGTGCGCCTTGAATGTGGGGAAGCGGGCGCTGCAACGTTGCAGCGGTTGCAACGTTGTGGAGCTTCGGCGATGGCGGGCGAGCGCCTCGGTCAGACACGGGACGATGCGGGCGACAGCTGCGGGGTCGATGCGGAGCGGGGGTGCGGGCCAAGCCCTCGGTCAGACCGAGGGCTCCTCTCGGTCAAAGCGGGGAACGGAGCGGCTGCAGCAGGGGGTGCGGGGCGATGCTTGGTGCGGGCTTGGCTATCGGTCGGAGCGGGCGAACGGAGGCCGTTCTCTCGGTCGTGCGATGGAAGTTCGTCGCAACGTTGCGACGATTCGTCGCAACGTCCAATTTGAGTTTTGGGAGCGGCTAGGGTTATTTTCTTGCAAAAATAGGTCTTCCTAGGGGTTGCTTATATAGTGTAGATGGGTTGACTAGGTCTAGGGCTAATCCTAATGAGATTAGGAGTTTAAAATAATTTAAAATTTGAAATCTAACCAACTCCAACTCAGCCAAAGCTTTGACTTGGTCCAAATGAGCTGGATATTGGCTCAAAAATTCTTTAAAACGTTTAAAACTCAAATAAATTTTATTTGGCCGAATTTAATATAAAAATTAATTATTAACAATATTATAAAACTTGTTATTAAAGTGGTCAAATAAACTCCAAAAATTATAAAATAAATATCGGGGTGATCGTGTTGACGAAAGTGAGCTAACTAAGAAGACGAATCTCAATTTCGACATCGGACGACGAAACTAAAAATAGAAACGTCTCCCATCAAAAGTGAAAATCGCCACGTCTCATCGAGTAAGATTAAATTGTGGGAAAACGACTCGGGAAACGTCGTTCCAAATTAGTGCCACTATTTAATACTCTCAGAGACGTTCACAACGGCATATCACACTAAAGTGTTCACCAACCAACAAAGTCTAAAATAAACACGTGCACGGCCTAAAGCACGTGCACGCACATCGTACAACGAAAAGTGGTCGTTACAGTCGCCATAGGGAGAGAGACAGATGATTGTCATTCAAAGGCATGCCAGCAAAGGAGAAGCTTGGTGCGGTGGTAAAGCAGTTGACTAGCATCATCAGGGGGATCTGGCGGTGGAGAATCTAATGGCCCCCATCGTCATTAAGTTTAGAATTGTTGATGGGATCACTGAACACGTACCTACTGTGCTGGTCTTGGATGCTAGCTGGGTTCTGACCGACTTCTTGATGTCCGGTCATCCAGGCATGGAGTTGGACTTATGGTTAATTGATTACTGGAACGAGTTATTTGTCCATATGGTTGACGACGTGGATGTCAACTCGTTCCCACAGGCGACACCTGATGTTTCAGGGTGTTCTCTCACCACTGGATGGTAGTCCAGAGGTGCGAGTGCCTCATCATCTCGATAGACGGGGATGGCCTTCAGGGTCAATTGGCCAAGCATTCACTTGAACGGGAATGCACGGATCCAAGTGACGGTGCGTCGAAAGGTAGCTTTGATGGGACGACAACCTCCAGGATCGATTAGATGAACGAGCTCCAACACGAGAGCATTCAGATCTGAGCAATGGGACGTCGAAGGGAAGCTTCGGCGAGATGACATCTCCTTCGATCTGCAAAATGAAGAACTCGCCAGGGGAAGCAGACCTTGGTTCTGACCAAGTCCCCTTCGATGCCTAAGTCAGTACTTGTCTGAAGGACCAATACGCGAGTATGGTTCATAGGGAGACCAATACGCGAGTCCTCTGGCCGAGCTGTGGAGGAGAAATGTAAGGTGGAAGAAGGTGTGAGATTGTGTATTATGCTACCTCCATTGTTGCTCTCGAAGATCCCCCCTAAATCTGTTGCCTCTTGGCCTTCATATAGGCGAGTCATTGATCGCGCCCTGGATACACGTCCCGAAGCGACGGTTGTAGTTTTACCGCAAGCGCACGGTATAGCGGCAAGCGGGTATCGAACACAGGGAGGACGAATGACCGTGCTTGTTCCTAATCAACCTGGCTATTTAAGAGAGATAATTGCCTTGGGCGATCCTGTCACAATCGTCAGAAAAATGTGCGAAATATCAAATCAAATAAAGAACGTCTAGGGAATGGGGAATCCCCGCTACTCACCGTATTTCATAAAAATGGTTCGTCGGTATCAAAATTGCTAGAATGAGAATTCGGATGAACTAGTTGCAACTAAATGTGGAACCAAGCTCACGCTCTCGCGCTGTTGTCGGTCTATAGCTATCCTAGGTTCGGGTCCAATCTCTTGCAAACCCTAGCCTAGGGAAGCTAGCATTAGGATCAACATCATCGTCCAATCGCGCACCGAGCCCAATCTCTTGCAAACTCGGTCCACGATCTAGATTAGGATAGTTCCTACCCGTCCAATCTCTTGCAAACGGGTATCGGCATGGAATTGCACCCGGAAATCCTAGTATCGGTCCAATCTCTTGCAAACCGATACTTCGAAATTCCGACTCCAACCCAATTCGGATTTCTAGGGTTTCCTATCGAATTGGGATCCAATCTCTTGCAAATCCCAATTGATATGAATACCTAGCCATCCGTAGTAAATCGATCCCAATCTAATCTCTAATAACAATCCTAGCTCAATTTCTACCAATTCATCACAATTACGAAATAGGGCTTGTAGGGTTCATCCCCACGCCCCAAGACGTGGAGACTACTCACAAATCATAGCAATAGCACAAAAATAATCAATGAAATAAGCAATAGAATTCATCACAAATATTGAGATAAACAATAAAAATGGAATTTTTAGGGAAGAGAGATGCAAACCAATGGAGTTCTTCAATTTAATCCAACAAAAATCCAAGTTTTTCCTCTTCTCCAATTACAATAATAAAGCTAAAAAGTAATCTAAAAAGCTGCAAAAAATCTAAGAGATGGCTCTCAAAACTAGGGTAAAAACAGGGCTTAAATAGCCCCAAAAAATCGTCCAAAAATCCTGACCAAAATACCCCTGCACAGCCTGTTTTCCGCAGTTTTCGCTACAGGCAGCGCATCGCACTCGGCCGAGTGACAAAAGTCGCTCGGCCGAGTGAAAACCCTGTAATTTTTCAGTAAGTCGGGGCTTTCAGGGGTCTTCAGTTCGGAGGCGGCTCGGCCGAGTGAGTTGTCGTCACTCGGCCGCTGGCTTCACTGCACTCGGGCGGACGGGATTTACCACTCGGCCGAGTGGGTCTTCTGAAGCTCTGGTGGCCGAAAAACAGTAACTTCGATGTTTTAGGGGGGCTTCGTCTGGGCGCCACTCGGGCGGACGTGGTATAGCCACTCGGCCGATGTGGTCTCCGTCGCTCGGCCGAGTACACATGGAAATCGTGTCTGAACGGGTCGGCCGAGCAGTGTCTCGCTGGTCGGCCGAGTGGCTCCTCCACTCGGCCGAGTGGGACACAAAAAATGCCCAATCTGATTGTTTTGGCCTCCTCGTCGCTCCTGCGACGTCCATTCTTCTTCCGCTCCTCTTCAACAGCAAAATACCCCTCGGGGAGGTCGTCGGTGACCGTCTAGAGTAAGCGCATCTCGAGATCACTCCAAATCGCGCCAAATCACCTGAAATGCGACAAAAACAACAAATCGTGAAAAGCATCGCAATATCGTCGATATATCGTGAAAAACGTAATTTGGGCGATCTAAATGGCATGCAAATATGCGGAAAAAATGTATAAAATAAGGAGTGATCAAAATCCCCCAAGCTTGCCTTTTACTCGTCCTCGAGGAAGATAAGTAAAAGGCGAACCCGGTGGATTCGAAAAACGAAAACGGCGAAAAAGTGAAAAACGAAGAAGAATGGAAAATAGAATAAAGAAGAAAGAAAGAAGCGAAGAGGCAGGGCGCTAGATCATTTTCTCAGGACGTGGGTTTCACTTACTCATATAGCATGCACCGAATGAGAAATACATGTCAAAGAATTTTATTTCGATATCATAGTATAATAGTGCAAATAGAAATAGAAAACCCACGAACAACAGTATAATCATGAAAAACGGAATAATTTTAAAATTAACATCGTCTGAATCATTTAAAGCGGTATACAAATCACAGATCACACACTTTTCAATTGAACGCTTTCTATCTGGAGTATAAGAGTATCACACTATAGAATAGAGAGAATAGAAAAGTATGGATTTCATGAAATGAACGCTAGGCTTAGATTTCTGGATTTCGTAAAGCTAGAAATAATCTCACCGAGTATAGAATATTACTTAGCCTAGGTTGTCGTGCAAAGTCAAGTAGTCACTCTCTCACACATCAATGGATCCCCTCCCCCAAGCTTATCTATAAGCGTGGTGGCACAAAAATATTTACATCCCCATTTTTATATAGCTCCAAAAGCAATAAAAAGAAAGAAGAAAGAAAGAAAGTGAGATGGGATCTTTTATTGAGGATTTTTCCTCTTTTCTCGCTTTTTTTTTCTTTTTTTTTTCTTTGCAATAAGCAATATATACACAACGATCCCAACTCAGAGAGAGATAATGATATACAAGAATGCTTTTCTCTCCTTTATATATATTTTTTTTAAGAATAGGGGATTTGGAGCTAGGAATTAATAGCGAGGGAAATGCCATAAAATAGAATCACTAAGTGGAGATTCACCAATGATTTTAAAAGTAGAGAAATGATGTTCAAGATTTGTGGAGAAAGAAATAGATATAACTCTCGGTTCACTCTATAAGACATGCACGACAACTTCAGCAGGGTAATCTAATCTACTCAGTTTCGATCACAAAAAAGCTAACTAATCCAGATATATCATAGCTAATCATCATTCAATCATCCTGAAGTGTAGCGTACAATTCATGCATATAGAAGCGATAAAGGAAAAGAAATCAGTACTCCAGATATAGGCATTCAATGCGTGAATCTTGGTGTGTTTTCTGTGATAGCATACATATGAATATTCAGGCTCAGCTAATAATAAAATTTCATCCATTTTCATGTGGAAAAAGTGTGGGTTACCATTCCTAAATGCAAGGCAAGTCATAGCATATGATATCAGAAATAAAATCTAAGACATGACAAATATAGCATGCATATAGAATAAGCTAACTCCACGTAGACATCATCATAGAAAAGTCATCTCTAGCATGGGATGAAAAAGAAGGAAATAAAGATAAAGGAAAATAGAAGTATTTACAATGCGGCACGCAGAAAAATAAGAAAAACGTGATGCATGGTAAAATGAGAAAAAGTGATGAAAATAAGTGAAAATAAGTGCAAAAGCGGAAAGTGGCGTGAAAAACTAAAAATAAAGGTGGCAAAGCGAAAAAGAACGTGAGGACTCACTCCCCCAAGCTAAACGGCACAGTGTCCTCAATGTGCAAAGTGTGGCACACCGAGAGACAAGTAATGTGATGGGCAAGTGAGGATGCATGCATGATATGATGAAAAGGAAAAAGAAAATAAAAAAGAAAATATGAAAATATGATGCTGATATGATGCATGCGTAGATATGAGTGATACGAATATAAATGTGTCACCAAAAACTCTCCCTCTCTCCAAAAAAAAGGATATAAAAAGATACGGCAAAATGAGAATCCAGAAATAAGTGAGGGGAGGGGGTGGACAAAAATGCAACGGGACCCAGCAGAAACGGGCAGCACAACAGCAGGAAGAAACCAAGGCATCAAGGGTGCCTAAGAAGGTGGCGCTGCACCGTCGCCGTCCCGAGGCGGGGGGGGGGGGGGTGGTGGTGGAGGCTGCTGAGCTGGGGTGGGTGTGGTAGTGGCAGCAGGCTGAGTGTGTGTGGGGGTGGGAACCTGCTGGGTGGGTGGGGGTACGCGCGGGAGACGCTCTAAGACCTGGGTGAGACAGTAGTGAATCTGGGGGATCAGGTCGAAGCGTCCAGCCATCGCAGAGACGGTGGAGGAAAGGGTCCTAAGGTCTCCTCTGAGACCACTCACCGCCAACTCAAGAGCACGAATGCTCTGCAGTACAGTGTCGGGCGGGGGTGGTGCAGAGGGACGCCCCGGTCTAGGCTGTGCAGGGCGAGGCTGGCGAACTCGTGTAGAGTATGTAACGGGCTCAGCAGGGAAGGGGACAAAAGGTGCCGTGCCTGCAAATGTGGGCCTGGCCTCAGTGTGAGGCCGGGACACCGGCTGGTGAGAAGTGGAGGCAGCGGCAGCAAAGGAAGCGTGCAAAAGTGGCAACGAGGTGGCCAGAGAGGTCAGTGGCACAGAAGTGTGGACAGACGCCACGACACTCTCAGAGAATACGGCGGCAGTGGAGACAGAGGACTCTCCGCACTCGACTATGGTCGACGGGCGCTCGGGTGGGGCAGAAGAAATCGGCACGGCAGACAGAGGGCCAGTGGTGGTAGTGGGTGTGGAGGTGGTGACAGTGGTGACAGCCGCGGAAGTGGTGGGAGTGGAGGAAGTGGGCTCAGCTGAGGTACTCGTGACACCGACAGAGGTGGGGACAGAAGTGTCAGGAGCAGCGGAAACATCTGGTATGGGCTGAGGGGCCACAGGGTCGACAGGGTCGGCAGCAGGCTCGGCAGGGTGTGCAGCAGGGTCTGCGGGGGCAGCCTGGGCAGTGTGGGCAGCGTGGGCCTGCTCGGCCTCCTCGGCCTCGAGCACGTAAGCAGCGGGGATGAGGACATCCATCGCTGGGAGCCAGTCAACGTGGGCTGGTGCAATCTGAGTCCGAGCAGGGCTCGGGAGAATCATGTAATCGGCACCAAAAGGGCCGTGCAACCAGACCCAGTGACGCTCACCGTCCGGACGAAGCATCTTCATCCGGGCCATGACGTCAATCGACAAAGAAGTGGGGCCCGATACTTGTCGCAGTTCTGCAGGTAGGTCCTCACCGGTCATCAAGGTAAGCAAGGTGATCAGGCCGCCGCAGCATATCGGTGAGCGAGCGCCCACCGATACAATGATGCGGTCTAAAAACCAAGCCGCAATGTCGATCACGACGGCGGGGACAAGCTCGTCTCCATCCCTAGATAGAGCTCTGGGACGTGTCATCGCGTAGAGCATGTAAAGCTCTGGCGTAGACATCGTGCCCGGCTCATATCTGGCCAAAAATGTCGTCGCTATAAGGCACTGGGCAATGCGGAGGCAGGGATGTACGATGGCCGAGGCCTTGGCCCTACTAGGGTCAAAGGCGGCGTGAAGACCAGTAATCCGGGCCCAAAAGGCACCGGCGTCGAAGGAAGGTGGGGGGATATGGGTAGGGCCGTAACCGCGATCGGCTCCGGGGACATCGGGCCATGAGAAAAATGCTCTCATCATATCGAGAGTGACCTGGCACTCTCGATCCATGAACCGAAACGAGCATCCCTCGTCGGTCCGGGCGATCGAACTCAAAACCTCAAGTGTCGGGCGGGTGAACGTGTCCGCCGACACCTGAAGGAAGTCGCGCCAACCCACGTTGTCGTACAACGTGAGTATCCCCTCTAGTACCCCCAGGCGTCCAAGGTCAGCGAGGTGTGCAAACCTGGAGGGTACGATCGAGCGCTGGGAGATACGGTCGAAGACGGCGCGGTGTGCGTCGTCTCGGAACGTGATCCCGAGCGGCCCGACCAGTGGAGCCGGTGGTGGTGGCTGTGCAGCGGCGGGGAGTGGCTGTGCGGGCTGTGCGGGCTGTGCGGGCTGTGGGTGCACTGCAGGCTGTGCGGGCTGTGGGTGCACTGCAGGCTGTGCTGGCTGGACGGGGTGTGCGGGGGAAGGAGGAGGAGAGTCCTCCACCTCGTGGGAGGGGCCGGGCTCGTCCGACCGCTTCCGCTTGGCGGAAGCTCTCCTCGTCCGCGGCCGTGTCCGGGGCGGCATATCGGCCCCGAGCGTGCCGAAAAGTGTGAAAAGTGCGGCGTGTGCACAAAGAATGGAAAGAGTATACCCAAACACGCCGCGAGTGCTAAGCAGTGGAAGCGTGCGAAGTCCGCGCCTCCACGAAGTCCTGAGCAGCCCGTAGAAGCTCCCCTGAGCTCCCCTAAGCTCCAAAAAGCAACCTGCGCATGAAAAAGCGATATCAGCGAGTAATAATCAAAATGTATGGAGCAATAGGGGTATAATGGATAGATATAGAAATTGATTTGGGTTAGGGGGGCGTTTAGCACATGGATCCTCAAGAAATACACGAAAAGAGGAGAAAATAGTCGAAATAGGGGTACCGGAGGTGACCGGACGGCGTGCCGCCGGCGGCGACTCGGGCGAGGCGTCGGCGGTGCTCGGCCGGCGGTGGCGGGCCGAGCGGCGGCGGGGGTCGGCTGGTCGGGCGAGTGAGGGTGCGAGCGAGGGGGGATCGGGCGTGGGAGCTGAAGGGGCGCGGGCGAGATTTGGGTTTTGCGATTTCGAAAACTGCCCCCCCCCCCTCGCCCTTTATATAAAAAAATTACGACTCGGCCGAGTGACGTGGTCACGCGGCCGAGCGAGGCCAATGAAAATTTCCTCCCCGCTTAGTGGCTTCGGCCGAGTGGCGTAAGTCCATTCGGCCGAGTGACTCAAGCTACTCGGCAAGACTCGCCCTAGGAGGGTATCCGTTTTACTCGGCCGAGTGAGAATGTATACTCGGCCGAGTAGCAGTTCTAATGAAATGAGGAAAATAAACAGAGAGTTGGGTACAGCAGACTTCCCTCGTTCGTGAGCGGCTCGGCCGGACGAACTTCTGTACTCGGCCGAGTGACTAGTATACTCGGCCGAGTGAGCCTTATGTTCTGCTGTTTGTCTTCGTTTTGGCTCTAAACTCCGTCTTTCTTCCTCCAGTCGATTTCATCCTCCTCCTAAGCGTCGAGCGCCTTCTTTGGGCGCTCCTCGTCGTCTCGTTCATCCTCCTCATGATGGATCTACCTATCTCCTCTCCTGTCAAGAAAAATAGGACCCGTTATCACAAAATTTTTGGGCGAACGACTGAAAACACTAAAAATTCCTAAAACAAAAATAAGGAAAAAGTAAAAATAAAGCAAAAACTGTCGGGTTGCCTCCCGACAAGCGCTCGTTTAAGGTCGTGAGCTCGACCCCATATAATTTTCAATCAATGCGGGATGTTTGGTGCATATGAGATGCACCCATCAAACTTTCCGGGGAGCGCGCTTGGATTTGGATGTGGCGGCGGCGCGTTCTCCCGCGGTGGTCTCTCGTCTCGAATAGTGTTGGGGGGAGGCTCCCCCAAGCTAGCGTTTGCTCCGGTCAACGGCTTAACCGGTGATGCCGGTCTCCGTGCCGGCGGAGCTTTCTTCGGGGACTTTAATTTCGAGAGCTTGCAGAGCTCTCGAATCCTTGCGACATCAGCGTCGCCTTCATCATCTTCAGCGGAGAGGTCGGGGGAATCATCTTTATTCTCTTCATGGCCTAAATCCGGGCCTTCCTCAAAATCTTCATCGAAAAGAGCGCCAATTGAGTGGGGAATCGCCTCCTCTATCACCACATCAAGGAGGTCCGAGAGATCATCCGACCGTTCCTTAAGCAAGTATACTCTATTGGTTTCGCCCGTCGGGATTCCTTCGGAATAGTGCTTGAGCCTTTGACCATTTACTTTGAACGTGGAACCGTCCTTGCTCTCCAACTCGAAAGCTCCTCCCGGTTGTATATGCTTGATGGTGAAAGGTCCGGACCAACGTGACCTCAACTTACCGGGAAATAGTCGGAGCCGGGAATTATAGAGCAAGACTTTGTCTCCTACTTTGAAGTCCGTGACGGTTATGCGGGCATCGTGGAGAATCTTGGTCCTTTCCTTGTAAATTCTCGAGCTCTCATAGGCGTCTCTCCTTATTTCATCAAGCTCGTTGATGTCCAAGAGTCGCCTCACCGCCGCACTCTTGTAGTCGTAGTTAAAGGTCTTGATGGCCCAATATGCGCGGTGCTCCAACTCTACCGGCAAGTGGCAAGCCTTCCCATAAACTAGTCGGAACGGTGTGGTGCCTATGGGAGTGCGAAAGGCCGTACGATATGCCCATAGAGCATCGTTTAGCTTCATTGACCAATCCTTTCTAGATCGATCCACCGTCTTTTCAAGAATTTGCTTAATTTCCCTATTTTAGACTTCCACTTGGCCGCTTGTCTGGGGGTGATAAGCCATGCCAACTCTATGATTTACCCCGTACTTCTTTAGCATGGCTTCAAACTTGTTCTCTATGAAGTGGCTTCCCCCGTCGCTTATCAAGGTACGCGGCACTCCGAAGCGCGGGAAGATATTTTGCTTGAAGAACTTGGAGACGACCCTTGCATCATTAGTAGGAGTGGCAATTGCTTCCACCCATTTGGAGACGTAGTCGACGGCCAATAGGATGTATTTGTTGCCATTGCTCGATGGAAATGGTCCCATGAAGTCTACTCCCCAACAATCAAAAAGCTCGATTTCTTGGATGGGCCTCATTGGCATTTCATTGCGCTTGGAGATATTCCCGGTCCGTTGGCATCTATCGCACCCCTTTACAAAGTTGTGGGTGTTTTTAAACATTGTCGGCCAGAAGAACCCGCTCTGCAAGATCTTAGCGGTGGTATTAGAGGCGCATGATGTCCTCCGCATGGTAGACCATGGCAATGCAAAATGATCGATGTCGCCTCCTCTTTAGAAACACACCTACGGATGACACTATCTTTGCATATCTTGAAAAGGTAAGGATCTTCCCAAAAATAGCTACGGACCTCATGCATAAATCTCCTCTTTTATTGCGTGGACATCCCGTGCGGTTTGATTCCGCAAGCCAAGTAGTTGACGAAGTCCGCGTACCAAGGTACTTCACCGGTCCTTACCGCATATAGCCTCTCATCAACAAATGTGTCGTCAATAGGTAAGCACTCATCATCCTTGTCGCGAATGAGCCTAGATAAATGATCCACCACGACATTGTCCGTACCCTTCTTATCTCTTATCTCTAGGTCGAATTCTTGCAACAAGAGTATCCACCTAATCAACCGAGGTTTGGCCTCCTTCTTGTTTAAAAGATACTTCAATGCCGCATGGTCGGTGTGGACAATTACCTTGGAACCGAGGAGGTAGGAGCGAAACTTCTCTATGGAATAGCCGACCGCTAGAAGCTCTTTCTCGGTAGTAGTGTAGTTTTTCTGAGCGTCATCCAATGTCTTGCTCGCATAGTATATCGCATGAAGCTTCTTATCTTTTCTTTGTCCCAATACCGCTCCAATGGCTTGGTCGCTAGCGTCACACATTAGCTCAAAAGGAAGGCTCCAATCCGGCGGTTGTATGATGGGCGCCGAGACTAGTGCTTCTTTCAAGGCGTTGAAGGCTTGTAAGCATTCACCTGAAAAAACAAAAGGAATATCTTTAGCGAGCAAAGAAGTAAGTGGTCGGGCAATCGAGGCGAAATCCTTTATGAAGCGGCGGTAAAACCCCGCGTGACCAAGGAAGCCTCTAATGCCCTTGACATTGATAGGAGGAGGGAGTTTCTCGATTACCTCAATCTTTGCTTTATCCACCTCAATTCCTCTCGAGGAGACCAGATGTCCGAGGACTATACCTTCCGTAACCATGAAGTGACACTTCTCCCAATTGAGAGTGAGATTGTTTTGTTGGCACCTTTTTAGGACTCTAGTAAGGTTTTCCAAACAAGAGTCAAACTCACTTCCGTAAACCGAGAAGTCATCCATGAAAACTTCCATAATATTTTCAATGTAATCGGAAAATATGGATGTCATACATCTCTGAAAAGTTGCGGGAGCATTACAAAGGCCAAACGGCATCCTGTGGTAGGCGTAGGTGCCATAGGGACAAGTGAAAGTTGTCTTCTCTTGGTCATCTTCATGCAAGGGGATTTGGAAGAATCCTGAATACCCATCTAGATAGCAAAAGTATTTATGTTTCGCAAGTCGTTCAAGCATTTGATCAATGAAGGGCAACGGGTAATGGTCCTTTCGGGTAG
Organism: Scilla litardierei; assembly: GCA_030789695.1. NCBI lineage: Eukaryota > Viridiplantae > Streptophyta > Magnoliopsida > Asparagales > Asparagaceae > Scilla > Scilla litardierei. Next base: position 60,142,991 of record CM061132.1, read on the forward strand.
CTTTATTGAGTTTCCTATAGTCTATGCACATTCGCCATCCCGTGACGGTGCGTGTAGATATGGGCTCGCCTTTTTCATTTTTTACGACAGTCATCCCCCCTTTCTTGGGGACAACGTGAACGGGGCTAACCCACCTACTGTCTGAAATAGGATAGATTATACCGGCTTCTAGCAATTTTAGGATTTCCTTCTTAACCACCTCCTTCATATTCGGGTTTAACCGCCTTTGAGGCTCTATGGAGGTGGCGTCGGTATCCTCCAAATGGATCCTATGCGTGCAAAGCCTAGGGCTTATCCCTTTTAGATCGGAGATAGTGTATCCCAAGACATCTTTGTGGCTCCTAAGAACGTCTAGGAGTTTTTCAAGTTGGTCTGGCGTGAGGTGGGAGTTCACTATCACCGGGAAAGTTAACTTGTTACCCAAAAAGGCGTACCTTAGATTCGGAGGTAATTGTTTAAGTTCTACCTGAAGAGGCGCCTCTTCTTCTACTTCATCGGCTCGCATGAGTTTCGCTCCTTCCTTGCCATCCGGGTCTAGCTCGTGCTCAGGTGGCGCACTCTCTTGTGAAGAGTCAGACTCACTGCTTAGTGAGGACAATGCGTCAAAATAGGCGTGCTCTGATTCTGTGCTAGCATCATCAGAGTTTTCATTCAGCTCCGGTTCGTTCCTGGAATCAAGAAACACATCAGACGATTCATAGAAGCAAGAGTAAGTGTCATGGGGTGTAACTCCCTGAACATTGGCTTGCTCTGAAGATCCTTCCGAAGTATAGTGATCCTCGACACTTGCTCCACCTCTTTCAAAATATAATTTGTCGTCGATCACGTCAACTCTGACATTGCCCCCGATAGTCCCCTCCGGGGAGATCTGGTCCATCACGAAACTAGCAAATAGCTGTTCGTCGGGGTCTTTGACATCGATAGCGAAAGCTCCGGTAGCGTGGACCTCGTCGACAAGCTCCTTAAGGAGGTCTGTGAAGGAGTCATAATCTTCCTGACTGAGTCCTATTGTCGTCATTGCATCCTCCATTCTTCCTGCAAAGCCCTTATGCAAAATACAGGGAGAATGTGCGAACAGAAGAAAGTAAAGAGAGAGAGAGAAAGAAAAGGTAACCGGGTGGTCGATGACGAACACCGTCAAATGCCGCTCCCCGGCAACGGCGCCAAAAACTTGATCGCGCCCCGGATACACGTCCCGGAGTGACGGTTGTAGTTTTACCGCAAGCGCACGGTATAGCGGCAAGCGGGTATCGAACACAGGGAGGACGAATGACCGTGCTTGTTCCTAATCAACCTGGCTATTTAAGAGAGATAATTGCCTTGGGCGATCCTGTCACAATCGTCAGACAAATGTGCGAAATATCAAATCAAATAAAGAACGTCTAGGGAATGGGGAATCCCCGCTACTCACCGTATTTCATAAAAATGGTTCGTCGGTATCAAAATTGCTAGAATGAGAATTCGGATGAACTAGTTGCAACTAAATGTGGAACCAAGCTCACGCTCTCGCGCTGTTGCCGGTCTATAGCTATCCTAGGTTCGGGTCCAATCTCTTGCAAACCCTAGCCTAGGGAAGCTAGCATTAGGATCAACATCATCGTCCAATCGCGCACCGAGCCCAATCTCTTGCAAACTCGGTCCACGATCTAGATTAGGATAGTTCCTACCCGTCCAATCTCTTGCAAACGGGTATCGGCATGGAATTGCACCCGGAAATCCTAGTATCGGTCCAATCTCTTGCAAACCGATACTTCGAAATTCCGACTCCAACCCAATTCGGATTTCTAGGGTTTCCTATCGAATTGGGATCCAATCTCTTGCAAATCCCAATTGATATGAATACCTAGCCATCCGTAGTAAATCGATCCCAATCTAATCTCTAATAACAATCCTAGCTCAATTTCTACCAATTCATCACAATTACGAAATAGGGCTTGTAGGGTTCATCCCCACGCCCCAAGACGTGGAGACTACTCACAAATCATAGCAATAGCACAAAAATAATCAATGAAATAAGCAATAGAATTCATCACAAATATTGAGATAAACAATAAAAATGGAATTTTTAGGGAAGAGAGATGCAAACCAATGGAGTTCTTCAATTTAATCCAACAAAAATCCAAGTTTTTCCTCTTCTCCAATTACAATAATAAAGCTAAAAAGTAATCTAAAAAGCTGCAAAAAATCTAAGAGATGGCTCTCAAAACTAGGGTAAAAACAGGGCTTAAATAGCCCCAAAAATCGTCCAAAAATCCTGACCAAAATACCCCTGCACAGCCTGTTTTCCGCAGTTTTCGCTACAGGCAGCGCATCGCACTCGGCCGAGTGACAAAAGTCGCTCGGCCGAGTGAAAACCCTGTAATTTTTCAGTAAGTCGGGGCTTTCAGGGGTCTTCAGTTCGGAGGCGGCTCGGCCGAGTGAGTTGTCGTCACTCGGCCGCTGGCTTCACTGCACTCGGGCGGACGGGATTTACCACTCGGCCGAGTGGGTCTTCTGAAGCTCAGGTGGCCGAAAAACAGTAACTTCGATGTTTTGGAGGGGCTTCGTTTGGGCGCCACTCGGGCGGACGTGGTATAGTCACTCGGCCGATGTGGTCTCCGTCGCTCGGCCGAGTACACATGGAAATCGTGTCTGAACGGGTCGGCCGAGCAGTGTCTCGCTGGTCGGCCGAGTGGCTCCTCCACTCGGCCGAGTGGGACACAAAAAATGCCCAATCTGATTGTTTTGGCCTCCTCGTCGTTCCTGCGACGTCCATTCTTCTTCCGCTCCTCTCCAACAGTAAAATACCCCTCGGGGAGGTCGTCGGTGACCGTCTAGAGTAAGCGCATCTCGAGATCACTCCAAATCGCGCCAAATCACCTGAAATGCGACAAAAACAACAAATCGTGAAAAGCATCGCAATATCGTCGATATATCGTGAAAAACGTGATTTGGGCGATCTAAATGGCATGCAAATATGCGGAAAAAAGGTATAAAATAAGGATTGATCAGTCATCCCCCTCTCCTCTCCAAGGCCATGAAGAGTCCTTTATGTTGCCCTTGATGATGGCGCGCTGATTAGGAAGTATTGACCCAATAATTTCATCCATTTGATGAAGGGATAAATGTCTTGAAGGCAGGCCCTGATTGTTGGAATGATGGTTTTGAGTGACTTCCATAATTGACGAGTGCTCCCCTGGTTTGGGGAGCGATCTCCTCAACCACGAAAGGCAGGTGTTCTATTGGGCCTTCGTCTCGGGTGGAGAGGCATGACCCACCTGTGGGGTCCTTGGACCAAAGCCCAAGGCCGTAGTGGGTCGAGTGACTAGTCATTGTTGACTTGGTTTCCACAGGCTCAGTTAGAGGGTTGTATAAGGTGGCATCTTTGTCTCATGTGCGAATGTCACATCTCCACATGGGATGCTACATCATCTCCAAAGAAAAATGCCCCCAGACCCACTATTTACATGTTAGCATTGCCCTTTCATAAACCCAAAGAGCATCCCAAAAAAACCTCACCCTTCCTCATTATTAGTGCACGGGTACAAATCCAATTTGGATATACCCGACCCGTTTGGCATCTGCGACCCAATACCCCCGCGCTCTTAGTGGGGTGCAGCTAATGCAGACGAATGGGTCATTCGACAGTTGAGCTGGCACCGACATTTAGGGGAGAGTTAATAGGGCCGAGTAAATGGGCAGCCGTTAACTCAAATCCTGTAGAAGATCATGCCCCCAATCAATGAGGGACAGTTACACATCATCAAGGGGAATCACCTATAAATAGACCTAACGAACGAAGGTAAAGTGGTTCCATCTCCAAGGTACGGGGTCTTAGACATAGAACTCTACTTTCTCAGCTTATATTTCTTATACTCGAGCTTGCACCACAAGTCTTGAGACGAACCTTCGTGGTTCGATCTCAGCTGCACCAAGCTCCCTCTCTTCTTAAAGTTCCAAACTAACTTAAGCATCGGAGGGGATTTGGGTTGGAGCCCAGATCTGACCCCCCCTAACAAGTCTGTATGGTGTAGATTGAGAGTCATCTTCCAACATCGAAGGTCGACGTCGAGCTTAACAATCGACACAACTACCGCTCGAAGGTCGATCGAAGGTCGCATTATCACTAACTACCCTCACCCGACCCTGGTTCTTCCAACCAAGGGTTGCACTTCAACTACTGATGAGGTTCTGACTCAACATCTCGAGGCTGCGTTAGCTTGACAACTGTCTCTGTCAATTTTGTCCTTAACAGTTTGCGCCGTCTGTGGGATACCACGAGTCGACATCCCGATCGAAAAACTACTTGACCATGTCGACCCTCCCAACCACATCCTCCGAGGTTGCCACGAGACCTCCCAGTGTCAGACTCATCAGCATAATGATGGGAGGTCCTTCGTACCTAGAGGTATCAAGCTCTCTCCAAAGCTCCTACGCTGGGAGGTTGATGACAGTATCCATGGGGTGAAAGCACCCCAGAGATTGTACACCACCTATCTCCTTCTCGGATGAAGACTTGGAAGGTGTAGAATTACCGCACGATGATGTCGTCGTCATCACGGCTACCATCAAAGAGATCATCGTGATAAGGTTGCTTGTCGACATCGAAAGCTCGTGCGACATACTCTTCTTCACTACATTGGAGAGGATGGAAATGTCATCCGTGGAGTTGACGCCTTGCATGGGACCCCTGGTAGGGTTCACTTTCTACCCTGATCGCAAGCATCATCACCTTATCGGTGACCCTCGGCACATATCCTTGACAAATCACTCGCCTAACCATTTTCATGGTGGTGAAAATCAACTCGGTGTATAACGGGATCATCGGAAGACCACTACTGAATTCCATAGAAGCAGTGGTCTCAACCTTCCATCAGATGATCAAGTTCTAGACCCCCTGAGGAAGTCGGAAAAGTAAAAGGGAATCAGAAACAGGTGTGGTCGTGTTACACGCTATCCATCACCCTGAGGAGGATCATGCAGGCAGATCCAGTCAACCCATAGATCGATGATCGACGGCCTGCCGCAGTCAAAGAAATGGAGAACATCCGAGTCTCCGAAGAGGAACGAAAAACCATCTCTATTGGGTCGCTACTCCCCCACGACCTAAAGGAACAGTTAATTGCCCTCCTAAGAGAGCATGCCGACACCTTTGCCTGGACCCCAAAGGATATGCTCGGCATCGACCCTGAGGTAGCATCCCACAAGCTGGAGGTTGACCCGTGCCCTTGAAGCAAAAGAAGAGAAACATGGGAGGCAAAAAGATGAAAGTTGTGATCGAAGAAGTGGATCAACTTCTAGAAGCATGCTTCATTCGGAGAGTCAAGTACCGTGAATGGCTCTTGAACGTCGTGATGATCAAGAAGGCGAGCAACAAATGGTGAATGTGTGTCGACTTCACTGACCTCAACAAATCATGCCCGAAGGATAGCTACCCCTGCCACAAATCGACCATCTGGTCGACAGTTCTTCGGGCTACGAGCTTCTTAGCTTCATGGATGCCTTCTCATGATATAACCAGATTCAGATGGCACCAGAGGATGAGGAGAAAACTTCGTTCATCACGGATTGAGGTATTTTCCTTTACACCAAAATGCCATTCGATTTAAAAAAATGCAAGGGCCATGTACCAATGCATGATGAACCACGTCTTCGAGGTTCAAATAGGACGGAACCTAGAACTCTACGTCGATGACATGTTGGTCAAGTCGAAGAAGCCAACAGATCACGTTGCAAACCACCTGGAGATATTTGCATAGATCTGGCGATACAACCTTCGGCTAAACCCTGCCAAATGTACCTTCAGGGTTCGGTCGGGGAAGTTCCTCGGTTTCTGGTCGGAGAAGTTCCTCGGTTTCATACTGATGAATCGAGGCCAACCCCGACAAGATCACTGCCATCATCACGATGAAGGAGCCCTCAACTCTTAGAGAGCTCCAGAGGCTAAACAGAAGGATAGCAGCCTTGTGACAGTTCTTGTCTAAATCAGCCGAAAGGTCATTGCCTTTCTTCAAGGTGTTGATAAAGGCGATAGCCTGCGTATCAAATGGCAGGAAGGTCATCGAATGGGATACAGATTGCAAAAAAGCTTTCTCTAAGTTGTAGGAGTACATTTGCACCCCACTGCTCCTAACCAAGCTAAATAAAGATGATTAGCTCATCATCTACCTGGCCGACATCGAGGAGGCCGTAAGTTCGGTGCTCATCAAAGAAGACGCAGGGATACAATGGCCAATCTACTACGTCAGTCAGGTTCTCCGAGGTGTGGAGGTCAACTATTCGAGGATCGAAAAGATGGCTTTCGCACTGGTCCAATCCACAAGGAGGCTGTGACCTATTTCCAAGCGCACCCCATCTTGGTCCTCACCGACACTCCCCTAGAGCAGACCCTAAAGAGGCTCGACCGTTCAGGAAGAATGACGAAATGGGAGTTCGAACTAAGCGAATTCGACATCCAGTTTAAATCAAGGATTGTCATCAAAGGGCGGGCTCTCGCCGACTTTATCGTCGAACTCACCTACAACGATGGCCCCCCGAGAAGAGGTATATGCAACTAGCACACTACCTGAGGCTACCCCCTCATCCTCAACAAGCATCAACCCACCAAGCAGAGCGAAAGACGCAATTGAATACGAGGGAACCTGGATCGTACAAGTCGATGGTTTGGCCACACAAGCGGGAAGTGGGGCCGGAATAATCGTCCAAACATCAAAGGGTGATATACTCGAATACGCCCTTCGCTATGATTTCCAAATCACTAATAATGGTGTAGAAAATGAAGTGGTCATCAACGCACTCCGACTGGCTCGAGCCCTAGGGGCGAGAGTGGTCCAACTACTCAGTGACTCCAGCCTCGTCATCCACCAACTGAACGGGACGCGAGGACTCGATGCAAAACTATATGCAAATCACCAAAGTAGAACTTGCCAAGTTCGCATGCGTAGAAGTCGATCATGTGCCAAGGTCGAAGAATCACCGAGCCGATGCCTTGTCGATTACATCCTCCTCCCCCTCGGGATTTCGTCGGACCATGTAAGTACAACATCTGCTCCATCCCCGAGAGCAGGCATAAGAGCTGCTAAGCCTCGACCAAGAGATCACTTGGATGGACCCGATAATCTGTTACCTAAACACGAAAGAGAAGCTGACCGGCCCAGTGGAAGCATGAAAGGTAGAACGGAGGTCTACCAATTCGTCTTACTAGATGGTTCATTTACAAAAGACGATTGTCACAGCCTGATTCGCCATATACGATGAACTACATGTGTATCGTCTCCATATACGTGTAGAAGGCTGTCAGGTGTTGCTATAATACGCTATGAGCGTAAGGGTAGCTAGTGGCAATCATGTAATTCCCTAGGTTGAGTAAGGGCATTTTGGTCATTTGGTATAGGTGATGGGTTTAGTGTACAAGCATGAATAGTGAGATGATGCATGGATATATGTGAGTGGGTGTGTAGGATGGGTGTGGAGGGACTAGTGTGAAAGGCCATAGGGTCAATGGCATGCTTGTAAATTTTTGGAAAGGTGAGTGGCAAAATGGTCATTTGACTAAATGAGCGGTGTGTGTGTAAAGTAAAGAGGTGTATTCATAAGGTAATGGAAAATGGTAAATATTTAGAAGTAGATGGGCATTTGGGGAAGGGCATAATGGTCATTTAATAAATAGATGGCTTCTTGAAGAAGCCAAGAAAACTCTAGAAGAGAGAAAGCTTCTCTCCTTTTCCTTTCTTTTCATTTTCTCATCCTTATCCCCTCTCCCTCACTTCCCCTCCACCCCAATTTCGTTCTCTTCTCCTCCCCCTCTCAATTAGCTGAAATCTCATCCAAAAAAAAGAAAGAGGGAGAAAGAAAGGAAGGAAGGAAGGAGAAATAGAAGGGGGGAAAGAGAGAAAGAGGAAGCAAATGAAAACCAAGGAAAGGAGAGGAAGAGGAAGAAGAAGGAGAAGGAGAGAAGCTCACATCATCTTGGAGAGAGGTAGGATTCCCATCTCCACCTTGTATTTTATTTCCATGCATGTTTCCTTGTGATTTAACTTATCTTTTATGTTCATGGATCTGTTCTGAAATTTCCAGCAGTTAAGCCTCTGTTAAAATGTGTATATCTCATAACCAAGATCAAAATAGAATTTGAAAAACATATATTCATGTAGCTCACAAAATCCTACCCCAAAATCATATAAAATTTAACTTATTTTCAATTCAGTAAGTAGGAGCAAAAATTCAATCTACTCAACATGTCTAAATGTCTTTCAGACTGGACACAGTTCAGGAAAAAGAGCTCAGTCTCTGCACACTCTATGTAATTTTGTATTCTTGGTCTCGTTGTAAAGTTAACAACTTTTCCTACAATTTTGTCTCGGTGCATATTTTCGTTATTCGAACTAAAATATAACTTAAAACAGAAATCTTTACAGCCCTCAGAATCTGTCAGAAAAATAGATTTGATAGGCTTAACCAAAAAATTCACCATAAATCATATATTTCATATCTTTGCATGAAATTTTATATGTAATTCTACAACTACTAGATCTACAACTTTCATTTAATAAGTTATGTCAAATTCTCAACGAAAACTGATGATATATGGCCAATTGTTGTGACTTTTTGCAATTTCCAGCAAGCTGAAATGTTTAAGAGATGCTATAACTATGAGTTGATGCTAAATTTTCCTCTATTATGTATGTGCATTGTTGTTACTGTAATACCCTGATAGCTACTGCACAAGTACTAGAGGGGGGTGAATAGTACTTTAAAATAATCAAGAGTAATTATTCCTAATTATCGTACAAACTCAACCAACAATGCGGAATGAAAATATGACAACAAAGAAAGAAGCAATGCAAACAAACGATATAACGGGTTCGGATCCACCCAAGTCTCCCCGACTTGTTCCCGGTGATCCTACGTCCCAAACACCCGGATCCCCTACGGCTACTTGAGTTAGAAACCACTAACCCAAGTTTTGCACTATGAAATTCTTGTAGAAAACCTCTACAAGATCAAATCATACACAAATTGAAATTTGACTCCCACAAACCGGGATCACACACTTCTCTCACAACGGAGAGAAAAACTGAAATAGCAATGTAAATGAAACAATGAAATGCTTACCAACAAAATCATATTCCTTGAGTAAACTTACGATTTTAGGGCAAGGAAGATTTTGAAGGAGAAGAAGTCACCAAACCCTAGCTCCAAGAAGATGAACAGCGATCGAAGGCTAGGATGGAGTTGGTGACCTTGAATCAAGCTCTTGGCTTGAATGGCTCACAATCAATAAGAATCTCTCTTGAGGAATAAGAGTGAGGGAGAGATTCTTGTGAAGAGAGGGAGCTTGGAAATAGGAATTAAATGCTCTCTCTTTGATCTCTAAAACTCAATAATGGCATCTTTGAATGATATGAAGAAGCATCTCAAGATTATATAGGATGGAGAAGAGCGAGATGGAAAATTCGTGCAATTAATGCTCCAACGGATCTATTTCTGAAGCAGTCTAATCGGTCTAAGAAGGATCACTGACCGATTAGTTTTGCAACTAATCAGTCGGTGATTCTTCTTGGACCGACTAAATGGTTCACAGCCAATAAGATGAATTTCAGGAGTTAGAACTAGTCGGTCTAAGAAGACTTGCCAACCGACTAGTTTGACAACTAATCGGTCGGTGAGTGTTCTTTGACCGACTAAGAGTTGAAATACAATATGCTGAATTCAAAGAGAGCTAGTCGGTCTAAGAACAAATTCCAACCGACTAGTTTCATAACTAGTCGGTCGATGAATGTTCTTGGATCGACTAACTGTAAACAGTAGCTCAGGCTGAAAAGTGAAAGCATAACTAGTCGGTCAAAGAAGGATTCCTAACCGACTAGTTTGACAACTAGTCGGTCGGTGAACCTTCTTGGACCGACTAATTAGTCAACAGTGAAGATGCTGAATTGAGCAAGGAGATCTAGTCGGTTTAAGAAGGATTCTTAACCGACTAGATGACAATCTAGTCGGTTGGTCCTTCTTGAACCAACTAAGATGCACTAGAAGCCGCAAAATGAAGCGTGAAGCTTCGGGAAAGTTTCTATGGGCTTCTAAGATAATCCTAGCTCTAAGATATGAGCGTTAAGAAGATTATAATGTAAGACCTACTCAAGGCTTAACATTCTACGAAAAGAAGCTAGAAGACTATAAAATAAACTAGACGAACCGTCTTCAAAGCTTCAATCCGAATCTCTTGACTTCAATAATGCTCCTAGAGCTTCAATGAAGCTTCAGGCACACGATCACGTGCTTTGAGAAGTCTTGAGACGTCGCTTATGATGTACGTAGAATTTTGGCGACGATCTCCGTAACTGCGCTCACAAAGAGTTAGTTCACGATATTTATGTTTGTTCATCATCAAAACCAAATCTGGGGAATCAATACTCAACAGTTACTTGAAGTAGGAGTTCATTGTGGTATTTGCTCTTGGGTTTACTCATGTTATAATGGCCATGTTAATGACTCTGTCATGTATTCGATGAAATGCCTCAATGAAGGCAATATCCGGTAATTTGAGAAATGTGCATGTGTTAGCGTTGGCCTCGAGCCACTTGATGATTGGTGAAGTTATAGGCTTGAATGGCATGGATACATGGTATTTGTGAAAGGATGATGCGGTGTGATAGATGGCATGTCATGTGAGTACATGACCCTATGTCTAGAGATGGATATCTAATGTGATATATGCACCAATGCCATCATGATCCCTAACATGTCACATATGATGTTAATTTATAAAATTTAATATGTCTTAATCCTCTCTAAGAGGGTGAGTTAGCAAGACCTGGGTTTTGGTGGAAAGGCTGAGTAAATGATGGATATAAGGTCTGGACCCTGGAGACTGGAAATATGATGTGTGGTTATTCCCACTCGCCCTTATCGGGAGTGGAGGGGACTTGGGGGGCTGTGATGATGTGGTTTGGTTGTGGAGATGGATATGTGGAGATCCTCACCCCTACTAGGGACGGGGAGCTGAGAAGTCAGGTGTCGTACAGTGCCCGTGTCCACTGTGCCGTGTGCGTTTTCACCCCACTCTTGGGGGTGAAGTCCAGATCCTTATATTCATAATTTACCCTGGTTTTTAATAACAAAATGGATAAATGAGCTCCTAATTTATTGAATAAGCTTACCAATAAGCTTGTGGCACTAGCCTGGCTTGAGACTCTTGTAGCCCTTGACAGTTATAGTTGGTTGTGATACGTGTGGCTTGACTCTTAGCACCTTGTGTAGTTCCTTCTTGGCCTATGCCTGGTCGTTTTTCACTTTTGATTCCTTTACTTTATATATGATTCATAGTACTAACTCTGTTTTGCAGCAACACACCAGTTCGGCAGGTAAGTTTTCCTACTTTTACCTTACCATTATATTCCCATGTCTCTCCTCGCATGCTATAGTACTGCACTTCATATTCCATGCATAGTAGCTCATGCATGTAGATGGTATACTACATGGAGTTGGAATATCCTACTAGGACAAGAATTGACGTGCCCCCGTTGACTTTTCAGGTGCTGGCTCTTGGAGTTGGCAGTAGGTGGAGCAGAGGAGTCTAGTGGCAGAGTTGAGAGTGTGGGGTAGAGTGAGGAGATGTGATAGAGAGTTGTTGTACTTGGTGTTTTACTTGTGGGGTAGAACTGAGATGGTGTAACAACTATTGTAGTATGTACATGTGGATGATGTTTTTTTAGTGTTGTGCTCTGGTTGGTGTTGTTGTTAGTCTGTGTTGTTCTTTGGTTATTTGTTGTCTGTGGTCGGGAACTTCACAGGTGCTAACCTAGCAGTGCGCAGTGGCCTGCCGTTTTCCTTGTATTTTTTCCTCTTTTTTCTTTAGTAACACTCGCTACTCTGGGAGAACCTGGGACGGATTCGTACTTTCTGGGTATCTTGGGTAGCGGGGCGTTGCAATTGGTGGCCCCATGCTGGTCACCGTACTGCGACTGTGTAAGGATGTTACGGGTGATGTTCCTTGAGATAGGAATTAATTCTTAAGGTGGGTAGTGTCTAGCCTTAGGACAGAGTCCTAATGCTAAGAGTTCGAGGTATAGAGTTATCTGGGGGTCGTTCTAGATTCTTGGTTCGAGATCGGTATAGGCATACAATTATGGTATGGCTATTGACTTGTGAAGTTGTATGATATCCTTGTGTTTGATGTATGGTATATTCATGTGCAAGCTACGTTAAGGATACGTACATGGATGCTTAATGTAATGTATAATCTATTGACTATCTATGTGTGTGTGTGTGTGTGTGTGTGTGTGTGTGTGTGTGTGTGTGTGTGTGTGTGTGTGTGTGTGTGTTAAGATTTGTGTGGCATCTAGCTATGTATAGAGCCGGTGGATCCATGTGTGGCCCTTATATCCCACTTCTGTAGACGTGGGTATACGAGATGTGAAGTGTCGTTAGTGATGTAACTTTTTGCTTGAATATTGATTGACTATGAAGATATATATTGTCCTATATGGTTGAATGACAATATGAGGTGTTAGGTGGTGTATACATATGTGGTATTGATCTTATATGTAAGGCATATTAATACCTGATTGATACCTCTTACTGATGAATAATGGGTATAGTTACGTTGTACTTGGTATTGATGTGGGGGAATCGAGGCTGTTTTCCTACTAGGATGTGAGTGTGATGGCATGGTTGAGGGTTCTTGTTTAGATATGCGTACTGATTATGAGTGGTACATGGGAGTGTATGTTTATGGTGATAGACGGATATGTCTATGATGAGTCATATAAGTGTACAGCGAGAGAGAGAGAGAGAGAGAGATATGTATATATATATATATATATATATATATATATATATATATATATATATATATATAATGGATAAAATTTTTCTCTCTCTCTCGTTTTAGAGTGAGAAGCTTCGGGGCTGAGGCGATCTGTGGGGGATTTTCGCCGACCGCCTTGCGGCGGGCGCCGGATCCGCACTGATAGCAGGAGTCGTTGCGAAGGAGATCTCTTGACCGTCGAGGAAATTTGATCGGGATTTTCTCGTCGTTTTCTCAGATCCACGGCGGTTTTCTAGCTTGGATCTCGGTGCTGAATCTCATATCCACGACAGGGAAGACGGATCTATTTGTGCCGAACCTCAGATCCACGGCGGTGACGACGATTCCAGCTTGGATCCCTGCTTGTTTCTTTATCGATGAATCAAGATCTCCTCCTGAGATCTTGATTCGGGTGAGATTCTATTCGCTCTGGTATTAAATTCCTTGTTCGTTTATTGTTCCTTGATCCGTTTGCTGTTTGTGGTGGTGTTTGACGAGGTGACGAAGGAACAGATCGGCATCCTATTCATCACTAGAAGCATCGATCTGGGAGAGACTTGGTGGCTATTCGCTGATTCTCTTGGAGGCGATCTCTTCTGCTCGATCTTTAGTGACGAATCACGATCTCCTACTGAGATCTTGATTCGGGGGTGAGATTCTTCACTTTACGGATCTCACTTTTCTATATCGATTCTTGCTCTTTAAGTCGCCCTTGGTTGTTGTCGTTCTTGTCAAGGTTTCGAAGGAGCTGGTCTACATCCTTTCGACTGGGAGCCTTTTGCTACGGAGCGGAGGTTGACTGGATCTAAGAGCATTCATCTGTTCTTGCTTGCAAACCATTGACGAACCTTGATCTCCTCCTGAGATTAGGTTCGGTGGTAAGATTCCTAAACTTTGGTTTGTTGATCCTTATTACCTCTTGTATCCGTTTTGATCTGAATATTTGGTGGCTGCTGTGTGGTGACGGAGCACCATGGTTCCTGCTACTAGGAAGGAGGCTGATGATACAGGGTGGAAGGAGGTTGGCAGGAAGGCAAGCAATAATCGGGGAGTCAATGCAAATCATGCTAGAAGGCCTTACAATAAAAATGATGCAAACAAGATGCTCGAGCGCAGGGCTCAGAGACCTAAAATCCAATTAAAGATTAATGTCAATGCAGAGAAGCGATCGTGGTCGGACATCTGTATGAATACATGCAAGTTAGTGGATTCTCGGGAGATGATGTTTATACCACCAACTACGGGGGAAGATGGGGTGGCTGTGGCTATTCTGTCGGAGGGGATGATGGCGGAGGTCACTGAAGGATGGGAGAACACCCTGGTGGGCTACTGATCGCTTCACAATGTAACCCAAAAAAGAGCGACCGTGTAGTTTTACCGCAAGCGCACGGTGTAGCGACGAGCGAGTTATCGAACACAGGGAGGACGAATGACGGTGTCTTCTCGTAACAACCTGGCTATAAGAACAGAAAAGATGGAATTTGCCTTTTGGTGATCCTGTCACGATCGTCAGACAAAGTATGGAATATAGAATCAAATAAAAGACGCCTAGGGAATGGGGAATCCCCGCTACTCACCGTATCTCGTCAATGTGATTCATTGGTATCACAATTGCTAGGGTAGAATCTCGGATGAACTAGTTGCAACTGAATGTAAAACCTAGCTCACGCTCTCGCGCTGTTGCCGGTCTATAGCTACCCTAGGGTTGGATCCAATCTCTTGCAAACCCTAGCCTAGACAAGCTAGCATTAGGATCAACATCATCGTTCAATCGCGCCCCGAGCCCACTCTCGTGCAAACTCGGGCCACGACCTAGGTTGGGATAGTTCTTGCCCGTCCAATCTCTTGCAAACGGGTATCGGCATGGAATTGCAACCGAGAACCCTAGTATCGGTCCAATCTCTTGCAAACCGATCCTACGGAAACTCAATTTCAACCCAATTCGGATTTCTAGGGTTTCCTATCGAATTGGGATCCAATCTCTTGCAAATCCCGATCGATATGAACACATAGCTATCCGTGTTAAATCGATCCCAAACTAACCCTAATAGCAATTCTAGCAATATTTCTACCAAGTCATCACAAATCAGAAATTGGGCTCGTAGGGTTCATCCCCACGCCCCAAGACGTTAGGACTACTCACAATTCATAGCACAAATACAGAAATAATCAATGGAATTATCAAGAGAATTCATCACAATATTCAAATAAGCAATAAAAATAGTATTTTTAAAGGAGAGAGAGACAAACCAATAGAGTTCTCCAAGAATCTAACAAAAATCAACTTTTCTCTCCTCTCCAATCAAAAGAATCAAAAGCTAAAAGTTAATCTAAAAAGCTGCAAAAAGTAAAGGGAAAAGCTCCCTAACCTAGGTTAAAAACTGGGGTTAAATACCCCCCAAAATCGTCCAAAAACTGTGACCAAAATGCCCCTGCGCAGCCTGAAAATCGCAATTTACGCTACAGGCAGCGCGGCTCACTCGGCTGAGTGACAAAAGTCGCTCGGCCGAGTAAGAAACCCTGAAAATTTCCAGTAAGTCTGGGTCTTCGGGGGTCTTCACTTCGGGGGTCGCTCGGCCAAGTGAGTTGTAGTCACTCGGCCGATGGCTTCTATACACTCGGGCGGTCGGCATTTTCCACTCGGTCGAGTGGGTCTTCTGAAGCTCAGGCAGACGAAAAACAGTAAGTCGGCTCTTTTGGATGGGCGTCGTCTGAGTGCCACTCGGGCGGACGGGGTCTCGTCACTCGGTCGATGTGGCTTCTGATGATCGGCCGAGTGCACATATGGAGCATGTCTGATCTGGTCGGCCGAGCGGGGTCTCGCTGGTCGGCCGAGTGACTCCTTCACTCGGCCGAGTGAGACACCAAAAATGCCATTTCAGCTTGTTTTTTCCTCCTCGTTGCTCCTGCGACATTCTTTCTTCTTCCGCTCCTCTCCAATGGCAAAATACCCCTCGGGGAGGTCGTCGGTGACACTCTGGAGTAGGCGTATCTCGGGATCACTCCAAATCGCTCCAAATCACCTGAAATACGACAAAAACAACAAATCGTGAAAAGTATCGCAATATCGTCGATATATCGTGAAAACATGATTTGAGCGATCTAAATGGCATGCAAACATGCGGGAAAAAAGTGTAAAATATGGAGTGATCAAAATCCCCCAAGCTTACCTCTTACTCGTCCTCGAGGAAGATAAGTAAAAGGCGAACCTGGTGGATTTCGAAAACGAAAACGGCGGAAAAATGGAAAACTAAAAACGAAGAAGAAAGAAGAAAGCGAATAGGGAAGCTGCTAGATCATTTTTCTCAGGACGTGGGTTTTGCTTACTCATATTGCATGCACCGAATGTAAAACACTTGTCGAAGAATTTTATTTCGATATCATAGTATAATGGTGCAAATAGAAATAGAAAACCCAAGAATATTGATATATCATGAAAAACGGAATAATTTTAGAATTAACATTGTCTGAATCATTTAAAGCGGTATACAATATCACAGATTACACACTTTTCAATTGAATGCTTTCTATGATGAGTATAAGAATATCACGCAATAGAATAGAAAGAATAAAAAAGTATGGACTTCATGAAATGAGTGTTAGGCATAGATTTCTGGATTTCGTGAAGCTAAAAATAATCTCACCGAGTATAGAATATTACTTAGCCTAGGTTGTCGTGCAACGTCAAGTAGTCACTCTCTCACACTTCATTGGATTCTCTCCTCCAAGCTTATCTATAAGCGTGGTGGCATAAAAAAAATATTTACATCCCCTTTTTTATGAAGCTCCAAAGGTAATAAAAACAAAAAGAGGGAAAGAAAGAGAGAACATGAGATGAGATCTTTTATTGAGGTTCTTTTCTCTTTTTCTTTTCTTTTTCTTTTCTTTTTCTCTTCTTTTTCTCTTCTTTTTCTCTTTTTTTTTCTCTTTTTTTTTTCAAATAGCATATATACACAATGATCCCAATCAAAGAGGAATGAGGATATACAAGAATTTTTCTTTTTCTTTGTTTTTGGGAAATTTGGAGCTAGGAATTAATAGCGGGGGAAATGCCATATATTAGAATCGCTAAGGGGAGATTCACCAATGATTTTAAAATAGAGAAATGATGTTCAAGATATGTGGAGAAAGAAATAAATATGTCTCTCAGTTCACTCTATAAGACGTGCACAACAACTTCAGCAGGGTAATCTAATCTACTCAGTTTCGATCACAAAAAAGCTAACTAATCCAGATTTATCATAGCTAACATCATTCAATCATCTTGAAGCGAAGTGTACAAATCATGCAAATAGAAGTGATATAGGAAAAGAAAACGGTACTCCAAATATAAGCATCCAATGCGTGAATCTTGGTGTGTTTTCTGCGATAGCATACATATGAATATTCAGACTCAGCTAATAATAAAATTTCATCCATTTTCATGCGGAAAAAGTGTGGGTTACTATCTCTAAATGCAAGGCAAATCACAGCATATGATATCAGAAATAAAATCTAAGACATGACAAATATAGCATGCATATATAGAGAAAGTTAACGCCACGTAATCATCATCACAGAAAAGTCATCTCCAGCATGAGATGAAAAAGAAATAAAGATAAAGGGAAAATGAAACTAATTAAAATGCAGCACACAGAGAAAATAAGAAAAACGTGATGCATGGTAAAAAGAAGAAAAAATGATGAAAATGAGTGCAAATGCGGAAAATGGCGTGAAAAACTAAAAATAAAGGTGGTAAATCAAAAAGAACATGAGAACTCACTCCCCCAAGCTAAAGTGCACAGTGTCCTCAATGTGCGAAGTGTGGCACACCGAGAGACGAGTAAAGTGAGGGGAAGGTGAGGATGCATGCATGGTGAAAAAAGAAAATAAAATAACAAAAGAAAAATAAGAAATAAAAATATGATGCGGACATGATGCATGCAGATAGTGGAGTGAATACGATATAAAAGTGTGACACCTAAAACTCTCCCTCTTTCCCAAAAATGATATATAAATATATGAGCAAAATGTGTATCCAGAACAGTGAGGGGAGGGGGGTGGGCAAAAGTCATCAGGACCCAGCAGAGACGGGCAGCACGACGGCAAAAAGATCGATGGCATCAAGGGTGTCTAAGAGGGCGGGGCTGCGCCGTCTTCGTCCTGAGGTGGAGGAGGAGGAGGTGGTGGTGGTGGAACAGACTGCTGAGTGGGTGTGGGTGTGGGTGTGGTAGCAGGCTGGGTGGGTGTAGGAGTAGGTGTGTGTACGGGTGTAGGGGTAGGAACCTGCTGTGTGGGTGTGGGTGTGGGTACGCGGGGAGCCGGTCGAGGATCTGAGTAAGGCAATAGTGAATGCCCGGTAGTAGGTCGAAACGGCTGGCCATGGTGGTGACGGTGGCAGACATGGTCCTAAGGTCACCTCTGATGGCACTCACCGCCCCCTCGAGAGCACGAATGCTCAGAAGTACAGTGTCGGGGGGAGGTGGTGCAGAGGGACGGACCTGTCGGTGCTGTGCAGGACGAGGCTGGCGTACTCGGGTGGCGTAGGTGATGGGCTCAGTAGGCATGTGGAGGTAGGGTGCTGTGCTCACAAGTGTGGGCCTAGCCTCAGGGCGAGGCTGGGATGCAGACAGGCATGAAGTGGAAGCAACAGCAGCGGAAGTGGAGTATAAGAGTGGCGACGAGGCGGCCAGAGAGGTAGGTGACACAGAAGTGAAGACAGACGTCACCACACTCTCAGAAAGTACGGCTGTGGTGGGGACAGAAGTGACTACCGCTGGGGAGGAAGTGTGTGGTCCGAAAGGCGAAATCCCAGCGGAGATCATGCTAGCCATGGTCTCCACGACCGCAGCAAAAGAGGGCTCTCCACTCTCGACAAATGTAGGTGGGCGCTCGGGAAGTGCAGAGCATAGAGGCTCAACGGACAGAGGGCCAGCAGGAGTGGTGGTAGTGGCAGGGGTGGTAGTGTCGGTGGGCGTGGTGGTAGTGGCAGGGACAGTGGTGGCAGCAGGCGTGGTGGTGGTGGGCTCAGCAAGTGTGCTCCTGACACTGGCAGAAGTGGAGACAGAAGTGTCAGGAGAGGTAGAAAGTGCAGGGACAGGCTAAGGGGCCACGGGGTCAACGGGCGCAGCTGGGTCAGCGGGTGCAGCGTGGGTAGCGTGGGCAGCGTGGGCCTGCTCGGCCTCCTCGGCCTCGAGCACGTATGCGGCGGGAATCAGAAGATCCATCGCCGGGAGCCAGTCCACCTGGGCCAGTGCAATCTGTGTCCGAGCTGGGCTCGAAAGAATCATGTAATCGGCACCGTAGGGGCCGTGTAGCCAGACCCAGTGCCGCTCACCGTGCGGACGAAGTATCTTCATCCGGGCCATAACGTCTATGGACAATGAAGTGGGCCCCGGAGAACGACGCAAATCGGCCGGAAGGTCCTCGTCGGTCATCAAGGTGAGCAGGGTGATCAGACCGCCGCAGCATATTGGTGAGCGAGCGCCCACCGATACGATGATGCGGTCTAAAAACCAGCTCGCGATATCAATCACGACAGCGGGGACCAACTCGTCACTGTCCCTAGCTAGAACTCTGGGACGCGTCATCGCATAGAGCATATAAAGCTCTGGCGTGGACATCGTCCCAGGCTCATCCTCGCCAAAAAGGTAGTCGCCATAAGGTGCTGAGCTATGCGGAGGCAGGGATGGACGATGGCCGAGGCCTTGGCCCTACTAGGGTCAAAGGCAGCAGGAAGACCCGTGATCCGGGCCCAGAAGGCGCCGGAATCGAACGAAGGTGGGGAATGTGAGTGGGGGCGTAACCACGGTCGGCCCCGGGGACATCGGGCCATGAGAAGAATGCTCTCATCATACCGAGAGTGACCTGGCACTCCCGGTCCATGAACCTAAACGAGCATCCCTCGTCGGTCCGGGCGATGCAACTAAGGACCTCAAGTGTCGGACGGAGAAACGTGTCCGCCGACACCTGGAAGAAAGCTCGCCAGCCCACGTTGTCATACAACGTGAGCATCCCCTCGAGTACCCCCAGGCGTCCTAGGTCTGCAAGGTGTGCGAACCTGGAGGGTACGATCGAGCGCTGGGAAATGCGCTCGAAGACGACACGGTGTGCGTCATCTCGGAACGTAATCCCGAGCGGCCCAACAAGTGGAGCCGGTGGCGGTGGTACGGGCTGTGGGATGGCAGGGAGTGGCTGTGCGGGGTGTGCGGGCGCTGCAGGCTGTGCGGGGTGTGCGGGGCCTGCAGGCTGTGCTGGATGAACGGGGTGTGGTGGAGTAGGCGGAGGAGAGTCCTCCACCTCATGGGAGGTGCCGGCATCATCCGATCGCTTCCGCTTGGCGGAAGCTCTCCTCGACCTCGGCCGTGTCCGGGGCGGCATATGGCCCCCGGGAGCTCACCAAATAAGTGAAAAAAAAAACGCGGCGTGCGTAAAATAAAGGAAAGAGTATACCGCGACACGCCGCGAGAGCAGAGTAATGGAAGCGTGCGAAGACAACGCCTCCACGTAGCCTAAAACAGTCCCTGGAAGCTCCCCTGGGCTCCCCTAAGCTCCCCAAATTTACCTACGCATAAAACGAAGAGATTAGCGTTAATATTCAAAACGTATGGGGGGGTTAGGGGTAGAATAGATAGAAATTGAATTTAATTTGGGTTTGGGGTTCGTTAGACACATGGATCGTCAAAAAATACGAGAGAGAGGAGAAAACAGGGCGAATAAGGCGTTACCGGAGTTGGCCGGAGGCGTGGCCGCCGGCGGCGACTCGGGCGAGGGGCGACGGCGTTCGACCGGAGTTAGGTGGCCGAGCGCCGGCGCGGGGTCGGTGATCGGGCGAGCGTGGGGGGAAATCGGGGCCGAGGGAGTCGAAGGGTCGGGCGCTGTGGATTTTAACTCGTTTCGAAAAACGCCCCCCCCCCCCTTTTATAGAAAAAGTTACGACTCGGCCGAGTGACTAAGTCGCTCGGCCGAGTGAACTCAAAGGAATTACTTGGAAAATTCACCCCCGCTAATGACTCGACTGAGTGTCCTTGCCATCCTCGGCCGAGTGGAGTAAGTCCATTCGGCCGAGTGGCTCAAGCTACTCGGCAAGACTCGCCCTAGGAGCGTATCAGTTCTACTCGGCTGAGTGAAGATATATACTCGACCGAGTGGCAATTATACTGAAATCAAGAAAAGAAATAGAGAGTTGGGTACAGCAGACTTCCCTCGTTCGTGAGCCGCTCGGGCGGACGAACTTGTGTTCTCGGCCGAGTGACTAGTATACTCGGCCGAGTGAACCCTGTTTTCTGCTGTTTGGCTTCGTTTGGGCTCTAAACTCTGTTTTTCTTCCTCCAGTCGATCTCATCTTCCTCCTAAGCATTGAGCACATTCCTGGAGCACTCCTCGTCGCCTCGTTCATCCTCCTCATGATGGATTTCTCTATCTCCTCTCCTGTCAAGAAAAATAGGACCCGTTATCACAAAATTTTTGGGCGAACGACTCAAAACACTAATAATTTCTAAAACAAAAATAAAGAAAAAGTAAAAATAAAGCGATAACCGTCGGGTTGCCTCCTGACAAGCGCTCGTTTAAGGTCGTGAGCTCGACCCCCTTTGATTTTCAATTAATGCGGGATATTTGGTGCATAGGAGATGCACCCGTCAAATTTTCCGGGGAGAACGCTTGGATTCGGAAGTTGCGGCGGCGTGTTCTCCCTCGGTGGTCTCTCGTCTCGAATAGTGTTGGGGGGTGGCTCCCCCAAGCTAGCGCTTGCTCCGGTCCTCGGCTTCACTGGTGACGCCGATTTCCGTATCGGCGGAGCTTTCTTCGGAGACTTCAGTTTTGAGAGCTTGCAAAGCTCTCGAATCCTTGCGACATCAGCGTCGCCTTCATCAATTTCAATGGAGAAGTCGGGGGAATGCTCAATCTTCTCTTCTTGGTCCAAATCCGGCTCCTCCTCAAAATCTTCATTGAATAGAGCGCCTATCGAATGGTGGATCGCCTCCTCAATAACCTCGTCAAGGAGGTTCGAAAGATCATCCGGTCGTCCCTTAAGCAGATATGTTTTATTGATTTCTCCCCTTGGGACTCCCTCAGAATAATGCTTGAGCCTCTGACCGTTTACTTTGAATGTGGCTCCGTCCTTGCTTTCTAACTCGAAAGCCCCTCCCGGTTGTATGTGCTTGATGGTGAAAGGTCCGAACCAACGTGACCTCAACTTACCGGGAAATAGTCGGAGCCGAGAGTTATATAGCAAGACCTTGTCTCCTACTTTGAAGTCTGTAACGGTTATGCGCGCATCGTGGAGAATCTTGGTCCTTTCTTTGTAAATTCTTGAGCTCTCGTAGGCGTCTCTCCTTATCTCATCAAGCTCGTTGATGTCTAAAAGTCACCTCACCACTGCACTCTTGTAATCATAATTAAGGGTCTTGATGGCCCAATATGCGCGGTGTTCCAACTCTACCGGCAAGTGGCAAGCTTTCCCATAAACAAGTCGGAATGGTGTGGTGCCGATGGGAGTGCGGAAGGCCGTGCGATATGCCCATAGAGCATCGTTTAACTTCATCGACCAATCCTTTCTAGATCGATCCACGGTCTTCTCAAGAATTTGCTTGATCTCTCTATTCGAGACCTCCACTTGGCCACTTGTCTGGGGGTGATACGCCATGCCAACTCTATGATTTACCCCGTACTTTTTCAGCATGGCTTCAAACTTATTTTCTATGAAATGGCTCCCCCGTCGCTTATCAAAGTACGAGGCACTCCGAAGCGTGGGAAGATGTTCTGCTTGAAGAACTTAGAGACTACCCTTGCATCATTAGTAGGGGTAGCGATTGCTTCTACCCATTTAGAGACGTAGTCAACGGCTAATAGGATGTATTTGTTACCATTGCTCGACGGAAATGGTCCCATGAAGTCCACTCCCCAACAATCAAAAAGCTCAATTTCTTGGATGGGCCTCATTGGCATCTCATTTCGTTTGGAGATATTCCCGGTCCGTTGGCATCTATCGCACCCCTTTATAAAGTCATGGGTGTCTCTAAACATTGTTGGCCAGAAGAATCCGCTTTGCAAAATCTTGGCGGTTGTCTTAGAGGCGGCATGATGTCCCCCGCATGGCATACCATGGCAATGCAAAATGATAGACGTTGCCTCCTCTTTAGAAACACACCTCCGAATAACGCTATCTTTGCATATCTTGAAGAGGTATGGATCTTCCCAAAAATAGCTACGGACCTCATGCAAAAATTTCCTCTTTTGGTGCGTGGGCATCCCATGCGGTTTAATTCCACAAGCCAAGTAATTGACGAAGTCTGCGTACCAAGGTACTTCTCCGGTCCTTACGGCGTATAGCCTCTCATCCACGAATGTGTCGTCGATAGGCAAACTCTCGTCCTCCTTGTCGCGAATAAGCCTAGACAAATGGTCCGCCATAACATTGTCCGTACCTTTTTTGTCTCTGATCTCCAAATCGAACTCTTGCAACAAGAGTATCCACCTAATTAACCGAGGCTTGGCTTCCTTCTTGTTTAAAAGATATTTCAACGCCGCATGGTTGGTGTGGACAATCACCTTGGAACCGAGGAGGTAGGAACGAAACTTCTCGATGGAATAGACGACCACAAGAAGCTCTTTTTCGGTAGTTGTATAGTTTTTCTACGCGTCATCCAATGTCTTGCTCGCATAGAATATTTCATGAAGCTTCCTATCTTTCCTTTGTCCCAATACCGCCCCAATGGCTTGGTCGCTAGCATCACACATTAGCTCAAAGGGAAGGCTCCAATCCGGTGATTGTATGATGGGTGCAGAAACTAGCGCTTCCTTCAAGGTATTGAAGGCTTGCAAGCATTCATATGAAAAAATAAAAGGAGTATCTTTAGCAAGCAAGGATGTAAGAGGTCGGGCAATCAAGGCAAAATCCTTGATGAAGCGGCGGTAAAACCCCGCATGACCAAGAAAGCCCCTAATGCCCTTGACGTTAATATGAGGAGGGAGTTTCTCGATTACCTCAATCTTTGCTTTATCTACCTCAATTCCTCTCGAGGAGACAAGGTGCCCGAGAACTATACCTTCTGTGACCATGAAGTGACACTTCTCCCAATTTAGAGTGAGATTGTTTTGTTGGCACCTTTTAAAGACTTTAGCGAGATTGGCCAAACAAGAGTCAAACTCACTTCCATAAACCGAAAAATCATCCATAAAAACTTCCATAATATTTTCAATATAATCGGAAAATATGGATGTCATACACCTCTGAAAGGTGGCGGGAGCATTACAAAGACCAAACGGCATCCTATGGTAGGCATAGGTCCCATAGGGACAAGTAAAAGTGGTCTTTTCTTGGTCATCTTCATGCAAAGGGATTTGGAAGAATCCCGAATACCCATCCAGATAACAAAAGTATTTATGTTTGGCTAGGCGCTCAAGCATTTGATCAATGAAGGGCAATGGGTAATGGTCCTTTCGGGTCGCTTTATTTAGTTTCCTATAATCAATGCACATTCGCCATCCCGTGACGGTGCGTGTAGAAATGGGCTCTCCTTTATCATTTTTTATAACTGTCATCCCCCCTTTCTTGGGGACGACGTGAACAGGGCTAACCCATCTACTGTCAGAGATAGGATAAATAATACCGACGTCAAGCAATTTTAGGATTTCCTTTTTAACCACCTCCTTCATGTTTGGGTTTAACTGCCTTTGAGGCTCTATGGAGGTGGCGTCGGTATCCTCCAAATGGATCCTATGTGTGCAAAGCCTAGGACTTATCCCTTTTAGATCGGAGATAGTGTAGCCAAGGGCATCTTTGTGACTCCTAAGAACGTCTAGGAGTTTTTCAAGTTGATCTTGCGTGAGGTGGGAGTTGACTATCACCAGAAAAGTTAATTTATTACCCAAAAAGGCATGCCTTAGATTCAGTGGTAATTGTTTAAGTTCAACCTCAAGAGGTGCCGCTCCTTCTTCTTCATCAGCTCGTATGAGTTTGGTTTCTTCCTTGTCATCCGAGTTTAGCTCATGTTCAGGTGGCGTGCTCTCATGCGAAGACTCAGACTCACTACTTAGTGAGGACGATGCATCGAAATAGGCTCTCTCCGATTCTGTGCTAGCATCTTCGAAACCTTCACTCTGCTCCGGTTCGTTCCTGGAGTCAAGAAACACATCAGACGATTCATAAAAGCAGGAGTGAGTGTCATAGAGTGCAACTCCCTGATCATCGGTTTGCTCGAAAGATTCTTCAGAAGTATAGTGCTCTTCGACACTTGCTCTGCCATCTTCGAAGTATAACTTGTCGTCTATCACATCAACTCTGACATTGCCCCCGATAGTCCCATCCGGGGAGACTTGATCCATCACAAAACTAGCAAACATTTGTTCGTCGGGGTCCTTGATATCGATAGCAAATGCTCCTGTGGCGTGGTCCTCATCGACAAGCTCCTTAAGGAGGTCTGTGAAGGAGTCATAATCTCCCTGACTGAGTTCCGTTGTCGACATTGCATCCTCCATTCTCCCTGTTAAGATCTTATGCAAAATACGGGGAGGATTTGCAAATAGGGCTGCAAACAGAGTTAGCACAGGATGTAGAAGAAAGTAAAGAAAGAAAGAAAAATAACCGGGTTGTCGATGCCGAACACCGTCAAAATGGCCTCCCCGGCAGCGGCGCCAAAAACTTGATCGCTTCACAATGTAACCCAAAAAAGAGCGACCGTGTAGTTTTACCGCAAGCGCACGGTGTAGCGGCGAGTGGGTTATCAAACACAGGGAGGACGAATGACGGTGTCTTCTCGTAACAACCTGGCTATAAGAACAGAAAAGATGGAATTTGCCTTTTGGCGATCCTGTCACGATCGTCAGACAAAGTATGGAATATAGAATCAAATAAAAGACGCCTAGGGAATGGGGAATCCCCGCTACTCACCGTATCTCGTCAATGTGATTCATTGGTATCACAATTGCTAGGGTAGAATCTCGGATGAACTAGTTGCAACTGAATGTAAAACCTAGCTCACGCTCTCGCGCTGTTGCCGGCCTATAGCTAACCTAGGGTTGGATCCAATCTCTTGCAAACCCTAGCCTAGACAAGCTAGCATTAGGATCAACATCATCGTTCAATCGCGCCACGAGCCCACTCTCGTGCAAACTCGGGCCACGACCTAGGTTGGGATAGTTCTTACCCGTCCAATCTCTTGCAAACGGGTATCGGCATGGAATTGCAACCGAGAACCCTAGTATCGGTCCAATCTCTTGCAAACCGATACTACGGAAACTCAATTTCAACCCAATTCGGATTTCTAGGGTTTCCTATCGAATTGGGATCCAATCTCTTGCAAATCCTGATTGATATGAACACCTAGCTATCCGTGTTAAATCGATCCCAAACTAACCCTAATAGCAATTCTAGCAATATTTCTACCAAGTCATCACAAATCAGAAATTGGGCTCGTAGGGTTCATCCCCACGCCCCAAGACGTTAGGACTACTCACAATTCATAGCACAAATACAGAAATAATCAATGGAATTATCAAGAGAATTCATCACAATATTCAAATAAGCAATAAAAATAGTATTTTTAAAGGAGAGAGAGACAAACCAATAGAGTTCTCCAAGAATCTAACAAAAAACAACTTTTCTCTCCTCTCCAATCAAAAGAATCAAAAGCTAAAAGTTAATCTAAAAAGCTGCAAAAAGTAAAGGGAAAAGCTCCCTAACCTAGGTTAAAAAATGGGGTTAAATACCCCCCAAAATCGTCCAAAAAACTGTGACCAAAATGCCCCTGCGCAGCCTGAAAATCGCAATTTACGCTACAGGCAGCGCGGCTCACTCGGCCGAGTGACAAAAGTCGCTCGGCTGAGTAAGAAACCCTGAAAATTTCCAGTAAGTCTGGGTCTTCGGGGGTCTTCACTTCGGGGGTCGCTCGGCCGAGTGAGTTGGAGTCACTCGACCGATGGCTTCTATACACTCGGGCGGTCGGCATTTTCCACTCGGCTGAGTGGGTCTTCTGAAGCTCAGGCAGACGAAAAACAGTAAGTCGGCTCTTTTGGATGGGCATCGTCTGAGTGCCACTCGGGCGGACGGGGTCTCGTCACTCGGCCGATGTGGCTTCTGATGCTCGGCCGAGTGCACATATGGAGCATGTCCGATCTGGTCGGCCGAGCGGGGTCTCGCTGGTCGGCCGAGTGACTCCTTCACTCGGCCGAGTGAGACACCAAAAATGCCATTTCAGCTTGTTTTTGCCTCCTCGTCGCTCCTGCGACGTTCTTTCTTCTTCCGCTCCTCTCCAATGGCAAAATACCCCTCGGGGAGGTCGTCGGTGACACTCTGGAGTAGGCGTATCTCGTGATCACTCCAAATCGCTCCAAATCACCTGAAATACGACAAAAACAACAAATCGTGAAAAGTATCGCAATATCGTCGATATATCGTGAAAAACATGATTTGAGCGATCTAAATGGCATGCAAACATGCGGGAAAAAAGTGTAAAATATGGAGTGATCAGCTATGTGCTTGGTGACATACCATTCTATGGGCAAATTAAAGCATGGACGTCCAGAGTTTGGAAGACCAGAGGAGAGGTTAGTATATTTTCAAGGGAGAACGGCTTCTTCTTCTTCTTCGGGTTTGGACCGAATGAAGATAGGGATGATGTCCTCTTTGGGGGGCGTGGTTGTTCGATGGGAGATTAGTTGTGTTGCAACAATGGAGCGCAGATGCAGGCTTCTCTCGTGACTTGCTCACTGCAGTTCCTGTGTGGATCCAACTGCCGAACTTACCTCTCAACTTATGGACGAAGCGCATCCTCAGTGCGATAGCTAGCATGATAGGAGTTCCTCTCTGCTTGGACAAGGAGACTGCGAAATTGGAGAGGCTGGCGTATGCGCGATGCTTGGTGGAGGTGAGTGCGGAGAAGCCGTTGCCAAAGACGGTGACTGTTCGGTTGGGTGACATCTCTTCTATAGAGGTAAGTGTGAGATATGAAGGTGAACCCCCTAGGTGTGCTAATTGTATCTGTTTTGGTCATGAGACAAAACAATGTCCTCTGGCATGAGGCGGAGGTAACCCTGTGTAATGAGGGAGATGATGTTGAAGGTAATTGTAAGGAGACGTGGGTTAGAGGGAAGACTATCGTGCTGGGGATGTCCAACGGAGGGGATGTTGTTGTAACAGATAATGGGCGGGGGACTGGCTTTACAAAAAATTGTAATATGGGGCTGCGTGAGCCCAGCGGAGGAGACAAAGATGTAATGAGAAGCTGTAATATGGGGCTGGGGGCCTAATGAAAGGGATGCATGTGATGTTTTGGGGGCGGATGTGCCCAGAGCTAGGAGTGAAGGAAATGTTTATACTAATAGTGAGGAGGGAATAGGGGAAGCAAAATTGTAGAGAGTACGGCAACAGAAGACATGAGAGTCATCAATCATGCTACAAATGTAAAAAGAGACAAGTGTATCAAAGCAGGGGGCGACAGTGATGTAACCTGGGATGACAGGGGAGTGGAGACACCGGGAATGCAGCCGTGTGTGCTCATGGATGTTCTGAAGGAAGTGGATGTAAATATCAATGAATGTATCAAAGGGGTGGAGGGTCTGGTAAAAGCACGGTGGGGAGACTGATAACTGAGTCTCCTCGCCAAAGGAAATCAATACCCACACACGATAAAATGGATGATGATAGATCGAAGACCCCATCAGACTTTCGACTTATGCCTAATATGGGGAAGGGTAAGCAAAAGTCTGCCATGAAAATGGGTAACCCATTTGCTCCTCTAAACCCGGATAACAATAATACGAGAGTATCCCTTCTCAATAACGATATTGAGGATCAAGATACCGACGATGATGGCCCCAGAAGCCTTACTATTGACAATAAGGAGTGGGCGCTTGAAGAGGAAGCTATGAGTGGGAAGAATAAGAGCAAAAAGAAAAATAACTTCTTGAATAAAGGAGTTGCGATTAAGGGGGTTTGCAAGAGTGAGCGTGTTAAAGGGGGGTTGACGGCTCCCGCTCCATCCGATATTTAGTTATGACTTTGTTCATATAGAATGCGCGCGGGCTTAATAATGCTACAAGGCGTAGCGATCTCAAGTTCCGCTTGCGCAAGTTCGCCCCCTCCCTGGTTGGTTTACTGGAAACGAAAGTCATTGAGGAAAATTCTCATCGTATTCTCAAATGTTTTTCGAATAATTGGCTATCCGTTAACAATAGAAGTAAGCATCCGAAAGGCCGCATAGTGGTGATGTTTAACCCTGATATCTGGGACTATGTTGTTGACGATATCTCGACGCAACATCTCATTATTCTTTGTGCCAATGCTGCGGGGTTTTGTATGGTGGGAACTATGGTGTATGCTTCCAACAGCTCTATTGATAGGCGTGACCTATGGGACTCTATTTTGGCTAGCACCACCAAGTATAAAAACTTGCCGTGGCTGATTGGGGGAGATTTTAATTGTGTCAGATACTCCAGGGACAAAGTTGGTGGTAGGCCGACTGTGGGGCATATGGTTGAGGAATTCAATGCCTGTATTAATGCTAGTGGTTTGATGGAACTCAAATCCATTGGTAACCCCTTAAGCTGGACTAATAGAAGTATTGGCGCCAATCGTATTAATGCCATGCTTGATAGAACGTTCTGCAACTGCAAATGGATGGATATTCTACCCACTTCTTTTTGTGAATATGCGACGGGAGGTACTAGTGATCATGCATCTCTTATTATTCACCTCCATCCCAAGATTGGTTCGGATCCCAAACCTTTCAAGTTCTTTAATTCTTGGGTACAATGCCATGAGTACATGAATACTTTGGCTAGCCATTGGCGAACGGAGGTTGTGGGTTGTCCGATGATTCGCCTTATTGCCAAGCTTAAGAATCTTAAGCAGGGGTTGAAGTGCTTCAGGGATAGTATTAGGGACTCATATAACATCCCAAAATGTCGTGATGAGCTTGATGCAATTCAGAAAGACCCTGATTTGAATTTTTGTGTTGAGAAACAGGAGAGAGAGTTCTTCCTCATCAATCAACTGGCCGATGCCATTGACATTGAGGAAGCAAACATGAGACAGAAGAGTAGACAAAATTGGTTGCTTCTGGGAGATCGGAATACACGCTTCTTTTACACGGCTATGAAGGCTCGTCAAAGCCATAATAGTATGGGGCATCTTATCACTGCTGATGGGTCTTATAATGATAATAGCAACATTAAAATTGATGGCCCTGAGTTTTATAAAAAACTATATAATCAGGAAGACTACTGGAGAGTGTTTCCTCGTCTCACAACTAAAAAAGTCCTCACTAAGGAGGCTGCTTGTTGGGTTGAAAGGACGGTTTGTGAGGAAGAAGTGAAGAACGCTATTTTTCAGATTAACGGGGATAAGGCCCCAGGCCCGGATGGGTTTAATAGTTTCTTTTACCAGAAATCGTGGAATGTGGTAGGCAGAGATGTTACCAATGCAGTCCTTTCCTTTTTTCGGTCTGGCAGAATCCTGAAACAAATTAATCATACATTCCTGACTTTGATACCTCAAAATTCTAATGCTACTGGGTTGGGGGATTATAGACCCATTTCTTGCTGCAATGTGCTGTATAAAGTCATCAGCAAAGTATTATGCAACAGATTGAAGAGAGCTGTTATTGAGCTCATATCTCCAAATCAGGCCGCTTTCTTAAAAGGGCGCCTCCTTGCTGATTGTGCTTTGTTGGCTCATGAACACATTAGGGACTTTAATAGTCCCATGGGTGGCCGTGCATGTCTCAAACTTGATCTCCGCAAAGCCTTTGATAGCGTGAACAGGGAACTCATATACTTCATGCTTCACCGGATGGGGTTCAAGCATAAATTCATTGGTTGGATTGGGGAACGTATATCCACCCCCTCATTCTCTGTTATGGTTAATGGCTCCCCATATGGCATGTTTCAGTCCAATAGAGGGTTGCAGCAGGGTGACCCATTATCCCTCTACCTATTTGTGATTGTTATGGAGGCTTTTTCTCTCCTTACGGCCCGTGTTATAGTTTCTGGTAGTATCTCTCCCATGAAGGGGATGGGGGTGGTTACTCATCTCCTATTTGCTGATGATTTGCTTGTCTTCTGCCGTGCCAATACTAAGTCTTTTGAGGGCTTAAAAGATCTTCTTGTTACTTTCAAAAATTTTACTGGTCTGGAGGTTAATTGGAGCAAATGTGCGGGTATTTTCAGCAAGGGGTCTAAAGAAGCAAGGTATCTTGCGGATATTTTGGGTATAAGGAGAGTACAATCTCTCACCACTTATTTGGGGCTACCTTTGTCAGCTAAATATCCCAAAGCATCCATGTATTCCAGATTGCTTGACAGATGCAGAAACAAGTTGCAAGGATGGTCTTCATCCTTGCTTTCCATTGCAGGGCGTATTGAGCTTGTCAGAACGGTTATTCATGGCATGGTTGCTTTCTGGTTGCAAGCCTTTCATATTCCCAAAACAGTTATAAATACTCTTAATTCTATCTGTAGAAAGTTCATATGGGGAAAATCTCATGCTTGGGCTTGGGATGATCTGTGCACTCCTAAGCATGAAGGGGGAGTTGGGCTCAGACGATTCTCTGAATTAAATACTGCATATGGGGTTAAGATGACATGGAGCATGCTTACTCATGATGGTATCTGGGCTTCCTATATGAGGAGGCAGTATATGAATAGAGGATGGTTTTTCTTGGCCAGGGCTAATCCTTTGCAATCTAGGACCTGGAAATTTATGTTGCATTGCCGTAAATTCAGTAAGAAGCTTATTAAACGGGAGGTTAGAAATGGTACCACCACTCTATTCTGGTATGACAATTGGCTCCCTTGTGGTCCTCTTTGTGACATATACGATGTTCCTAAGGGGGAGGAAAGGATAATGGTTTGTGAATATTGGACTACGGAAGGTTGGGTTGATGATCCCGTGCCCCTACATGTTAAAAACATCATTAATCCGGTCATTCTTCTTCCTGGAGAGGACTCTTGGAATTGGTGCTTGAACTCTACTTCTCTTCATGACATTTGGGCTGGGTCTCGTACTATTACGCCCTTATTCCCTTTCTACAAAGTGGTCTGGTATCAGGGGCATATTCCGAAGTTGGCTATCACTCTGTTGCGTGCGTTTCACAGGAAACTCCTTACCCGTGACAAGCTTGTCCACTGGGGAGTGCCCTCTTCACCCTATTGTGTTTTATGCTCTGATCTTATACATGAAAGCATTGATCATCTCTTTTTTGAGTGTAATTATGCTAATTACCTCCTATGCAGGAGTTTCTTAAAGTTGGGGATCACTACGGCTCCACCTTGCACACTCTCAGGGGTAGGTGACCTTTTCTTAGCACAATATCACAGGAGGGATGTTGGGGGGGATTCTGGCCAAGACAGTTCTTGCTGCAATGGTTTGGCACACCTGGAGGGAAAGGAACTGGAGGGTCTTTGAGGGAGTGAGCAGGATTCAGACTCTTCTCTTTGAGGATATAGCTGCTGATGTCAGAGTTGCGTTGAGGCACTTGGAGTGTGAGCGAGATGATGCTGCGTATGTGCCATTATCCAATTGGGGGTTACTTGAATGATGTGATCCTTTCCTGGCTTTGATTGTACTTTTGTTTTCTACTTAGGCTCCAAGAGTCAAGGATGGAGTTAAGTATGGTGGGAGAAGGCGCATGTGCCTTGTCCCTCTTACTGTAACTTCCACCCCCATCCCCTTGCGCCTTGTACTTTTCTTGTGAGATCAATAAAGACCGCATATTCTCCAATATATATATATATATATGAGGTGGGATCAAATGACCCCCAAAAATGACCCACTATCAAAAATCATATGCCCCCCATTTTTCGGAAGATCCGAACCGTTCATCTTGATCTCCGCCCTCTAAATACCTGACCCACCAATTTTCAACCCGATCCCATGTGTTTTGCCCGTCCATCAACCATTCGCAAAAGTCCTGTTCATGTGAAACCGTTAAATTTGGGTCGGATGGATGGACGAGCAAAACACACGGGATCGGGTTGAAAATTGGTGGGTCATGTATTTAGAGGGTGGAGATCAAGATCAACGGTTCGGATCTTCCGAAAAAATGGGGGACATAGGATTTTTGATAGGGGGTCATTTTTGGGGGTTATTTTTGGGGGTCATTTGATCCCTCCTATATATATATATATATATATATATATATATATATATATATATATATATATATATAATGTGTTTAGGATGTGTGTATGTCGGTTGTGTGTAGACACCTTATGGGTGTCTGTATACATGTGTACGTATATGATCCTTGTAGATGTGTACGTATGTCTATGTGTGCATATGTGACACATTGTTGTACGTGTGTATGTATATTTGGTTGTGGGTCTATATGTATACCTGCCTACTTATGTATTACTTATGCTTGTATGTTTCTGCCTTACCTGTGGATAGGTCATATAGCACGTATTAGATGTGGTATATGAGCTTATTAGCACGTTATACTTATATTTGTGTACTTGGATATATATTCATGCGCATGTTATCTGTGTTAGCATGTGTATGTTTGTATGTGTGTCTATATGCCTCGGTGCAAGGCATATATTTATATATGCAGTGAGTGCATATAGTGCTCTATTTGTGCCACAAAATGGATAGTGGAATGTGTATGTGATGTAGATGTATGTGTGTGTGTGTGTGTATGTGTGTGTGTGTGTGTGTGTGTGCCATTCTTGTTTGGTGTCAGTGGCCAGCTAATGCTTGTCTATTCTGTGATATGTATTTCTTCCGTACACCTATATTGTGTACATATGACATATGCACATGTTGGTGCATGGGTATGATTAAATATGCATAGATATGACTGCTATAGAATCATGTGGCTGTTATTGGGCATGTGTAGAATTATACATAGGGAAACTTGTATATATATGCGTGTGCGCATCGTGCCTACTCGAGTATGCTAAGTATGAACCTAGATGTCCTTGGCTCCTGCCCCCATGTTGTGTATATGTAGTAGGCACACATAATGTGTGCCGTTAGATAGCTATTAGAATGTATCTATGATGTGTATGTGACACAGTTGTATATGAATAACCATGAAGCATATAATGCATGTAACTGTGATGTATGTATTTTTGTGTTTTTGGGTGGTAAGATCATTCTACCGAGTGATCCTTGGTGAGACACCGTGACTGTGATACGGTGTGAACTTTGCTATGTCTGGGTGTGTGCACATAAGTGTGTGTGTGTGTGTGTGTGTGTGTATAATATATATAATATATATAATATATATATGCATCCTACATTTGCCTGATGTATTCTGATATATATTCGCTAGTATATCGTACTTATGTGATAATACTTGGCATTTAATAAGTGATAGTAACCGGTGAATACTTGCACATTCTGCCATATATGTACACTTATATTGTGCACACGTGATGTGAGCACACCCTGGTGCATAAATATGATTAGATAGATGGTATGGTATATTTGTGACTATGTGAATGTATATACATGAATAAGGTTGGTGTAGTACCATGTAGCTGTTAGTATGCATGTGTATAACTATATACATGGGTGGAATATACGTAGATGTGTATCGCTATGTGGGTGGTCTTTGGCATAGTGCCGGTTGTGTTATGTGGGTACAGAGACCCCTAGACCCGTTGACCCTTGGCGAGACCTTCCTCTTGCCCTAGAAAATCCGAGGACAGACTTTATATTAAGGTAGGCAGGATGTCACAGCCTGATTCGCCATATACCATGAACTACACGTGTATCGTCTCCATATGCATGTATAAGGGTGGCAGGTGTTGTTATGATACACTATGAGCGTAAAGGTAGCTAGTGGCAATCATGTAATTCCCTAGGTTGAGTATGGGCATTTTGGTCATTTGGTATAGCTGATGGGTTAGTGTACATGCATGAATAGTGAGATGATGCATGGGTGTGTGTGAATGGGTGTGTAGGATGAGTGTGGAGGGACTAGTGAGAAAGGGGCTATGGTTAATGGCATGCTTGTAATTTTTTGGAAAGGTGAGGGGCAAAATGGTCATTTGACTAAATGACGGGAGTGTGTGTGTAAAGTAAAGAGGTGTGTGCATAAGGTAATGGCACAATGGCAAATATTTAGAAGTAGATGGTCATTTGGAGAAGGGCATAATGGTCATTTAATAAATAGATGGCTTCTTGAAGAAGCCAAGAAAACTCTAGAAGAGAGGAAGCTTCTCTCCTTTTCATTTCTTTTCATTTTATCATCCTTATCACATCTCCCTCATTTTCCCTCCACCCCAATTTCGTGCTCCTCTCCTCCCCCTCTCAATTGGCTGAAATCTTATCCAAAAAAAAGAAGAAAGAGAAATAAAGAAATAAAGAAAGAAAGAAAGAAAGGAGAAATAGAAGGAGAAAGAGAGAGAAAGAGGAAGCAAAGGAAAACCAAGGAAAGGAGAGAAAGAGGAGGAAGAAGGAGAAGAAGGAGAAGAAAGAGAGAAGCTCACATCATCTTGGAGAGAGATAGGATTCCCATTTCCACCTTGTATTTCATTTGCATGTATGTTTCCTTGTGATTTAACTTATCTTTTATGTTCTTGGATCTATTCTGAAATTTCCAGCAGTTTAAGCCTCTGTTAAAATGTGCATAACTCCTAACCAAGATCAAAATAGAATTTGAAAAACATATATTCATGTAGCTCATGAAATCTTACCCCAAAATCATATAAAATTTAACATATATTTAATTCAGTAAGTAGGAGCAAAAATTCAATCTACACAACATGTCTGAATGTCTTTTAGACTGGACAGGGTTCAGAAAAAGGAGCTCAGTCTCTGCACACTCCATGAAATTTTGTATTCTTAGTCTCGTTGTAAAGTTAACAACTTTTCTTACAACTTTGTCTCAGAGCATATTTTCATGATTCGAACTGCAGTATAACTTAAAACAGAAATCTTTACAGCCCGCAGAATCTGTCTGAAAAACTGAGTTGATAGGCTTCACCAAACAATTCATCATAAATCATATATTTCATATATTTGCATGAAATTTTATATGTGATTCTACAACTACTAGATCTACATCGTTCATTAAGGAAAGTTTGTCAAATTCTGAACGAAACTAATGATATAGGGCCAATTGTTGTGACTTTTTGCAATTTCCAGCAAGCTGAAATGTTTAAGGGATGATATAACTATAAGTTGATGCTAAATTTTCCTCTATTATGCATGTGCATTGTTGTAAAATTATTTGAAGTAGGAGTTCATTATGGTATTTACTCTTGGATTTACTTATGTTATAATGGCCATGTTAATGACTCCGTCATGTGTTCGATGAAATGCCTCAATGAAGGCAATATCCGGTAATTTGAGAAATGTGCATGTGTTAGTGTTGGCCTCAAGCCACATTGATGATTGGTGAAGTTAGAGGCTTGAATGGCATGGATACGTGGTATTTGTTAAAGGATGATGTGTGATAGAGGGCATGTCACGTGAGTGCTTTACCCTATGTCTAGTGATGGAAATCTAATATGATATGTGCACCCATGCTATCATGACCCCTAACGTGTCATGTATGATGTTAACTTATAAAATTGAATATGTCTTAATCCTCTCTAATGAAGGCGAGTTAGCAAAACCCGTATTAGGTGAAAAGGCTGAGTAAATGATGGATATGAGGTCTGGACCCTAGAGACTGGAAATGTGATATGTGATTATTCCCACTCGCCCTTTACCGGGAGTGTAGGGGACTTGGCGGTTGTGATGATGTGGTTTGGTTGTGGAGATGGATATGTGGAGATCCTCACTTCTGTCAAAGACGGGGGAGCTAAGAGGCCCGGTGTCGTATAGTGCCCGTGTCCACTACGCCATGTGTATTTTCACCTCAACTCTTGGGGTGAATTCGAGATCCTTATATTCATAGTTTACCCAGGTTTTCCAATAACAAAGTGGATAAATGAGCTCCTAATTTATTGAATAATCTTACCAATAAGCTTGTGGCACTAACCTGGCTTAAGACTCTCGTAGTTCCTTGACAGTTATAGTTGGTTGTGATACGTGTGACTTGACTCTTGGCACCTTGTGTAGTTCCTTCTTAGCCTCTGCCTTGTCGTTTTTCACTTTTGAATCCTTTACTTTATATATGATTTGTAGTACAAACTCTCTTTTGCAGCAACACACCAGTTCGGCAGGTACGTTTTCTTACCTTTACCTTACCATTATATACCCATGTCTTCCCTTAAATGCTATGGTACAGCACTTCATATTCCATGCATGGTAGCCCATGCCTGTAGATGGTATACTACGTGGAGTTGGGATATCCTACTGGGACATGCGTTGACGTGCTCTCGTTGAATTTTCAGGTGTTGGCTCTTGGAGTTGGCAGTATGTGGAGCAGAGGAGTCCAGTGGAAGAGTTGAGAGTGTGTGGGTAGAGTGAGGAGATGTGATAGAGAGTTGTTGTACTTGGGGTTTTACTTGTGGGGTAGAACTGAGATGGTGTAACGGCTATTGTAGTATGTACATGTGGATGAGTTACTTTTAGTGTTGTGCTCTGGTTGGTGTTGTTGTTAGTTTGTGTTGTTCTTTGGTTATTTGTTGTCTATGGTTGGGAACTTCACATGTGCTACCCCAGCAGTGCGTAGTGGCTTGCCGTTTTCCTTGTATTTTCCCTCTTTTTTTCCTTCGTAACACTCACTACTCTGGGAGAACCTGGGATGGATTCGTACTTTCCGGGTACCAGGGGAGCGGGGCGTTGCAATGATGGCCTAGGTATGATATCTTCCCCTCTCTTAAATGCTTAGCCCCGCAGGAAGCACACTATGTGATCCAAGAGATCCACGAGGGCGACTGCAAAAACCACTGCGAAGGAAAGTCCATAGCCTTGACGGCCATGAGATAAGGGTATTTTTGGCCAACGATGTTCAAAGATGCCATCGAATACGTTCGACAGTGCTCGAATTGCCAAAAGTTCTCAAAGGTCAGCTCGGCCTCACTAATTGATCTGATCCCATCGTCAGTCCAGTTCCTTTCCAAGTGGGTACTAGACCTCCTTGGACCATTCAAGCTAGCATGTAGACAATGGATATACTTAATATTGGCGATCAACTACTTCACAAAGTGGATCGAAGCAGAACCTCTGTCCTGATCACCTGGAAGAAAGTTTGAAGCTTCATTTGGAAGTCCATCGTCTGTCATTTTGGCATCACACAATCCATAGTGATAGACAATGGGACGCAGTTCGATAGCGTCAGCTTCAGAGACTTCTACTTAGAGCTGAAGATCAAGTTTCACTTCGCCTCCGTCACCCATCCCCAGTCGAACAGCTTGACAGAGTCAGCCAACAAAAGCATCATCGGGCCCCTACGGAAGAGAATAATTGGGCTCGAAGGAACTTGGTCGGACGAAATCCCTTGCATACTATGGTCGTACAGAACGACCCACAAAGCCTCGACGGGGAAAACACCATTTATGTTGGCCTATGGATGCGAAGCTATCGTCCCAGTCGAGGTCAATAAGCGATCGCTTCGTCTCTAATACTATGTTGAAAAAAGAAACTCAGAGGGCCTCGAGCTCAACCTACAACTGGTGGACGAAGTCAGCGAACGGGCTTTAGCGACCCTCATCGAACAAAAAGGACGCATGGCCCACTATTTCAACTCAAAAGTCTGTGAACGCAGCTTCTGTGTGGGCGACTTGGTGCTGCGTAAGGCCGCTTTCACTCCCAAAATTCTCAAGCAGGGGAAGCTCGTTATGAATTGGGAAGGACCCTACACTGTGATCGATGTACTCGGTCCTGCCACCTATCGGCTCTCTAGTTTGGATGATAGAGAACTTCCTCATCCCTGGAATACTAAGCATCTGCGGAAGTATTATCAATGATTGTACAAACGGGGTAAAATGATCGAAATCCATCTTCATCTTTTATCATATGCATGTTTATTATGAATACAAAGTAGATCGTTCTTTGACATCAGTCGATATGCTCACGTCGGCCGTAAGTCGAAGGGACATCGCCCCTCACCACGGAACGACACTCGTCGACAATAAGTCGAAGGGGCCTCGCCCGTCGCCACGGAACGACCCTCGTTGGCCGTAAGTCGAAGGGGCCTCGCCCCTCGCCACAGAATGACCCTCGTCGACCGTAAGTCGAAGGGGCCTCGCCCCTCGCCACCGAACGAACCATGTCCTCAACTATAAGTTGAGGGATCCCCCTCCCCACTGAGCGACCCCGATACTTGTCACGACCCGCTTCCCATAAACGGAAGGCGAGGTGTGATGAGGTCCGCTCAGACTTGGAGCTGTGAGGCTTCAAGTCTGATAAGCGTCTGGGAAAAACACTTCCAATAACCAGGTCCTTGCAACCACGAATCGAAACAAAGATAATAATAATTTAAAGCAGAAATAAAACTCCACCAACAACATCCAGATTTTTCCAAACATTCAAAGGCAAAACGTAAAGGAAAGTACAAGAGTCTGAAAAGAGGCCTAAAGCATGGCCGACTTAATACATAACATCAACATAAAAAGAGAGGTTCTACGCACCGATAACCTAACAGCGACTAAGTAGAAAGTAACAACAACAAGAAAGAGCTCTAGGACTGGTCTCCAGTGTCCTCGAACTCAACACCTGCAACCTGTTCGTTCTCGACGACGAACTCTGGCTCACAACCTAACAAGTGACGCCCAAAAGAGAAAAGGGGCACATGTCAGCAAAGTCTCCAAGGAGACTTTGTGCAAGGAAACTAATAAAGGTAAATTAAGTGCAGCTAGCAGTTCTATAAAGAATGAATGCAATGACATGGTAGGTATGGCATGAGAGCAACAAGTGATTAAACGAGACAAGCACGATAAGTGTAGCAGAGCTAGTAAACAATATTCACTATTTCACGATTAACTTGTTTTCACGATGTGCACATGGTTTACGCCTTTTGGCTGAAGTGGCTGTACGGGCACACTTCTATTCTCAAGTGATCGCTTAACCCTACCCCTCTCACGTGTATCGAGCTTTGCCTTATCACCAACAACACTGTGCTCGCTTCTGGATCACGAGCCATGAAGTGTTTTTGGCATAGGGTTGTGCCTACAATGCAGGTGCCTAGCCTTGGCCTAGGATTGTGCCTGCAACGCAGGTGCCTGGCCTTTTATAATCCAGGGACTAGCTTAGGATTGTGCCTGCAACGCAGGTGCCTAGCTTTTCCTTAGATGCAAGCGTAGCGTGTGCTACGAACCACGACAAACAAGCATATGCAAGATGTACAAGATGCATGAACATGGCATATAGATAGTCAAATAGAAGTGTGTACAGATATTTAAAGTAAACGTGACATACAGGGATGCATGAAATGACATGAAAAGGGGTCGGATCTAGCTTCGTTGTCAAGCTAGATCTAGAAGGCGTCTAGGCGACTATCCTTTCATCGCCTAGTCTCTTTTACACTAAAAGCAAAGATTGGCCTAAAACACGGCCTAAACACGGAACTGGCAAGTTTCACTTGCCTGAAATACGTGCTGGAATCACAAATCTCAAAGTCCAATCACAGATTCACAAAGTCCAGAGCTCCCACGCTCAGTCCAATAATCAACCTACAGTCCCGTATTATTAAGTTGGATTTGTGAGTTACAAAGCAGTAAAAACACAGCTTTTATCTTGTTAACATGCGGGTGTGGGTTCCTACGGTTCAGGTATACCTTAACACGACGCGAGAGCTACACTGACGTAGGGTAGCGACGTCAGGGGTTGAATTAACAGAAGCGTGCGATGATCCACTTCATGGCATCGACCAGCAACAACGGCGGATGCCAGCGATAACGAACGACGACCAGCCGGGTAGCGGCACGATCACCGAACAGCGACGCTGAGGGGGAGGACGGCCGTACGATGTTCTACGGCGTCGGAAGGACGCATACAGCGGTAGCGTGTTCTATGGCGTCGGGAACAGCCGCGAGTTTGGGCGAACAGCAGATCTGGGAGTTGGTGGCCGGATTTATGTCTTAGAGGGCTGGAGGTTGGCCTGAGGGAAGGTGGCCGACAGGCTGAGGCCAGGGAAGATGACCGGCGGCTGCTAATGGGGGTGATGGGCGGCGTTTGCTCGGAAGATGGCCGGATTTATTTTCAAAGGTGATTCGGCAGCTTGGATATGGGTGTGCTGGGCTTATGAGGGCTGGGCGGTCGGCGTCACTGTCGATGGGTGGGGAGCAGCCGCGACTGAGGTGAGAAGGCCGGCGGGAAGATGGCGGCTGTCGGGCTGGTGACCGGCGACTGGGAGCTTGAGGAGGAGAGGTCTCTCTCCTTTCATTGAGTTGTGTATGATGTTAGAGAGAGGGAGGAGGAGGCCGGAATGTTTGGGTGTTCGCCGGAGGTTGTTTGGGTTACCGTAGATGACGCAAGGCCAGGGGAGAGGCTGGTTCGGGCTGCTATCAAATTGTGGTGGCTGAAGTTGCCCTTACGTGAAGGAGATAGGGAAACTATGGTTATTGCTATTTGGGGTATATAAGTGGGGTATAGTTAAGGGAAAAGGAGGAGATGTTGGATATGGACGACATAAATACACCCATGAGGGGATGTATGAGGGTATACGGACCTCAGATGTCGCGTGCACGAAGGCGTGCGCGAAGGGAACCTTTTCTCGTGTGAAAAGGACCACTCGATAAGTGGAAAAAGCCACTCGATAAGTGGAAAAAGCCACTTTATAAGTGTAAAATGGCACTTGATAAGTGGATAAAGAAGAAGATAAATGAATGTGCTAATATAGGCTAATAAGCTTATAATTGGTTATTTCCTACAATAACCACCCCTAAAGCCTATAAATAGGACCCAAGGGTAAGGCATTCATTCACACTTTCAATGCCATAAGTTTGCATAAGGCATCTTATGTTCTTCTTCTCCCTTCCATTAAAATCCTCTTCTAGTTAGAGATTTAGGCGATGAAACTCTGCTTCGATTCTCCGTGACGAAGTATCGACCGTTGTGGCGAATCCGAGGGCGAAGTTCCGAGATTACCGTGCCGCGTACGCAAGCGTAAGTCTCAACTTCATTTATCGATCCTAACGTTGTTTTGACAGGATCCAAAATTGGTATCAGAGCCATACGGGTTCGCCCCGGTCAAACCGCCGTCCCGTCGAACCGATGAACGAGGCGTTGTCTTTTTCACGAATGGGTATCCTACCATTACGGATATGGTCGGAACGCTTCGTGACGGAGAGAACGCGGCGGTTGTTCTTTTCACGTTAGGGTCTCCTACCATTACGGATATGGTAGGAACTCTCCGTGATGGGAAGAACCGATCGTTCATATCATCAAGCTCGCTCTCTCCATGGATACTAAGTCTTCATTCATAGGAAATGTGAACTCTCTTCATATGGAGCGCGTAGTTTACGAACTTTAAAGTGTGTTATTTTTCATTTTTGGCACACGGCCATTAGAGAATAACTACTTTCTCGACGAACGGGTGCTTCATCGACGAACGGGTGCTTCATCGGAGAAGAAGATGGTGGTTATTCCCATCGGGGAAGATGACTTTTGGTGCATGAAATCTATGGCCATATGGGCAATGGAGGCAATGCATTCCCCCTCCCCATGCGGAGGGGGTTGGCTACGGCCAATAACGATGAAAACCACCGCGACCACCCCATCAAGGGGGAGGAGTGCATGCGGCCACCCCATGAAGGGGGGAGACCGGCCATGGCCAAAGGGCCATGGCTGGTCAAGGCCAATAAGCCAGGGCCGGCCGGCCTTGGCCAGCCATGGCCAGGGCCAGGGAGCCCTGGCCGCGGCCTGGCCCGGCCAGGCCTTGGCCGGCCCTGGCCGGCCACGGCCAGGGCCAGAGGGCCCTGGTTGCAGCCAGGCCAGGGCAGGGGCCCTGGCCCCCGGCCAGGGCCTGGCCGCCCTGGCAGAGGCCAGGGCAGGGGCCCTGGCCCCCGGCCAGGGCCAGGCCGCCCTGGCAGACGCCAGGGCAGCGCCCTGGCCGTGGCCTGGCCTGGCCAGGGAGCCCTGGCCGCGGCCTGGCCAGGCCAGGCCTTGGCCGGCCCTGGCCGGCCACGGCCAGGGCCAGAGGGCCCTGGCTGCAGCTAGGCAAGGGCAGGGGCCCTGGCCCCCGGCCAGGGCCAGGCCGCCCTGGCAGAGGCCAGGGCAGGGGCCCTGGCCCCCGGCCAGGGCCTGGCCGCCCTGGCCGAGGCCAGGGCAGGGGCACTGGCCCCCGGCCAGGGCCAGGCCGCCCTGGCAGAAGCCAGGGCAGCGCCCTGGCCCCTGGCCAGGCTCGGCCAGGGCCTGGCCAATGGCCGGCCCTGGCCACGACCGGCCCTGGCAGTGGCAAGGGCCTGGCCGAGGGCCGGCCTGGCCGGCACTGGCTGGGAGTGGTGTCAGATCATTGGTTGGTCGACCAATTTGGAGGTTTTGGTCGACCAATCCGGCAAAAGGCCTTCATCGATCACGAACATGCCGACTAGCCCATACGGGGTTGCAAAAGGCCTTGGTCGAACACGAATGTGCCGACTAACCCATACGGGGCTAACGACAGACGTCTGCGGTAAAATTCTCCTATACGGGGGGAAGCGCCTGGATTCATACGGGAGCCGGCGACGATGGCTTGCAGAAAAATCCCCAAAGGGGGGATCCGGCCTTGGCACGGCTACGGCTCTACCCTGGCAAATGGCCAGGGATTGCCGAATATTTCGCTAGTATCATAAGGGTACTAAGTCGAAATATACAATTTTGAAAAATACGTTTTCTAACGTTTTGAAAAATACGTTTTCAAAAACGCTTTTCCGCTGCAAAGTACTATAAGAGTACGTTTATTTGATAAAGTGATGGGGAAATATTGAAAGTTGCTCTAGATGGTGATTGGAAACGTAGTGACTTTTCCGATTCTAGAGTAACATCTTCAATATTTTTCGAAAGTAACTTATCAAATTATGAATATCATTCCAAGTGGGAGTTGATTTTAGAACTATCCATATGGGATATTCTATTATCATTTCAAGTGGGAATTATATCTGAAAAATACGTTTTCAAACTCGTTTTTCCGCTGCTAGTACTATAAGAGTACTATTATTTGATAAGTGATGGGGGAATATTGAAGGTTGTTCTAGATGGTGATTGGAATCATAGAAACCTTTTCGATTCTAGAACAACATCTTCAATATTTTTCGAAAGTAACTTATCAAATATAATATAATTCCAAGTGGGATTTTGAATTTTTAGAACTATCCAAATGGGATATTCTATTATCATTTCAAGTGGGAGTTATATTTTAAGAATTTTTATGCAATGTTTTGATCAAACCTTCGGTTTTGTGTCTTTTGCAGCATTTTAAAAGTAAAATGTCTTCCGCTTCAAAGAATATCGTCGCTGAGTTAAACAGAGGTGAAAAACTCAACGGCGATAATTACAAACTTTGGTCCATCAAGATACAATACATTTTAGAGGAGCAAGAAGTGCTCGAAACTCTAAAGAACGTAATGATTGAACCCGAGTTGGGCACTACGGCCCAACACAGACGAGACAAGGAAGCTTTTGATGCTTGGTCTCGGAAGAATAAGATAGCCCGCATTACGTTATTGAGCAGTATGGCCGATGACATAATGCGCATCTTCCGAGAGCATGACTTAGCCATGGACATATGGTCCAAGCTAGAAGAGAAGTTCGGTGGCACATCGGTGTCCAAACTTCTCGCCTTAACTATAAGGTTCGATTCATATAAGAAACGTCCAGATCATTCCATGGGAAAACATCTGCGACATATGGCGAATCTTATCTCGGAGTTAAAGGACGCAGGTCATGTGCTCACTGATGAGCAACAAATCCAAGCAGGCATACGTTCCATACCAAATGGGTGGGACCAAATGAAGATGCATCTCACTCACAATGAGAGCATCAAGACTTTCAGCGATGTTTCTAAGCACCTCGAATTAGAGGAAGAGCGGCTTGCGGCTGCCAAACCAAGTGCAGAAGTGCACATGGTTGCTAGTTCCTCACACGGGGGAAAGAAAAGGAAAGATCGTTCGAAGTCTACCAATGAACGTAATAAGCAACCTGAGTCTACCAAGAAACCCAAACATAAGTGTGGGCACAAGAAATGGCACAAGAAGAAAGACTTGAAGAGGATCAAGTGCTTCAAGTGCAACAAGCTCGGTCACTATGCTCGTTCGTGTACGAGTGGAGGTGACGAGGTAACTTGTAAATATACTAGTTACATATGTATTTCTAGT
The DNA here is from genome assembly GCA_030789695.1 of Scilla litardierei. NCBI lineage: Eukaryota > Viridiplantae > Streptophyta > Magnoliopsida > Asparagales > Asparagaceae > Scilla > Scilla litardierei. Next base: position 60,187,893 of record CM061132.1, read on the forward strand.
TCAATATTTCTTGTGGAATCTAATCCATTTTGGATAATTGATTCAGGTGCCACCGACCACATAGCAAGGGACAGACGGTCCTTCGTGGAGTATCACCGGATACCCCAAGGAATGAAGTGGATCAATGTAGGAAACAACACACGTGTTGAAGTGAAAGGCGTTGGGACTCGCAAGCTAGTCTTGGACAACGACCGCACTCTCCTACTTCATGATGTTCTCTTCATTCCATATATTCAAAGGAATATTAAAACTGTGGTCAATTTAATGGGTCTTGGTTATAGTTGGTTCCTTCATGATTGTAATATGGACCTATTTTGTAATAATTCCTTAATTGGCACAGGGTATGTTTTCAAAGGATTTATTGTAATAAGTACAATGTATGATTCCTCATATAATGAAAATTTCCTTGTGACAAATTCTTTGACTAATGAGTCTAATATAATTTGTTGGCACGCAAGGCTTGGTCATATTGGACCAACGCGTATGGATAGACTTGCCAAACGTGGCCTTCTATCCAATGTTTCAAAGGTTGAAATGTCGACCTGCGAACATTGCCTTGTGAGGAAATCTTGTCGCAAGCCGTTTGGAACTGGCACAAGGGCCGAGGTTCCATTACAGCTTATCCATTCGGACATATGTGGTCCGATGAATGTCAAGACAAGACGCGGGAAGCCTATTTCATCACTTTTATTGATGATTTCACCTGATTCGGTCATATCTATTTGATATCCCACAAAAGTGAAGCACTAAACCTGCTTTGAAAACTATATAAGTTTAGTGGAGAATCAATTAGATCGCAAGATTAAGGTCGTGCGAACCGATAGGGGCGGTGAATATCAATCAACAAGTTTTAAGGAACTTTGTGATGAAAAAGGCATAGTACATCAGATAACTATGCCTTATACTCCTCAACAAAACGGTGTTGCAGAAAGGAGAAATAGGACTTTAATGGAAATGGTCCGTTCAATAATGGCGCAAGCTGACTTGCCAATCACCTTTTGGGGTGATGCATTATTGACGGCCGCTTTCATTTTAAACCGCGTACCCTCGAAATCAGTTAGCTCCACTCCTTATGAGTTGTGGAACCAAAGGTCTCCTGACTTAAACATTTTGAAACCTTGGGGTTGTGCATCCTACGCACATATTTCCTCCCATAAGTATGGCAAACTTGGGCCAAGGGGAAGGAAATGTATCTTTATACGATACGCAGAAAACTCCAAAGGTTATGTTTTTGTTAGTCAGGAAGACAATGGTGGGCTAATTGAGTTTGAGTCGAGGGATGTCACTTTCTTGGAAAACGAGTTTCCAAGACAGGGCGAGATAAGTCAGGACTTATCTCAATTTGAGATTTATGATCAAGAAGGATTACCTCATTCGAGTGGGAGAATTCTTGGTGAAAATGAAAATACGTTTCAACCTTCACCAATGGATTGTACGAATGACGATTATCCTATTCCATACGGGAATAATGATCCTAGTGGGAGCAATTCTAACGACATTCCAAGTGGGAGTGATATTAGAATTGATCTAATTTCGAGTCAACAAGGACTTGAAGAATCTCAAATACGACGTAGTAGTCGTACAAGGTTGGCTCCTCTAAGATTTGAGGATGAATTTCCGCAAACCTTTATGACTTTACTACAAGAAGATGACGAGCCTGCTACTTTCAAACAGGCCGTATCTTGCCCTGCTAAAAGACAAATGGATGGAAGCGATGCAAGAGGAGTTAGAATCCATGAAAGTTAACCAAGTCTGGGACTTAGTTGACTTACCCAGAGGACGTAGAGCTATTGGGAACAAATGGGTTCTCAAGATCAAGCATAAGGCTGATGGCTCTATTGACAGATATAAAGCTCGCCTTGTCGCGAAAGGTTTTACGCAACAAGAAGGGATAGACTACGAAGAGACCTTCTCACTTGTTGTGCGTTTTACCTCGATTCGCCTAATTCTGGCAATGGTAGCTTGCTTAGACCTCGAATTACATCAGATGGATGTAAAGATTGCCTTTCTCAATGGAGAATTGGACGATGAGATTTATATGGAACAACCAACAGGGTTTGTAAAAGAAGGAAACGAACATAAGGTTTGTAAACTTCATAAGTCCATATATGGTCTTAAACAATCATCGAGGCAATGGTATATACGATTTCATAAAGTTATCAAATGGTTTTACCATACTTGATGAAGATAACTGAGTATATATCAAGAGGATTAAAAGCAAGTATATTATCATGTCTCTATATGTAGATGACATTTTAATAGCCGGAAATGACAAAGGCTTTGTAATGAGTATCAAGGCTTGGCTTTCATCAGTATTTGAGATGAAAGGCATAGGAAAAGCCGCATATATCCTTGGAGTTAAGATTTCAAGGAATCGTTCGAAGAAACTTCTTTCTCTCTCAGGAGACTTATATAAAGAAGGTTCTAGAACGCTTTGATATGCAGGACTGCAAGTCCATTGATATTCATATAAGCATATGCGATAATTTATATCTGGAATCGTGTCCAAAGAACCAAAAGGATAAGGAAATTATGGAAAAAGTTCCATATTCCAGTGCAGTTGATAGTCTTATGTACGCTATGGTGTGTACGAGACCGGACATCTGTTTTGCCGTTGGAAATGGTAAGCTGTTACCAATCCAATCCAGGGCAAGTACACTGGAAAGCGGTTAAGAGGATAATGTGTCTTGTAAGATCAAACACATTGATATCCGATACGAATTTGCAAAAGACTATGATAAAACCAAGAAGGTAGACATAATGTACATATCTACGCATGAGATGATAGAGGATCCGCTTACGAAAGCGATCCCCAGAAATGTGTTTTATAAACACTTATCATCCCAAGGATTGCGTAAGAGCTGAGTTGTACCAATATATATTCCCATGTCTGAGAAAGATCAAATTTAATAAAAGAATAAGTTCTTTTTCAAACATTGCATGTGAATCTCTTGAGAAATTTTGTGTACATTGTTGAAATCTCGGCTGAATTCTAGTATGTCGGACAGATTGAGGTTGGCTCTCTCACATGAGCAACCGCCTTATTCTATCAGACGGATAGAATAGAGATGAGACCTGTTTAAAGTCAAAATCATCAGACGGATGATTTAGAGTCATGACTTAAACAAAATGGTCGCATGAAAGATCTGCATCATATGGATGCTTACAGAAGATCTAAAAGGATTTTTTGAAATCCTATCTGTCTAAATGCGGGATGTGAGTCCAAATGATTATTTGAGTAGAAAAAGGGACTCAAAGTCAGACATTGTGGTGTCTGATCATCATCCTTACAACATCATTGAGACATACACTCCCTGGGAAAGGAGCGATGTTGTAATACGTATTCATACTACGTATGCATTTTTTGACCATTGGGTTAGAATAGTAAATAAGTTTACTATTATGTGAGACCCAAAGACCACATGGGTCTTAACTCATTACCCTTATGGACTCTAATTGGTTCCTTAAGATTTGACTGGGTGATTGCTATCTTAGCATGTTGCTTATGGACTATGGTTAATTCGGTCCGGCGGGGCATGTTAGAAAAGCGAGTCAAGTCAAGATCAAAAGGATCACAAGAAGAGGAAGATTAATTTCATATTCACATTTGGACTTTAGATATTCAAAGCTGGCCAGCCAATTGTAATCCAGATGGGATTCAATTGTTGAATATAAAGTATAATAAATGTGAAGAAATAATCTGGGGTAAAGCATGCGTTGATCTACTCAACTTTGCACCTCGAGGAGTGTTGTGTATCTCTAACAAGTGCACAACAGCGGACTCTATGCGCATGACGGTCACACGGCCTATTTCTCGGTATGACAAACAGAAGAGTTAAAGGAAAATATGTTTCCTTACAATCCCCTCAAGTGTGAGTGGGAGATGTTGGATATGGACGACATAAATACACCCATGAGGGGATGTATGAGGGTATACGGACCTCAGATGTCGCGTGCACGAAGGCGTGCGCGAAGGGAACCTTTTCTCGTGTGAAAAGGACCACTCGATAAGTGGAAAAAGCCACTCGATAAGTGGAAAAAGCCACTTTATAAGTGCAAAATGGCACTTGATAAGTGGATAAAGAAGAAGATAAATGAATGTGCTAATATAGGCTAATAAGCTTATAATTGGTTATTTCCTACAATAACCACCCCTAAAGCCTATAAATAGGACCCAAGGGTAAGGCATTCATTCACACTTTCAATGCCATAAGTTTGCATAAGGCATCTTATGTTCTTCTTCTCCCTTCCATTAAAATCCTCTTCTAGTTAGAGATTTAGGCGGTGAAACTCTGCTTCGATCCTCTTTGACGAAGTATCGACCGTTGTGGCGAATCTGAGGGCGAAGTTCCGAGATTACCGTGCCGCGTACGCAAGTGATCACTCCTTATTTTACACCCTTTTCCCGCATGTTTGCATGCCATTTTGATCGCCCAAATTATGTTTTTCACGATATATCGACGATATTGCGATGCTCTTCACGATTTGTTGTTTTTGTCGCATTTCAGGTGATTTGGCGCGATTAGGAGTGATCTCGAGATGCGTGTAATCTAGACGGCCACCGACGACCTCCCCGAGGGGTATTTTGCTGTTGGAGAGGAGCGGAAGAAGAATGGACGTCGCCGGAGCGACGAGGAGGCCAAAACGACCAGTTTGGGCATTTTTTGTGTCCCACTCGGCCGAGTGGAGGAGCCACTCGGCCGACCAGCGAGACACTGCTCGGCCGACCCTTTCAGACACTACTTCCATGTGTACTCGGCCGAGCGACGGAGACCACATCGGCCGAGTGACGCTACCACGTCCGCCCGAGTGGCGCCCAGACGAAGGCTCTCAAAAAGTCCGAAGTTACTGTTTTCGGCCATCTGCGCTTCAGAAGACCCACTCGGCCGAGTGGCAAATCCCGTCCGCCCGAGTGAAGTGAAGCCATCGGCCGAGTGACGACAACTCACTCGGCCGAGCCACCTCCGAACTGAAGACCCCTGAAAGCCCCAACTTACTGGAAAATTACAGGGTTTTCACTCGGCCGAGTGACTTTTGTCACTCGGCCGAGTGCGATGCGCTGCCTGTAGCGAAATTTGCGGAAAACAGGCTGTGCAGGGGCGTTTTGGTCAGGATTTTTGGACGATTTTTGGGGCTATTTAAGCTCTGTTTTTACCCTAGTTTGAGAGCCTCCTCTCAGATTTTTTGCAGCTTTTTGAGTCTACTTTTTAGCTTTATTAATTGTGATTGGTGAAGAGAAAAACTTGGATTTTTGTTGGGTTGATTGAAGATCTACATTGGTTTGCACTTCTCTTCTACAAAAACTCTATTTTTATTGTTTATATCGTTATTGTGATGAATTCCATTGTCTATTTCATTGCTAATTATTGTGCTATTGCTATGATTAGTGAGTAGTCTCCACGTCTTGGGGCGTGGGGATGAACCCTACAAGCCCAATTTCGTATTTGTGTTGAATCGGTAGAAATTGAGCTAGGATTGTTATTAGGGATTAGATTGGGATCGAATTACTACGGATAGCTAGGTATTCACATCAATTGGGATTTGCAAGAGATTGGATCCCAATTCGATAGGAAGCCCTAGAAATCCGAATTGGGTTGGAGTCGGATTTTCGAAGTATCGGTTTGCAAGAAATTGGACCGATGCTAGGATCTCCGGTTGCAATTCCGCGCCGATACCCGTTTGCAAGAGATTGGACGGGTAGGAACTATCCTAATCTAGATTGTGGACCGAGTTTGCAAGAGATTGGACTCGGTGCGCAATTGGACGATGATGTTGATCCCAATGCTAGCTTCCCTAGGCTAGGGTTTGCAAGAGATTGGACCCAAGCCTAGGATAGCTATAGACCGGCAACAGCGCGAGAGCGTGAGCTTGGTTCCACATTTAGTTGCAACTAGTTCATCCAAATTCTCATCCTAGCGATTTCGATACTGGCGAACCACAATTGTGAAATATGGTGAGTAGTGGGGATCCCCCATTCCCTAGGCGTTCTCTATTTGATTTGATATTTTGCACTTTTGTCTGACGATTGTGACAGGATCGCCCAAGGCAATTATCCCTCTAAATAGCCAGGTTGATTAGGAGCAAGCACGGTCATTCGTCCTCCCTGTGTTCGATACCCGCTCGCCGCTATACCGTGCGCTTGCGGTAAAACTACAACCGTCGCCTCGGGACGTGTACGCCGGGGCGCGACCAAGTTTTTGGCGCCGTTGCCGGGGAAGGCATTTAGACGGTGCTCAGCACCGACCACCCGGTTATTTCTTCTTACTTTCTTCCTTTACTTCCCTCTCTATCTTATCCTAACTTCATTCGTAGCCCTATTTGCACATTCTCCCCGCATTTTGCATAAGATCTTAACAGGGAGAATGGGGGATGCAACGCCAACAATAGAACTCAGTCGGGAAGACTATGACACCTTTACAGGCCTCCTTAAGGAGCTTGTCGACGAGGTCCACACTACCGGAGCATTTGCTATCAATATCACGGACCCCGACGAACAACTATTTGCTAGCTTTGTGATGGACCAAATCTCCCCGGAAGGGACCATCGGAGGCAATGTCAGAGTTGACGTGGTCGACGACAAATTGCATTTCGAAGACAATAGAGCAAATGTCGAAGAGCACTATGCTCCCGAAGAACCCTTCGAGCAAACCGACATTCAGGATGTTACACTTTATGACGCTCACTCTTGTTTTTATGAATCGTCTGATGTGTTTCTTGATTCCAGGTACGAACTGGAGCAGAGCGAAGGTTTTGGCGATGCTAGCACTGAATCAGAGGGCGCCTACTTCGATGCCTCATCCTCACTAAGCAGCGAGTCCGACTTGTCACATGAAAGCATGCCATCTGAAAATGAGCTAAACCCGGATGACAAGGAAGAAGCCGAATTCATGAGAGCTGAAAAGGTGGAAGAAGCAGCGCCACCTCAGGTAGAGCTTAAACAATTACCGCCGAATCTAAGGTATGCCTTTTTGGGTAATAAATTGACTTTTCCGGTGATAGTAAATTCCCACCTCACACAAGATCAACTTGAAAAACTCCTAGACGTCCTTAGGAGCCACAAAGATGTCTTGGGATACACTATTTCCGATCTAAAGGGAATAAGCCCTAGGCTTTGCACGCATCGGATCCATTTGGAGGATACCGAAGCCACCTCCATAGAGCCTCAAAGGCGGTTGAACCCGAACATGAAGGAGGTGGTTAAAAAGGAAATCCTAAAATTGCTTGAAGCCGGTATAATTTATCCTATCTCTGACAGTAGATGGGTTAGCCCCGTCCACGTTGTCCCCAAGAAAGGAGGGATGACTGTCATAAAAAATGACAAAGGTGAGCCAATATCCACGCGCACTGTCACGGGATGGCGAATGTGCATTGACTATAGGAGACTCAATAAAGCTACCCGAAAGGATCATTACCCATTGCCATTCATCGATCAAATGCTTGAACGCCTCGCGAACCATAAATACTTTTGCTATCTAGACGGGTATTCGGGTTTCTTCCAAATCCCTTTGCACGAAGATGACCAAGAAAAGACAACTTTCACTTGTCCCTATGGCACCTACGCATACCGTAGGATGCCGTTCGGCCTTTGTAATGCTCCCGCCACGTTTCAAAGATGTATGACATCCATATTTTCCGATTATATTGAAAATATTATGGAAGTTTTTATGGATGATTTCTCGGTTTATGGAAGTGAGTTTGACTCTTGCTTGGAAAATCTCACTAAAGTCCTAAAAAGATGCCAACAAAACAATCTCACTCTCAATTGGGAGAAGTGCCACTTCATGGTCACGGAAGGTATAGTTCTCGGACACCTTGTTTCCTCAAGAGGAATCGAGGTTGATAAAGCTAAGATTGAGGTAATCGAAAAACTTCCTCCTCCTATTAATGTCAAGGGCATTAGAGGCTTCCTTGGCCACGCGGGGTTTTACCGCCGCTTCATTAAGGATTTCGCCTCGATTGCCCGACCACTTACTTCCTTACTCGCTAAAGATGTTCCTTTTGACTTTTCAGGAGAATGCTTGCAAGCTTTCAACACCTTGAAGGAAGCGCTAGTCTCAGCGCCCATCATCCAACCGCCGGATTGGAGCCTCCCTTTCGAGCTAATGTGCGATGCTAGCGACCAAGCCATTGGAGCGGTATTGGGACAAAGGAAAGATAGGAAGCTTCATGCGATATACTACGCAAGCAAGACATTGGATGACGCGCAGAAAAACTACACAACTACCGAAAAGGAGCTTCTAGCGGTCGTCTATTCCATAGAGAAGTTTCGCTCCTACCTCCTCGGTTCCAAGGTGATTGTCCACACCGACCATGCAGCATTGAAGTATCTTTTAAACAAGAAGGAGGCCAAACCCCGGTTGATTAGGTGGATACTCTTGTTGCAAGAATTCGACCTAGAGATCAGAGATAAGAAGGGTACAGACAATGTCGTGGCAGATCATTTATCCAGGCTCATTCGCGATAAGGAGGATGAGAGCTTACCTATTGACGACACATTCGTTGATGAGAGGCTATATGCGGTAAGGGCCGAGGAAGTACCTTGGTATGCGGACTTCGTCAACTACTTGGCGTGCGGAATCAAACCGCATGGGATGTCCACGCAACAAAAGAGGAGATTTATGCATGAGGTCCGTAGCTATTTTTGGGAAGATCCTTACCTTTTCAAGATATGCAAAGATAATGTCATTCGTAGGTGTATTCCTAAGGAGGAGGCAACGTCTATCATTTTGCATTGCCACGGTCTACCATGCGGGGGACATCATGCCGCCTCTAAAACTACCGCTAAGATCTTGCAGAGCGGATTCTTCTGGCCCACAATGTTTAAAGACACTCACACTTTTGTGAAGGGTTGCGATAGATGTCAACGGACCGGGAATATCTCCAAGCGCAATGAGATGCCGATGAGACCCATCCAGGAGATTGAGCTTTTTGATTGTTGGGGAGTAGACTTCATGGGGCCCTTTCCGTCGAGCAATGGCAACAAGTACATCCTATTGGCCGTTGACTATGTCTCCAAATGGGTGGAAGCTATTGCCACCCCTACTAATGATGCGAGGGTCGTCTCCAAATTCTTCAAGCAAAATATCTTTCCGCGCTTTGGAGTGCCGCGTACCTTGATAAGCGACGGGGGAAGCCACTTCATAGAGAACAAGTTTGAAGCAATGCTAAAAAAGTACGGGGTAAATCATAGGGTTGGAATGGCTTATCACCCCCAGACAAGCGGCCAAGTAGAAGTCTCAAATAGAGAAATCAAGCAAATTCTCGAAAAAACCGTAGATCGGTCTAGAAAGGATTGGTCAATGAAGTTAAACGATGCTCTATGGGCCTATCGTACGGCTTTTCGCACCCCCATCGGTACCACACCGTTCCGCCTAGTTTACGGGAAGGCTTGCCACTTGCCGGTAGAGTTGGAACACCGTGCATATTGGGCCATCAAGACCTTTAACTACGATTATAAGAGTGCGGCGGTGAGGCGACTCTTGGACATCAACGAACTTGATGAAATAAGGAGAGACGCCTATGAGAGCTCGAGGATTTACAAGGAAAGGACCAAGATTTTCCACGATGCCCGCATAACTGTCACGGACTTCAAGGTGGGAGACAAGGTCTTGCTCTACAACTCCCGACTCCGACTATTTCCCGGTAAGTTGAGGTCACGTTGGTCGGGACCTTTCACCATCAAGCACATACAACCGGGAGGAGCTTTCGAGTTGGAAAGCAAGGAAGGCACCACATTCAAAGTAAATGGGCAAAGGCTAAAACACTATTCCGAGGGGATCCCTACGGGCGAAATCAATAGAGTATATTTGCTTAAAGAGCGGTCGCATGATCTCTCGGACCTCCTTGATGAGGTGATAGAGGAGGCGATTCCTCACTCAATTGGTGCCCTTTTTGATGAAGAATTGGATGAAAGCCCGGATTTAGGCCATGAGGACAATAATGATGATTCCCCAGACTTCTCAGCTGATGAAGATGAAGGCGACGCTGATGTCGCAAGGATTCGAGAGCTCTGCAAGCTCTCGAAATCAAAGTCTCCAAAGAAAGCTCCGCCGGTACGGAAATCGGCATCGCCGGCTAAGCCGTTGACCGGGGCAAATGCTAGCTTGGGGGAGCCTCCCCCCAACACTATTCGAGATAGGAGACCTCCGAGGGAGACCGCTACGCCGCCACGTCCGAATCCAAGCGCGCTCCCCGGAAAGTTTGACGGGTGCATCTCATGTGCACCAAACATCCCGCATTGATTGAAAATTTTAGGGGGTCGAGCTCACGACCTAAAACGAGCGCTTGTCGGGAGGCAACCCGACGGTTTTTGCTTTATTTTCATTCGTTTTTCTTTATTTTCGTTTTAGAAGTTTTTAGTATTTTGAGTCACCCGACCAAAAATTTTGTGATAACGGGTCCTATTTTTCTTGACAGGAGAGAAGATAGGTAGATCATCATGAGGAGGATGAACGAGACGATGAGGAGCGCCCCAAGAAGGCGTTCGACGCTTAGGAGGAGCATGAAATCGACTGGGGGAAGAAAGACGGAGTTTAGAGTCCAAACGAAGATAAACAGCAGAGATTAAGGCTCACTCGGCCGAGTATACTAGTCACTCGGCCGAGTCAAGAAGTTCGTCCGGCCGAGCCGCTCACGAACGAGGGAAGTCTGCTGTACCCAACTCTCTGTCTATTTTCCTCATTTCATAAGAACTGCTACTCGGCCGAGTACATATATTCACTCGGCCGAGTAAAACGGATACCCTCCTAGGGCGAGTCATGCCGAGTAGCTTGAGTCACTCGGCCGAATGGACTTACTCCACTCGGCCGAGGCTGGCAAAGCCACTCGGCCGAAGCGACATCGGGGAGAAATTTTTAATTGCCTCGCTCGGCCGAGTGAGTAAAGTCACTCGGCCGAGTCGTAACTTTTTTAATATAAAACCGAGGGGGGGGGGCACGGTTTTCGAAAACAAAAAAACCCTTCGCCCGCGCCCCCTCAGCTCTCCCTCGCCCGATCTCGCCTCGCCGCTCGCCCACTCGCCCGCGCGCGCCGCCGCTCGGCCTGCCGTCGCCGGCCGCCCGTCGCCGGACTCCGCCCGAGTCGCCGCCGGCCGCCCCGCCTCCGATCACCTCCGGTTCGCTTATTTTCACCGTTTTCTCCTCTCCTCGTGTATATTTTGAGGATCCATGTGCTAAACGCCCCCCTAACCCAAATCAATTCCTATATCTATCTGTTATACCCCTATTGCTCCATACATTTTGATTATTACTCGCTGATATCGCTTTTCCATGCGCAGGTTGCTTTTTGGAGCTTAGGGGAGCTCAGGGGAGTTTCTACGGGCTGCTCAGGACTTCGTGGAGGCGCGGACTTCGCACGCTTCCACTACTTAGCACTCGCGGCGTGTTTGGGTAAACTCTTTCCACTCTTGTGCACACGCCGCACTTTTCACTTTTTCGGCGCGCGCTCGGGGCAGATATGCCGCCCCGGACACGGCCGCGGTCGAAGAGAGCTTCCGCCAAGCGGAAGCGGTCGGATGATGCCGGCCCCTCCCACGAGTTGGAGGACTCTCCTCCACCGTCCCCCGCACACCCCGCACAGCCTGCAGGCCCCGCACACCCCGCACAGCCTGCAGCGCACCCACAGCCCGCACAGCCTCTCCCCGCCGATCCACAGCCACCACCACCGGCTCCACTGGTCGGGCCGCTCGGGATTACGTTCCGAGACGACGCACACCGCGCCGTCTTCGAGCGTATCTCCCAGCGCTCGATCGTACCCTCCAGGTTCGCACACCTCGCTGACCTAGGACGCCTGGGGGTACTTGAGGGGATGCTCACGTTGTACGACAACGTGGGCTGGCGAGATTTTTTCCAGGTGTCGGCGGATACTTTTACCCGTCCGACACTTGAGGTTTTGAGTTCTATCGCCCGGACCGATGAGGGATGCTCATTCCGGTTCATGGATCGAGAGTGCCAGGTCACTCTCGATATGATGAGAGCATTTTTCTCTTGGCCCGCAGTCCCCGGAGCCGATCGCGGTTATGGCCCCACACATATCCCTCCACCCTCTTTCGACGCCGGTGCCTTCTGGGCACGTATCACGGGTCTACACGCCGCCTTTGACCCTAGTAGGGCCAAGGCCTCGGCCATCGTACATCCCTGCCTACGCATTGCCCAGCGCCTCATGGCGACTACCTTTTTGGCCAGATATGAGCCGGGCACGATGTCTACGCCAGAGCTTTACATGCTCTATGCGATGACACGTCCCAGAGCTCTGTCTAGGGATGGAGATGAGCTTGTCCCCGCCGTCGTGATCGATATCGCGGCATGGTACTTAGACCGCATCATTGTATCGGTGGGCGCTCGCTCACCGATATGCTGCGGCGGCCTGATTACCCTGCTGGCTCTTATGACCGGCGAGGATTTCCCCGACGACCTGCGACGCGTTCCGGGCCCCACTTCCTTGTCGATAGACGTTATGGCCCGGATGAAGATGTTGCGTCCGCATGGTGAGCGTCACTGGGTCTGGTTGCACGGCCCCTTTGGGGCCGATTACATGATTCTCCCGAGCCCTGCTCGGACCCAGATTGCACCGGCCCACGTAGACTGGCTCCCAGATATGGATGTCCTCATCCCCGCCGCCTACGTGCTCGAGGCCGAGGAGGCCGAGCAGGGCCACGCCGCACACGCTGCCCAGGCTGCTCCCGCAGACCCTGCTGCACGCCCTGCCGAGCCCGTTGCCGCCTCTGTGACCCCTCAGCCCACACATGTCGTTTCTGCTGCTCCTGACACTTCTGTCCTCACCACTACCAGTGTCGCGAGTACTTTTGCTGAGCCCACTTCCACCACTGTCACCACTTCCGAGGCTGTCCCCACCACTCCCTCTGCCACCTCAGGCCCTCTGTCCGTGGAGCCCCTTTGCTCCGCACTCCCCGAGCGCCCGCCGACCATAGTCGAGTGCGGAGAGCCCTCGTTCACTTCGGTCGTGGAGACCATGGTTAGCATGATCTCCGCTGGGGTTACACCTTTTGGACCGCACACTTCTGCCCCAGCGGGAGATTCCTCTGTCTCCACCGCCGCCTTATTCTCCGAGAGCGTCGTGGCGTCTGTCCACACGTCTGTGCCACGGACCTCTCTGGCCACCTCGTTACCTCTTTTGCACGCCTCCTTTGCTGCCGCTGCCTCCACTTCTCGCCAGCCGGCGTCCCGGCCTCACACCGAGGCCAGGCCCACTTTTCCAGGCGCGGCCCCTTTTGTCCCATTCCCTGCTGAGCCCGTTACATACTCCACACGCGTACGCCAGCCTCGCCCTGCACAGCCTAGACCGGTGCGTCCCTCTGCACCACCCCCGCCCGACACTGTACTGCAGAGCATACGTGCTCTTGAGGTGGCGGTGAGTGGTCTTAGAGGAGACCTTCGGACCCTGTCCTCCACCGTCTCTACGCTGTCTGGACGCTTTGACCTGATCCCTCAGATCCACTACTGCCTGACACAGATCTTAGAGCGTCTCCCGCGCGTACCCCCACCCACCCCGCAGGTTCCCACACACACTCCCACACACGCTCGACCTGCTTCCACTCCCACGCCCACCCCAGCTCAGCAGCCTACACCACCACCACCACCACCTCCGCCTCAGGACGGAGACGGCGCGGCACCGCCTTCTTAGGCACTCTTGATGCCTTGATCCATCCCTGTCGTTGTGCTGCCCGTCTCTGCTGGGTCCTGATGCCCTTTTGTCCACCCCCTCCCCTCACTTATTTTGGGATTATATTTTTGATCATATCTATTTGTGCATATCATATCATATCTACTTGGGATTCTCATTTTTGATCACATCTATATATATCTTTTTTGGGAGAGAGGGAGAGTTCTGGGTGCCATATTTATTTTCGTATCACTCCTAGCTGTGCATGCATCATTTCCGCATCAGACTTTCATTTCTTTTTTGTCTTTCTTTTTATTTTTCCATGCATGCATCCTCACTTGCCCCTCACATTGCTTGTCTCTCTGTGTGCCACACTTTGCACATTGAGGACACTGTGCCGTTTAGCTTGGGGGAGTGAGCTTTCACGTTCTTTTTTTCGATTTGCCACCTTTATTTTCAGTTTTTCACACCGCTTTTCACTTTTGCACTCATTTTTCGTTATTTCCCTTTTGTTTCGCCATGCATCACGTTTTCCTTACTTTCCTGTGTGCCGCATTGCATAGTTCTATTTTCCTTTTATCTTTACTTCTTCCTTATTTTTCATCTCATGCTAGAGATGAATTTTCTGTGATGATGTCTACGTGGAGTTAGCTTATTCTATATGCATGCTATATTTGTCGTGTCTTAGATTTCATTTCTGATATCATATGCTATGACTCGCTTGCATTTAGAAATAGGAGCCCACACTTTTTCCTCATGAAAATGGATGAAATTTTATTATTAGCTGAGCCTGAATATTCATATGTATGCTATCACAGAAAACACACCAAGATTCACGCATTGAATGCCTATATCTGGAGTACTGACTTCTTTTCCTTTATCACTTCTATATGCATGAATTGTACACTTCACTTCCGGATGATTGAATGATTGTTAGCTATGATATATCTGAATTAGTTAGCTTTTTTGTGATCGAAACTGAGTAGATTAGATTACCCTGCTGAAGTTGTCGTGCATGTCTTATAGAGTGAGCCGAGAGTTATATTTATTTCTTTCTCCACAAATCTTGAACAACATTTCTCTACTTTTAAAATCATTGGTGAATCTCCCCTTAGTGATTCTATTTTATGGCATTTCCCCCGCTATTAATTCCTAGCTCCAAATCTCTTATTCCAAAAAAAAAATATATATAATAATAAAGGAGAGAAGAACATTCTCGTATACCATTATCTCTCTTTGAATTGGGATCATTGTATATATGATAAAAAAAAAGAGAAAAGAAAAAAAAAGAGAAAAGAGAAAAAAAAAAATCCTCAATAAAAGATCCCATCTCGCTTATTTTCTTTCTTTCTTCTTTCTCTTCTTTGCCTTTGGAGCTTTATAAAAATGGGGATGTAAATATTTTTGTGCCACCACGCTTATAGATAAGCTTGGGGGAGGAGATCCATTGATGTGTGAGAGAGCGACTACTTGACGTTGCACGACAACCTAGGCTAAGTAATATTCTATACTCGGTGAGATTGTTTCTAGCTTTACGAAATCCAGAAATCTAAGCCTAGCATTCATTTCATGAAACCCATACTTTTCTATTCTCTCTATTCTATGATGTGATACTCTTATACTCCAGATAGAAAGCGTTCAATTGAAAAGTGTGTGATCTGAGACTTGTATACCGCTTTAGATGATTCGGGCGATGTTAATTTTAAAATCATTCCGTTTCTCATGATTATACCGTTGTTCGTGGGTTTTCTATTTTCTACCTGCACTATTCTACTATGATATCAAAATGAGATTCTTTGACATGTATTTCTCACTCGGTGCATGCTATAAGAGTAGGTGAAACCCACGTCCTGAGAAAATGATCTAGCATCCTACCTCTTCTTTCTTTCTTTCTTTATTCTCGTTTGGTTTTCATTCTTCTTCGTTTTTCATTTTTTTTCGTTTTTCGCCGTTTTCGTTTTCCGAATCCACCGGGTTCGCTTTTTACTTATCTTCCTCGAGGACGAGTAAGAGGCAAGCTTGGGGGATTTTGATCACTCCTTATTTTACACCCTTTTCCCGCATGTTTGCATGCCATTTTGATCGCCCAAATTATGTTTTTCACGATATATCGACGATATTGCGATGCTCTTCACGATTTGTTGTTTTTGTCGCATTTCAGGTGATTTGGCGCGATTAGGAGTGATCTCGAGATGCGTGTAATCTAGACGGCCACCGACGACCTCCCCGAGGGGTATTTTGCTGTTGGAGAGGAGCGGAAGAAGAATGGACGTCGCCGGAGCGACGAGGAGGCCAAAACGACCAGTTTGGGCATTTTTTGTGTCCCACTCGGCCGAGTGGAGGAGCCACTCGGCCGACCAGCGAGACACTGCTCGGCCGACCCTTTCAGACACTACTTCCATGTGTACTCGGCCGAGCGACGGAGACCACATCGGCCGAGTGACGCTACCACGTCCGCCCGAGTGGCGCCCAGACGAAGGCTCTCAAAAAGTCCGAAGTTACTGTTTTCGGCCATCTGCGCTTCAGAAGACCCACTCGGCCGAGTGGCAAATCCCGTCCGCCCGAGTGAAGTGAAGCCATCGGCCGAGTGACGACAACTCACTCGGCCGAGCCACCTCCGAACTGAAGACCCCTGAAAGCCCCAACTTACTGGAAAATTACAGGGTTTTCACTCGGCCGAGTGACTTTTGTCACTCGGCCGAGTGCGATGCGCTGCCTGTAGCGAAATTTGCGGAAAACAGGCTGTGCAGGGGCGTTTTGGTCAGGATTTTTGGACGATTTTTGGGGCTATTTAAGCTCTGTTTTTACCCTAGTTTGAGAGCCTCCTCTCAGATTTTTTGCAGCTTTTTGAGTCTACTTTTTAGCTTTATTAATTGTGATTGGTGAAGAGAAAAACTTGGATTTTTGTTGGGTTGATTGAAGATCTACATTGGTTTGCACTTCTCTTCTACAAAAACTCTATTTTTATTGTTTATATCGTTATTGTGATGAATTCCATTGTCTATTTCATTGCTAATTATTGTGCTATTGCTATGATTAGTGAGTAGTCTCCACGTCTTGGGGCGTGGGGATGAACCCTACAAGCCCAATTTCGTATTTGTGTTGAATCGGTAGAAATTGAGCTAGGATTGTTATTAGGGATTAGATTGGGATCGAATTACTACGGATAGCTAGGTATTCACATCAATTGGGATTTGCAAGAGATTGGATCCCAATTCGATAGGAAGCCCTAGAAATCCGAATTGGGTTGGAGTCGGATTTTCGAAGTATCGGTTTGCAAGAAATTGGACCGATGCTAGGATCTCCGGTTGCAATTCCGCGCCGATACCCGTTTGCAAGAGATTGGACGGGTAGGAACTATCCTAATCTAGATTGTGGACCGAGTTTGCAAGAGATTGGACTCGGTGCGCAATTGGACGATGATGTTGATCCCAATGCTAGCTTCCCTAGGCTAGGGTTTGCAAGAGATTGGACCCAAGCCTAGGATAGCTATAGACCGGCAACAGCGCGAGAGCGTGAGCTTGGTTCCACATTTAGTTGCAACTAGTTCATCCAAATTCTCATCCTAGCGATTTCGATACTGGCGAACCACAATTGTGAAATATGGTGAGTAGTGGGGATCCCCCATTCCCTAGGCGTTCTCTATTTGATTTGATATTTTGCACTTTTGTCTGACGATTGTGACAGGATCGCCCAAGGCAATTATCCCTCTAAATAGCCAGGTTGATTAGGAGCAAGCACGGTCATTCGTCCTCCCTGTGTTCGATACCCGCTCGCCGCTATACCGTGCGCTTGCGGTAAAACTACAACCGTCGCCTCGGGACGTGTACGCCGGGGCGCGATCAGCAAGCGTAAGTCTCAACTTCATTTATCGATCCTAACGTTGTTTTGACAGGATCCAACAGGAGAGAGGGGGGAGGAGAACTTAGTTTAAAAAGGGTGAAGATAGCTTATGAAGAAATCAACATGATACATGGTGGGCTCGGAAAGGTGCTCTCTCTCAAGTGCAAGAGTCCGTACAAGTAGTAAAATCTGGGAGTCCAGATGTCGAATCCACGGGAAGAAATCTGTTGCAACCATAATTCAAATCAAATAGAAATCCTACGAAAAGAAACTAACCACTTCAACAATGGTGACGGTGATGGTGATGTGAACACGTGAAAAATATAAACATAGAAAATCGTGTCTGAAAATATCTATAAAAAGTATGCACATGGTATGGGTTCGTTAGGATCAATGATTCGTATTAATTTGGTTGCTGAATATATCACAATGAATTCTCTTTTTGAGAGCAATTCACCGGGAAAATATCCAATATAACTCAATGAATTCTCCTTTTGGGAGCAATTCATCGGAAGATGCCCTTTTGGGGGGTTCAAGCAAAATATTCAATAAGATCGTCGCTAAAGTTATAATACGATATGAAACTCTCTTTTGGAGAGATCAAAACTACGGTATGAAACTCCCTTTTGGGGAGATCAAAACTCACCCTTTTGGGGCGATCATCAACTAAATCAATTCTTTTGGAATCTGAAAAAAGTCGATTTACGAACAATGATTACACTTTTAGCGAAGTTTAACGATTTAGCACATGGAATACAACCAAAATAACACAAATCATAGCCCCTAACTACTCCATACCATGCACAAATAAGTTTTAGCTACTCATGGTGCAAGAATAAACAACTTTTATAGCAAAATACATCAAGATTATAGCAAAATACGGTAGAAAAGCATCAAATACGGGGTTTAAGGTAAGAAATATATCACCAATTCTCCTTGAAAAGACTTCAAACTCTTTGGAAATAATAATAAAAGCCTCTGGAATTTTACAGGATTTTTCAGAGGGGAAATACGACTCCTAGAGCCTCCAATACGCTCAAAATACGCCCCAATCTCCTTGTCTACGCCCAAAAACCCCTAAATACGCTTATATAATAAGATTGCGGGTTTACTGTGCTTAGCGGGTCGAAACCCGCATCCAAACCGCGCCCGAACTCATCCCGACCGTAGATCTGGATCGGAGCAATTAGTGGCCGTTCGATCAAGCGGGATCGAACGTGGCTTCGACACGTGGCAATTATTATCGGATCTTCGCTCGAAAACCCGCTTCATCTCCGAGCCCAGATCGGGATGCGTCTAGACCGTCTGATCGCGAGATCGGACAGCTGCAATCTCTTCCGCTCAGCTCACCGCTTCGAATTTGCGGGAAGATTTTCATCCGTTAGATCAGCATCGAACGCTCGCCCAGCCGCCACGTCGCTCGCCGCTTTGGAGTCGATGTCGACCGTTCGATGAAGCGGCAACTGAACGGATGCTCGCCACGTCGCACTTCTTTGTTGCTCTTCGAGATCGAGTCTGAGACGATCGCGGATCGTTGGATTGTAAACAGACGGTCCGGATGCTGCCACGTCGACGACGATTTTGATTTCAAACGCATCGCTTTTGTACCGTTGGATTTGAATCCAACGGTTGAAACTCGGCCGCATCGACCGCTGTGTCTGCCGTCGGATAAAGGTGGGAATGTGCAGGATGCTGCCATGTGGCGTGCTGTGATTGGCTGGCGACCGTATGTACGTATTTAAACGTATTTTCTTTCGTATTTCTTCAATTAAATTGTATTCTGCATTCAAAAATACACAGTAATTAGCACAGATCTCAGAAAAATACAAATAAATAGTCGTTGGAATCGTGAGGTCGAGACCAAGCTAGGAAAAATATAAAAAGTACAGAAATACTCCATTAATTGCTGTTTTATGCTCAAATAGTGTGTTTTCTCTAATAAATAAATGTGTAGAAAATACGTATGAATTAGAGAACAATGTAGCATCACATGAGCACAAAATAGGGCTAAATGGGGGGTTAAATATGTAATATTGAACCCGAATCACACCCCCCAACTAGCGATTTGCTAGTCTCTAGCAAAAAGAGCGATAAATTCGGATGAGTAATAAAACAATAAGTTCTTTCAAATTGCTCATGGCATGGCTCAATAATACGCATTCCCAACATGATCTTGACCATCAATATACACGTCCATGAACAAAATCAATCACCTGATATTTTCTCTAATTTAGTATGAATAAATAACATGCAAGCATCGTTTTGCACAAGCGAAAGTATAACACGTCGTTTTGTTCTGGTTTTCTTGTTTCCAAGGAATTGGCCTATCAAAACAATCATTCAAGACATGGGTATTGAAGTTGCTTAGTATATTCACCATTTCTTTTCTTTTATTCGTTCCGTGTAACGCGCATCAAGCAACATTCGCAGAAAAATGTATAACTTGGATCGCTCCATCAAATGAGTGAGTTTCCTGTCAATGGCTCCCAAATCAGACGATAATAGGGCATTAGGCCAAAAAGGACCCCTCGGACTGTACTACTCGAGCCAACCAAGTTATGTATTAGTGACATACTTATTCATTCATTTTTTCTTCATTCATCATTTTTCATTCTTTTCTTTTCTTTTCTTTTTTCTTTTTCTCTTTTTCTTTGTAAGCAACTCAACACCCATTCTTTGAATATAAAAATTGATAACCAAGGCCAAATTCCTCTTCAACTTGAAAAATATTCTTATAAATCGTGTATACTTAAGCTTTTTTCATCACATTTGCATGCATGGAATATATTCAAACTATTTCGAGATATTAATCATGGAAATTGAAAATTTTCATGAATAGCATATTAACGGTAATTCCATGAAGGAAAAATAAATTAATCAAGCCATAAACAATTTTTAGAACACAATCAATGTATAATCATCCGCATTTGAGGCATATGAAGGAGTTTTGAAATGATGAGATTTGGTGATTTATTCTTCTCAAAAAAAAAATCCTAAGGTCTCATACACACCCCCCAACAAAAGATGGACATTGTCCTCAATGTTGGAAGAGGTACGAGTTTATTCAAGCAAGCAACCTAGAAAGCATATAAAAACTACACTACTGGAAAGAACACACCGTGATCAAATGGCGGATCCCGAATCTTTGATGGTGGAGGAAGTTGTTCAATTTGCTCCTTGCGCTCCTCGGCGATTATTCTTCCTCCAAAAACTAATTTGGACCCCAGCAACACAACTCCAAGCATCTCTATAAGCTGTTTGCCAATGTCCTGCGAGAGATGAGTTATGTCAGTCCAAATTAATTTAAGATTCCTTTCAATAAAATTATTCCAAACGTAGTCATCAAAATAAGTGAAATGAATTAAAGCAAGTTGACGACTACTCCCTGAAAGATTTGCACTACTCTCTGTACGATGCTCGATCGTTGGGGAGAGGGATAAATGATTTTGGGACAAAACTGGAGGAGGGCATGGTTCTGACTCCATGGCGATAATCTCAAAACCCTTTTCCCTAGCTGTCTCCTCCTCTCGTTCATCCAAAATTGCTAGTTCGTCCTCTCTTTCGCACACACTTTTTGCCATGTATATATTTATATTCATGTCTTCAACGTGACATGGCTTGCTCGATATACCTGCAATAGAAGATAAATTCGTATTAGATTCTTGAAGTTGAATTTTAAAATAATTATTTTCTTCTAAGCAAGCGGCAATCAAATTAAGATTTTCAATGGAATTTTGAATCTGCCGACTCCGAGCAAGGAAATTCTCCTGGAATTGATGGGATGTGGCCTCCGGTGTCTGAATAGTCTAGTAAGCTTCCTCTTTCAAGGATTGCAAAGGTACGTCTACGCTTTGCTCTTCTTGATCGAGGCACGAAGGCTCCGTTGAATCGCTCTCTGAAGTCTCTTTCCCGGTTTCTTCATTTTCTTGCAGAGACTCCATGTATTCCCACGCCTCTGTCGGCGTCATGCATCCCAATAATTCCTGCAGCTGTGGTCGTAGTCCATCTAGAAAGGACGCCATAAGCTCTTCATTTGTGTACCCATGCTGCGGATAGCTCGATATAATGTCTGTGAACCTCCTCCAGGCCTGAAAGAAAGTTTCACAGTCAGTTTGATTAAAATTTACAATCTTGAGCTTCTCCATCCTATGTTTGTGTGCATTAGCATACCGTGCATCATACAAATTGTTCGTGCTATAGAAATTCATGTACTCCATTTTAAAAAAAATAAAAGTTTATGTACAAAAATTAAACAAAAATTATATACAGTAAAGTGGAAAGATCTCACCGAAGGTCTTCTAAATGAAATAAACCGTAGTCACAAACCATTCCTCCCCGGCAACGGCGCCAAAAACTTGGTGGGCTCGGAAAGGTGCTCTCTCTCAAGTGCAAGAGTCCGTACAAGTAGTAAAATCCGGGAGTCCAGATTTCGAATCCACGGGAAGAAATCTGTTGCAACCACAATTCAAATCAAATAGAAATCCTACGAAAAGAAAATAACCACTTCAACAATGGTGACGTTGATGGTGATGTGAACACGTGAACAATATAAACATAGAAAATCGTGTCTAAAATATCTATAAAAAGTATGCACATTGTATGGGTTCGTTAGGATCAATGATTCATATTAATTTGGTTGATGAATATATCACAATGAATTCTCTTTTTGAGAGCAATTCACCGGGAAAATATCCAATATAACTCAATGAATTCTCCTTTTAGGAGCAATTCATCGGAAGATGCCCTTTTGGGGGTTCAAGCAAAATATTCAATAAGATCGTCGCTAAAGTTATAATACGATATGAAACTCTCTTTTGGAGAGATCAAAACTACGGTATGAAACTCCCTTTTGGGGAGATCAAAACTCACCCTTTTGGGGCGATCATCAACTAAATCGATTCTTTTGGAATCTGAAAAAAGTCGATTTACGAACAAAGATTACAATTTTAGCGAAGTTTAACGATTTAGCACATGGAATACAACCAAACTAACACAAATCATAGCCCCTAACTACTCCATACCATGCACAAATAAGTTTTAGCTACTCATGGTGCAAGAATAAACAACTTTCATAGCAAAATACATCAAGATTATAGCAAAATACGGTAGAAAAGCATCAAATACGGGGTTTAAGTTAAGAAATATATCACCAATTCTCCTTGAAAAGACTTCAAACTCTCTGGAAATAATAATAAAAGCCTCTGGAATTTTACAGGATTTTTTAGAGGGGAAATACGGCTCCTAGAGCCTCCAATACGCTCAAAATACGCCCCAATCTCCTTGTATACGCCCAAAAAACCCTAAATACGCTTATATAATAAGATTGCGGGTTTACTGTGCTTAGCGGGTCGAAACCCGCATCCAAACCGCGCCCGAACTCATCCCGACCGTAGATCTGGATCGGAGCAATTAGTGGCCGTTCGATCAAGCGGGATCGAACGTGGCTTCGACACGTGGCAATTATTATCGGATCTTCGCTCGAAAACCCGCTTCATCTCCGAGCCCAGATCGGGATGCGTCTGGACCGTCCGATCGCGAGATCGGACGGCTGCAATCTCTTCCGCTCAGCTTGCCGCTTCGAATTTGCGGGGCGATTTTCATCCGTTAGATCAGCATCGAACGCTCGCCCAGCCGCCACGTCGCTCGCCGCTTCGGAGTCGATGTCGACCGTTCGATGAAGCGGCAACTGAACAGATGCTCGCCACGTCGCACTTCTTTGCTACTCTTCGAGATCGAGTCCGAGACGATCGCGGATCGTTGGATTGTAAAGCGACGGTCCAGATGCTGCCACGTCGACGGCGATTTTGATTTCGAACGCATCGCTTTTGTACCGTTGGATTTGAATCCAACGGTTGAAACTCGGCCGCGTCGACCGATGTTGTCACGACCCGCTTCCCTAAAATGGAGGCGAGACGTGAAAAGGTCCGCACGAGAGTGGAGCTGTGAAGCCCCAAACCTGATAAGCGTCCATAAAACATAAACAGGTCCCTGTAACCACAACGGAATAACAATAATAACGCAAGAAGAGACATGAAATAAAAATCTCACATCTCAAACATTGTCCAACAAGAAAATAAGTCCAACATCCAGAAAAGCCACCAGGCTAAAAGAAAAGAGTCTAAGGCCCAGAACAAGGCCAACAAAGCAACGACATAACAAAGTATAGGTGCTACGCACCGATAACAAAACACTGTCTAAACAAAAGTAAAACACAACGAAGACACTAGGACTGGTCCCCAGTGTCCACGTACTCCCCGTCAAACACAGGCTCGGGCTCGGCGTCAGCAAACACCTCGTCCTCAACAAGGTACTCAGTCTCGGGATCTAACATGTGTCACCCAAAAGAGTAAAGGGGCACATGTCAGCAAGTCAAAAGACTTGGGCAAGGAAACTGAAGTAAGGCAACTAGCAACCTAGCAGTTTTAGTATGCATGACATGGCAGTTATAACATGAGTGCACAATTAAGACATGGCAAGACAATTTGTACAAGAGAACAATCATCGGGACAAGACAAGAGTAGCCAAGCTACTAACAATCTCAATCAATTCACATTGTTTCGTAGGTGTTTACGCCCTTCGCTGAATGGTACAACATTCAGACCGATCGGCACTAAACACAATTCACATTTCACTGTTGTTTTGTAGATGTTTACGCCCTTTGCTGAATGGTAAAACATTCAGACCGATCGGCACTAAACACTACCCCACCCCAAAGAGTTTACGCCTTACAACTGCAGTTGTTGATCAAACAGACCCCCAGTTGCCTGGCCGCTTAACTCTCACCCCCAATACCCACATATAAACAAGCCAGGGTCCCTGCACATGAGCCCAGCAAGTGAGCCAGGGTTGCCCCGCACGGGAGCTTGTTTCTTAGTTCACAATTCAATATATCGAGCGTTGGGGTTAGCAACTCATTATGCTCGCTTCTGGTCACGAGCCAGGAAACACAAGTATTGTAGCGAAGCTACGCAATCACGGAAACACTTCAAGAATGCAATGACATGAAAATTAATTTGCGTACCGTTAATGGAAATTAAACATGACATGGTAATTGTGCAACATGATAAATGTCGGATCTAGCTTCGTTGTCAAGCTAGTTCCTAAACTTGCGCCTAGGCGAGTATCATTTCGTCGCCTAGCCTCTTTTACGCCTACAACAAGCAAATGGCCTAAAACATGGCCGAAACCCTAAGTGGCAAGTTTCACTTGCCTAGCACCGGGGATGACGATCACGAAGGTTCGCCTCGCGGATGCTATTCTACGGGGGAAATCGTTGTTATGGGGAAACATTCATCAAACAACATGAAATTTATTAGGGTTTCATAAAAATACAACTAAGTTATAAAAACACCAAGGAATCGATTTCTTACCGAGAGGAGGCGGAAGAAACACTCCGGAGAACCCTAGGATCAGATCTGGAAATGATTGGAGAAGTTTGGAGAATTAGGGTTATTGGGGGATTTTGGGGTTTTGATGGAGATTTGGGGAAGATGAGAGGTAGATAGAGTGAATGGATGGTTTGGATGATGGATTTAGGGCTTGGAATGGAGGAATAGAGCTTGGGGGAAGATGGGGGCTCAATGGGGGTGATTTTAGGGTTTTGGATCGTGTTGAGGAAGAAGAAAACGTTTGGGAGGGGTTTAAATAGGATGGGCTGGCGGCTAGGGCAAAACTAGGGTTTACAGCACAGATTAGTCGGTCAAAGAACAACCACTGACCGACTAGTTTGGCAACTAGTCGGTCGGTCGACCAACGCAGACCGACTAAGTGTAAACAGTAGCTACAGGTGAAAATAGGATTTAGAATTAGTCGGTCCATGAACAAATACTGACCGACTAGTTTAGCATCTAGTCGGTCGATGAACGTTCTTAGACCGACTAAGAGTAAACAGTATCTCGACTAAAATTAAGATGATGTGTTAGTCGATTAAAGAAGCATTGCCGACCGACTAGTTTGCAACCTAGTCGGTCAACCAACGTTCTTAGACCGACTAATGATAAACAGTAGCTTCAGAATAAATTTAGAAAGCCAACTAGTCGGTCCAAGAAGGATTGCCGACCGACTGGATCGTCATCTAGTCGGTCGGTGCCCCTTCTTACACCGGCTAATGAGCACCAAAAGTTCCGATACGGAGCGCGAGGCCCCGGGATCGATTCCTAAGACTCTTAGGCTTGATCTATTAGTAAGATATGACCGTTATGAAGTCCGTCACGAATGACATACTTCGAAATCGACGATCCTAAGGAAGAAACGAGAAATTACGACGAATCGATCGAAAATGAAAGCTACGGAGACGAAAACCACACACGAGGAGAAAATCCACCAAAACATATATTATATTATAATAAATCTGGATACATGAAAAGCAGTCGTTACATCCTCCCCAACTTAAGAAAAATTCCGTCCTCGGAATTTCCAAATACTCACGAGTCCGGAAACAAAAGTGAGAAACGCTCTCGCATCTCATCCTCATTCTCCCAAGTAGACTCTCCAGGTGAACCGTGTCGCCACATCACCCTCACAAGATTGACAATCTTGTTCCGAAGCGATTTCTGACGCCTGTCCAGAATCTGCACTGGATGCTGGTCATACGTCAAATCGGGGCGAACGGTAATCTCCGAAAAATCCACCGCATGAGACGGATCGCTAATGTATCGACGAAGCTGCGACACATGGAAAACATTGTGAACTCCTTCCAAAGATGGCGGCAAGGCCAAGCGATAAGCTACCTCGCCAACCCTCTCCAAAACATCAAATGGTCCAATGTATCGCGGGCTCAACTTCCCACGCTTCCCGAAACGAATCACACCGCGATTCGGGGAAATCTTCAAGAACACATGATCGCCCGGCTGAAACTCCAAAGGACGACGTTTAGCATCCGCCCAATGCTTAAAACGGTCCTGAGCAATTCTCAACCTCTCCCGAATATTCCTGACGATATCCACGGCCTCCACAATCATCTCAGGTCCCAACAACTCCCGATCACCAACGTCATCCCAACTCAATGGCGATCGACATTTCCTCCCATAAAGAGCGGCGAAAGGCGCCATGCCGATACTCGCCTAGAAGCTGTTGTTGTAAGAGAACTCTACCAGATGTAGATGGTCCTCCCACGAACCCTTGAAATCCAACATGCACGCCCTCAGCATGTCTTCCAAAATCTGAATCGTCCTCTCGGACTGGCCATCCGTCTGCGGATGGTACGCCGTGCTGAAACTCAGACGCGTACCCAAACTCTTCTGCAAACTCTGCCAGAACTGAGATGTGAACCTCGTGTCTCTGTCCGACACGATACTCACGGGGACTCCATGAAGTCGCACAACCTCCTGCACAATTCACGTTACATCACTATCCAAACTAGGTAAAGGACATAAAACGGAGAGTAAAAGAATTTTACCTCCATATATCTCCTCGCTAGCGCCTCAGTGGACTGTCCCACTCGGAATGGAATAAAGTGTGCAAATTTGGTCAACCGATCTACGATCACCCAAATCGCGTCATTCTGCTTCGGACTCCGAGGTAGTCCAGTCACGAAATCAATAGTGATGTGTTGCCATTTCCACTCCGGAATCGGAAGCGGTTGTAGCAACCCGGCCGTACGCTGATGCTCTGCCTTCACTTGCTGGCAAACCAAGCACTTGGCTACACTCCGAGCCACACTCCTCTTCATACCATGCCACCAATAATTCAGACGAAGATCCTGGTACATCTTGGTGCCAACAGGATGCACAGAATACGGCGAACTATGTGCCTCCACCATCAACTCCTCTCTGATATCCCCAGCAGACACACACAACCTGGCTCCAAACCTCAGCGAGCCATTCTCATGAATCAAAAAGTTAGTCTGCAGACCGGCTTCCACCTGCTCCCGAATCCTTACCAATTTCGGATCTCCGGCCTGACTAGCCTTAACCCGATCCACAATCGTCGACTGTACCTGCATGTACATCAACGAAGAAACCTCCCCAGGAAGGACAATCTCAATCCCAGACTCGCAAAAATCCTGCTGCAATCTCCACTGCGAGGTCAAAATCATCACCGCGGGAAGCCTACTCAAAGCATCAGGAACCACATTCACCTTGCCAGGGTGAAACTGCAAATCAATATCATAATCCGCCATAAGCTCCAGCCACCGACGCTGTCGCATGTTGAGCTCCTTCTGAGTGAAAATATACTTCAAGCTTTTGTGATCGGTGAAAATCTTCACTTTCTCACTCAGCAGGAAGTGCCTCCAAATCTTGAGAGCAAACACAACGGCAGCCAACTCCAAATCATGCGTCGGATAATTCTTCTCATGAACCTTAAGCTGACGAGACGCATACGCCACAACATGTCCGTACTGATGCAACACACAACCGAGACCCTTGCCAGAAGCATCGCAAAAGATCTCAAATCCACCGCTGCGATCAGGCACAACCAGAAAGGGGCAGTCGTCAACCTCTCCTTCAGAACACCAAAAGCACTCTCACAATTACCCGACCAAACAAAAGCAACATCCTTTCGCGTCAACCTGGTCATCGGCTCAGCAATACGAGAAAAGTCCTTAATGAAACGCCGATAGTAACCAGCAAGTCCAAGGAAACTCCGAATCTCAGACGCAGACGACGGAACTGGCCACTCCCTGATGGCCCTAATCTTCTCGGGATCCACAGAAATACCATCTCCAGTCACCACATGTCCGAGAAAAGCAACTCGATCCATCCAAAACTCGCACTTCGAAAACTTAGCATACAAACGATGCTTCCTCAAGATCTCCAATACCGTCCTTAAGTGCGAGGCATGCTCTTCCTCCGACTTCGAATAGATCAGAATGTCATCAATAAAGATAACGACAAACTTATCCAAAAAGTCGTAGAAAATCAGGTTCATCAGATTCATGAAAACTGCGGGCGCGTTAGTTACGCCGAAGGGCATAACCACAAACTCGTAGTGTCCATACTTCGTCCTGAACGCTGTCTTCAGAACATCTCCCTTCTTCACCTTCAACTGATGGTAACCACTCCTCAAATCCAATTTAGAAAACACCCTCGAACCTCCAAGCTGATCAAAAATATCATCGATGCGAGGCAACGGGTATTTATTCTTAATGGTCACCGCATTCAACTCCCGATAGTCCACGCACATGCGACGCGAACCATCCTTCTTCTTTACCAACAACACCGGTGCTCCCCACGGAGACACACTAGGATTGATATAACCCTTCTGCAAAAGCTCATCCAACTGCTTCCACAACTCTTCCAATTCTGCAGGTGCCATACGATATGGCGCCTTCGAAATCGGCTGTGCACCTGGAACAAGATCATTAGAAAACTCTAAAGCTCGATCAGGCGGCAATCCAGACATCTCCTCGGGGAAGACGTCGCCAAAATCACGCACCACAGCTGGCCACTCCAGCTCCATCTGCATAGCCACAGCCTCCACCGGCCTGGCCCGAAATCTGACAGGACCAAGCGAACTGCTACCACGACTGAACTCAAACACTGTATGTCCGGGAATCTCGAACACCACCTTCTTCCTCCGACATTCGATCGTAGCATAGAAGCTCGCAAGCCAATCCATTCCAAGAACCACATCATAGTTGATGATGTCGTGGACAATGAAATCAGCGAAGAGCACATGTCCACAGACCACCAACGAGCAAGAATTGCAACCACGATGCACCGAGACCACGCCATTCCCTGTAACGATATTCCAACTCTTGGGAAGAGGGGACGTCGACAAGGAATGCCTCTCCACGAAGCCCCGCGAAATTATGCACATCGATGCACCAGAGTCAAAGAGGACTCGCGCAGGAAATGTGCACACCAAAACCATACCTAACAAGCAATTAACAATCAAACCCTAGTCTAGCAAACAAGCATGTTCAAGCAAACAACACAATCTAACAATCAAAACCATCTAGGGAAATAACAGCTAGATTGAGGACTACCTGCGATAACCTCATCCACAGCCTCGTTCTCCACAGCGGTCATCAGAAAAGCCTGCCTCCTTGGCGGAACAGCCTGCCGAAAAGCCTGTCCCTATGGAACAAGAGCTGCTCCACGTCCAGCAGGAACAGACGCTCGCTGCTGCAACGGCTGTGCTGCAACAGGAGCCCTCCGCAGTGAACCCGCATGCCGACAATCCTTCGCGACATGAGAAGCATCACCACAAACCAAACACTGGCCCAGAAACTTCTGACACTGATCCTTGACGTGGCCAGGCTTGCCGCAGAAATGGCAAGTCTTCAGAATAGGCCCTCCTGGCCTCTTAAACTGAGCGGACTGATTAGGCCTGAATCCAAGTCTAACCACAGCCCTCGCCTGTTTCACAGGCCTCTTCCCAGCACCAACAATAGACCCCCTCCTCTGGTTCATGAGCAGCTCCTGCCTCTTGGCAGCGACCAAAACCTTCTGATATGACTCCCGGTCAGAGGTCACAAAACTCTGGAGCTCTGAAGCAAGCCCCTGCAGGAACCTCTGAGCCTTCTCCTCAGCGTCCTGCACCATCTTCGGTGCAAACCGACTCAGCCTCATGAACTCTTGGTGATACACGTCCACCGTCAAGTTCCCCTGCTTCAAATCGATAAAATGCTGCAGCATCTCCTCCCTGGCAGCCTTTGGGAAGAACTCACCCTCAAATCTGGCATTGAAGGTAGCCCAAGCTATCGGCTCCACCAACAACTTCTCTTCCGCATCCCACCAATTCCGAGCATTATCCTTAAGTTGCCTCTTCACCAAATCAACCCATCCAGCCGGGGTGATCTTGGCCATCTTCAGATTGTCCTCGACGTTCCGAATCCATTCATCGGTAGCCAGAGGACCTTCAGAACCATCGAAATATGCGGGACCCAGCTCCCGAAATTGCTTCGCTCCTGGCTCAGAGCGAGGGGCATCCGGAAGAGCCCGGGCAGCTCGAGCAAGTGGAGCATTCTGGACTTGCAGAAGCACGCCCTGCTGCACTTGCATCATCTGGAGCATCATCCGCATCATCTCACCGCTGGTGGGTTCCCGCTCAGGCTCCTCATCATGAGGGAGCGCACCACTACCCCCACCACGGGTGAAACGCCTTCCTGCCATCTAATGACACAGAGAACGAATCGGATTAGACTCATAGCTTATGACTCGGACGTCGAACTTAATCTATTGGACATTCTAATATTATTATCGTCATTCCAAACATCGCAGTTACAGAAGGACCTGCATGGGCCACCACTAAAACCTGTCACGACCCGCTTCCCTAAAATGGAGGCGAGACGTGAAAAGGTCCGCACGAGAGTGGAACTGTGAAGCCCCAAACCCGATAAGCGTCCATAAAACATAAACAGGTCCCTGTAACCACAACGGAATAACAATAATAACGCAAGAAGAGACATGAAATAAAAATCTCACATCTCAAACATTGTCCAACAAGAAAATAAGTCCAACATCCAGAAAAGCCACCAGGCTAAAAGAAAAGAGTCTAAGGCCCAGAACAAGGCCAACAAAGCAACGACATAACAAAGTATAGGTGCTACGCACCGATAACAAAACACTGTCTAAACAAAAGTAAAACACAACGAAGACACTAGGACTGGTCCCCAGTGTCCACGTACTCCCCGTCAAACACAGGCTCGGGCTCGGCGTCAGCAAACACCTCGTCCTCAACAAGGTACTCAGGCTCGGGATCTAACATGTGTCACCCAAAAGAGTAAAGGGGCACATGTCAGCAAGTCAAAAGACTTGGGCAAGGAAACTGAAGTAAGGCAACTAGCAACCTAGCAGTTTTAGTATGCATGACATGGCAGTTATAACATGAGTGCACAATTAAGACATGGCAAGACAATTTGTACAAGATAACAATCATCGGGACAAGACAAGAGTAGCCAAGCTACTAACAATCTCAATCAATTCACATTGTTTCGTAGGTGTTTACGCCCTTCGCTGAATGGTACAACATTCAGACCGATCGGCACTAAACACAATTCACGTTTCACTGTTGTTTTGTAGATGTTTACGCCCTTCGCTGAATGGTAAAACATTCAGACCGATCGGCACTAAACACTACCCCACCCCAAAGAGTTTACGCCTTACAACTGCAGTTGTTGATCAAACAGACCCCCAGTTGCCTGGCCGCTTAACTCTCACCCCCAATACCCACATATAAACAAGCCAGGGTCCCTGCACATGAGCCCAGCAAGTGAGCCAGGGTTGCCCCGCACGGGAGCTTGTTTCTTAGTTCACAATTCAATATATCGAGCGTTGGGGTTAGCAACTCATTATGCTCGCTTCTGGTCACGAGCCAGGAAACACAAGTATTGTAGCGAAGCTACGCAATCACGGAAACACTTCAAGAATGCAATGACATGAAAATTAATTTGCGTACCGTTAATAGAAATTAAACATGACATGGTAATTGTGCAACATGATAAATGTCGGATCTAGCTTCGTTGTCAAGCTAGTTCCTAAACTTGCGCCTAGGCGAGTATCATTTCGTCGCCTAGCCTCTTTTACGCCTACAACAAGCAAATGGCCTAAAACATGGCCGAAACCCTAAGTGGCAAGTTTCACTTGCCTAGCACCGGGGATGACGATCACGAAGGTTCGCCTCGCGGATGCTATTCTACGGGGGAAATCGCTGTTATGGGGAAACATTCATCAAACAACATGAAATTTATTAGGGTTTCATAAAAATACAACTAAGTTATAAAAACACCAAGGAATCGATTTCTTACCGAGAGGAGGCGGAAGAAACACTCCGGAGAACCCTAGGATCAGATCTGGAAATGATTGGAGAAGTTTGGAGAATTAGGGTTATTGGGGGATTTTGGGGTTTTGATGGAGATTTGGGGAAGATGAGAGGTAGATAGAGTGAATGGATGGTTTGGATGATGGATTTAGGGCTTGGAATGGAGGAATAGAGCTTGGGGGAAGATGGGGGCTCAATGGGGGCGATTTTAGGGTTTTGGATCGTGTTGAGGAAGAAGAAAACGTTTGGGAGGGGTTTAAATAGGATGGGCTGGCGGCTAGGGCAAAACTAGGGTTTACAGCACAGATTAGTCGATCAAAGAACAACCACTGACCGACTAGTTTGGCAACTAGTCGGTCGGTCGACCAACGCAGACCGACTAAGTGTAAACAGTAGCTACAGGTGAAAATAGGATTTAGAATTAGTCGGTCCATGAACAAATACTGACCGACTAGTTTAGCATCTAGTCGGTCGATGAACGTTCTTAGACCGACTAAGAGTAAACAGTATCTCGACTAAAATTAAGATGATGTGTTAGTCGGTTAAAGAAGCATTGCCGACCGACTAGTTTGCAACCTAGTCGGTCAACCAACGTTCTTAGACCAACTAACGATAAACAGTAGCTTCAGAATAAATTTAGAAAGCCAACTAGTCGGTCCAAGAAGGATTGCCGACCGACTGGATCGTCATCTAGTCGGTCGGTGCCCCTTCTTACACCGGCTAATGAGCACCAAAAGTTCCGATACGGAGCGCGAGGCCCCGGGATCGATTCCTAAGACTCTTAGGCTTGATCTATTAGTAAGATATGACCGTTATGAAGTCCGTCACGAATGACATACTTCGAAATCGACGATCCTACGGAAGAAACGAGAAATTACGACGAATCGATCGAAAATGAAAGCTACGGAGACGAAAACCACACACGAGGAGAAAATCCACCAAAACATATATTATATTATAATAAATCCGGATACATGAAAAGCAGTCGTTACAGTTGTTTCTGCCGTCGGATAAAGGTGGGAATGCGCAGGATGCTGCCACGTGGCGTGCTGTGATTGGCTGGCGACTGTATATACGTATTTAAACGTATTTTCTTTCGTATTTCTTCAATTAAATTGTATTCTGCATTCAAAAATACACAGTAATTAGCACAGATCTTAGAAAAATACAAATAAATAGTCGTTAGAATCGTGAGGTCGAGAACAAGCTAGGAAAAATATAAAAAGTGCAGAAATACTCCATTAATTGCTGTTTTATGCTCAAATAGTGTGTTTTCTCTAATAAATAAATGTGTAGAAAATACGTATGAATTAGAGAACAATGTAGCATCACATGAGCACAAAATAGGGCTAAATGGGGGGGTTAAATATGTAATATTGAACCCGAATCAATACGTTGATCCTATGGATAAAATTAAATCAGATTTAATTAAGTTGGAATTAGAGATAAGCTAGGCGAATTACAAGTTGGATGTGATTAGAGTGATTGGCCAACTAAACGGTTTCCGAAAAATATAATAAAAATACCGGGACGACCATGTCGACGAGAGAATCAAGACTAAGAAGATTGGTCACGGGCTAGGGTAAGGAGAACGGAAGTAAAAATAGAAAGGTCTAACGACGAAGGTAAAAGCTACAACACCTCTTCAAACAAAGTTGTTTTGTGGGAGAACGACCCGTGAAATGATGTTCCAAAATAATTCCACAAATAAATACTCTTCTAGAGGGTCACAACAGCATATCATATCGTGCGTTCCGAATGAAAGATAAGGCTAAGAAAAATACGCGAACTTCAAGGAAAATATGCATACAAAGGATACGGGGTCCAAAGGCGACATTAATCTCAAGTTGGGCACACGTCGGGAGTTGGCTTGCTAAGGATGCAACCAAGGTGCTATGGCCCTATCGACTCAACGACACGACTCACAGACAAAGCAACAAAACCAATCAGGTACCCGAAATTGCTATACATACAGCCGTATAATGTATAGTGAGTACCGGCCATTACATCCTACCCACCTTAGGACAAAGTCCGTCCTCGGACATTCTAACATATCTAGTCGCTCTAGTAACTACCCCGATCATGCCAGACTATAATTTAAACATGCATAGTCACCACAAATGCTTATATATGCGCTAGGTATTCAAACATTAATGTCACAACGTACATATATTTATATGTACATTCTATACTTATATCGATCACGGAAAGTCAAATTCTCACACATACATCGATCATATATATATGCGTACATCCATTATATAACTACTACTTACTTAGCAAAAAACAATAGTTCAGATATTCACATAAGAATAGTCTCACACTAGCAAATACAATCATTGTACTTTACGTTTAAATAACTACCTACGCACAACGACCAAGAATATATTATCATCATTCAACACCAAACATACGAACACACGCGATCACCTCATACAATATTAAATCATGCTTGCTATATCTTATTACACATTCACCCTTACTACTAATACATGTAGTTACTCTAATACAAGCACATATTTTATCATATATACACTTCACATACAATCCTATAACTATATTCAAGGCGCAACATACATACTATAGCTACGCACTCGGGCTTAAATACTCAGTCAATATTATTAACAGAATGATAATATTCACATTACTAGTAAGGCATTCTAAAAATCCTACTAATAACAATAATAACTCACACACATATATCACCATGTCGTGCCAATATAGCTACTAATATACGACAACTATAAGACAACGCATTCATTACAATGCTATCATATATAGAACTTAATATTACTAACACTAATATCAAGTACAATAATAATACTTCTACTACTAAATAGCAATATCAATATACACATGTACCACCAATCACTTATCACATTTCAATACTACTATATCACGACATATATAAATAACATGATTAATATAATATCATGGTACGATATCATTATAACCAACTTTATAATTACAACAGATACTAACACTTTACTACTCTTAAACATGCATCACTAACTATATATCTATAATAATACCACATTGTTACACGGTAGTATTAACACATCACCTTCATGCCATAATTAGAATAATATCAAAATTTAAGGCACTCACCAATACTTCATTATACACACGTACATCCAATAAAACAATACTATTTAGCAGGCATACATCTATTTATATATAGGATTTATTGTAGAAAAGGTGGCACCTGATCCACTGGATCAGGTGCTTAGACACAAAAAAGGTGGGAAGTACAAGCCTCCACATGGGCTTGTACTCGTGGGGCCCTATCTTTTTGTGTCTTGCACTTGATCCAGTGGATCAGATGCCACCTGCTCTACATTAATCCCTTATATATATACTCACATTATCATTAATACATCGCACATAATAAAAATACGTATTTACATACACATTTTATATCATTCAATACAATACGTAAGCATACTAATATTCAGCCAGGTAACGTCACCATAATACAACCACTCTACAACCAATAATAATATTACAATATCAATATACGTATACAATCATAATACACCATCCTATACATAGTCACATCATACAATAATCGTGTATACCTCATGGTATATACGTACACGCAACATCCCGTAAGGGCAACCAATAATATACAAAATTATAATCCTATTACCATACACCAATCACACATATTCACACAATATGTATGTATCTACCTATAACTAATCACATACATATCTACGTATGAGCACATGCTCATACGTACTGACATATAGATCATATATTAGGCATGCACACTTAACTATAAATACACCTAGTATCATTATACCTAATATACACATAACTTTACCAACATATTATTTCAACCATTATTAAGTATCTCCAACTACATACACCCCTAGTAGATATTCCAACACTAATTCTTATATACACAGATATCCCTAGAGTGGTATAGCTATCCACACACATATTTATAAATACTAACACACATACAACTTCATATATACCATGTAATTATATGCCCTACAACGACATCACAATCTATACTAATGGGCCCACCATACTATACTAAGGTTAATGTAGGCAACAGTAAGCACTAATGTGATAACTAAACAATAGTGAGGAAACCGAAATCGAAATTGAAATGAGACAAGATCGAGATGAACGGGTTCAGATGAGGCGACATATAAGGGAATAGCTTGGTTGGGTAGAACAAAATATAGTTCAGAATAATCAAGTAGGGAAGAAAGATATAAAATACGAAATAAGAATATAATAAAATGTAAGTTATAAAATAAAAATATAATAATATCCTTATAAAACGTAGAAGGGTAGCATGAAAGTTAAATCACGACATAAGGATTAGATGCAGAAGAATGAGTATGGAGGTGAATGAATTGTTTGCAATTGGAGATAAGTTTAAATGGAGATAGTATTTTACAAAAATTTTGAAGTAGGAATATGATGAGTATAAAATTGACACGCTGAATGCTGAAGTCCCATGTAACTTAGAAAAGTATATTAAAGGTAAGCGCGATGAGTTATTCGAATAAGTTTTAATGGCATAAGTAAGAAAAGAAAATTATAAATCGAATTGGGGAAAATAGAAGTACAGTTCAGAATAAAATTAGTATATGAAAAGGGACATGGTATTTATATAGGTATGAAAAGTATAGGCTGGAAAAATATTATAAAATAGTAATCAAAAATCTCGACAAAAGTTTCGAAATTCAAAAAAAATGAATTTAAGTCAACGGAATAGTATGAAGTCTTAAGTATATATATTAAAAGTTTTCGAACGAATTTAAACTTAGCGAATAAGGAATATCGAAAATACTTTCAAAAGATTCAAGATTTGTAACGAAGAGATTCGAAAATTAACAATGATCGTCAAGAGGCGATCTCGTGAATCGAGGGCAAGGAATATGGTCGCATGATCGAAACATAAATACGCCTAGGATATGACTCATGAAAATCTACGAGGAACTCCTACGGTCGATCAACTAAAGATTAGGAAACTTAGCGCTAAGACTTTCTAAGGAACTAGACTGTAATTAACTGCGTTCGGCTTGGCCCGAAATCGATGAACCCAAGCGAACGACTAAAGAAATTCTAGAAGTCTAATATGGTTAGAGCTAGGCAAGAACCACTAAGGTAACTCCTAAGACGATTATATCAATTTCTAGCATGGAGTCTAACTAACAATCAAGAACCTCTAGCTAGCAAGTACAGACGTCTAACTAAGTCTTACTATAGTCCTGATCTAATGGATTTCCCTACTAAGCTGAGACAGATGCTCGGTCAACACGTCTTTCAGCCACCTAAGACACGAAAAACGCTCTTATTAGACTCGGATTTTATGACTTGAATGTTTCGAATAATTAATGGATGTTTTTATTATTATCGGTGTCCCGATATTTCGCAGTTGCAAAAGGACCTGCATAGGCCACCAACAAACCCTGTCACGACCCGCTTCCCATAAATGGAAGGCGAGGCATGATGAGGTCCGCTCAGACTTGGAGCTGTGAGGCTTCAAGTCTGATAAGCGTCTGGGAAAAACACTTCCAATAACCAGGTCCTTGCAACCACGAATCGAAACAAAGATAATAATAATTTAAAGCAGAAATAGAACTCCACCAACAACATCCAGATTTTTCCAAACATTCAGAGACAAAACGTAAAGGAAAGTACAAGAGTCTGAAAAGAGGCCTAAAGCATGGCCGACTTAATACATAACATCAACATAAAAAGAGAGGTGCTACGCACCGACAACCTAACAGCGACTAAGCAGAAAGCAACAACAACAAGAACCAGCTCTAGGACTGGTCTCTAGTGTCCTCGAACTCAACACCTGCAACCTGTTCGTCCTCGGCGACGAACTCTGGCTCACAACCTAACATGTGACGCCCAAAAGAGAAAGGGGCACATGTCAGCAAAGTCTCCAAGGATACTTTGTGCAAGGAAACTAATAAAGGTAAATTAAGTGCAGCAAGCAGTTCTCTAAAGAATGAATGCAATGACATGGCAGGTATGGCATGAGAGCAACAAGTGAGTAAACGAGACAAGCATGACAAGTGTAGCAGAGCTAGTAAACAATATTCACTATTTCACGATTAACTTGTTTTCACGATGTGCACAGGGTTTACGCCTTTTGGCTGAAGTGGCTGTACGTGCACACTCCTATTCTCAAGTGATCGCTTGACCCTACCCCTCCCACATGTATCGAGCTTTGCCTTATCACCAACAACATTGTGCTCGCTTCTGGTTCACAAGCCAGGAAGTGTTTTGGCATAGGGTTGTGCCTGCAACGCAGGTGCCTAGCCTTGGCCTAGGATTGTGCCTGCAACGTAGGTGCCTAGCCTTTTATAATCCAGGGACTAGCTTAGGATTGTGCCTGCAATGCAGGTGCCTAGTTTTTCCCTAGATGCAAGCGTAGCGTGTGCTACAAACCACGACAAACAAGCATATGAAAGATGTACAAGATGCATGAACATGGCATATAGATAGTCAAATAGAAGTGCGTACAGATATTGAAAGTAAACGTGACATACAGGAATGCATGAAATGACATGAAAAGGGGTCGGATCTAGCTTCGTTGTCAAGCTAGATCTAGAAGGCGTCTAGGCGACTATCATTTCATCGCCTAGTCTCTTTTACGCTAAAAGCAAAGATTGGCCTAAAACACGGCCTAAACAAGGAACTGGCAAGTTTCACTTGCCTGAAATACGTGTTGGAATCACAAATCTCAAAGTCCAATCACATATTCACAAAGTCCAGAGCTCCCACGCTCAGTCCAACAATCAACCTACAGTCCCGTATTATTAAGTTGGATTTGTGAGTTACAAAGCAGTAAAAACACAGTTTTTATCTTGTTAACATGCGGGTGTGGGTTCCTACGATTCAGGTATACCTTAACACGACGCGAGAGCTACACTGACGTCGGGTAGCGACATCAGGGGTTGAATTAACAAAAGCGTGCGACGATCCACTGCACGGCATTGACTAGCGACAACGGCGGATGCCAACGAAAACGAACGACGACCAGCCGGGTAGCAGCACGATCACCGAACAACGACGCTGAGGGGGAGGACGGCCGTACTATGTTCTACGGCGACGGAAAGACGCGTACAGTGGCAGTGTGTTCTATGGCATCGGGAACAGCAACGAGTTTGGGTGAACGGCAGATCTGGGAGTTGGTGGCCGGATTTGTGTCTTAGAGGGCCTGAGGTTGGCCTGAGGGATGGTGGTCGACAGGCTGAGGTCAGGGAAGATGACCGGTGGCTGCTAATGGGGGTACTGGGCGGCGTTTGCTCGGAAGATTGCCGGATTTGTTTTCAAATGTGATTCGGCAGCTTGGATATGGGTGTGCATGGGTTTATGAGGGCTGGGCGGTCGGCGTCGACTGTCGAAGGGTGGGGAGCAGCCGCGGCTGAGGTGAGAAGGCCGACGGGAAGATGGCGGCTGTCGGGCTGGTGACCGTCGACTGGGAGCTTGAGGA
The DNA here is from genome assembly GCA_030789695.1 of Scilla litardierei. Classification (NCBI taxonomy): domain Eukaryota; kingdom Viridiplantae; phylum Streptophyta; class Magnoliopsida; order Asparagales; family Asparagaceae; genus Scilla; species Scilla litardierei. Next base: position 60,227,536 of record CM061132.1, read on the forward strand.
GGAGAGGTCTCTCTCCTTTCATTGAGTTGTGTATGATGTTAGAGAGCGGGAGGAGGAGGCCGGAATGTTTGGGTGTTCGCCAGATGTTGTTTGGGTTGCCGGAGATGACGCAAGGCCTGGGGAGAGGCTGGTTCGGGCTGCTATCAAATTGTGGTGGCTGAAGTTGCCCTCACGTGAAGGAGATATGGAAACTAGGGTTATTGCTATTTGGGGGTATATAAGTAGGGTATAGTTAAGGGAAAAGGGGGAGAGAGGAGGGGAGGAGAACTTAGTTTAAAAAGGGTGAAGATAGCTATGAAGAAATCAACATGATACGTTGATCCTATGGATAAAATTAAATCAGATTTAATTAAGTTGGAAATAGAGATAAGCTAGGCTAATTACAAGTTGGATGTGATTAGAGTGATTGGCCAACTAAATGGTGTCCGAAAAATATAATAAAAATACCGGGACGACCGTGTCGACGAGAGAATCGAGACTACGAAGATTGGTCACGGACTAGGGCAAGGAGAACGGAAGTAAAAATAGAAAGGTCTAACGATGAAGGTAGAAGCTACAACACATCTTCAAACAAAGTTGTTTTGTGGGAGAACGACACGTGAAATGATGTTACAAAATAATTCCATAAATAAATACTCTTCCAGAGGGTCACAACAGCATATCATATCGTGCGTTCCGAATGAAAGAGAAGGCTAAGAAAAATACGCAAACTTCAAGGAAAATATGCGTACAAAGGATACGGGGTCTAAAGGCGACATTAATCTCAAGTTGGGCACACGTCGGGAGTTGGCTTGCTAAGGATGCAACCAAGGTGCTACGGCCCTATCGACTTAACGACACAACTCACATACAAAGTAACAAAACCAATCAGGTACCCAAAATTGCTATACACACAGCTGTATAACGTATAATGATACCTGCCGTTACAATACTCGTCGGCCATGAGTCGAATGGGCCTTGTCCCTCGCTGCTGGATGACCTTGGCGCATTTATCGAGAGAGGTTCTCCACTCTCTACCCAAGGAAACGTGATTCATAGTTACAGGTATTGATTGAATACACCTAACCTGTCCACGACATAACTTGCCTAAATGCAAATAAAGGAGAAAGGTCGCAAAAAGTTGTCTTTACATTTATTCAAATAAAAGAAAATTACTGGACAATAAAACAGAGGGCATGCCTGCCTAAGAGGGGGGAGCGCTTCCTGACACAAAGACGATGGTAAAAGCCTCTATCGCCTTTGTGAGCTTTGTAGTAAGCTTCGTCTTCTCCCTCATAGCGGACTCCTCGAGCCCTACGACTTTGGCTTGAAGCTCGGCCATCTCCGCCTTGCAAGCTCCGTCCACCTCTCGAAGTCGCAAGCTTTGGCCCGAAGCTCGATTGTCTCCTTCTTGTAGGCGTCGAGCTCCTCCTCGAGCTAGGACCTATCCACCACCACTGAAGCTCGGCAGATTTGTAGAGGCCAGATAGTGACAACATACTGTCCTTGGCCTCTATCGCCTCCCACTCGACCGTTACCTTGTCTGCGAGAGCTTTCACCAAGGCCTCCTCTGCCTCCTTCGCCTGTGCCTCAAAGTTGAGAGCTTTGCGCTCTGCGTTCGTCACCAACTGACCTCCGTCGATCAAGTCGGCAGCTTGCGACGTAGCACGGCCCCGAGAACAGACATCTTCAAACAAAACGAGGGTTAGTCAAAAACAGCGACCGACTTGGACGAGATAAACAAAGGCTCGGGTGACATACCTGGTATCCGCTCCCAACGAAGAAGTTGGCTACCCTTTCGAGATCCAACTTCTGCAAGAACTCCAGATCCTTGGGGAGGATCGAGTTCTCCACCAACCTGACGGTCGTCCCAAAGTCCATCAAGTCTGACTCCTCCTTGCCAATGACGAAGGGGGCAGATGAAACTCATCTTGGACCGGCCCCGAGGATCGCAACGAGAGTCGATTGAGCAGTAACGCTCGATCAAACTCCCCAAGGATCGAGCCAACCAAAGGAGCAGGCGACACAATGTCACCCCAAGGCCACTGATCCAAGAGTAGCACCATGGAGGCCTGAGACACCAAAGGGGTCTCCACCACCTCTGAAGGCTCAATAGGAGCGACCCCCTTACCTTTCCCCATGTGATCCTCCTCCTCCACTCGCCTCCTCTTTAGAGATTCCTCTTCCCCATGTGAGGATATCCCTCTTCTGGCCGACTCCTTCAGTTGACTCAACAATGTCGACAGCATCGGCGTCAACCACCTCATGCAGCTCTGCGACCACGACGGAAACCAGGGGCACAGGGGGCCGTACAGGAGCATGGCTGGAGGCCTCCCTCAAAGAAGGCCTGGATGCCTGTCTAGTCTCTCCCCCTTTGGAAGAAGGCCTGGATGCCTGTCTAGTCTCTCCCCCTTTGGAAGAAGAGCTCTGGTGGACGTGGAGAGGAGACTGAGTACCGGACCCCTCGACACGGGCACCAACCTTTCGACCATCCTCTTCTTCTTCTGATGTTCCTTCCAGACTCGGTCTAAACTGGACTCGCCACTGCGTCGGCTTCTGTTGGTTATATCTGCAGACAACAAACATAATTATCGTGAGTGACAGATATAAAGATATAAATTCGAGATACATTACCCAGGCTCCATAGAAGGGTCTTTAACGTGTGATCATCCAACAAATACTGAATCGACCTATCTTGTCTCTGTCGACTCAAGAGAGACTTCATTACCTCAGCCTCACCCAACGACAACCTGGCTCTGACCTCCTCTAAAAACAGCCGAGACTCCACAGCAAGCTCAGGATTCGGAGAACTCCAACCGTTGAGCAACGGTCCCAGATCAGGAAGAATGACGAACACGAAGGTATCCGTCAACCTAGGTCGGAAATTGGAAGGTCGTATATGAGCCTCGTACCCGGACGAGCAGTGATATGATACCACACTCGGTGAGGGTCGGCTATTATCCTAAAGAAATACCTGAATAGCCCAAGGGTCGGACAGACCCCACAATGCTTGCACAACTCGATAAAGCCAACTAAGGGAGGGAAAGCCTAAGGAGCGAGTCTACACATAGAAAGCTCCCAAGAGCACAGAAATTCCATAATGAAGGGGTGAAGGGGAAATCGGAGTCCTAAGCGAAAAGCTTTGAGATACACTCCAACCTCACTTTTTCGTGGGAAACACACTCTCTCATCTGGATCGGGCACCCTAACCCTAAAAGGATCACAGAAGCAACCTCGCCACACCTCGGCAGTCAGATCAAGGAAAAACCTAAGGGCCATATCTAAGATGACTCCAGGAACCTTCGACCTCCGATCCCTTCGACGAATGGGAAGGCTTGGCTCAAACCAAATTCTTTCTCTCACAAGAACTTCTACGCATCGAGGGGGCCAGAGGCGCGCCGCAAGCGCCTCGCAGATCGGCTCCTTGAATACAACCGGAGCAAACATACCTGACAAACCTAAAAAAGATCAGAGTCGAAGAAATAGGATACCTTGAAATTGAAACAAGCGATCTCGGGGGAGGCGACGTTGGAAGCAAGCTTACGAAACAAGGAGGAAGATGAAGCAGGAAGATTGCTACTATTTTCTCACTTCTCTCCTTTACCTGAAGAAATCCAACCAACTGATGTCTGATGTGCGAGACCTGTCCGAGGCCAGCCGCCAGAAACGGCAAAGATCGCTCCAAAGGCGAAAGGGTTTTGACGGCACAAATCAAATCAGATGTTTCGATCGAAACCCGTGCGCATTTAAGGAGATTACTCATCATTCGGTCCTAGTCAGTGTGATTTCTGAGGCATAAATGATGGGGGTCATTGTCAGTGCACGGGTACGAATCCATTTTGGATATTCGTATACCTGACCCGTTTGGCATCCACAACCCAATACCCCCCGTGCTCTTAGCGGGGTATAGCTAAGTCAGACGAATGGGTCATTCGACAGTTGGGCTGAGGCCGACATTCAGGGGATAGTTAATGGGGCCGAATAAATGGACATCCGTTAACTCGAATCTCGGAGAAGATCGTGCCCCAATCAATGAGGGACGGTTACACATCATCATTGGGGAATCACCTATAAATAGACCGACGAACGAAGGTAAAGGGGTTCCATATCCAAGGTATGAGGTCTAAGACATAGAACTCTACTTTCTCATCTTACATTTCTTATACTCGAGCTTGCGCCGCTAGTCTTGGGACGAACCTCCGTGGGTCGATCTCAGCTGCACCAAGCTCACTCTCTTCCTTAAGTTCCGTACTAACTTTAGCGTTGGAGGGAATTTGGGTCGGAACCCAGATCAGACACCCCTAACGAGTCCCTGTGGTGTAGATCGAGATTCATCGTCCAACGTCGAAGGTCGACGTCGAGCTTCCCAGCCTCAAACGATCAACACAATTACCGCTCGAAGGTTGATCGAATGTCGCATTATCACTAACTACTATCACTCGACCCTGTTCTTCCAACCAAGGGTCCCACTCCAACTGCTGACGAGGCTTGGACTCATCATCTTGCGTCTGGATCAGATTGACAACTGTCTCTTCAATTTTGACCTTAACACTCATATTTATGGGTTTGCCTTGTTTTCCGCTTTGTCCCCCTACTACGTTTTTTGCACTTTACCTTTTACACCCAGACGATACCCACACACACACACACACACACTTCTCTTTCCTTTTTGGCTGTTCGTGGGTCTCGCATTCTGTGTGAGAGTTTTTTGTTAGTTCCCAGTGCACTATGTGCACGTGCTAAAAGAGGGCATTGCAAGCTTTCCATTGCCACATGTGGAGAGGGTGTCCCCATGTGGCACCCTTTGTCCCATGTGGCAACAAGAGATGTGTGCCACATCACCTCCACATGGGGTGCTGTTTACGGGTGTTTTCTCACCACTGAATCGTTAACCGACAACTGTTCGGTCAACGTGGTCAAGGGGTCGGTTAGGATCCCTTGGACACGCCAAGCTCACGTGCACTCAGTGTGAGTCAGAGATGAAATCGAGGTTGAGCGTCGGTCCTCGGGTGAAGGGGAACTGAGGGAAGGCCTCGGCTCTGTTCAATGGTCTCGGCCTCGGCTGGACGATCGTCGAGGGGTAGCCTCGGTGCTTCGCTTGGAGCTCGGTCTTCGGTCGGTTGCCACACCCGCTAGCAGCGAGGGTGGTCGTCGGGCGCTGAGGGGTAGCCTCGACGCCTCAGTCAGCTTCTTCCTGAATAGAAGAGAAACTCGTCAGGGTAGCTGGACCATGGTTCCGGTCGAATCTCCTCCGATGCCTAAGTCAGATCAGGGTCTGAGGAGTACTCAGTGGGGTAGATATGACTCGTGAGGAGATCGATACGCTGTCCCTCGGCGCGAGCAGGGGAAGGGAGAGAAATGGCGGAAAACCAAAGTCGATGATGGAATACCTCAGATTTAGGTACCTGGGTTTCGATCTCTGTCTTCGTCGTCCTTTCGGTCCTTTATAGGGTCTTCGCCATGATTGCCCACAATCCACGTTCTCCGTCCGCCTCCTTTCATGCCCCCACGATCCACCTCCTACCCCGCCCTGACGTGCATCGTATGGAGGCGTTTATTAACGGGCCTCTTAATGATCATTAAGGGGCTGCGGGTTCAAGGGAACGACTATTTCTGAGGAGCACGAGCCGATCGTGGATCCCCGGGGGCAGACTAGGCCGGCTTCGAGTTTTATCTGTGGACCTTGTCAGGCGGGCCCAATCTTGTTCTTGGGCCTTTTGTTCGCAGCCGGGCCTCTGGCCTCTGCTTCTTGGGCTTCTCCAAAACAGTCGTATCAATTGCCCCCATCATCCGGGCCGCTCGGTTTCAGCCGGTTCGGTTCGGGCGATGTGACTGTTGGGGGTTTGACAGGCACGTTAGTCGAGGCACGCCCATTAAATGGGGGTTATCATGACACGGCCCGTTTGATCTCCTCCCGGTATGGGTTTCGAAACGCCACCGATCCTCTAATGCTGCCATGTGTTCCTCTCCGGACGATTTGTATTCCTCGATTGCGTGCATATAAACACGCCGGCTTCCCAAACTTCAATCCTTTCGCGCTCTTCTGATCTTGGTTTCGCAAGCTCCCTCTTCCTGTCTTCCTTCTCCCTTCAGCTCCTTCTCAAGGTAACCTCTTTCTCTTATTTTTTCCCCATGGCTACGCTTAGAATAGGCAACTCGACGTCAGGATCTAGGGACCCCCCGGTGCCCGAGTCCGGCAATGTCCAACCTTTGGGACCTGTGGTCCCATCAGGGTCCCGTCCTGTTCAGGACAAGGGGAAAAAGAAGCTTTTCACGGGCCCCGTCGGTGATGACGTGGCTCAGGCTGTCGAGAGGTTCGACGTTCCCCCGGCGTTCCTCGAGTCGCCGTCCAAGGCTCCCTTCCTGGCGGCTGCGGAGATCTGGGAGAAGTATTTATATCATCCATACGACGCTCAGATTCCTTTCAACGATGAGAGGATCTGCTTCCCGCGGGGCAACGAGCTCGGCAATTATGTCGAGATGTTTCGCTTGGGCCTTCGTTTCCCCCTTCACCCCTTCATCATCCAAGTTATGGAATTGCTGATGGTGTCCTTGTGCCAGTTGACCCCATACTCCATCGCAGTGTTGACCGTGTTCATCATGCTCTGCCGTATCCATGGTTTAGAGCCATCCCTCCCCCTTCTCTTTCATTACTATCGGGTTCAGACGGTTGGCCAAGGGTCGTGGCAGCATCTCCGGGCCCGCGTGGGGAGGGAGTGTTTGCTCAGTTTACCCCGCTGGGTGGGGGACTGGAGCTCGAGCTATGTCTTTGTCGTCTTTCCTGAGGACGTCGAGATATTGATAGGTTGGAGAGGGCTATGTCAGTATGACTTGACATTGACCCTCTCCGAGGCCGACCAGGCTGCTGTTCGGCTGCTGTCGTCTCTTTCCCTAGAGGAGAGGTCGATCTGGCCCATGCTGGATGACCTGCTTCTCAAGACCGTTCTGTGGTCTCCCGGTAGGCTCTTCATTTCTTTCTGTTTTCTCTCTCGCTTACCCTGATCTTCTTTCATCCTGCAGAGATGGCCGGATGCAAATTTACTCGAAACGTCAACGAACTCATCCGGAGGGGTTCCAGCCGAAGCCGAGGGAACCCGTCGGGACAGGCGCCCCATCGTACTGTCGACGAAGAGGTGCGTCAGGCCGAGCCTGCCGTGGGGAGAGTGGAGACCACGGGTGGGGTGACGCCTCCCCCCTCGGCCGCGGAGAACCTCCCTGAGGGTGAGGTCCTGGGGGCTGAACTCCCTCGCCTCGCCCAAGCCGAGGGAGTCAACGCAGGAGCCGAGCTGACTCCTCGCGCGCCCATGGGTGGTTGAGGCACAGGACGTAAGCGTTCTCCCCCGACCTCCGCCGGCCCTAGCGAGAGAAAAAGGAGAAAGGAGGGTGGAGATACCCGCACTCCGGTGGCCTCCGAGGTGCCGACGGCCTCCGGCGACACTCTCCCGCTGACCCTGGTGGTCACTCCCACCATTTCAGCCGAGCCTTCCCTGGCGGGAGCCGGCGGTGTGTTGGCGAACGTCTTGGCGGGCGCTGAGGTTACCCCTGGTGACTCGGTATTCGTTGATCGGATCGTGGCCAACCAGTTGGCACACGGCTCTGTCCTTCCGAGGGACCGATCCCTCCTGGAGAGAGCTCCCAACGACACACTGTCGGACTCCCTGGTCAGGAAGCTTCAGCAGGTTTGGCCGCTTTGCTATTCCCAGAACTGTCTCCTGATCCTTCTCTATATAACTCCTTCCTTTGTGCAGGCCACTGCGATAGCCGTCGAGGCGCAGCGTCGGGCGGCCCGGGTGATGGAGCTGGAGGAGTCCGCTGCCCAGGAGCGAACAAGGGCCGAGGCGGCCGAGGTGGCCATCCAGGAGGCGCGCATGGAAGCTCGGCATCTCTGACGCCGGGTAGATGAGCTTGAGGCTCAAGTGAGGGACCTCCGGGGGGAGCTGAACGACGCTCAGAGGTTAGCCCGAGAGGCGGAAGAGGCATTCCATCAGGAGAGGAGCGATCTCCAGAGTGAGCTGGCTGACTTGCGTCAGATGACCCGGTTCGTCGATGAGGTGGAGAGGAGCGTCGGCGGGATCCTGGGGGAAAGGATCACAGGGTCCTTAGGGAGGCCTTCAGCTCTTATGAGGAATTTCTTGCCCCTAGATCATTGGCGTTGTCCAGGACTCCTTCCGGTGATTTGCGGAGCGTGCCCGACAGCCCCTCCCGCCCGTCGATCCCCGTACTCCGAGCAGTGCGAGGTGCCTGAAGATGCTTCCTCCCGTGCCCCAGGGCCTTAGGCCTTTGTATCTTGTTTCCCCCTGCTCTTTTGGCTTGTAATTTTGAACAATTTTATTTATATAGCCTCTTTGTCGCTGGGGGTTTTCTGCCCTGCGGGGACCCTCAGCCTTTTTGGTCCTTTATGGTGTTTTGAACTGGTCGCGAGCTCCACATTCTGTCGGCACTCCTTTATTGCTTGCGGTGAGGGCGAAGGGTTTTTAGGGCACCGATCCCGTTGGCATCCGGGATTTGGACCTTGTTGGTGTCCTCGTCTATCTCGCCATAGTTTTTCCTCCATTCGCGATATCCGGTTTGCTTAGATAGTCGCCTTACACGCGGCCTAGGTTGCTCCCAGTCTCGCAGTAAGTCAGATTGGCTGGTCAACGAGGGGGGCTGCTCCTCGGCTTAACCAGCCGAGTCCCTCGCCCGTTGGGGGAGTCTCCCCCAGCCTTACAATCGGGCGGATTGTTAAGTCGGCGAGGGGGCTGCCCCTCGGCTTATAACCGGCCGATGTTTCCGTCTACCGGGGAGTTGCCCCCAGCCTTACGAGCGGGTGGATCGTTCGATTAGCGAGGGGGGCTGCCCCTCGACTTATAACCGACTAATGCCCCCACATGCTGTGGGAGTTGCCCCCAGCCTTATGAGCTGGCGGATCGTCCGGTCGGCGAGGGAAGCTATCCCTCGGCTTATGGCCGATCGATGTCCCCGTCTGCTGGGGGAGTTGCCCCAGCCTTATGAGCGGGCTGGTCATTTGGTCGGCGAGGGAAGCTATCCCTCGGCTTATGGCCGATCGACGTCCCCGTCTTCTGGGGGAGTTACCCCCAGCCTTATGAGCGGGCGGATCGTTCGGTCGGCGAGGGAAGATATCCCTCGGCTTATGGCCGATCAATGTCCCTGTCTACTGGGGGAGTTGCCCCCAGCCTTATGAGCGGGCGGATCATTCGGTCGGCGAGGGAAGCTATCCCTCAGCTTATGGCCGATCGATGTCCCCGTCTGCTGGGGGAGTTGCCCCCAGCCTTACGGATGGTTTTAAGGATTGGCCTTCTGGGGGAGCTGCCCCCATCCTTACGGCCGTCCGATTCAGTGGTCCTGTGGAGGGTTGCTCTCCGACTTAGGGCCGATCGCAGAACCCATCTGCTGCGGGAGTTGCCCCCAGGCTCACGAACGAGTTTTCAGATCGGCCTGCTGGGGGAGTTGCCCCCAGCCTTACGGCCGATCAGTTCGGTGGGCCCACGGAGGGTTGCTCTCCGACTTAGGGCCGATCGCAGAACCTGTCTGCTGGGGGAGTTGTCCCCAGGCTCACGGACGAGTTTTCAGATCGGCCTGCTGGGGGAGTTGCCCCCAGCCTTACGGTTGATCGGTTTGGTGGGCCTGCGGAGGGTTTCTCTCTGACTTAGGGCCGATCGCAGAACCCGTCTGCTAGGGGAGTTGCCCCCAGGCTCACGGACGCATTTTCAGATCGGCCTGCTGGGGGAGTTGCTCCAGCCTTACGGCTGATCGGTTCAGTGGTCTGTGGAGAGTTGCTCTATGACTTAGGGCCGATCGCAGAACCCGTCTGCTGGGGGAGTTGCCCCCAGGCTCTCGGACGAGTTTTCAGATCGGGCTGTTGTGGGAGTTGCCCCAGCCTTACGGCCGATCGGTTCGGTGGGCCTACGGAGGGTTGCTCTCCGACTTAGGGCCGATCGCAGAACCCGTCTGCTGGGGGAGTTTTCCCCAGGCTCTTGGACGAGTTTTCAGATCGGGCTGCTGGGGGGAGTTGCCCCCAGCCTTACGGCTGATCGGTTCGATGTGCGGCCTCCGGTCTGTCGAGCGACAGCAGTCCTCTGGAAGAGGAGATCGAGTTTTCTATCGCGTTTTGAAACAGCTATTCAAACAAATGCGGAAAAAAGAGGTTGTGTTTGTACCAACAAGGTCCTTCTTTCTTTCCATGGTCCAGTACATTTGGAGAAAAAACAAAAAACGGAGGGAGCCAAGGCAGGAGAGCCCTCCCCCGGTGAGTTTGCGACCGTTTGTCTCATCCGCTCACTCGATGATGCGCATGGGCGCCTGGACTACGTTTTCCTTCTTCCCCTTGTCCGGCTGCCTGGATGTCCCCTCCCCCGGAGCGGGGTCATCGGTGAAGTTCTTCAAGTGCCCCCGACTCACCAGCTTCTCTATGTATTTCTTCAGATGCCAGCAATCGTCGGTGTCGTGGCCGTTGTCCTTGTGATATTTGCAATATTTCTCTTCGTCTCTCCTGCCTCTCTTCATCCTCGGAGGAGGCCGGCTCATGCGCCCCTCCTTATGGGCGTGTGCGAGGACAACGTCCGGGGCAGCGTTCAGCTGGGTGTGTCACGGCTCTTCCCTCCGCTGCTTTCCTCTGGCCTTCTTCTCCTACCGATGTTCCTCCGAGCCGCGGCTCTCACCTTCGTCGCGCTTGGATCCTCACTTGGTCCTTCCATCTTCGACGGCCAAGGCCTCTTCTGTCAGCATGAAGCGCTCAGCACGTGCCATGACCTCGGCGAGGTCCTTCGGAGGATCGTTGTGTAACGATTTCTTCAGGCCCCTGTGCTGTAATCCTTTCTTCAGGGCCGTCTTCACGACCAGCTCAGGACAGCTCTGCACGTTCAGTTGTTCCGTGTTGAAGCGACGCATGAAGTGCCTCAGGGATTCCCCGGGACCCTACACCACATTGAACACGAGTTCTGAGTCTGGCTTTACCTGTCGCCCGGCCACGAACTGCCTGCAGAACAACTGGGTGAGCTCCTCGAAGCTATCGATGGAGCGATTGGACAATCTATGGTACCAGGTCCTTGCTGCTTTCCGGAGGGTGGAATAGAAACCTCTGCAGAGCAGGGTGTCGCCCGCCCCCGGAATGCCATGACCCCCTCATAGTCCATCACGTGGTCTGCGGGGTCGCCCGTGCCGTCGTACTTCTCCAACGTCGGCACCTTGAAACTTGAGGGCACCCATGCCTTGGTTATCCTCCAGGTTAGGGGGCATCGTTCACCATTAACGCCCCCCGGCCGCCCTCCTTCGCTTATCTCGTGCTCGCCCGGTCGCAATGGGGGGACAGCTTTAGGCTTGGCTGTCCGTTGCGCCCCCACCAAACTGGGGGCAGGGCTCGATCTGGGTGCGTCCCCTTTCTCGCCTCGGTATTCTCGCCTGTCCCGCTTCACTCGACGGACACTTCCGCTCTGCTGGGACCGATCCCCCAAGTCTCGACGATTGTCCCGTCGGTGCCTAGACGAGTATGATCGTCTAGACGAGGTGGTCACCGACTCGCCCTCCGATTGTTCGAAGCCCATCTTGTTTCTCTCGCGAAACGAGGTGGGGGTGGGAGACCGTGCTGGGTGAAGCCCGGCATGGTGAATCGCTGCTCCAGGTTGGGCATCCCGTTCCCGTGGTCGGTGACTACGGCAGACCGCACGGGTTGGTGATCCCCTCCCCAACGGTGGGCCTCATCCACCCCATCCCCCTGGATGGACGTGTTGTCGACGAGTTGTTGAATTGTTGCGACCAACGTCTGGATGTTGGCGTTGGTCTCCTGGGCGAAGGTGCGGAGCTGTTCTTGGGTGACCGATCGGGACTCGCCTGTCCCTTCGGTGGTGTGGCTGAGCTGGTTCTCGAGGGAATGTAATCTCCCTCCTCTTGGATGGGGGGCATGCGCCCCGCGCCATTGCAGATGGGTTCCATTTCGGTGGTTCGATGTGGGCTTGCTTCGGTTCCCATAGACGGTGCCAGATGTTTACGGGTATTTTCTCACCACTAAATCGTTGACCGACGACTGTTCGGTCAACGTGGTTAAGGGGTCGGTTAGGATCCCTTGGACACGCCAAGCTCACGTGCACTCAGCGTGAGTCGGAGATGAAATCGAGGTTGAGCGTCGGTCCTCGGGTGAAGCGGAGCTGAGGGAAGGCCTCGGCTCTGTTCGATGGTCTCGGCCTCGGCTGGACGATCGTCGAGGGGTAGCCTCGGCGATTCGCTTGGAGCTCGGTCTTCGGTCGGTTGCCACGCCCGCTAGCAGCGAGGGTGGTCGTCGGGCGCTGATGGGTAGCCTCGGCGCCTCAGTCAGCTTCTTCCTGAATAGACGAGAAACTCGTCAGGGTGGCCGGACCTTGGTTTCGGCCGAATCCCCTCCGATGCCTAAGTCAGATCAGGGTCTGAGGAGTACTCGGCAGGGTAGGTATGACTCGTGAGGAGATCGATACCCTGACCCTCGGCGCGAGCAGAGGGAGGGAGAGAAATGACGGAAAACCAAAGTCGATGATGGAATACCTCAGATTTGGGTACCTGGGTTTCGATCTCTGTCTTCGTCGTCCTTCCGGTCCTTTATAGGGTCTTCGCCACGATTGCCCACAATCCACGTTCTCCGTCTGCCTCCTTTCATGCCCCCACGATCCGCCTCCTACCCCGCCCTGACGTGCATCGTGGGGAGGCGTTTATTAACGGGCCTCTTAATGGTCATTAAGGGGCTGCGGGTTCAAGGGAACGACTTTTTCTGAGGAGCACGAGCCGATCGTGGATCCCCAGGGGCAGACTGGGCCGGCTTCGAGTTTTATCCGTGGACCTTGTCAGGCGGGCCCAATCTTGTTCATGGGCCTTTTGTTCACAGCCAGGCCTCGGGCCTCTGCTTCTTGGGCTTCTTCAAAACAGTCGTATCAGGTGTCATATCAACTCTCACACAAAAAACCACAGGCTCACTATTTACAAGTCTGTCGTTGACTTTTAAAAAACCTAAAGAAACACCCCCAAAACGCTCACCCTCTTACCTATATTTTCAAGTTTGCCATGCAGCCTTTAACTTCCCAAGAAACCCATCCTTAGACAACTTTTTTGCTCGTTAACATCTTGTTTTTCCCATTTTATCACAGACAATGTCCACACTAACACCTATCCTTCTCTCTTTTGTTACTGTGTTTGTGCCCCCGCATGTGAGTATTTTTGGAAGGTTTACTGCACTGGGATATTTCTGGTCATCATATATGACACGTGCACAGTCTTACCAATTGTTCTCATCTTCGAAGTCCCGGTTATCCATCGGATCCATTTATTCACGTTGAAGTATCCAACAACCGGGCAGGGCCCCGCAACAGGAAATAATGACTCGCCGACATAAAACAATAATAGAGAAGGAATAAAATTACTCTTCTGCCACTAAATTGTAGCCGAGCCCCTAGGCGAAGTTATCTCGAGCTATCCGTCGGATCTGCTGCGCAGGTCCCATCGCATACGCGGCACACTGGAACGCACTACACCAGGGCTCAACAGAACAGCCTAAAATCCCACGCGAAACCCGCCATAATAAATTGGGGAGGCACAGAAAAGAAAAGCAGAGAAATTCATCTGTCTTCCTTTTTCGAACGCGTGCTGCTCTGTTATTTCCTGCTTCGCTCCAGTAAGATGAGCGCTTCTGATTCCAATCGTCAAGAGGAGATGGAGGCTGATCCCGATCGGCAAGACGAGGAGGAGGTGGAAGATGTTAGGGAACCACCCTTGGTGGGCGGCATACGCGAAATAGTGGGCTTCAAGCACGACCCGGTCTTGTGCTCCGAGCTCCATGAGCTCGGTCGCTTCGCCGTCGATGAGCACAACAAAAAGCAGGTCTTTTAAAAAAAATCTCTCGCTCTCTTCCCCCCCCCCCCCCCCCCCCCAAATATCTTTGTATCATATTTTTTGTTTTCCTATTTTTATTGTTAAGATCAGTTTGTTGTCTAATCTCTATTATGGGGTTTATACCCTTTCCCCCCCTTTTATTCGATTTGCAATGATCACATGTATATATGTGTATATATATTTGGGGTTTATGATTTGGTGGTATAATTTTGGGTTGGATTGGTACAGAATGCAGCGGTGGAGTATATTAGGGTGTTGAAGGCGAAAGAGCAGGTGGTGGGAGGGATAATGTATCACCTGACTCTGGAGGTGGTAGAAGATGTGAAGAAGAGGGTGTATGAAGCAAAGGTGTGGGTTCAGTTGTGGAACGACTTCAAGCAGCTCCAACATTTCACTTACTTAGGCGACTCCGTTTGTGGCATCTCCGCTTCCCCCGCCACTGCCGCCCCCGCCTCCGCCTGCTGTTTCAGCCAAGGTAGCCTGAATTCTGATAAACCTTTTATGCCTAATTTGCTTGACTTCTAAATTATTACTAGTGCACATCTGTTTGCATTGTTCATTTTTTAATGCTTTATGCATTTCATTTTTTTTTTGGTTTGGGAAGAATGTTTAATGCCAAAATATATAGTGTGAGAGTAATAATACAGCAATTTCTACCGGACAAAATGTCTGCCCTGAAGACCAATTTGATTTTATGTCAGAGATATCACTGATGTACGCCATTGATTTGGTTTGGTGGGAAAACTATGATTTGATTCCATATTGATGTAGAGTGCAGCAGGTTGGAAAAGAAAGGAATATTTATGTGATTAGGGATATTTGTGAAGCCGTAACGAGTGTGAGAGGGGGGAGATATAAGACCGTTCCCTATATCCATATGTTTAAACCCACAATTGGCACAATTCTGCCCCTTTGCATTATTTATGGATGGCATCATATTTAGGTTTAACCCCAAGTTGCTCCTTGTTAGTAATTATATAGTGCTCTTTGATGAGACTGGGAATGGATGGTGTTCCAAACTGTTTCGGGGTGTTTTCTCACCACAATTTGGTAGTCTGGAGGGACGGAGGTCGTCGTGGTGATATGAGACACGTGCGGCCTCCGAGATCGGATAGCAGCGCGCTCGCTCGGTCGGAAATGCGTGGATCCGTGTGTCGGTATCCCGAAGGATAGATTCGGGAGAACAACGGCCTCCTCGAATGAAAAGGCGAACGAGCTTGGGATCGAGATCGCTCGGCTCCGGTAGATGAAGCGCCGAAGGGTAGCTTCGGCGGGGTGAAATCTCTTTGACCTACACAGACGAGAAATCGTGTCTGTGGGTCGGACCTTGGTTTCGACCAAGTCCCTTCCGATGCCTAAGTCAGATCTGATCTAAAGGACGCTCAGTGGGATCGAGTACGGTTTACGGAAAGACCGATACACCAATCCTCAGGTCGAGCTGTGGAGGCGAAATTTAAGGTGGAAGGCAAGGTTGTAGGAGGAAGAATACATGAGTATCGAGTATTTAGAATTCGGTCCTTCGTCTTTCGAACTTCCGTCTCTTGTAGGGATCAAACCGCCCAACTCTTCCTCATCCTCCCACTCTTTTCACCCCATGCACGCGCTGCCTTGATGGTCCCTTGATGGACCATGAATGCGGACGTAATGACGATTAAGGTGAGCGGAATCCGGGGGCAGTTTTCTTAACTGTCGAGGGTCAACGGTTTCCTTAGCATCGATTTTGGGCCGACGTCACCAGACGTGCTCGCGGGGCCTCTGGTCTAGGGCTTAATCTTTTCCCGGCCCATGGGCTTAGCATGTTCTGTCTTGGCCCGTTCAGGAGGGTTGTATCAATTGCCCATATCGTTCGAGTAGTTTGGATTTTGACGATTCGGCCTGAGGGATGTGATCTGTGTGGATTGAACGGGCACATCAGTTGAGTCGACACATTAAACGAAGGCCTTCATGGCGTTGGATGCCGAGAATCCTTTCGCCCTTTAGGTCAGGATTCGGAGAGCCGTCCCTCGCAGGATGCTGATACATGTGCGAGAGCGGACGACTGGCGATAGAGCTAAAGGATTCGGGGAAAGTGGTATAAATAGAACAGTTGCCTCTTGGGCATAAGCTTTACCCTTTCAGCGCTTTTCTTCTTCTCTTACTTTCACGTCCGACGTTTACGCTCATCGTGCTCCGACATGTGTCCTTCGTCGTCTTCCTCTGCTGCCTCTGGGGCAGGACGAATGGCGCCTACTACTGCACCCATCCCACCTCCCAGGGTGGAGGCCGAAATTCAGTTGGCTGGGATGATCTCTCTGGCGTGCCTTCAGATGTGATGGGGAGGGTGTCAAAGACCAGCGCCATCTCCATAGGGCCGCTCCATTCCAAGTACATCATTCCCTCTTACCGTGTCAGGCCCCCCAGAAGAATGAGAGGGTCTGTTTCCCCGACAGTTGTGGGGTCGGGGTGTACGTGCATGGTTTTATGTTCGGGATGCGGTTCTCACTCCACCCCTTCGTGACGGTATTCTTGAGGGCGCACGGGCTTGCCCTATGCCAGTGTTGCCCCAATGCCATCGAGTTCTTAGTGGGGCTCATCGTGCTCAAGGGGTCGAGCCAATCCTTGGACTTTTCGCCCATTTCTACCGTCTGAGCCACCATAAGTCGGGTGCTTGGCTGTACATCAATTCTCGAAAGGGGAAATGTCTGGTGTTAGGATTGTCAACCTCTTTGAAGCACTGGAAGGTGGATTACATATTCGTCTCTTCCCGAGGAAGCGGACTTTCCAGTTCATTGGGGTAATTTGCCTTCGTTAACGCTTAAGCTGAGGAGCCTTACCGACGTGGAGCTTATGGCGAGGGACAAGTTGGCTGCCATCCATGTTGACGAATGGGACATTAAGGCCCTCTTCTCGAATTATACCCTGAGGAAGACCGTGTGCCCCGTCGGTAAGTCCCACTTCTGGTTCGGTTTTCTTTGCAGCTTTCGATTTTGGCCATCCCCTTATCTTCCCTCTATTAGGTGGGTTTGTCCAAGGTTCTTCCCCGCGTCCCCTGTCGTCTTCCGTCCCAAACCCCACTCTGAGGAGAAGGGGTCAAGTCTTGGAAGTTCGGTCGAGGCAGCACAACGGGTCCTTTGGAGGCGGGACGAAGAGGACGATGGAGCATGCGTCGCCAGATCAGGGAAGGGATGAAGGAAAGAAAGCTCGGGGCTTCATTATTGGCATGGACAAGTGGCCTTGGGGCAACTTCTTTCCTTCCTACTCTGGCTCGCTTCTGACGGATTACGAGAGGTCCCTAGGTGCTTTTAGGTCGTCCAAAGTTGACTTGTCACGGTCTGGAGACGAGCTGCTCAGCTCCTGCTTTCTTGTGGGGCTGAAGGTGTCCGTCCTCTCGGATTACGGGGTCGCGGCTCGGCTGGCCGAAAATTTCTGCCTGTCCCAAGATCGATCAGTACTGGACGGGGTGAGGACGACAGGCTTGCTGCCTTTGTGGTGCAGGTCGGCCAGCAGGTAAGGCCATTTGCAGTATTTGCGCGTCATCATTTGTGTTTGTATCTGTCTCGTGTCTTTCCTTCGGCGTAGTTGTCCTCGGTCGGCCTTTCAATGAGGCGTCAGTTTATCGCACTTTCAGACATGGAGGCGGGTCTCGCTAGAAACTAGCGGTGGCAGAGGGCGCTGGTGAGGCGGCTTAGGAGGCCGAGGCGCACGTGAAGTCGATGGAGACCCGGATCACCGAGCTCTCATCCGACCTGGAGAAGTCGGATGTGGAGAGGGCAGTGGCGCTGGCTGCGAGGGCCAAGGCTGAGGAGAGGGTCGTCGAGCTGGAGAAGGCCGCTGAAATAAGGCAGTTCGGGGGCTCCGCGGAGTGGACCAAGGTCAAGGAGCTCGAAGAGCTGGTGGAGGCAGAGGAGAGGGAGCACGACAAAGTCTCTCGTGAGAACGAGAGGGAGAGATCGAAGCTCCAGCTCCAAGTTGCTATCCTTGAGGCCCGGATTAAGGAAATAGAAGAGTTGGAGCTTGCTCGGATTGCCCGGGCGGTAGTGGTAGAGTGCGAGGAGACCTTCGTTGCCCCTGGGATGTTTAAGGCGTTTGAGGAAGGGTTCCTCTGTTGCCAGCATGAGATCGAGCATAAATTCCTATGTTCGGAGATTTCGTTCGAGGAGCTTGGGATGACCTCTGGAGACGATGGGGAGGTCGACGCTGACCGGCCAGAAGACACTCCTGCCGTCGCCTCGGCCGTCCAGCTTGACTGGCTAGAGGACGTCAACCAGCCGGAGGATGCTCCTATAGCAGCCTCGGTCGCCTAGCCTGAAGCAGGGGCCTAGTCCTTTTGTGTAGTTTTTCCTCTTTTTCTTTTGTTGCCTTGTAAACTGTCCTCGGCATTCGCCAAGTTTTTGTAATATAAAGGTTCACTCATGTTCGTTTGCTGATAACTCTTTTAATGTTGTGATGTCGTGCCCCCTCCCTCAACCCTGGTTGGGTTTTAGTCGCCGAGCAGCCAGCTTTGGGGGAACTTTACTAAATTTGGGTCGACGGGCTTGCTTGCAGTAGGTCGGATGACCGGTTTTCTGGGGCTGCCCTGGCATCATGGTTGGCCTGATGATCGGCCTGCTGGGAGAGTTGCCCCAGCCTTACGGTTGATCTAATGATCGGCCTGCTAGGGGAGTTGCTCTCAGCCTTACGGTTGATCTGATGATCAGCCTGCTAGGGGAATTGTCTCCAGCATTACGGTCGATATGATGTTGACCTGCTGGGGGAGTTGCCCAGCCTTATGACCGGTGTGTCGGTCGGCCAGCTGAGGAGCTACCCCAGTCTTACAGTCGATCGATTGATCGGTCTGCTGGGTAAGTTACCCCCAGCCTTACGATCG
This sequence comes from Scilla litardierei, assembly GCA_030789695.1. Lineage (NCBI taxonomy): Eukaryota > Viridiplantae > Streptophyta > Magnoliopsida > Asparagales > Asparagaceae > Scilla > Scilla litardierei. The sequence continues at coordinate 60,246,212 of CM061132.1, forward strand.
ATCGAATTATCGACCTGCTGGTGGAGTTGTCCCCAACTTTACGGTTGACGGGTTGGTCGACCAGCTGGGGGAGTTACTCTCAGGCTTACGGTCGGTCGAGTGATCGGCCTGCCCTAGCCTTACTGTCAGTCGAATGATCGGCCTGCTTGGGAAGTCGCCCCGAACCTTACTATCGGTCGAATGATTGGCTTGCTGGGGGAGTCGCCCCCAGCCTTACGGTGTGAGAGATGTCTAGATGCAGAAAGAGAGATTTCCTTTATTTGAGATAGTTTCCCTTCTTTCAGTATAATCATCTAAGCGGGGGTCATACATTTACTTGTAGTATTTACGCAGGTGCTCCACATTCCAGGTGTGAGTGAGCGTCTTCCCACATAGAGTCGAGAGTTAGTACGTGGCTGGGTCGAGGACCTCAGTAATCACGTAGGGCCCCTTCCATTTGGCGATGAGCTTCCCTTTGCGTGCGATCTCTTGGTTGAAGATCGCTTTCCTCAAGACCAGATCCCATTAGTGGAAGCCCCTCCCTTTGACCCGGGAGTTGTAATAGCGAGTCACTCGCTAATTTTTCGGACGACTGAGGCTAGAGCTTGGTCATGTCGCTCGTCCATGAACTCCAGGTTGATCTATAGGCCCTCCGAGTTCTTTTCTTCGTCAAAGTGCCGGAGGCGGAGTGATTACTCGCCCACCTCGACGGGCACGACCCTTCGGCCCCATACGCGAGCATGAATGGTGTCTCCCCTGTGGCCTCTTTGTGTGTTGTTTGGTATGACCAGAGTATCCCTGTAAGCTTTTCCGACCAGTCTCCCTATGCTTCCCCTACTTTCTTGTGAAGCGGTTTGAGGATGCACTGGTTGGCAGTCTCGGCCATCCCATTGGTCTGGGGGTAGGCCACAGAGGCGAACATGAGCTTGATCTTCCATTTTCCATTCCGCGCAGAACTCTCTGAACCCTGCGCAATCAAACTGCTTCCCGTTGTTTGTGATGATGAACCGATGGATTCTGAACCTGGAAATGACGGATTTCCACACGAAGCTTTTCGCCTTTTTCCAGGTGATGGTGGCCAAGAGTTCAGCCTCGATCCATTTGGTGAAGTAGTCCACCGTCACAATCAGGAACTTCATCTGCTCTTTCGCGGAAGCAAAGGGGCCGATGATATACAACCCCCACTTGGCGAAGGGGACGAGGCTAATTATCGGCACAAGTTCGGCTGGGGGGTCGAGCTGAGCTTCGCGAACCTTTGGCACACCGGGCATTTCCGAGCATACTCGACCGAGTCGTTGACCAAGTTCGGCCAATAGTACTCTTGCCTTAGGATCTTGCCTTAGGATCTTCATTGCAATTGTCTTACCCCCGTGGTGGTTCCCGTAAAGTCCTTCATGGACCTCTCAGATGACATAGTCGGCTTCCTGCGGTCCAAGGCATTTGAGGTAGGGGATGACGTCTGTCTTGGTCCAACGCCTTCTATATAGCATGCCCTCGTGGATCACGTATCGGAGTGCCTTCCGCTCTAGCGGCCGACGCTCCTCTTGGTCTGTCGAGACCTCGCCTGCGGCTAGGTACTGGACGATAGGGTCCATCCAAGAAGGCTCGGCATCGATGATCATCAGCTCTTCTTCTTTCGTACTGGGGCTCTGGAGGCTCTCGACATAGATGGCACGACCCAGCTCCTTGAAGGAAGAAGATGCTAGTTTTGACAGTGCATCTGCGCGAGCATTTTTCGACCTTGGCAGGTGGAGCGTCTTGACGCGCTTGAACTTTGATAGCTTGGATTTGTCCGTGGCTAGGTAGTGATGCATTGCCTCTTCTCAAGCTACGTAGTCCCTCTGCAGTTGGCTGATGATGAGCATGTAGTCGCTGAGGAGGCGTATGGACTCCGCCCCCAGCGCCCTGGCCAGCTTCAAGCCATTGATGGCGGCTTCGTATTCGGCTACGTTGTTAGTGGCCGGAAACTCGAATCGAAGGACGAATTCGACCGTGTTCCCGTTGGGGATCGGATGACGATGTCGGCCTCACTTCCTGCCTTCGTCACTGACCCGTCCACATGAACTATCCAGGCGTCCTTGTCCTCTGCTTGATCACTAGAAGTGGCATCAGCCAAGAGGAGGGATATGGGTTGAAGCATTATCGCGCTTGGGCTCATCTTGTTGGGACGCGCTCCAGTGTTAATGGTGCATTCGACAATGAAATCCGCTAGCGCCTGTCTCTTGATGATCGTCCTTGGCTTATATCTGAGGTCGAACTCACTCAGTTATACTCCCCAGTTCACCATCCTCCCCATCCGATCGAACCACTTAATGTTTTGTTCGAGTTGGGAGTCGATCAGGACCAAGATGGTGTGGGCTTGGAAGTAAGGATGAAGTCGCCACGTCGAGAGGACGATGGCGTATGCCAGGTTTTCTCCACTGGGCTATACCGTGCCTCTGCATCTCTCAGGATTCGACTGGTGTAGTACACCGGTCTTTGCACCACAGCGTCCTCTCTGATCAGCATCGAGCTCACTGCCTCTCCAACGCTAACCAATTACATGCTCAGGGGTTCTCCTTCTTTGGGTTTGGAGAGGAGCGGGAGGCTGCGGAGGTACTCCTTTAGTTCGGCGAATGCCCGGACGCTACTCTCATCGCATTCTACAGCTTTTCTCTTTCCACTGTCTCGATGAGGGCCTTCCTCGGGATCTTGAAGAATGGGAGGGATATTTCCGCGGATTTGGACAGGAAGCGTCCCAAGGCAGCGATCCGCCCAGTTAGCCTTTGCAGCTTCCGGATCGTCGTTGGTTCCTTCATGTTGTTCAGAGCCTCAATCTTGTCCGGGTTGGTTTCGATGCCGCGATTGGTGATCATGAAGCCCAGGAATCTTCCAGACTTCAACCCGAACGTGCACTTCGTGGGGTTGAGCCTAATGTTATGCCTTCGTAATTGCTCGAAGGTCTCCCGAAGGTCGGCGATATGGTCGGTGGGATCCTTGGATTTGACTAGCATATCGTTCATGTAGACCTCCAGGTTTCTTCCAATTTGGGAGAGCCGAAGACCCTGTTGACTATCCTTTGGTAGGCCGCCCCTGCATTCTTCAAACCGAAGCGCATCTTTTTATAGCAGAAGGTCTCACGGTTAATGATAAATGACGCATTCTCCTCGTCCTCCGGGTCCATTTGGACGTGGTTGTATCCGGAGTAAGCGTCTATAAAGCTGAGCATCTCGAAGCCTGAAGCGTTATCCACGAGATGGTCAATGCGGTGCAGCGGGTAGCTGGCCTTGGGACAGATCTTGTTGAGATCGGTGAAGTATACGCACATTCACCATTTGCCGCTAGACTTTTTTTACCATCACCACATTGGCCAGCTAGTCGGGATACCAGACTTCTTCGATGAAGCATGCCTCGAGCAGTCGTTCCACTTTCTCAGCTGCGTCTCGCATCTTTTCGCTGTCCAAGTTCCTCTTTTTCTACCTGACTGGCTTGAAGTTGGGGTCGACGTGCAACCGATGGATGATCACTGGGGTTCACGCCTAATATGTCGTCGGGGGACTAAGCGAAGATGTCCAGGTTGGCCTGCAGGCATCCGATTAACTCGTCCCTCAAGGCTGGATCGAGTTTCAATCAGATAGACAGGAAACTGATGTCTACGTTCGTGACGGGGATGAGCTCCTGCTCCTCGACAGTGGCAGGTCTCGAATTACCCGAGCCACCCCTCTGATCGAGAAGATCCATGGGGTCGTGCTGCTCCATGTTGTGCCCTTCGCCGGGCAATTGGTAACAGGTCTTGGACCTTGCTTGGTCGCCTTTGACCTTTCCGATTCCTCTCGGGGTTCTGAACTTGACCATTTGATGGAGGGTCGATACTATGGCTCCGGCCGCATTGCCAACCGATTATTCCATTGTATGCCGATCCGATCCTTATGACAATAAACTCTATTGTCAGAGTGGTCGAGTAGGGGGTTCCCCAAGCGTCACGGGGAGGCGGATCATTCCCACAATGGGTGCTGAAAGTCCTGTGAAGCCCACTAGGGGACCCGAATAAGGCTCCAGATCCTCAGCGCGCAGTCCCATTTTCTCCAGGGTTCACATGAATAGGATGTCGCATGAGCTTTCCGTATCAACGAGCAGTCGACGGACGAACGCAGTGTCAATGATGGCCGAGATAACCAGCGCATCGTCATGCAGTAGCTCTACCCCCTTCAGGTCCTCGGAGAAGTGGATGGGTTGAGGGTTTCCTTCGGCTCCCTCATGGTCTATGTCCATCGTCGTTGCCCGTGGCGAGTCCGGCCCCTCGGTTCGATACGGGGATCAAGCAGTCGCGGCCTACCAAGGCGGTCTCTGGCAGTGCCTCGTACGAGCATAGCCCCAGCCGTGTCCATGCGTCTCTTGGTGCGCGGCCGTGTCATCTTTCGGTGTAGTTGTTTGACATGGGCGAAGATTTGTTCGTTCCCACAAACGGCGCCAGATGTTTCGAGGCGTTTTCTTACCACAGTTTGGTACTCTGGAGGGTCGGAGGTCGTCGTGATCGCGTGAGACACGTGCGGCCTCCGAGAACGGATAACGACGCGTTTTCTCGGTCGGAAATACGCGGATCCGTGCATCGGTATCCCGAAGGGTAGCTTCGGGGGGAACGACGGCCTCCTCGAGTGGAAAGGCGAATGAGCTTGGTATCGAGATCGCTCGGCTCTGGTAGATGAAGCGCCAAAGGGTAGCTTCGGTGGGGTGAAGTCTCATTGACCTACACAGACGAGAAATCTCGTCAGGGGAGGTCGGACCTTGGTTCCGTTCAAGTCTCCTCCGATGCCTAAGTCAGATCTGATCTGAAGGATGCTCGATGGGATCGAGTACGGTTCATGGAGAGACCGGTACACCAATACTCAGGTCGAGCCGTGGAGGAGAAATCTAAGGTGGAAGACAAGGTCGTAGGAGGAAGAATACATGAGTATCGAGTATTCAGAATTCGGTCCTTCGTCGTTCGATCTCCCAGGGATCGAACCGCCCACCTCTCCCTCAACCTCCCCCTCTTTTCGCCCCACGTACGCGCCGCATTGATGGTCCTTTAATGGGCCATGAAGGCGGACGTAATGTTGATTAAGGTGAGCGGAATCTGGCGGTAGTTTCCTTAACTGTCGAGGGTCAGCGGTTCCCTTAGCATCGATTTTGGGCCGGCGTCACCAGACGTGTTTGCGGGGCCTCTGGGATAGGGCCTAATCTTTCCCCGGCCCATGGGCTTAGCATGTTCTGCCTTGGCCCGTTCAGAAGGGTTGTATCACGAACGTACGACAGTTAGATAATTTTGCGAATCCAAAGGATGTGTACGTAGAAAATTGAAGGCTAAATATGTGAAATGTAAAACATGTCCCGAACATACTAGTGCAATGCATATGGTTGAAAGGTTGAGCAGTTAAGAACATGTCCCGAAAAAGCATGCATATGCAAGAAAAGATGGATGAGTTCATGTGTGTTTATATTAAGTTTGAGTTGTGTATTGGGATTGTATAAGAAATGAGGCAAGCAGACGTTGGCTACTTCATTTGATGATAAATCATGAAAAAAAAAAAATGATATGGGTTGGGCATGCCTAATGAAAGGTAACTAGGTACTGGTTGGGGGAAAGGATGGGATTCTTGTCATGGGAGTAACTAGCAATGGAGACATCGAAAGATGATATGCTAATGTAGTTGTCTCTCCCATGGGGATGACCCGTGATAGAGCTGAGATTAATGGTAGAAAATAATTTGTGGCCGACCCCAGAAGCTTGTGGCAACTGGTAAAGGCTTCATCTTCTGGATGACGGTCCGAGCCACCGCATGATCCAGGTGTCAAATATGCAGCAAATCATGCTGTGAAAATCATCCAGCAGAGGTCTAATTACCGTGGCTCCTTGTGAACTACCTTAGATTCTTCATGCGAAGGCAGAAGTGGGCTTTCCCCTTGCCTCCTCCGTTGTCTATTTGCCCATAAATTTAAGCTTTTTGTGTTTTTCACTCCGTGGACGGCATAACTAGTTTTATGCCCTTGGGAGGATACACTGGGTTTTTGGGGTTTTTGATTTGTAAATTCTTCGGGTTAGGGAAAATCTTGCTAATTTTGACTTTGCTTTTAAAAACGCAGAGAAGCAAGGAGGAGACGTTGCAGGTGGAGGTGCACCGGAGCATTGAAGGCGACTTTCGAATAAAATGCAACATTAGCTTTAAATATAATGCTGAGTGCCATGAGACCGGGTAACTTATGATGCAGTGTACTTTATATATGTTGATGTTAATTTGGGTGACTGGAGATATATTTGCATTTGGTAAACATGTAAGCAGTGTGTTTTGATAAGGTGTGCTGCTATGATTAGAAATGTATTGAGTATGGCCTTTCGATGGGCTGTGAATGTATTTTCATCTTGTAAGCGAGCAATCTGGTGTTGTGTGAAGTGTTGATGGTGAGTCTTGTCAAATTTTAGATAATTTGCGAGTGGATTTCCTGCAAGTGGGATGCCAATGTTTGATCTGAGGAAATTGTAGAGCATGTGATTTAGCCGATGCATCAAGCGAAGGGTCTTTCTTGCATCATCTTCGGTTATCAGTAATTTCTAGTGCTGGGTGGTTGTTTTTCATAACTGAATGCTGTGGCCCCGCATTTTAATTTTTCAATTTGATTGAAGGAGCTAGACTGGCAATCTGATGCATGGTAGCAAGTCGTGAGTGTTTTGATGCAACCAACTTGATTGTGGCATTGTCTAGCAAATTGGCTTGCGGTTCTCATTTTTGGTACTGATAATCTCAGGAAGCCTATCGGCCGCGGCCCTCATTTGTAAACTTGAAAACTAGTGTTGGCCTTGGCGTTGGGATCTGACAATTACCGGAATTTGCCGTGGCCTTACATGTACAGCAAGTTGCTAAGGTATCCACTTCATAACTGTCAAAATTGAGATTTTGGCCCTCGATCAGACATTTGATGAAGGACAATCAGACGGACTATCAGACGGAAGGACAACCAGACGGACTATCAGACGGCAGCAGACGTCTGCCGTGCATGTTTTTATAGAGCTTAGAAACCATAAATAGGTCTGATGTAGCCTTCCCAAACATCTAACCATGCAGTCAGCCGTTGGGGAGTTGTACTCCAAATGCCCAAAGGAGTGAAACTTTTTTCTCCCTAGCTGCCTCTTGTTTTAGCCATCTGAAAACTTGTCCATAGACGTATGAAAAGTGAGTTCAGACGTATGTTTTTCGTCATAATTGTTTCCGATCTCTCTCTCTCTCTCTCTCTCTCTCTCTCTCTCTACTTATTAGCCAGACGTCCGAACAGTTCACCAGTAGTTTGGAAACCCTTCATCAGACGTCTAATTAATAGCCGGTAGACTGCATTTATTGTATTGTCAAAACAGTCGACCAAACGTCTGACGATGCTTCTCCAGACGTCTGATCTTGCTAATTTCTAAATGCAATAGTCTGCGGCTGTATTAATTACTGCAAATTTTTGAGGGGTTTTTGGATTTTCTCTTGAGCATTATAAATAGGGGATATGCGCTTTCATTTCCGAACGCTTGGAACCCATATATATTCATTGAATACGCATTAAAGCTCTCATTATCTCTGAAGCTCTAAAAGCTCTCTCTTGTCTTACAAACTCTCAAGCTCACAATCAAAAGCATTGAATGCTTAATCCTCTTGGACAAGTTCAGTAAGTGCTTCATCTCATTATTCTTAAATCACTCATGCACACTATAGCCTTCATTTCAAGTAAGTGATTCATCTCATTATTCTTAAATCACTCATGCACACTATAGCCTTCATTTCAAGTAAGTATAAATTTAAGGCATATGTTTATGTAATATTTCAAGTTAAATTGTTTCAATTTCCTTCTTTCATTAGTTGAATTAACTCAAGGGGGTTATGAGATGGCATGTCTCAGGGTTGTAGGAACATGGACATTGTGTAGTTGATTTTGTTGGGTTTTGATGGACCCATATGGCATAAAATCTACCCTCGTCCTATGTCGGATGGACGATAGAAGCAAAAAAAAGCACTGGGGTAAAATACATTAAACTATTTAAGGTCAGCACTAATAGTTTCATGAACCCTAGTTAGGAAAATCTACTGTTTTGGGGTGGGTCTGACCAACCTCAAAGAAAGATCTAAACTACAGCAACATAAATGAAAGCATAGTAAAAGAAAACATACCCGGAACTTCGTTTCCATAAAATACGAAGCGACATTTTCAGCAACCTTACTTTGACCTCCGAAGCGATGCTCCGTATTGGGGCTAAGCCACTTCTCCCGAGCCGAACTGCGTCCCGAGTCGAACTGCATCTCGAGGTGAGCCAACACCGCACTTCTGATCCAACCACTTGCGGAAGAAAGTTTCACTTGAGCAGAACCCACGTCAAAGACTTTGGATCCGATCCAAACCTTCTCGTCGTCTTACTAGAACTCGAATGGAGGAACTGAAGAATTTTAGGATGATGGAATAAATTTTAAGTCTTACTTCGAGCATGCTCAAAACTTTTTGGAGCTACTCAAAGCGGAGACTTGGTGCATGTTTTCAAGTGGGGATTAGCCCCTGTTTATATAGGGAGTCGGCCCCCTTCCTCGTCTCATAAGTAATGTGGGACAAAAGTTAATAGATGGAAAAAACACCTTCAAGTTTGCCTTCTACGAAAGCCAAACTTTAGCGAATTATCCATCGCTCACCGTTGACCTTCGCAAGTGATACCATATATCAAATCGAAGAGCACTGAACAATGAACACATAGAAACAAACGAGGCTCAATTCCGACGTCGTTTGACCCCCTTAAATGTCGTCTCAAAGTTGGCCCAAAATTACAGAAAGCTAAATCTGGACAGATTTGAGTCCAGCTACATTCTTTCTTTAAGCAATTATTTATCCCTCACCAGTGATCCCCCAAAGGCATACAATATGTCCTTTCGAAGGGCTTTACATGGTGAACACATAGATAAAAAACTTTGTGCAATTCCGAGGTCGTTTATCCCCTCAAATGTGTCGTTAAAGTTGACCCCTTTCTAAAAATCGAATCTGGAAATTTCCAGACGTTTTGACTAGGGTAAACCCTAGCTAAGCGGGCCCTCACATTCCCTAATGGGTTGCACCAGACCCAAGCTTGTGCAGCCGGTCCGGAACATTGCTGGACCCCCGTTTTGTCGAATGGATCCTTTCTATACGTTTGTGCGTACCGCATTATATGTGATGTAAAATATTTTTGCAAATCTTTTGCAAAATATTTAATTTATTTGCATCATATGCAATAATCCCACATCATTAATATCTTTTAGGCTATATCACAAACCTTTTGTGACATATTTAATTCACATCTGATGTATTATTTTAGACTTTAACCCAATGTGACACTAATAATTATTCCCGTGCACCCTAGTGCACTCCTCCATAATTCTTCCTATTACTAAGACACAAATCCTACTCGGTATGAGACCATACAGCCTAACCCTACTACAGGTTAGTGATCAAACCCCTAGACGATAGTGACCACGAGTAGCAGGTGTCGTCACTGTTTCGGGATCATAATTACGTGATTGACCGATTGACTAAAGTGTTGTCTGGATCACTCTGACTGTGACCGTGATGAATACCACGGTTTTAGTCCCTTCGTCAAAACTATGTTACTTAGCCAAGCATAGGGTGTAGTCAACTGTCAACCACAATAGCTCGAAACCGGTTAGTCTCCATCGATCTTCAGTCAAATAATGTTGGACTTCTTCCAACATACTCTGGTCAGAGTTTTACTAAAGACTGAACTAACACGTGTTTCATACCCCGCTTCCCATTATACTATGGAGTGAGCACGCGAGTGGGTCTGCATGTGCTTAAAGCAAAGAAGAAGTATTTTTTATTTATTTCTTTCTCTTTTGACTTAAGCACGATAAGCGTTGTTTAGCAAAACAGGTTATTGCATGCGATGTTCTCAGAAGCAGCATAAATATTTATTACACTTTTATTCCAGTGTTTAAAACAAAACACACAAAGTAATTAAGGCCTAGCATGGCCGTACAATTTATACTGAAAGTAAACACACCTAAAAAGCAACAAAATATGAATAATAAAATGAAGACTGCAGCAACTCTCAAGTCTTTAGCATGGAGGACTTCAGTGTCCTCGTAACTCTGGTCTGCGGGGTATACCTTCAGGTTGGGATTCTCAAAGGCGAGGTCCTCAACTTTGTCTCTGAACCTAACATATATTTCAATTGTTCATTTGACATATATGTCAGCAATAGCTCATCAATATTTTTAAAATAATAAAAGTATTGAACAAAAGAGAATGTTAGAACAATTAAAGGAAAACACGTGCATATCATATGAATATGAGCATACTGAAAATTGACATATGATTTGCATTTCAATAAGGTAAAAGTGGTTGCAAGTTGAGTATTTTCAGTTTCTTGTGTTAGTGAATAAGTCCATGTCCGAGTAAGTATAATGTTCTTGAGGCACCCTATCATCGGGGGTTTATCATGACGCTTCTTACCATCCTTAACCTGGAAAATGGCCAAAATGCTTGCCTCCATTAGTGTGGTATGGAGGTAGCCGTAATGTGCTCAAGTTACACTTACCAACTACACGACATGAACCAACCCCACCCAAAGTGTACTGTTTAGTCATCGACTATTTTTCATCCCATCTGTATTCGATGGTCTTACATACGTGCTTCGAGGGGCCAATGTCACATATTATTAGGAGTGACACAAATAAAGGTATGAACAAGAAATGGAGCATTTTTTCGATGTTTAACATGGCAGATGTATTTTTCACAAATAAGTTCACGTGGTAACATAATTATTGAGGGATGTATGCCCTCAGTTCATTTGTATATGCAAATGGATGAGAATTATTTATGTTGCATATGAAGCATTCATTGAAGGAAATAATTTAAATATGTCATAAATTGTTTGCGAGCGTATTTTAAAAGCATAGAAATGAAGAGGATTTTCCTGTGAAAGTCACATAGAAACTGCGCTCAAAATCGGACCTTAAATGTGTCAAAAAAGCCATATAAACCATCTTCAAACCAGAACAAGCCCAGTTCTGGACCAGATAAAGGGGATGGGCTAGCCCAGCCCGCAGTGGGATGGGCTAGCCTGCCCATTTGGGGCAGGCAGGGCCCGCCCACCTGCTATAAGCGGGCTGGGCTGGCTCGTCCACCCGCTTGCCTAAGGCGGGCGGGGCCCACCTAGCCCAAAATATCTGGAACAAGGGTTTTTGAAACCCGAGGTTTTTAGCGGCTGGTTTTTCCAGCGAAAAGCTGATTTGAGCCCAACTTTGAGACAACAGTTGAGGGGTCAAACGAAGTCGAAATTGAGCCCCATTTGTTTCTATGCGTCTACCGTTCAACGCTCTTTGGTTTGATAGGTTATAACACTTGCAAAACTCAACAGTGCGGGAGGAAAAATTTGCTAAATATTGCCTTTGTGAAAGGCAAACTTTAGTTGATTTTTCCAACTCCATATCTTTATTCCCACATCGGATGTGCAGAAAGGGAAGGGTTCTGCTACCTATATAAATAAGGGCCAACCCTCCACCTTGAAACTCGCACCAAGTCTCCAAATCCGAGAAGCTCCCAAAAGTTTGGGGCACACTCGGATTAAGACTTAAATTAATTATTCTCTCTCTTTCTAAATTCTTCCTTGCTCTTGATCGGGCTTTGGCAAAGCTAGAAGGAGCTCAGATCGGATCCGAAATCTTGACAGAGGATCCACTCAAGGTGAAATATTCTTCGACGCGTGGTTGGCTCGGCGACAAGGGTGTTGCTCGCCTCGGGACGCTGTACAGTTCAGGATGCGACTCGGCTCGGGACGAGGTGCAGCTCGGGACGCTGTTTAGCTTGGGAGAAGCGGCGCGGGGGCCAAAGAAATTTTGCTGAAAATGACGCTTCGTATTCTGCAGAAACGAAGTGAAAGTTATGTAGTTTAAATTAAACTTGTGTTTATAAGTGCAAATGTTAGATAGATCTGTCCTTAGGGGTTGGTCGGACCCAACCCAGGATGGTAGAGATCTTGGATAGGGTTAATTTCTTTAGGGCTGTTCTTAAAATAGTTTTAAGATGATTTTCTGCTGCTCTATTTGATATCTTCGTCCGACCGACTTAGGCCGGACGTTGATTTTATTGCCATAAGGACCTAGAAAACCCTTCATTGGTATCATAGCCAGGCTACTTCATCTATATTTTGCATTTATAAAATGTATATGATACAACATATTTCTCCATCATATGGAGGTTATATTTAAACTATTAAATTGTCGTTTTCCCAAGCAATGTTATTATTTTCGAAAACTGTTTTTGAAAATAAGATCTTAATTATTATATGATAATAATTAATTATTGTAACTTAATTATGAGATAATTTTAAGTTGCTAATGTTAAAATTTTATGTGTTAAATTTTATGTATTATTTAATGGTTAAATTAGTTATTTTTGATTATGTGATAATTCGAGAAATACTATTAGGATAGCCATTAAAACCTTTCAGAAAAATTATAAGATAATTTTTTGGACATGCTATGATTTAAACTTGTTTAAATGCCTACTACATGATTAGGGTAGTACCCTAAAATTTAATCCTTATAGTTGATAAGGACATTAATAAAAGTTATTGACCGATCCTAATAATTTCGAATTTTAAGATTCAACTAGTTGATGGGATTAACTAGTTTTAATGAAGCCATTTCTAATTGATGACACACATATGAATAATTAGTTTCCTTCAATGGACCATGATCCGGTCTAGTGTTTTTTGACTAGTGTTGTGGATCACCCTAGCTCGACTGGAGATATTGATCCTGGCCTAGCCAAATCTCTAGTCGTGTTCCGCTGGACCGCAAGGATGTGAATTATGATTATGTGACATCGTCGATTACATCTAGTCAATTGCGTAAAAAATCTTCTTCAGATTAGCCGTAACGCTCATTGTTTTAAAGGTTGGTAACTATAGGTTTTATGTTATAGTTGTTGAGCACACTCAAGCTATGTCATAGCTACTTTATGGAAACCAACTTCTCAATACATGAGATGTAGTCTAGAATTAACCCAAACATTCGTGTCGTGCCCATACATCGAGCACCGACATAAGTTAGGCTAGACACGAAAACAAAGGTCCGACTAGACTAGTCATTGTGATTTGGATAAGCACACTCATGATCATAAGTGGCTAGAGGTAAAAACCAATAAGGGAATTGATCGCTCCGGGATGTGACCCAAAAGAACGGTTGTAGTTTTACCGCAAGTGCACGGTGTAGCAGCGAGCGGGATATCGAACACAGGGAGGACGAGTGACCGTGCTTGTTCCAATCAACCTGGCTATTTAAGAGAGAAATTTGCCTTTGGCGATCCTGTCACAATCGTCAGACAAAAATGCGGAAATATCAAATCAAATAAAGAACGTATAGGGAATGGGGAATCCCCGCTACTCACCGTATTTCATAAATGCGGTTTATCGGTATCAAAATTGCTTGAATGAGAATTTGGATGAACTAGTTGCAACTGAATGTAGAACCAAGCTCACGCTCTCGCGCTGTTGCCGGTCTATAGCTATCCTAGGTTTGGGTCCAATCTCTTGCAAACCCTAGCCTAGGAAAGCTAGCATTAGGATCAACATCATCGTCCAATCGCGCACCGAGCCCAATCTCTTGCAAACTCGGTCCACGACCTAGATTGGGATAGTTCCTACCCGTCCAATCTCTTGCAAACGGGTATCGGCATGGAATTGCAACCGGAAATCCTAGTATCGGTCCAATCTCTTGCAAACCGATACTTCGAAAATCCGACTCCAACCCAATTTGGATTTCTAGGGTTTCCTATCAAATTGGGATCCAATCTCTTGCAAATCCCAATTGATATGAATACCTAGCCATCCGTAGTAAATTGATCCCAATCTAATCCCTAATAACAATTCTAGCACAATTTCTACCAATTTATCACAAATATGAAAATGGGCTTGTAGGGTTCATCCCCACGCCCCAAGACGTGGAGACTACTCACAAATCATAGCGAGATCACAAAAATAATCGTTGAAATAAGCAATGGAATTCATCACAATATTGAGATAAACAATAAAAATAGAATTTTTAAGGAAAAGAGATGCAAACCAATGGAGTTCTTCAATTGAATCCAACAAAATTCCAATCTTTTTCTCCTTTCCAACCACAAGAATAAAACTAAAAACTAATCTAAAAAGCTGCAAAAAAAATCTAAGAGAGAGGCCCTAAACTAGGGTAAAAACATGGTTTAAATAGCCCTCAAAATCGTCCAAAAATTGTGACCAAAATACCCCTGCACAGCCTGTTTTCCGCAGTTTTCGCTACAGGCAGCGCATCGCACTCGGCCGAGTGACAAAAGTCGCTCGGCCGAGTGAAAACCCTGTAATTTTCCAGTAAGTCGGGGCTTTCAGGGGTCTCTACTTCGGGGGCGGCTCGGCCGAGTGAGTTGTCGTCACTCGGCCGATGGCTTCATAGTACTCGGGCGGACGGGATTAACCACTCGGCCGAGTGGATCTTCTGAAGTTCAGGCAGCCGAAAAACAGTAACTTGGATGTTTTGGAAGGGCTTCGTCTGGGCGCCACTCGGGCGGACGTGATGTCGTCACTCGGCCGATGTGGTCTTCGGTGCTCGGCCGAGTGCACAGGTAAATTGTGTCTGATCTGGTCGGCCGAGCAGTGTCTCGCTGGTCGGCCGAGTGGCTCCTCCACTCGGCCGAGTGGGACACAAAAAATGCCCAATCTGCTTATTTTGGCCTCCTCGTCGCTCCTGCGACGTCCGTTCTTCTTTCGCTCCTCTCCAACAGCAAAATACCCCTCGGGGAGGTCGTTGGTGACCGTCTAGAGTAAGCGCATCTCGAGATCACTCCAAATCGCGCCAAATCACCTGAAATGCGACAAAAACAACAAATCGTGAAAAGCATCGCAATATCGTCGATATATCGTGAAAAACATGATTTGGGCGGTCTAAATGGCATGCAAACATGCGGGAAAAAGGTGTAAAATAAGGAGTGATCAAAATCCCCCAAGCTTGCCTCTTACTCGTCCTCGAGGAAGATAAGTAAACGGCGAACCCGGTGGATTCGGAAAACGAAGACGGCGAAAAACGAAAAAATGAAAAACGAAGAAGAGTGAAATCGAAATAAAATAAGGAAGAAGTAAAGAAGCGAAGAGGTAGGATACTAGATCATTTTCTCAGGACGTGGGTTTCACTTACTCATATAGCATGCACTGAACGAAAAATACATGTCAAAAGATTTTATTTTGATATCATAGTATAATAGTGCAAATAGAAACGGAAAACCCACGAACAATGATATAATCATGAAAAACGGAATAATCTTAAAATTAACATCGTCTGAATCATTTAAAGCGGTATACGAATCACAGATCACACACTTTTCAATTGAATGCTTTCTATTAGGAGTATAAGAGTATCACACTATAGAATAGAGAGAATAGAAAAGTATGGATTTCATGAAATGAACGCTAGGCTTAGAATTCTGGATTTCGTAAAGCTAAAAATAATCTCACCGAGTATAGAATATTACTTAGCCCAGGTTGTCGTGCAACGTCAAGTAGTCACTCTCTCACACCTCAATGGATCCCCTCCCCCAAGCTTATCTATAAGCATGGTGGCATAAAAAATATTCACATCCCCATTTTTATATAGCTCCAAATGTAATAAGAAGAAAGAAGAAAGAAAGAAAGTGAGATGGGATCTTTTATTGAGGATTTTTCCTCTTTTCTCTTTTTTTTTCTTTTTTTCTTTTTTTTTAATATAGCATATATACAGAACGATCCCAACTCAAAGAGAGATAATGATATACAAGAATATTCTTCTCTCTTTTATTATTTTTTTTTCCAGAGAATAAGAGATTTGGAGCTAGGAATTAATAGCGGGGGAAATGCCATAAAATAGAATCGCTAAGGGGAGATTCACCAATGATTATAAAAGTAGAGAAATGATGTTCAAGATTTGTGGAGAAAGAAATAGATATAACTCTCGGTTCACTCTATGAGACATGCACGACAACTTCAGCAGGGTAATCTAATCTACTCAGTTTCGATCACAAAAAAGCTAACTAATCGATGTCAAGGACCCCGACGACAAGCTCCTTAAGGAGGTCTGTGAAGGAGTCATAGTCTTCCTGACTGAGTCCTATTGTTGACATTGCATCCTCCATTCTTCCTGCAAAGGCCTTATGCAAAATACAAGGAGAATGTGCGAATGGAAGAAAGTATAGAAAGAGAGAAAGAAGAAGTAACCGGGTGGTCGATGACGAACACCGTCAAAATGCCATCCCCGGCAACGGCGCCAAAAACTTGATCGCTCCGGGATGTGACCCAAAAGAACGGTTGTAGTTTTACCGCAAGTGCACGGTGTAGCAGCGAGCGGGATATCGAACACAGGGAGGACGAGTGACCGTGCTTGTTCCAATCAACCTGGCTATTTAAGAGAGAAATTTGCCTTTGGCGATCCTGTCACAATCGTCAGACAAAAATGCGGAAATATCAAATCAAATAAAGAACGTATAGGGAATGGGGAATCCCCGCTACTCACCGTATTTCATAAATGCGGTTTATCGGTATCAAAATTGCTTGAATGAGAATTTGGATGAACTAGTTGCAACTGAATGTAGAACCAAGCTCACGCTCTCGCGCTGTTGCCGGTCTATAGCTATCCTAGGTT
The DNA here is from genome assembly GCA_030789695.1 of Scilla litardierei. Lineage (NCBI taxonomy): Eukaryota > Viridiplantae > Streptophyta > Magnoliopsida > Asparagales > Asparagaceae > Scilla > Scilla litardierei. Next base: position 60,262,867 of record CM061132.1, read on the forward strand.
TGGGTCCAATCTCTTGCAAACCCTAGCCTAGGAAAGCTAGCATTAGGATCAACATCATCGTCCAATCACGCACCGAGCCCAATCTCTTGCAAACTCGGTCCACGACCTAGATTGGGATAGTTCCTACCCGTCCAATCTCTTGCAAACGGGTATCGGCATGGAATTGCAACCGGAAATCCTAGTATCGGTCCAATCTCTTGCAAACCGATACTTCGAAAATCCGACACCAACCCAATTTGGATTTCTAGGGTTTCCTATCAAATTGGGATCCAATCTCTTGCAAATCCCAATTGATATGAATACCTAGCCATCCGTAGTAAATTGATCCCAATCTAATCCCTAATAACAATTCTAGCACAATTTCTACCAATTTATCACAAATATGAAAATGGGCTTGTAGGGTTCATCCCCACGCCCCAAGACGTGGAGACTACTCACAAATCATAGCGAGATCACAAAAATAATCGTTGAAATAAGCAATGGAATTCATCACAATATTGAGATAAACAATAAAAATAGAATTTTTAAGGAAAAGAGATGCAAACCAATGGAGTTCTTCAATTGAATCCAACAAAATTCCAATCTTTTTCTCCTTTCCAACCACAAGAATAAAACTAAAAACTAATCTAAAAAGCTGCAAAAAAAATCTAAGAGAGAGGCCCTAAACTAGGGTAAAAACATGGTTTAAATAGCCCTCAAAATCGTCCAAAAATTGTGACCAAAATACCCCTGCACAGCCTGTTTTCCGCAGTTTTCGCTATAGGCAGCGCATCGCACTCGGCCGAGTGACAAAAGTCGCTCGGCCGAGTGAAAACACTGTAATTTTCCAGTAAGTCGGGGCTTTCAGGGGTCTCTACTTCGGGGGCGGCTCGGCCGAGTGAGTTGTCGTCACTCGGCCGATGGCTGCATAGTACTCGGGCGGACGGGATTAACCACTCGGTCGAGTGGGTCTTCTGAAGTTCAGGGAGCCGAAAAACAGTAACTTGGATGTTTTGGAAGGGCTTCGTCTGGGCGCCACTCGGGCGGACGTGATGTCGTCACTCGGCCGATGTGGTCTTTGGTGCTCGGCCGAGTGCATAGGTAAATTGTGTCTGATCTGGTCGGCCGAGCAGTGTCTCGCTGGTCGGCCGAGTGGCTCCTCCACTCGGCCGAGTGGGACACAAAAAATGCCCAATCTGCTTATTTTGGCCTCCTCGTCGCTCCTGCGACGTCCGTTCTTCTTCCGCTCCTCTCCAACAGCAAAATACCCCTCGGGGAGGTCGTTGGTGACCGTCTAGAGTAAGTGCATCTCGAGATCACTCCAAATCGCGCCAAATCACCTGAAATGCGACAAAAACAACAAATCGTGAAAAGCATCGCAATATCGTCGATATATCGTGAAAAACATGATTTGGGCGGTCTAAATGGCATGCAAACATGCGGGAAAAAGGTGTAAAATAAGGAGTGATCAGGAATCATATATGATATGATTGATGCAGAGTCATCTACCAATCACAGAGTCAAGCAATTTGTTGAGCACACTCAAGTATGTGAGGCTCAGGGTGGTTGGATCTCTTTTCCATTTAATTTAATTTAATTATATCGTTCATTATTATGGCTAAAATGATTGCAAAAATAGTGGGAGGATGTAGTTATATAAAAGCCATTCTATCTATATTTAAAATTGAACATATGCTAAATTAGGGTAGTTCTATGTGTACCGATGGAATCCAAAACATAATATCATAAGAGAATCAGTTAACTGGTCAAAATAGTTGGTTAAAGGAATATCAGCTCAAATTCTAATTGATAGACTAAACTATGTTCTCACTGACATTAAAAATAACCTTCTTAACACAGGCTTAAGGACAATGATTTCCTTGAGCTCTGAGTCCAATAAATAAATGCACGCTATATGTCACTCGCCTCTATAAGGGGCAGTTTGAACATACTGATGTTCAAAGCAGTTTCTTCATAGGACTTGTTGAGTCAACTCAATGTTGTAAACGGTTTCGATCCACAAAAATTGAAACTTCGATCAAATTGTTTGAATCGAAGATGAGTGCATGAGTGGTGCAAGATTATGTATCCCAACCGGATCTTTAGACGAGCAACTTGTTGAGCCCACTCAAGGTTGCAAAGCTCAAGCGTTTGGATGCATGAGATGTTTGCACGGCTATTATTTGTGTTGAGACGTGTAATATCTAAATGATATTTACAAAAGGAAGAAGACATTAAGGAAATTCACTTGAGAAAGAAAGTTTTATCTATCATTAGTAAAGGCAAAAGTATGAGGAACTGAAAATGTGACATATTTGATGTCAGTAATAAATTGTCATACGTGTTGCAAAAGGGAGCAATTGTTGTTCTTGGACCATAGATGACATCTAACATTTTTTGGCGAATGTCGTCACCTTGATTTTGAAGCAATGAGTAATTTGTATGATGATAATAAATTAAATGTTAATACATGAATACGCAAGATAGTAGCAAAACTTATATAGCAAAAAAGACTAGGCCGTATCAAAGAGAATAAGCTTCACAAGTCACATAAAAATGGTCTGACCTCTCGTATTATGAGTCAATAGACACTTGTGAATGTTATCGCAAAGGTATGATGGCCGAAATTTGTTGGATCCTGTGGATGACAAACAACATTAGAAGGGGGGATTGAATAGTGTTGTGCAAATAATAAATCTTTTTCGTTCGTTGGTTAGCATAATTATAAACATTCTAATGTTACCTAAGAAACCAAGTAGAGTGATCTACGCTTGGTTCTTAATCAACAAATTAATCTTATAAGCAATGTTGATCAGAGAAATAGCACAGCAGGTAGTTGACTCCCTATGAATAGTAGTCGACTCCTAAAGAGTTTTAGGCAAAACTCTGTCTGAAAGATTAAAAGATTACCCGACAACTATCTTTACACAAATATTGATCTTTACACAGCGAATATAAACAAAGAATTAACTTGCAATAATGAACACATTACAGTTTGTTAGCAGATAAGAAATGTAAGAATAAGTATAACAATCGTAGAAGAATACAAACGCAAACACAGAGATTTTTATCCTGGTTTCCTGCAATTTGGGTACGTCCACTCCTCGACTAATCCGGTACAAGTTTTTACAATATTGTCTTAGCAATACAAGCACATAACTTCACTCGTTAGGATTTCACAAAGACATAGCCTTGACCAGGATTTCCAACCTCCTAGACTTGTCTAGGATTTTCAACACCTTTTCAACAAAGGGGAAAATCACAAAAGAACGATTTCCAACTCACCACAATAATTAGTGGAGTTTGGATTTACACCAAAAATTCTATAGCCAAAGTAAAATATAATATGTGTATTGCGTGGCTAAAAGAATTCAAATCGATCTTTTAGATCACACAAAGATATAGAATGATTCTTGGTGATCTAGATCATTTGTTTTCAAAAATCCTTTCAGTATATAAAAAAATGAAGAATACAGATTTTGAAAAAAGATTTTAATAGCCAAATAGAATATGATCTCAAAAAGAGAACATCTATGAAAATAATTAGGAGATCTGTAACGACTGGTTTTCATGTATCTGGATTTATTATATATATGTTTTAGTGGATTTTCTCCTCATGTGTGGTTTTCGTCTCCGTAGCTTTCATTTTCGATCGTTTCGTCGTGTTTTCTTAGCTTCTTCCTTAGAATCGTCGATTTTGGAGTAAGTCATTCGTGACGGGCTTCATATCGGTCATATCTTATTGTTAGATCAAGCCTAGGAGTCTTATGAATCGATCCCGGAGCTCCGCGCTCCATTTCGGAACTTTTTGTGCACGTTAGCCGGTACAAGAAGGGGAACCGACCGACTAGATGACGATTTAGTCGGTCGGCAAACCTTCATGGACCGACTAGTTGGCTTTGTTAATTATTCAAGAGTTACTGTTTCTCGTTAGTCGGTCTAAGAACATTTGTCGACCGACTAGGTTGCAAACTAGTCGGTCAGCAATCATTCTTTAACCGACTAACTCTATGTTCATTTTTGACACCAAGTACTATTCATTCTTAGTCGGTCTAAGAACGTTCATCGACCGACTAGATGATAAACTGTCACGCCCCGCTTTCCTAAAATGGAGGCGAGACGTGAGAAGGTCCGCACGAGAATGGAGCTGTGAAGCCCCAAACCCGATAAGCGTCAATAAAACATAAGCAGGTCCCTGTAACCACAAACGGAACAACAATAATAACACAAGGAGAGATAGAAATAAAATCTCATATCTCATAATTTGTCCAACATGAAAATTAAGTTCAACATCCAGAAAAGCCACCAGGCTAAAAGAAAGAGTCTAAAGGCCCAGAACAAGGCCAACAAAAGCAACAACGTAACAAAGTATAGGTGCTACGCACCGACAATAAAATAGAAGTCTAAACAAAAGGAACAGCTCACGAAGACACTAGGACTGGTCCCCAGTGTCCACGTACTCCCCGTCAAACACAAGCTCGGGCTCGGCGTCAGCAAACACCTCGTCCTCAACAAGGTACTCAGGCTCAGGATCTAACATATGTCACCCAAAAGAGTAAAGGGGCACATGTCAGCAAGTCTAAAGACTTAGGCAAGGAAACTGAAAGTAAGGCAACTAGCAACCTAGCAGTTGTAGTATGCATGACATGGCAGTTATAACATGAGTGCACAAGCAAGACATGGCGAGACAATAAGTACAAGAGAACAATTATCGGGACAAGACAAGAGTAGCCGAGCTACTAACAATCTCAATCATTTCACTAGTCACGTTTCAAGTTGTTTGTAGATGTTTACACCTTACAGCTGAATGGTTTGGCATTCACGCCGATTGGCCGCTTAACACTACCCCAAATCCCAGAGTTTACGCCTTACCACTGCAGTTGCTGATCGGGCAGACTCCTAGTTGATTGGCCGCTTAACTCTTACCCCCAATACCCACATGTAAACAAGCCAGGGTCCTTGTACATGAGCCCAGTAAATGAGCCAGGGTTGCCCCGCATGGGAGCTTGTCTTCTATATCACGAATCAGGAAGAATTTGGCGTAGGGGACACCTAGCCTCAATATCGAGCGTTGGGGTTAGCAACTCATTATGCTCGCTTCTGGTCACGAGCCAGGAAACACAAGTATTGTAGCGATGCTACGCAATCACGGGATCACTCAAAGAATGCAATGACATGACAATTAATTTGCGTACCGTTAATGGAATTTAAACATGACATGGTAATTGTGCAACATGATAAATGTCGGATCTAGCTTCGTTGTCAAGCTAGTTCCTAAATTTGCGCCTAGGCGAGTATCATTTCGTCGCCTAGCCTCTTTTACGCCTACAACAAGCAAATGGCCTAAAACATGGCCTAAACCCTAAGTGGCAAGTTTCACTTGCCTAGCACCGAGGATGACGATCAACGAGGGTTCGTCCCACGGACGCTAATCTACGGGAAAGTCGCTGTTATGGAGAAACAATCAACAAAAAATATTCATTTCATTAGGGTTTCATAATAACACAAATGGGTCATGCTTAAAACTAAAGAATCGAGTATTACCGTGTAGGGAACGGGAGAATAACGCCGAGCAACCACGGCGACGGAAGAAACGCTCTGGGGAACCTAGGGTTCAGATCTGGAAATGATTGGAGAAGTTTGGAGAAATAGGGTTTTGTGGGATTTTGGGGTTTTGATGGGATTTTGGGGAAGATGAGAGGTAGAATGTGTTAAGGGAGAGTTTGGATGATGGATTTTGGGCTTGGGATGAAGGAATAAGGGTTTGGGGTAGAAGGGGGCTTAATGGGGGAGAAACTAGGGTTTTTGGTCGAGTGGAGGAAGAAGAAAACGTTTGGGAGGGGTTTAAATATGATGGGCTGGTGGCTGCCCAGAAATTAAGGTTTTAACACAGATTAGTCGGTCAAAGAGCAACCACTGACCGACTAGTTTGGGAACTAGTCGGTCGGTCGACCAACGCAGACCGACTAAGTGTAAACAGTAACTCCTGTACAGAATTAGGATTTAGATTTAGTCGGTCAATGAACAACTACTGACCGACTAGTTCGACAACTAGTCGGTCGAGATATGAACTTAGACCGACTAAGAATGAACAGTACTGATACCAAAATTTAGATGATGTGTTAGTCGGTTAAAGAAGCATTGCTGACCGACTAGTTTGCAACCTAGTCGGTCAACCAACGTTCTTAGACCGACTAACGATAAACAGTAACTCCTGAACATTTAACAAAGCTCACTAGTCGGTTCAAGAAGGTTTTCCGACCGACTGGATCGTCATCTAGTCGGTCGGTGCCCCTTCTTATACCGGCTAATGAGCACCAAAAGTTCCGAAATGGAGCGCGAAGCTCCGGGATGGTTTCCTAGGTATCCTAGGCTTGTTCTAACTCTAAGATATCGACGTTATGAAGCCCGTCACGAATGACTTACTTCAAACACGCCGACCGACGGAAGAATCTAGAGAATCACGACGAAACGAACGAAAATGAAAACTACGGAGACGGAAATGGAAATCACAAAGAAGGGAAAGCAACAATTAATATTATATATATAATAAAATCCATACATGAAAAACCAGTCGTTACATCCTCCCCAACTTAAGAAAAATTCCGTCCTCGGAATTCCCAACACTCACGTGTCCGGAAACAAAAGTGGGTAGCGCTCTCGCATCTCATCTTCTATCTCCCAAGTAGACTCTCCTGGCGAACCGTGCCGCCACATCACTCTAACAAGATCGACGACCTTGTTCCGAAGTGACTTCTGACGCCTGTCCAGAATCTGCACTGGATGCTGGTCATACGTCAAATCTGGGCGAACGGCGATCTCCGAAAAATCCACAGCATGAGATGGATCGCTAATGTATCGACGAAGCTGCGACACATGGAAAAATTGTGAACTCCCTCCAAAGATGGCGGCAAGGCTAAGTGTTACGCCTATTTGACCGAGACCCATAAAGCACGAGCCCAAGAGCCCACCTGCATCCTGAAAGCCCATTCGGCAAAGGCCCTACAAGGGACCTTCTCGAAACGTCGATCTGACCCGGCCCCCATAACCCGTTGGTCGTTCGCCCACTCCTGCGAAAACCGCTCCCCCGGACACGCGACCACTAAATGGCGATAATGGGGAGGTGCTGGCATGGCGGAGAGGGCGGAGGCGAGGGGGGACGGATGGGGCACGATCGATGGCGGGCGTGTGACGTGGGCCAGAGCCAATCACGCTGGGAGCTCTACAAAAGGGTCAGGAAGACGACGAAGAAAAGGACCGCATCTGAGGTAACAAAACCTAAGGTACTCCATCAACGACCTGATTCCCCCAATTCATCTCCTTCCTCCCCCGCTCGCGTCGAGAGACGCCGTCACGATCTCCTCACGAGTCGGTCCGTCTCCGCCGGGCCTCCTTTCTCAGATCTCTATCTGACTTAGGCATCGGAGGGGATTTGGCCGGAACCAAGGTCCGGCCCCCTGACGAGCGTTCTCGTCTACGCAGGTGAACAACAGACCAACGGGCCGAGGCTACCCCTCGCCCCTCTCCGACCACTCGATCAACCGGACGGTGAGGCTTCCCCTCACCCTCAGCCTTCCTTGGCCGAGCACGCCCTACCGAGGCCGAGCGTCCTGATCGGGTCTGAGACTCACCCTCGCCACCGGACGGCCGTGCATCTACCCGGGCGACTGAGGCTACCCCTCGTCCCCCTCCCAGCCGAGGCCGAGCGCGTCTGTCCGAGGCCGAGCGTCTCAACCAGGGCCGAGGCTTCCCCTCGCCCCTTCTGCACCGATTCGAAGCCCCCGAGGGACCCAAAGCGGGTCCCTTGACCACGTTGACCGGGTTCTCCATGGTCAACGCATTGTAGTGAGAAAACACTCTGAAACATCTGGCGCCGTCTGTGGGAACGAAAACTGTCCCACGAAGAAACAAACCACATCTGCGATGACGCGGCCCCCCTCCTCTCGGCGAAAGAAGGGCGAGGCCCCGACGCGGGGCGACATGCCCCGCCATCGTTGCCAAGAATGGGCACGGGACCGACGCGAGGAGAGTCGTGAGGAAAGGGCCGGGGTGCCCTCCCCTTCCCCACCGGTTGGGAGACCGAGTGCGCCCGTAATGGCACGCAGCTCGGACGTGGCTTTGGTGGTATCAGTGGTCATAGACACTACCTTAGTGCGACGGCTGCTTGTCGACACCGGTAGCTCCTGTGACGTCCTATTTATGTCAACCCTGGAGAAGATGGGCCGGCAGAAAGGAGACTTGCGACCTCGTTCGGGTCCCGTGGTCGGATTCACGGGCCACTCCACCCCCATCATCGGCACTATCCATCTCCCGGTAACGCTCGGAAACACACCAGACTCTGTGACCCTAGCGGTGGAATTCATCGTGTTGGGGATCGGGTCGGAATACAATGGGATCATCGGCCGACCCCTACTCAACGCCGTCGGCGCGATGGTCTCGACCCTCCATCGGACCATTAAGTTCCGAACGCCGGGGGGGATGGGGCAAGTCGAAGGCGACGCGGGGAGACCGAATACCTGCTATCAACTGGCGGAAGAAGGTCCCGAGGATCGTCTAGCTGACCGGATGGCCACGCTCGACTTAAGGAGTGGGCCTAGGCCCACCCCTGCGGAGGAGCAGGAGCAAATCCCGGTCACGGACATCGAAGGCCGGTTCGTCTCGATCGGGAGAGGGCTGAGCCCGGACCTAAGGGACCAGCTGATCGAGTGCCTGGAGGCGAACCTGGACATCTTCGCCTGGTCGCCTGAAGACATGCCCGGCGTGGACCCCCAGGTGATCGTCCACCAGATCAACGCCGACCCCAACTTCAAACCGGTTAGGCAGAAGAAGCGTAACCTGGGCGGCGAGAAGATGAAGGCAGCCTCCGAGGAAGTGGAGCGTCTCCTCGATGCCGGCTTCATACGAGAAGTCTGGTACCCGGAGTGGCTGTCGAACATGGTGATGGTCAAAAAACCCAGCGGGAAGTGGCGAATGTGCGTGGACTTCAGTGACCTCAACAAGGCCTGCCCCAAGGATAGCTACCCCCTGCCGCGCATCGACCACCTGGTGGACAACGCCTCGGGATACGAGATGCTAAGCTTCATGGACGCTTACTCCGGGTACAATCAAGTCCAGATGGACCCCCGGGACGAAGAGATGACAGCCTTCACGACGGACCGTGGAACCTACTGCTACAAGAAGATGCCCTTTGGCTTGAAGAACGCGGGGGCCACCTACCAGAGAATGGTCAACAAGGTGTTCAGCTCCCAGATCGGGAGGAACCTAGAAGTCTATGTCGACGACATGCTTGTCAAGTCAAGGCGACCGGAAGACCACATCACCGACTTGCGGGAGACCTTCGAGCGGTTGCGGCGACACCACATTCGGCTCAACCCCGCGAAATGCACGTTCGGGGTAAGATCTGGCAAATTCTTGGGATTTATGATAACTAATCGTGGTATTGAAGCTAATCCCGACAAGATCGAGGCGCTGGTTAACATGCGCGAGCCGACGACGATCAAGGAGCTACAGAGGTTGAACGGGCGCATCGCAGCCCTGGGGCGATTCCTTTCCAAATCAGCGGAAAGATCGCTTCCCTTCTTCAAGGTCCTGAGGAAAGCAATCGCGGAACCTCCGAACAATAGGAAGACGATACACTGGGACGAAGACTGCTCCCGGGCGTTCGGGGACCTCAAAGAGTATCTCCGCAGCCCCCCTCTCCTGTCCAAACCCCGGGAAGGGGAGTCGCTGAGCCTTTACCTGGCGTGCGCAGAGGAAGCTGTGAGTTCGGTGCTGATCCGGGAGGACAGCGGGGTGCAATGGCCGGTATATTACACGAGCCGGATCTTGAAGGGGGCGGAGGTGCGATACTCGCCCATGGAGAAACTGGCGTACGCCCTCATCCTCTCAGCGCGAAGGCTCCGACCCTATTTCCAGGCCCACACCATACTAATCCTGACCGACTCACAGCTAGAACAGAACCTCAAGAGATTCGATCGAATGGGAAGGATGCTAAACTGGGGAGTGGAGCTGAGCGAGTTCGACCTCCGATTCAAACCGCGCACGGCCATCAAGGGACAAGCCCTAGCCGACTTCATCGCCGAATGCACGACGGAAGGAAATGGCCCCCCAGAGGGAGAAGGCCCGGGGACGGTAACTGCTCAACCCTTGTCCTTTCTTTCGGCTGACCACTTTCAACCAGAGGATCCAGGAGCGTGGATAGTTCATGTGGACGGGTCGGCCACGCAGTTAGGAGGAGGAGCCGGGATTGCGATCCGATCTCCGGAGGGGAACATCGCGGAATACGCGTTGCGGTTCGAGTTCCCGGCCACAAACAACGTGGCGGAATACGAAGCTGTGATCAACGGCCTGAGGCTGGCCCTGGAGCTCGGGGCCGAGTCCGTCCGCCTCCTCAGCGACTCGAAGCTCATTGTCAACCAACTCTTAGGGAGTTACGAGGCACGGGAGGAGGCGATGCAGAGATATCTCCCAGTCGCCAGAGCGGCGATGTCCAAATTCAAGGACGTGGAGGTCTTACACCTCCCACGATCAGAGAATGCGCGGGCCGATGCGTTGTCAAAACTGGCCTCGTCCTCGCCAAAGGAGCTGGGCCGCACCATCTACGTAGAGAACCTGCCGTCCCCCAGCACAATGGAGCACGAGTTGATGGCGATCGACCAAGAGCCCACCTGGATGGACCCGATCATCCGATACCTCACCCACGGAGAGGTGCCGGCCGATGGGGATGAGCGCCGAACCCTGGAGAGAAAAGCACTCTGATACGTGATCCATGAGGGGACGCTCTACCGGAGACGCTGGACCAAGACGGACGTCCTCCCGTACCTGAAGTGCATCGGACCGCAAGAAGCTGACTACGTCCTACAGGAGGTTCACGACGGGATCTGCGGGAATCACCACGGGGGCAAGATAGTCGCGCAGAAGATCTTAAGGCAGGGGTACTACTGGCCGACCTTGGCCAAAGATGCTACAAGCTACGTGCAGAAATGCCAAGAATGCCAGAGGTATGCCCACCACATCTCGACTCCTCCGTCAGAGCTCATCCCCATCGTGAGCCCCCTCCCCTTTGCGAAATGGGGGCTCGACATCCTTGGACCGTTCAAGCCAGGACGAGGGCAGCGGAAGCACCTGATCGTGGCAGTGGACTACTTCACCAAGTGGATCGAGGCTGAGCCGTTGGCGACCATCACGTGGAAGAAAGCGAAAAGCTTCGTGTGGAATTCCATCATCTCTCGATTCGGAGTACCACAGGCCATCGTCACAGACAACGGGAAGCAGTTTGATTTAGCAGGGTTTAAAGATTTTTGCGAGGAATGGGGAATCAAGCTCCTCTTTGCCTCGGTGGCACACCCCCAAACCAACGGGATGGCAGAGGCGGCCAACAAGTGTATCATAGAGCCCCTCCGAAAGAAAGTAAAGGACACCGAAGGGAACTGGCCGGAAGAGCTCCCCGGGATACTCTGGTCATACCGGACGACCCACAAGGAGGCTACGGGCGAGACCCCCTTCATGCTCACCTACGGGGCGGAGGCGGTGGTACCAGTCGAATTGGGGGAAGAATCTCTCCGCCTCAAATACTTTGACGAAGACCGGAACTCGCAGGGCCTAGGGCTCAGCCTGGAGCTCCTCGACGAGCGACGGGAGCAGTCACTGGCCACCATCGTCCGCCAAAAGCAGAAGGTGGCCCGATACTACAACGCTCGGGTGCGAGGGAGAAGCTTCCACCTCGGGGACCTGGTCCTCCGGAAAGCAGGCTTCACCACCGATACCGCTCGCAAAGGGAAGCTCGCGGCTAGATGGGAGGGACCCTACAAAGTCGTCGAGGTCCTCGGACCCGCAGCCTACCGACTAGCCGACATGGAAGGGAGAGTTCTCACTCACACTTGGAATGCGGAATATTTACGCAAATACTTTCAATAGATGTATCACTTCCTATGAAATAAATTTGTTTTAATTTCACTCCTTTCCAGATAAAGCGAAAAGGCATACAGAGGGATACGCGAAGAGGTCGAGGGGCATTCCCCTCCCTCATTTTTCCCCGGGGGCACCGGTGGAGCCACAAGCTGGCAGCTCACTAGGGCCTCCCCCCTTGCTCTGTTCGGCGTCAGGGTACATCTGAAGTTTCTCGAAGTCAATCCCCGAGAGCGGAAACTTCTTTTGGATCTCGGACTGGCACCGGGCGAAGCCCTTCTCGTACGACGTCGCCAAGGCGGTCTCCAAAAAGGAGGTGGCATACTCCGCCACGGCATCTTGAGCGATCCGGGCCGGATCCACCTCCTCGAGCCCACGCAGCTGGGCCTCTAAGGTCTCTACCTGGCGTTGGTGCTCCGCCTTCTCCTTCTCGATCTCCCGGGATTTCTCTCCTAGTTGGGCAGCAAGGGCCCTCGCCTGCTCCTCCGCCGCATCCAGACGATCGGACAGCTCCGAGGCGTCGGGGGCAGCAGCCGGGCCGGGGATCTGCTTGACTCCTCCAGACGCGTCGACGTCTTTTAAAAGAGAGGCGAGCCGCGTCTCGGCCTCGGACTTCGCGGCCAGAGCCACGGCTCTCTCGCGATTCGCCGCCTCCAGGGCAGAGGACAGCTCAGTTATGCGGGAGTTCAGGGATTGGACCCGCGCTTCCTCCAACTGACCAGCATCCTCCTCCTCCTCGCCAGGGACCTCAGGGCCTAGCCCAGCCACGGATTTGGCTTTGGGAAGAGCCGCGAATTGGCGCCTCATCGAGAGGCCCACCGAGGACAACTGTGCCAAAGCAACGAAGGTGAGAGGGCAAAAGCGGCTGGAGAACGGGGGGACAAGCAGAGACGCACTACCTGTTGACCAGCCTGGATCACGAAGGTAGCCAAGCAATCACCTCTGACTCCGTCCAACACCGCCTGGTCGGGAGGGAGACAACAGTTCTCGGCCACTCGATCGGCGGCTCCACGGCTCGAGAACACCGACTCCTTCTCACCCACTGGAAAGCGTGGACGAAGAAGACCCTCCCCTGACGGAGGGAACTCGCCAGGAGCGGAGCAGAACGCCCCCAGATACCGACTGTAAGCATCAGGGAGAAAGCCGTCCGGGAGAGGTGAAGGGCCGGCCCACGGCCAGGCAACCTCAACGGGAGCGGGATGAGGTCGGTCAGCAGTCGGCTGAACGTCGGCCCCCTCGACCCCCCCACGGAGCCTCTCGGGAGATCCCTGCAAGGGGAGAGAGGGAGACGACATCTTCTTTCGCTTCGAGCCTCCGGATACGGTCACAACCCGCTGCTTCTTCCGGACCGCCAACACATGGTCCCTTCTGCGCGGATCCGGGTTTGAAGCCTGCACGAGAGCGCTGGCGGGAGAAGGACCGAGAGGGAACCCACCTGCACTCAAAGGATAAATGAGAGACAGAGCAGAACCTGGACGATCTCGAGGGGCGAACACACGGAGCAGCTTACCTAGGGGCCACACCGTCTTACGCAAATTAAAGTCACTAAAGAGGAAGTCGATCGAGCGCTCCCTCGGAGGAATCGCCAACATGTCCCTCGCCGTCTGCTGCTCAGCGACCGTCGGCTCACCCAGATTGAGAACAACGGCACCGACCGCCACCCACCGTGCCGGGAAGTGTACGCTCGAGGGGAATGTGACGAACACGTATTCCCCCTTCCAGCGTTTCAGAGAACTCGGCAACCCCAGCACCAGGGACATCTTCGGGCGGGCGCTGATGTAAATCCACGCCCCCGATTAGTGGAGGCTCAGGCGGTAGAACTGGGCAAAGAGGCGGAGAGAGGGCACCACACCCTTCAGCATGCAGACGACAACGAACCCGACGAGGATCCCGACGGCGTTGGGACAGAATTGACACAAGCACACATTGTGGGCCTGAAGGAACTCAACGATAAAAGGATGAAGCGGGAAACGGAGCCCGAAGTGGAAGCACTTTTCATATATTCCGACCTCATTGGGACCAGGAGAGCAGATCCGCTCGTCAGCCCCAGGGGCACGAGCCGAGTAGGGCGGGAGCAGGTAGGAGGAGCGCATGCTCCCGATGGCGGTGGCACAGATCGACGAAGGCCACACCATGACCTCAGAAGGAACCCCTGAAAGATCATCCCCGTGCTGACTGATCGCCAAAGGAGTGCCACCCGCCAGACCCAGAGCCGCGTCGCGCTCCGACCGAACCGAGCCCGTAGCAGAGGAAGACGACATGGGGGAAAGCTCAGACAGAAGGGGGATCAGTGCAAAGAAGAAAGATGATGGGATGGCGGCCCACGAATCCCTCGACTTCTCCACTTAAGACGACTCCGCGAGCGGCATGGATAAGCTTGCCGCTACACGTGGCAACATCTGAAGGCCGACGGCGCTTCGGAACCCGCGCCTTAAAAACATCGAACGGGCTAACTCATGATGACGACTAATAAGTCGGCATCGACTGGAGAACCTGTCAAAATCGGCAGAGGTCACATCGGCCGAGCCGAACCGGCCGAGGCCGATCAACCCGACCGATGGGGGCAATTGTTACGCCTATTTGACCGAGACCCATAAAGCACGAGCCCAAGAGCCCACCTGCATCCTGAAAGCCCATTCGGCAAAGGCCCTACAAGGGACCTTCTTGAAACGTCGATCCGACCCGGCCCCCATAACCCGTTGGTCGTTCGCCCACTCCTGCGAAAACCGCTCCCCCGGACACGCGACCACTAAATGGCGATAATGGGGAGGTGCTGGCATGGCGGAGAGGGCGGCGGCGAGGGGGGACGGATGGGGCACGATCGATGGCGGGCGTGGGGCGTGGGCCAGAGCCAATCACGCTGGGAGCTCTACAAAAGGGTCAGGAAGACGACGAAGAAAAGGACCGCATCTGAGGTAACAAAACCTAAGGTACTCCATCAACGACCTGATTCCCCCAATTCATCTCCTTCCTCCCCCGCTCGCGCCGAGAGACGCCGTCACGATCTCCTCACGAGTCGGACCGTCTCCGCCGGGCCTCCTTTCTCAGATCTCTATCTGACTTAGGCATCGGAGGGGATTTGGCCGGAACCAAGGTCCGGCCCCCTGACGAGCGTTCTCGTCTACGCAGGTGAACAACAGACCAACGGGCCGAGGCTACCCCTCGCCCCTCTCCGACCACTCGATCAACCGGACGGTGAGGCTTCCCCTCACCCTCAGCCTTCCTTGGCCGAGCACGCCCTACCGAGGCCGAGCGTCCTGATCGGGTCTGAGACTCACCCTCGCCACCGGACGGCCGTGCATCTACCCGGGCGACTGAGGCTACCCCTCGTCCCCCTCCCAGCCGAGGCCGAGCGCGTCTGTCCGAGGCCGAGCGTCTCAACCAGGGCCGAGGCTTCCCCTCGCCCTTCTGCACCGATTCGAAGCCCCCGAGGGACCCAAAGCGGGTCCCTTGACCACGTTGACCGGGTTCTCCACGGTCAACGCATTGTAGTGAGAAAACACTCTGAAACACTAAGCGATAAGCTACCTCGCCAACTTTCTCCAGAATGTCAAACGGTCCAATGTATCGCGGGCTCAACTTCCCTCGCTTCCCAAAACAAATCACACCACGATTCGGGGAAATCTTCAGAAACACATGGTCGCCCGGCTGAAACTCCAAAGGACGACGTTTAGCATCCGCCCAATGCTTAAAACGGTCCTGAGCAATCCTCAACCTCTCCCGAATATTCCTGACGATATCCACGGCCTCCACGATCATTTCGGGTCCCAACAACTCCTGATCACCAACGTCATCCCAACTCAATGGCGATCGACATTTCCTCCCATAAAGAGCGGCGAAAGGCGCCATGCCAATACTCGCCTGGAAGCTGTTGTTGTAAGAGAACTCCACCAAGTGTAGATGGTCCTCCCACGAACCCTTGAAATCCAACATGCACGCCCTCAGCATGTCTTCCAAAATCTGAATCGTCCTCTCGGACTGGCCATCCGTCTGCGGATGGTACGCCATGCTGAAACTCAGACGCGTACCCAAACTCTTCTGCAAACTCTGCCAGAACTGAGATGTGAACCTCGTGTCTCTGTCCGATACGATACTCACGGGGACTCCGTGAAGTCGCACAACCTCCTGCACGATTCACGTCACATCACTATCCAAACTAGGAAAAGGAAATAAAAACGGAGAGTAAAAGAATTTTACCTTCATATATCTCCTTGCTAGCGCCTCAGTGGACTGTCCCACACGGAACAGAATAAAGTGCGTGGACTTGGTCAATCGATCTACGATCACCCAAATCGCGTCATTCTGCTTCGGACTCCGAGGTAGTCCAGTCACGAAATCCATAGTGATGTGTTGCCATTTCCACTCTGGAATCGGAAGCGGTTGTAGCAACCCGGCCGTACGCTGATGCTCCGCCTTCACTTGCTGACAAACCAAGCACTTGGCTACACTCTGAGCCACACTCCTCTTCATGCCATGCCACCAAAAGTTCAGACGAAGATCCTGGTACATCTTGGTCCCACCAGGATGCACAGAATACGGCGAACTGTGTGCCTCCACCATCAACTCCTCTCTAATATCCCCAGCTGGCACACACAACCTGGCTCCAAACCTCAGTAAGCCATCCTCATGAATCAAAAATTCAGTCCGCAGACCGGCTTCCACCTGCTCCCGAATCTTCACCAGCTTCGGATCCTCAGCCTGGCCAGCCTTAATCCGATCCACGATCGTTGAATGTACCTGCATGTACATCAACGAAGAAGCCTCCCCAAGAAGAACAATCTCCACACCAGACTCGAAAAAACCATGCTGCAATCTCCACTGCGAGGTCAAAATCATCACCGCTGGAAGCCTACTCAGCGCATCAGGAACCACATTCACCTTGCCAGGGTGAAACTGCAAATCAATATCATAATCCGCCATGAGCTCCAACCATCGACGCTGTCGCATGTTGAGCTCCTTCTGAGTAAAAATATACTTCAAGCTTTTGTGATCGGTGAAAATATTCACTTTCTCACTCAGCAGGAAGTGCCTCCAAATCTTAAGAGCAAACACAACGGCAGCCAACTCCAAATCATGCGTCGGGTAATTCTCCTCATGAACCTTAAGTTGACGAGAAGCATAAGCCACAACGTGCCCGTACTGATGCAACACACAACCGAGACCCTTGCCAGAAGCATTGCAAAAGATCTCAAATCCACCGCTGCAATCAGGCACAACAAGAATAGGGGCAGTCGTCAAACGCTCTCTCAAAACACCAAAAGCACTCTCACAATCACCCGACCAAACAAAAGGAACATCCTTCCGCGTCAACCTGGTCATCGGCTCAGTAATACGGGAAAAATCCTTAATGAAACGCCGATAGTAACCAGCAAGTCCAAGGAAACTCCGAATCTCAGACGCAGACGACGGAACAGGCCGCTCTCTGATGGCCCTAATCTTCTCGGGATCCACTGAAATTCCATTTCCAGTCACCACATGCCCGAGGAAAGCAACTCTGTCCAGCCAAAACTCGCACTTCAAAAACTTAGCATACAAACGATGCTTCCTCAAAATCTCCAACAACATCCTTAAGTGCGAGGCATGCTCTTCCTCCGACCTTGAATAGATCAGAATGTCGTCAATAAAGATAACGACAAACTTATCCAGAAAGTCGTAGAAAATCAGGTTCATCAGATTCATGAAAATTACGGGTGCGTTAGTTACGCCGAAAGGCATAACCACAAACTCGTAGTGTCCATACTTCGTCCTGAACGCTGTCTTCGGTACATCATCCTTCTTCACCTTCAACTGGTGGTAACCACTCCTCAAATCCAACTTAGAAAACACCCTCGATCCTCCCAGCTGATCAAAAATATCATCGATGCGAGGCAACGTGTATTTATTCTTGATGGTCACCGCATTCAACTCCCGATAGTCCACACACATGCGACGCAAACCATCCTTCTTCTTCACCAACAACACCGGTGCTCCCACGGAGACACACTAGGGTTGATGTAACCCTTCTGCATAAGCTCATCCAGCTGCTTCCGCAACTCCTCCAACTCTGCTGGCGCCATACGATATGGTGCCTTCGAAATGGGCTGTGCACCTGGAACAAGATCAATAGAAAATTCTAGAGCTCGATCAGGTGGCAAACCAGACATCTCCTCGGGGAAGACGTCGCCAAAATCACGCACCACAGCTGGCCACTCTAACTCCATCTGCAAAGCCACAACCTCCACTGGCCAGGCCTGAAACCTGACAGGACCAAGCGAACTGCTACCACGGCTGAACTCAAATACTGGATGTCCGGGAATATCGAACACCACCTTCTTCCTCCGACAGTCGATCGTAGCATAGAAGCTCGCAAGCTAGTCCATCCCAAGAACCGCATCGTAGTTGATGATGTCATGGACAATGAAATCAGCAAAAATCTCATGTCCACAGACCACCAACGAGCAAGAATTATAACCACGATGCACCGAGACCACACCATTCCCTGTAACGATGTTCCAACTCTTGGGGAGAGGGGATGTCGACAAGGAATGCCTCTCCATGAAGCTCCGAGAAATAATGCACATCGATGCACCAGAGTCAAAGAGGACTCGTGCAGGAAATGTGCACACCAAAACCACAACTAACAAGCAATTAACAATCAAACCCTAGTCTAGCAAACAGCCATGTTCAAGCAAACAACACAATCTAACAATCAAAACCAGCTAGGAAAGTAACAGCTAGATTGAGGATTACCTGCGATAACCTCATCCACACCCTCGCTCTCCACCGCGGTCATCAGAAAAGCCTGCCTCCTCGACGGAATAGCCTGCTGGAAAGCCTGCCTCTGTGGAACAAGAGCTGCTCCACGTCCAGCAGGAACATACGCTCGCTGCTGCAACGGCTGTGCTGCAACAGGTGCCCTCCGCAGCTGATTCGCATGCCGACAATCCTTCGCGACATGAGAAGCATCACCACAAACCAGACACTGGCCCAAAAACTTCCGACACTGATCCTTGATGTGGCCAGGCTTGCCGCAAAAATGGCAAGTCTTCAGAATAGGCCCTCCTGGCCTCTTGAACTGAGCTGGCTGATTAGGCTTGAAACCAGGCCTAACCACCGCCCCGGCCTGCTCTATAGGCCTCTTCCCAGCACCAGAAACATGTCCTCTCCTCTGACTCAGGTTCAGCTCCTGCCTCCTGGCAGCGACCAGAACCTTCTGATAGGAGTCCAGATCGGAGGAAGACACAAAACTCTGGAGCTCCAAAGCAAGTCCCTGCAGGAACCTCTGAGCCCTCTCATCAGCGTCCTGCACCATCTTCGGTGCGAACCGACTCAGCCTAGTGAACTCTTGGTGGTACAGGTCCACCGTCAAGCTCCCTTGCTTCAGATCAATGAAGTGCTGCAGCATCTCCTTCCTAGCAGCCTTCGAAAAGAATTCCTCATCAAAACTAGACTTAAAGGTAGTCCAAGCTATCGGCTCCACCAACATCTTCTCTTCCGCATCCCACCAGTTCTGAGCATTATCCTTAAGTTTCCTCTTCGCCAAATCAACCCATCCAGCCGGGGTGATCTTGGCCATCTTTAAATTATCCTCAATGTTCCGAATCCACTCATCGGCAGCCAGAGGACCCTTAGACCCATCAAAATATGCGGGACCCAGCTCCCGAAATTGCTTCGCTCCCGGCTCGGAGCGAGGGACATCCGGAAGAGCTCGGGCAGCTCGAGCAAGTGGAGCATTCTGGACTTGCAGGAGCACGCCCTGCTGCACTTGCATCATCTAGAGCATCATCTGCATCATCTCTCCGTTGGTGGGTTCCCGCTCAGGCTCCTCATCATGAGGGAGCGTACCACTACCTCCACCACGGGTGAATCGCCTTCCTGCCATCTAATGACACAGAAACGAAGCAGATTAGACTCATAGCCTATGACTCGGACGTCGAACTTAGTTTATTGGACATTCTAATATTATTATCGTCACTCCGATAATCGCAGTTACAAAAGAGGACCTGCATGGGCCACCGACAAAACCTGTCACGCCCCGCTTCCCTAAAATGGAGGCGAGACGTTAGAAGGTCCACACGAGAATGGAGCTGTGAAGCCCCAAACCCGATAAGCGTCAATAAAACATAAGCAGGTCCCTGTAACCACAAACGGAACAACAATAATAACACAAGGAGAGATAGAAATAAAATCTCATATCTCATAATTTGTCCAACATGAAAATTAAGTTCAACATCCAGAAAAGCCACCAGGCTAAAAGAAAGAGTCTAAAGGCCCAGAACAAGGCCAACAAAAGCAACAACGTAACAAAGTATAGGTGCTACGCACCGACAACAAAATAGCAGTCTAAACAAAAGGAAAAGCTCAACGAAGACACTAGGACTGGTCCCCAGTGTCCACGTACTCCCCGTCAAACACAAGCTCGGGCTCGGCGTCAGCAAACACCTCGTCCTCAACAAGGTACTCAGGCTCAGGATCTAACATGTGTCACCCAAAAGAGTAAAGGGGCACATGTCAGCAAGTCTAAAGACTTGGGCAAGGAAACTGAAAGTAAGGCAACTAGCAACCTAGCAGTTGTAGTATGCATGACATGGCAGTTATAACATGAGTGCACAAGCAAGACATGGCGAGACAATAAGTACAAGAGAACAATTATCGGGACAAGACAAGAGTAGCCGAGCTACTAACAATCTCAATCATTTCACTAGTCACGTTTCAAGTTGTTTGTAGATGTTTACGCCTTACAGCTGAATGGTTTGGCATTCACGCTGATTGGCTGCTTAACACTACCCCAAATCCCAGAGTTTACGCCTTACCACTGCAGTTGCTGATCGGGCAGACTCCCAGTTGATTGGCCGCTTAACTCTTACCCCCAATACCCACATGTAAACAAGCCAGGGTCCCTGTACATGAGCCCAGTAAATGAGCCAGGGTTGCCCCGCACGGGAGCTTGTCTTCTATATCACGAATCAGGAAGAATTTGGCGTAGGGGACACCTAGCCTCAATATCGAGCGTTGGGGTTAGCAACTCATTATGCTCGCTTCTGGTCACGAGCTAGGAAACACAAGTATTGTAGCGATGCTACGCAATCACGGGATCACTCAAAGAATGCAATGACATGACAATTAATTTGCGTACCGTTAATGGAATTTAAACATGACATGGTAATTGTGCAACATGATAAATGTCGGATCTAGCTTCGTTGTCAAGCTAGTTCCTAAATTTGCGCCTAGGCGAGTATCATTTCGTCGCCTAGACTCTTTTACGCCTACAACAAGCAAATGGCCTAAAACATGGCCTAAACCCTAAGTGGCAAGTTTCACTTGCCTAGCACCGAGGATGACGATCAACGAGGGTTCGTCCCACGGACGCTAATCTACGGGAAAGTCGCTGTTATGGAGAAACAATCAACAAACAATATTCATTTCATTAGGGTTTCATAATAACACAAATGGGTCATGCTTAAAACTAAAGAATCGAGTATTACCATGTAGGGAACGGGAGAATAACGCCGAGCAACCACGGCGACGGAAGAAACACTCTGGGGAACCTAGGGTTCAGATCTGGAAATGATTGGAGAAGTTTGGAGAAATAGGGTTTTGGGGGATTTTGGGGTTTTGATGGGATTTTGGGGAAGATGAGAGGTAGAATGTGTTAAGGGAGAGTTTGGATGATGGATTTTGGGCTTGGGATGAAGGAATAAGGGTTTGGGGGTAGAAGGGGGCTCAATGGGGGAGAAACTAGGGTTTTTGGTCGAGTGGAGGAAGAAGAAAACGTTTGGGAGGGGTTTAAATAGGATGGGCTGGCGGCTGCCAAGAAATTAGGGTTTTAACACAGATTAGTCGGTCAAAGAGCAACCACTGACCGACTAGTTTGGGAACTAGTCGGCCGGTCGACCAACGCAGACCGACTAAGTGTAAACAGTAACTCCTGTACAGAATTAGGATTTAGATTTAGTCGGTCAATGAACAACTGCTGACCGACTAGTTCGACAACTAGTCGGTCGAGATATGAACTTAGACCGACTAAGAATGAACAGTACTGATACCAAAATTTAGATGATGTGTTAGTCGGTTAAAGAAGCATTGCCGACCGACTAGTTTGTAACCTAGTCGGTCAACCAACGTTCTTAGACCGACTAACGATAAACAGTAACTCCTGAACATTTAACAAAGCTCACTAGTCGGTTCAAGAAGGTTTTCCGACCGACTGGATCGTCATCTAGTCGGTCGGTGCCCCTTCTTATACAGGCTAATGAGCACCAAAAGTTCCGAAATGGAGCGCGAAGCTCCGGGATGGTTTCCTAGGTCTCCTAGGCTCGTTCTAACTCTAAGATATCGACGTTATGAAGCCCGTCACGAATGACTTACTTCAAACACGCCGACTGACGGAAGAATCTAGAGAATCACGACGAAACGAACGAAAATGAAAACTACGGAGACGGAAATGGAAATCACAAAGAAGGGAAAGCAACAATTAATATTATATATAATAAAGTCCATACATGAAAAACCAGTCGTTACACAAACTAGTCGGTCAGTAGTTGTTCTTTGACCGACTAAATCTAAATCCTATTTTTGTACAGGAGTTACTGTTTGGACTTAGTCGATCTGTGTTGGTCAACCGACCGACTAGTTCCCAAACTAGTCGGTCAGTGGTTGCTCTTTGACCGACTAATCTGTGTCGAAACCCTAATTTCTGGGCAGCCGCCAGCACTCCCTATTTAAATCCCACCCACGATTTCTTTCACCCTCTTTCATTCTTCTGAGCCCCTTTCTTCCCCAAATCACTCTCCAACATTTCCCCGAGCCATTCCTTCCTCCCTTGGAGTTTCCCTCTCCATTTTGGTCTACCACCATGCCCTAGGCCATCTCCAACCCCCAAAAATCCCCAAAACCCCATTTCTCCAGATTTTCCCCATCCATTCCAGATCTGAACCCTAGGTTCCCCGGAGCATTTCTTCCGTTGCAGTGCTTGCTCGACATCATTCTTCCTTTTCATATACGGTAATAAATCGATCTCTTAATGTTCTCTTAACCCATTTGTGTTTTTGTGAAACCCTAATGAAATGCATGTTGTTTTGATGATTGTTTCTCCATAACAGCGACTTCCCCGTAGATTAGCGTCCGTGAGACGAACCTTCATGATCGTTATCCTCGGTGCTAGGCAAGTGAAACTTGCCACTTAGGGTTTTGGGCCATGTCTTAGGCCATTTGCTTGTTGTAGGCGTAAAAGAGACTAGGCGATGAAATGATACTCGCCTAGGCACAAATTTAGGAACTAGCTTGACAACGAAGCTAGATCCGACATTTATCATGTTGCATAACTACCATGTCATGTTTAATTTTCATTAACGGTATGCGAATTAATTGTCATGTCATTGCATTCTTTAAGTGTTCCCGTGATTGCGTAGCTCCGCTACACCTTATGAAATGATTGAGGCTAGGTGCACCCCTATGCCAAATGAAATACGCTCCTGGTTGTGATCCAGGAAACGAGCTCTTGTGCGGGGCAACCCTGGCTCATTTACTGAGCTCGTGTGCAGGGACCCTGGCTCGTTCACATGTGGGTATTGGGGTAAGAGTTAAGCGGCCATTCAACTGGGAGTCTGCCCGATCATCAACTACAGTTGTAAGGCGTAAACTCTGGGTTCAGTGCCTCAACCAAAATTGTGTTACTCTCAAGTGTAAGAGTTCGTGCAAGTAGTAAAGTTCCGGGAATCCGGATATCGTATCCTCGGGAGAAATCCTGTTGCAACCACAAATTTAAATCAATTAGAAAATCATCTTAGAGAAATTAACTACTTTGAATAGTGATGATTTAATGGTTTTGCTAGTGATTTGTTTTTAGTTTATGGAAAAAATAAGTGAAGAAAGTTTTTGTTTTAGAAAATATTTATAAGTAAGCACATGATATGATTTCATTAGGATCCATGATATGTACTAGTTTGGTTGAATTGAGATAACTCAATGACTTCTCTTTTTGGGAGAAAGTCAACGGAAGATGCCTTTTTACGGGTTAAAACTCAAAATCGATGAAGTAGTTGTTAAAATAATTATCTTTTAAACAATAGATGAAACTTCCTTTTGGGAAGATCAAAACTCACCCTTGTGGGGTGATCATCAACTCATTCATAATCTTATGGAAGATGAATGAGAAGCTAAACAATAAAAATAAAAAATTTAACAACGTTTGCCTTAAAAGCGAAGGAATTCAACCCAAAGTAGCACAAATCACATTTCCTAATTACGCCATACCATGTACAATTAAAAATTAGCTATTCATGTTGATAGTAGAAGAGAATATAAACAAAGAAAACATTTTTTATTTATAAGAAAAGAGACTTGAAAGTTAGACAAATAAGTTGGAGAAACTATCACCGCTTTTACACCCTTCAAGCTTTGCACATGAAACTTCTTCTTCCTCCTCTAAAATAACTCAATACTCTCACTCACAATAGCATCTAAAATCAGAAATATATGAGAGAAAACTCTACAAAATTTGATGCCAATAGCTCAAGAGAGAACACCTATTTATAGGCTTCTTTGGTTTAATGTGTTTGGCTCTTCATCTCCCCCATAATCAATATGAATAACTCCATGAAACCCTTCAAATTCTGCCCTTTGAGCTTCCTGATCTGAAAATAAACTGAAGAATCAAAATCTGCATCAAATTCTGATCAAAATCGTGTCCAAAATCATTAAAATCCATCAAGAAATGCATCAAATACACTTTAAAGAGCATTGCGGGTCTGTCTTTTGCGTTTCGGGTCGGATCCGTGCCCTCAGCCCGTACCCGCACCTGCGCGCGCCTGCTGTGAAGGAGGAACTCGGGTCTGGTCAAAACCCGACCCGCTGAGTCCCAGCGCCCGCAACCCGCGGGCGCTGTTTGCGTCCGCAGCGGAAAATTGCCCCGCTCATTTGAGCGGGGCCCGCCTGTATCACGCCCGCATTTTTTTTTAATTTTTTTTTTGCTTTTTGCTTTTTTCTCTTGAACTGTTTGGCTTCTAAAAACTGTGGAAAATTCATCCGAGCTCCGAAAAATATGAATGAACTGCCGTTGTAATCGTGGGCTCGAGTACTTATCCTGAAAAATATAAGGAAGCACAAATTAGTTCACAAAAATTGATAATTGTGCAAAATATGAGATTAGGCTCTAATATCATATGATTTTCTGAATATAACCATACTAGAGCTATTTTAACACGTACGTATGCACAAATTGGGGTCAAATAAGGGGGAAATAATGTAATATTATGCTGAAATCATACCCCCAAACTAGCTATTTGCTAGTCTCTAGCAAATAATGCGATAAATTCGGATTCAATCAAAAAACGTGTACCAAACTCATGATATTATTATGGCCTACTCCAAAAATTGCTTCCAATTGATTTCAAATCCAATATACACATGTCTGAAATAACATATGACACTCCCTCAATTTAATTCAGAAAAGAGTAAAGTGGTAAGCACAGTATGCATGTGTTAGGATATATCACAAATCATATCATAGTTTTCAATTTTCAAGGATTTGGTCAAAAACAATGCAAGGCTTCTTCTAACTTGTGGGGGTTGAGATTGCATGAATCATTCTCTTCTTATTCCTTCATTTATTGCATCATAATCATTTTTTTATATTTTTGTTTTGCATTCACGCGATGACGCTATGAAATGCAAACACGGCTACCTTTGTGTACACGCGATGACGCTATATAAACAAAGGGCTAGAATGACCTCCTAAATCTTGTCTTTGGCGTCATCCCCAATGTTTCGTGGGGCCCCAGCTACTCAACTTGACTAGGAGAATGACCGGTGCCCGCCGCGCGCGCGCGTGGCCGCGTGGCAGGCAAGGGGTTTAAAATATTTGTAACCGCAAGCGCACGGTATTGTAGTGTGGGTTGGGGGTCGAACACAGGGAGGCTAGGTTGTGCTTGTGTCAAGGAGGACCAAAATCACCCCGTGGGTGAGCTAGCCCGAATCGGTAGATGGTTGTCACGATATAGGAATTCAAGGTATGAACAATAAGAAAATAAACCCGGGACTTTGGTTTCCACTCCAACGAGCGACTCTCCCTGATACGACCTACAGGTAGGATAGCGATCGGAATTAGGGTCTAATGGTGAGACGTTGCCTCTGAAAGTGGTACCGGCATCCCATGGGCCCGATATTCCGGTCGGTGCCCAGGATGATACACCGGACTTCCCGGATTCGATCAGTGGGCACTCCCGTGTCCATTAACACTGATCGATTCCGGGAGCACTAAGCTCGCAACGATAACTCCCAACGTCTCATCCTGCCGCTCCCGCGTGCTAGGATTCGGCGTCTACGCTAAGGGCGTGAGCTATGGCTAGGGAGTCAACTGCCAAGTTTATTCCCCCTTAGCCCAACGGTCAAAGGCGGTCTTTTTCCCGCCGATGACAATGAAACACCCCGCGTAACCGTTAGAAACCTAATCCCTATCGATTTCCTAACCCTATGGATGCATCGGGAAGAGTCCCTGAAGGGGTTTCCACCAAAATCCCAGATTTGGGAACTACGCACAAAAATTCATTAAAAAGCGATCTAAATGAAAATGAACCGTTGGAATCATAATCAGACGATAGGAATGCGGAAGTAATAGAGTAATTAAGACAATACTAAAGTTTGAGAAAGATTCGACAACTTACAAAAGAACAGAAATTACAGCCGTCACAATAGGAGAAAACAGTAAAAACTAGCAGCTCTCCCCGTTTCTGGAACCCTAGGTGTTCTATTTATAGACTCTCGTATCACCCGATCGGTTGACAAGTCAACCGATCGGGTGATCCGTTACAGATAATGAACAGAAAACGGCGAGCTTTCACCCGGTCATATGAACCGGTCGGGTGAGTTCTTGGAGTGACCGGTTGGATCTTGGCGCCATCGGGTGAAGTGATCGGTTGGGTGCCTGTGTCTTCAGCTCCTCAGCATCAGCTACAGATGAACCGATCAGGTAAGAGTCACCCGATCGGTTGGAATTTGGATCGAAAAGACAGAGAACAGGCCCCCGCTGAACCGACCTGTGAACCGGTCGAGTGACTTTCACTTGAGCTCCGGCTGAGACCGGGTGGTGCACGCGTGCATCACCCGATCGGTTGGAGATGGCCAACCGACCAGGTGAGGGGCTGAAAGATGTATTCTTTGATGTTTGACCCCCTGGATCCCGCGTGACTCCTCCCGTTGCCCCGGGGACTTGAGATATCGTCGTTAAACGTCCCCTACGCGGCCAATCTCTTGCAATCATGGAGAAACGAAGAAAAGTGAAAGAAAACGAGAAAATACGAGAAAACAAATAAAAGACGGCGGAAAACACGGAGAAACACAAAAGAAAACGTGCGTGAATATATGAAACATAAACGCACGTCAAAATCCCCTAAGCTGAACTCTTCCTCGTCCTCGAGGAAGACGAGTGAGAGTAGGAGCTCGGAGGGGAAAAATAGAGAGAAAGAGAGAAAAAGAAAACTCTAAATCCTAGATCGTCCGTCAGAGCCAACAAAATCAAAAATGACACACCATGCAAGCAAACGTCAAATCGCATCACTAAACCTAGGAAAACGAGTCCAAATAAGTGTCGTGGGCCCACGCGGTGAAGCGCGAGTGAGTGCGGTCGTGTGCTAGCAAATGGTGTCGCTTTCTATAATGTGCTATGAGCTCATATACGCAAATCCAGGAAATGACCCAAATACCGATTCGAATTTGAAATTGCGGTGAATATTAGTTCAAGCATGCATGAGAAGAGTAAGAATAGAAGCGTATCATGCATCGGGGACTCCACAACTAGGGTTAAGGAAATCACGCCACTATAGCCTAGATACTAGCTAAAAAGTTTCTAAGCCAAGTGTTTTCGAAAACGACGGGGGTTGAGATGATGTGGAGTAGAACACTCGGTGCAAATTCTCGCCTTCCCTTTATTCTCGGTAGGTAGGAAAAATATTCACATTGGATATTTTTTTTGGGTTTTGGGTATTTGTATTTTTTTTTGAATTTTGGGCTATACAAAATTTTTCTTTTATTTTCTTTTTGGGTTTTTCTTTTCTTTTCTCTTTTTTTTGGATTTTTGGGTTTTTTTTGGCTATACACGTGTGCACTCTCCCAAGTGGGAGAACGGTACACGACGAGGGGATTTGCACCAAGTAAAACAAAAAAGAAGTCGAAATCTAAACACTCGGGCAAAGGAAACTATTCTCGCTAAATAGAGCATAGGATAAATGGGTTATCCTAGTCCTTAATTGTGGAATCCCGACGCATGCGAATTGAAATATACGATATAAATATAGCATGCATATAGTAAAAGCAAATACCGCATATTCAAATCGAAGCATGATAATCTAGGGGTCATTCCTGGACAGGTATATAAAATAAAATCACAGAGTAGAAGCACACCAAATAGCTAGGCACGACGCACGACTCACAAAAAGCAAAGTGGACCCACGATGCGTGAAATGCAAGAGAACTCGAATCCTAGGGTTAGTGAATATGACTATCGATGCCGTGCTAGGTGTATGTGTGACTTTGTGGCGATTCATCATAGGATTCATCTCTAGGAGAAAGAGATAAAAAAGAAAAAAGAAGAAAAGAGAAAAAAAAAGAAAAATAACAAACACGATGAAAACGACACAAAAACGAAAAAGAAGGACTCAAATGACGCACACAGTGCGACTCCCCCAAGCTGAAGCTTGCATTGCCCTCAATGCAATATGAGTGAGTACGGGAGGGCAATGAAGATGGG
Source organism: Scilla litardierei (assembly GCA_030789695.1). Classification (NCBI taxonomy): domain Eukaryota; kingdom Viridiplantae; phylum Streptophyta; class Magnoliopsida; order Asparagales; family Asparagaceae; genus Scilla; species Scilla litardierei. The sequence continues at coordinate 60,291,476 of CM061132.1, forward strand.
GGGAATACGCACCGACACAAAAGAAATAAAAACGAGAAAAACACAGAGATGAAACAGAAAACAAAGAAAGGTCAAAATCAAAATCAAACGACACAAAAATAGAAATAAAATCACACGACACGACACTCAAAAGGGGAAAAACAAGCACACACACAAAAAAGAGAAAAACAACAAAACACGACAGCACACAAAACTAGACGTCCCCCAAGCTATACTTGATAGTGCTAGCAAATAGAATGTGATCGTGAAATGCAGAAATATGCAAGGGGGAGTCAAAAACAAACAAGGAGAAATCAGAAAGCGAGAGAAGGTGAGTCCTCGTCCTCCTCGGAAGAGGGTGGGATTGGGTGGTCGGGGGAGGCTGGGGGTGTGCGGAGAAGTGGGGACTGAGGCGGAGGAATAGGTGCAGCAGTGGTGTGAACAATGGGAGGGGTGTCGGTGGAGGTGGGTGGTGGTGGTAGGAAGGCGATCAAGGCGGTGGTGAGAGGAATAGAAATGGGGGGAGAAGATGCGGTGGTGACGGTGGTAGGTGGTGGTGGAAGAGATCTGGAGCGCACCGGTAATTTCCTCCGACGTACGTATGCAGTGATGGAGGAGGAAGGAGGAGGTAGCGTGGGTGCGATGGAAGTGGTCGGGAGGGGGGAGGTGGATACCGGGACGGGAATAGATGAGGGATGAGAAGAATGTGGTGAGGGAGGTGATGGATGCGGGGATGTGTGGGAGGGTGGAGGAGAAGATCGTCGAGGTGGTGAAGGTGGAGGTGGTCCGTGGATATGAGTGAGAAGGTGAAGAATGGCGGCCACGTTCCTCTCGAGTGCGAGGAAACGTGGGTGAGTAAGAAAAGAGGACGGTGATGGGTCCGAGGAGGCAGAGGACATGGCGAGCTCACGAAGGGCAGCGACCTCCCTCTCTAGACCCAGACGGGCAGAGACCTGACGGCGACCAAAAGATGTGGACTGACGTGAGGCAGAAGTGGTGCCGCCAGGTAAGGTGGAAGTGGTGCCGACAGTGGTGGTCATGCCGGCACAGGAGACAAGGCCAGAAATGGCCGCAAAGAGGTGCTCAGACGTGATGGGCCCCGGAGCAGAAACAGGGCGACTCGGGCCAGCCCCTATATCTCCCCGAGACGCAGGGATATCCTGCTCGCCTAAGTGGGCGGCAGGGGACGGTGGTCTACGTGCGTCTGCGGGAAGGAAAGGAAGGTTCAACCTCGCTAGGAAGTCGGGATCAGGTGGGAAGGTCCAATCTCCCACAAGAGCAATGGTCATGCGAGCGGGGTTGGGGAGAATGGTGTAAGGGGCAGGGGGTGGCCATAATTGAAGATGAAGCGGCCATCGGAGTGGGGTCTAATCATGTGAATGTGCCGCAGGACATCAATATCGAGCTGTGAGGGTCCTGCAGCAGTGGGAAGATTATTGGGGATGGGAATATTAAATTGGGGGTAAGCGCAAATGATAGTAATGATGCCCCCACAACAAAACTTCCCCTTACCGGCCTGGCTGATCTCGAGTAGCTTGTAAACAAGCCAATCGCCGCCATGGATGGGGACGGTAGGGGCCCTGAAGCTAATCCCATCATCGTCCCGGACAAAAGGGAAAGTTATGGCCCAAAGGATAAAAAGGTCAGGGATAGTCACGGTGCCGGACTCGTCCCTAGGAAAAAATGCAGATGAAATGATCCTGTGGGCCAAACAAAACACGGGATGAATGATGGAGGAGGCCTTGGCCCTTCCTCGGGGATAGTCATGGAGCAGAGTGAGGCGGAACCAGAATTGATCGACGTTAAACTCGGGCGTGTACCCGTAGTGTCGGATGGAGTCATCCCCAAGATTGGGGAAACCAAATATATCGTTAATTGTGTTCAGATTAGTGGTGACACTCCTGTTATGCACCCGAAATTTAATGATTGACCCGGACTCCCAAACAAGTGTAGAGAGAAATTCGAGGGTGGGTGCCGGATAGGATACGGCAGATGCATTAAGAAAGGCCAACCATCCTAAGTTAGTGAAAAGAGATTCGACCTCGGTGTAGACACTGAGATCGCCAAGTGTTTGTGAGTGCGGGAACTTAGTAGATAGATGCCCCCGAGCATCGAGCCGACGATAGAAATCATTGTGCTCCTGGTTCATAAAGATATACCCATGCGGGCCCAACATTGGGTCCACAGGGGGGATAATAGGCGGGGGAGGGCCAAGTGTCAGTGCTCGTGTGCGGGAAGGGGGACGTGTTTGTTTACGTCTCTTTCGAGACGGTTCCTCTTCCCACAAAATCCCCTTCCCCTTGTCCTTATCCTTAGCCATGTGTGAGTGTGCGTGTAAGAATGAGTGCAAAAGCGATGAATGCACACTAACACAAGCAAAATGAGCAAGCACAATTTATAGGGCAAAAATAGAAATATGAACGTATGAGCGAGTGTACCCAAGCGAAATGGCGAAGCTTGCTCGTAGATGTCCCCACACTGTGCAATGAGAGTGGCGTGGAGCCGCGGCGACCTCTTTCAGCAAGAATTTCCGAAATGGGCGTTGTTTTGGGGGAATTAGGTCAGAAAATCGAAGTGAAGGGAGAGAGAGGGTGAAGATGATGGAGGGATTGATGGAGGAGGTGGAGAGAAGGAGTAATGGAGGAGTAGAGGACGTGGGGGAGCGAGAATCGGCCGTTGGGGAGGGGAGGCAGGCGAAACGACGGCGACAATGGCGATCGGGCGAGGGTGAAAATGAACGGGTCGTTGGGGGTTTATATAGGGTTTTAAGTCGAACCGATCGGGTGACTTGTCACCCGATCGGTTGACGGTTAGGTCAAAAATTCTTGCCGAAGGAGTGCTACAGGCGAACCGGTCGGTTGACTTGTCAACCGATCGGTTGGCCGCTCCACTCATTTTCCCGAGAATTGAGGGCTGCTCACCCGGTCGCTTCAACCGATCGCGCTCAAACTCAACCGATCGGTTGATATTCCCCAAAAATTTCCCGAGAGTTCTCCCCAGCTCACCCGGTCTGTCACCCGGTCTCTTCATTCTTCAACCGGTTGGTTCATTTGGGGACAGATTTTGGCTTGTATATGATACATCCTAACCGATCGGGTGAGTTATCAACCGATCGGTTGGGGCTTTGTTTCCTGCAAAAACCAACAGATTGTCTAAGTCCCTGAACGGATGTTCTCGCGGCTGATTTTATTTATAAAAGTAGATAAAATAAAGTAAAAAATAACACTAAAAAGTGGGGAAAAATTTTAGAACATGGGTTGCCTCCCATGAAGCGAACTTGTTTAACGTCGTTGGCTCGACGCCCGCAAGAGATGTTCACGGTGGTTGATACGGGTGATGCCCGAAGTTCGGCATCTCTTCTTCATCGGAGCTTAAGGCCTTTGGAGTAGTCAGCGGCTGGAGAAATATTTGCTCGACCACTCTCTCCTTGTTCTTGGGATCCGGGGGCTTCTCTTTCGTATTAGCGCTTACCGTCATCTTCTTAAGGATCCGGACCTCGTCTTTGGTGAGGCCTATGGGTTCTTTCCCCGTTTTACTCGCAGGTGGAGCTTTGGGGAACCCGGGAGGGGTCGTTCTTGCTGCATTCGCTTTCTCAGCAGCATCATCGTTCTTGCGGGCGTCTCGGTCTTCTGAATCCTCCAAGTCATTGGGAGGGTTTCTTAAGAGAATTTCCCAGGAGCTCTCTTCAGCAACTTTTTCTTCTTCTACCTCCAGCAAATTACACCGAGGGTCATCTGGGGATCGGGGTACTTCATAGACAACCCCAGATCAAATTCAACTCTTTCTCCGCTGACGTTTAGAGAAAGTTTTCCGTTCTTCACATCAATCAAAACGCCAGCATTGGCCATGAAAGGTCGTCCCAGGATGATGGGGGTGTGTGCGTCTTCAGGCATGTCCATGACTACGAAGTCCACTGGCACATGCACCCCTTTACATTAACGGGGAGGTCATCCACAATCCCCACCGGATATTTGACCGACCGGTCAGCTAGTTGTAGGGTCATACCGGTGGGCTCCAAATCACCCATTCCTATCCTTCTATACATCGACAAGGGCATCAAACTTACACTCCCTCCGAGATCGACGAGTGCACGATGAATCTTTACTGCCCCGATCGTGCAAGGAATTGAGAAGCTCCCCGGGTCTTTGAGTTTCGGCGGATTTGCCCTCTGGATGAGAGCGCTACATTCCGCCGTCAGCACTACTTTCTCCTTTCTAGATCCTCTAGTCACCAAATCTTTCAGGAATTTCGCATAGGAGGGGATTGTTTCGATTGCTTCTAGGAAGGGGATTTGCAGGCTCAGGTCCTTTACCATGGCAAAGAACTTGCCATATTTCTCATCAATTTTGGCCTGAGCTAACCGTTGTGGAAATGGCACAACGAGTTTGAACACTTTCGAGCTCCCTTCCTCATTCTTTTTCTTCTCTTCTTCAGAGACTCCCTCCGGAGTCGTAGGATTTGATGACGAAGCACCGGTGTCGTTAGATTTTTCAATCGGTCGCTCGACGACCAATGGTGCTTCCGGACTGTTAGGGGGCACTCTAGTAGGGATTTGTGTCCCGCTTCTCAGAACGATAGCGGACACATTTGCGTGCTCGTGCACGAGTGCCGACATTTGGGTTGCTCCCCTCGGGTTCACCTCCGGTTATGGCGGCAATTGGTTTTGTGACCTTGCAAGGTTCGCCACTTGTAACCCCAACTGGGTTACTTGGTCCGTGAGGGCCCGTTGACCCATTTCCAGCTTTTGATTGATCTTCTCCTGGTTGGTTATATATTGAGTCAAGAGAGACTCAACTGGAGAGACGGCCCTTTGTTGGCCATACTGCTGCTGCTGCTGATTCCTGGGGGCGTAAAATTGTTGTTGAGGCTGCTGCTGATATTGTTGCTGCTGAAGCTGACTCTGTTGTGGCCTAGCCGGCTGATATGTTTGTTGCTGCGGCTGCTGAGGTGGCGAGGGCTGAAATGGCGCCCGGTAACCGAAGTTAGGGTGGTTCCGGTTGTTTGGAGAGTCGGCCGGGTTGGAATTGGTTCTTGGTGGATACAGCACATTTCCCGTGGGGTTGTAAAATAGTGCGCTCGCCTGATCCAACGGTGGTGAGATGTCACCACCGTCGAATTCCCCAAGAACTTCAGATTCTACCGCTGAAATTTGCTGTGTACCGGCCCCACCGGCTCCTACCATTAGTGCGGAGATCTGGGTCAAAAGCAAGTCGAACTTGCTTGAAAGTTTGTCGACGTCCTCGACTCTGTGTATACCCCCAGACCTGGGTGTGGCCCTCTCGTCACACCACCGCTCATTGTTGGATGCCATATTTTCTAGAATATGTCCGGCATCTTCCTCGCTCCTAGACATGAAGGAACCCCCAGCCGCGTCGTCCATAGAAGATTTTAGGTCATACCTCAGCCCATTGTAGAACAGATTAATAATCTGCCACTTCGGAAGCTCATGGTGAGGGCATCTTCTTTGCATCTCCTTGTATCTCGTCCAAGCTTCATGCAAGGACTCGTGGCTGGCCTGTGAGAAGGAGAAGATCTCACTCCTCAACTTCATGGTCTTCCCCGGAGGAAAGAACTTTGTCAGAAAAGCGTTGGAGAGCTTCTTCCAGGTATTGAAAGTGTTGGGGTCCTTCCCCCTAAGCCATTGCTTGGCTCTGTCTCGCAACGAGAAGGGGAACAGCTTCAGACGGATCGCCTCAGTCGTGACACCATTAATCCGGAAGGTGTCACATTTCTCCAAGAAGGAGTCTAGATGCTCGATCGGGCTCTCTATGGGTGCACCCGCAAACTGATCCTGCTGGATCCATGTCACCAAAGACGGCTTTAGCTCAAAGCTTTGGGCCGTGATAGCTGGAGGACGGATGGCGGAAGTGGACTCGATAGATGGCATCGAGTACTCCAGCAGAGACTTTTGAGGCGGGGTGTTCTCCTCCATGGATTCGGGATCCTCTCTTCTTCGCTTCTCGACGGCCAAACGCCTAAGGGTGGCGTTTATCTCTGGATCGATGGGAATCAAGTCGTCGAGACTTCTTGAACTCCTGCGCATGAAAAACAACAAACACCCGTGAAGCGACAAGTGGGAGAGAAACAGATAAAATAAGAAATAAAAATAAGAAAAATAAAAAGGAAAAAGGAGAATGCGAAAATTATCGCGGGGTAGGGATGAGAGCTAGACACCAGGGCTCAAGAGATCCTGAAATAACAAGCACGTTGCCTCCCCGGCAACGGCGCCATAAACTTGACCGGTGCTCGACGCGCGCGTGCGTGGCCGCATGGCAGGCAAGGGGTTTAAAATATTTGTAACCGCAAGCGCACGGTGTTGTAGTGTGGCTTGGGGGTCGAACACAGGGAGGCTAGGTTGTGATTGTGTCAAGGAGGACCAAAATCACCCCGTGGGTGAGCTAGCCCGAATCGGTAGATGGCTGTCACGATATAGGAATTCAAGGTATGAACAATAAGAAAATAAACCCGGGACTTTGGTTTCCACTCCAACGAGCGACTCTCCCCGATACGACCTACGGTTAGGATAGCGATCGGAATTAGGGTCTAATGGTGAGACGTTGCCTCTGAAAGTGGTACCGGCATCCCATGAGCCCGATATTCCGGTCGGTGCCCAGGATGATACACCGGACTTCCCGGATTCGATCAGTGGGCACTCCCGTGTCCATTAACACTGATCGATTCTGGGAGCACTAAGCTCGCAACGATAACTCCCAACGTCTCATCCTGCCGCTCCCGCGTGCTAGGATTCGGCGTCTATGCTAAGGGCGTGAGCTATGGCTAGGGAGTCAACCGCCAAGTTTATTCCCCCTTGGCCCAACGGTCAAAGGCGGTCTTTTTCCCACCGATGACAATGAAACACCCAGCGTAACCGTTAGAAACCTAATCCCTATCGATTTCCTAACCCTATGGATGCATCGGGAAGAGCCCCCGAAGGGGTTTCCACCAAAATCCCAGATTTGGGAACTACTCACAAAAATTCATTAAAAAGCGATCTAAATGAAAATGAACCGTTGGAATCATAATCAGACGATAGGAATGCGGAAGTAATAGAGTAATTAAGAAAACACTAAAATTTGAGAAAGATCCGACAAATTACAAAAGAACAGAAATTACAGCCGTCACAATAGGAGAAAACAGTAAAAACTAGCAGCTCTCCCCGTTTCTGGAACCCTAGGTGTTCTATTTATAGACTCTCGTATCACCCGATCGTTTGACAAGTCAACCGATCGGGTGATCCGTTACAGATAATGAACAGAAAACGGCGAGCTTTCACCTGGTCATATGAACCGGTCGGGTGAGTTCTTGGAGTGACCGGTTGGATCTTGGCGCCATCGGGTGAAGTGATCGGTTGGGTGCCCGTGTCTTCAGCTCCTCAGTATCAGCTACAGATGAACCGATCGGGTGAGAGTCACCCGATCGGGTTGGAATTTGGATCGAAAAGACAGAGAACAGGCCCCCGCTGAACCGACCTGTGAACCGGTCGGGTGACTTTCACTTGAGCTCCGGCTGAGACCGGGTGGTGCACGCGTGCATCACCCGATCGGTTGGAGATGGCCAACCGACCGGGTGAGGGGCTGAAAGATGTATTCTTTGACGTTTGACCTCCTGGATCACGCGTGACTCCTCCCGTTGCCCCGGGGACTTGAGATATCGTCGTTAAACGTCCCCTACGCGGCCAATCTCCTGCAATCATGGAGAAACGAAGAAAAGTGAAAGAAAACGAGAAAATACGAGAAAACGAATAAAAGATGGCGGAAAACACGGAGAAACACAAAAGAAAACGTGCGTGAATATATGAAACATAAACGCACGTCAAAGAACCATTCACTTATTCACTTATTATATTTCTCATTATCAATTTATCAACTCAACCACACACTCATTAAAAGTCACCAAACATATGCAAATGGCCAAAATTCCCATCCAATTTAGAACTAATCCACTCAATTGCTTCATTCTACCACACATACATTATCTTGCACAAAACTATTCCCAAATTATTTCAAGGGGAATGTCATGACATATAAACAAGTTTCATACACGGCATATTAACATTTGATTCCAATGTGGAAAAGAAATTAAACCATGCCATTCAAATATCTGTGAATTTGTTACCAAATAATGATCCGAGAAAATCACATGAAATTAAGCATTTAGAGACTAAGCAAAATGATGAAGTCTTCTCCAAAAATTTTATTTATTTATTTTTTATTTATTTTTTTTAATAGAAGAGAGGGGAAAATGAAAAGAAGAAGAAAAAGAAAGAAAAAAAATCATGAGAAATAGAAAAATAATTTATACTCTCCCCCCAACTAAAATTAAGCATTGTCCTCAATGTAAAGGAGAGTAGTCATGGAGAGAAAACACCTGTTTAGTTGCCACCCGAAGGTGGGTCCGTGAGCTCGATGGTGCTCGCCTCCTTGGTCCAAGGTTCATGAAAATGCTTCAATCGTTGACTGTTCACCTTGAACTCACTTCCGTCTTTCTCATTCAGCAATAGGACCGCTCCATGTGGGAAAACTTCTTTGACGATAAAAGGCCCAAACCACCTAGATCGAAGTTTCCCAGGGAAGATGTGGAGTCTGGAATTGTAGAGAAGAACCTTCTGGCCTGGAATGAATTCTTTCCTAAGGATCATTCTGTCATGAACAGACTTCATCCTTTCTTTGGATAACTTAGCGTTGTCGTAGGCATCTCTCCTCAGTTCCTCTAGCTCTAATAATTGTAACCTGCGAGAGGTAAAAGATGAATCAATGTCAAAGTTCAATTTTTTAACAGCCCAATAAGATCTATGTTCCAACTCAACAGGTAAATGACAAAACTTCCCAAATACTAGACGGTAGGGAGACATCCCTAAAATTGTCTTGTAGGCTGTCCTGTAGGCCCACAACGCTTCAGGTAAGCGCAAGTCCAATCCTTCCTTGATGGATTCACCGTCTTCTGTAAGATCCCTTTAATCTCTCTATTTGCCAGCTCTGCTTGACCATTGGTTTGTGGGTGATATGGGGTAAAAACTTTGTGCGTGACCCCGAACCTTTTCATTAAATTGGCGAACAAGCGGTTGCAGAAATGAGACCCTCCGTCACTGATCAAGGCCTTGGGTGCTCCAAACCTAGAAAAGATATTCTCCTTGAGAAATTTGAGCACAATTGAAGCATCGTTCGACCTGCAAGAAATAGCCTCCACCCATTTAGAAACATAATCAATGGCAATTAATATATAAGTATATCCAAATGAAGGTGGGAAAGGTCCCATGAAATCTATACCCCAGCAGTCAAATATTTCTATCTCTAAAATGGGGTTCAAAGGCATCATGTTTCGCCCTGTAATACCTCCTAACTGTTGGCATGGAAGACATGTTTTACAATACCGAAGGGTATCCTTAAACATGGTTGGCCAATAAAAGCCACATTGCAAAATTTTAGCCACAGTTTTATTTGCAGAGAAATGTCCTCCACACACCCCGTCGTGACAAAATTGTATCACACTACCTATCTCATGGTCAGGGATGCACCTCCTAATAATTTGGTCATTACAGTATTTATAAAGGTATGTATCATCAAAGAAAAAGTATTTTACCTCATTTTTGAATCGTTTAACATCTTGAAATGACCAAGTTTCAGGGGTCTTACCAGTCACTAAATAATTTACTATATCCGCATACCATGGCAAGGTGGAGATGCTAAAAAGATGCTCATCAGGAAAAGAGTCCTCCAAGGGTACTTCTGCTGAATCAAGGCCGACCGTCAATCGTGATAGGTGGTCAGCTACTAAATTCTCCACGCCCTTCTTGTCTTTGATTAGGACATTGAATTCCTGCAACAATAAAATCCATCGTATTAATCGAGGTTTAGCATCTTTTTTAGACAATAAATATTTCAAAGCAGAGTGGTCCGTATAAATCAAAATAGGAGATCCTAAAATATAGCTCCTGAATTTCTCTAAGGCGAACACTACAGCCAGCAACTCCTTCTCTGTGGTCGTATAGTTCCTTTGAGCATCGTTCATCGTTTTGCTGGCGTAGGAAATAACCACTGGGTGCTTATCTTTTCTTTGTCCTAGCACTGCGCCAACTGCGTAGTTGCTAGCGTCACACATGATCTCGAATGGTAGTGACCAATCTGGAACCTGCAAAATAGGAGCAGAAATTAGCAACTTTTTTAAGGTATCGAAAGAATGTTGACACTCAGGTGTCCAATTAAAATCCACATTTTGAGATAATAAGTTGCTAAGAGGGCGAGAAATGGCACTAAAATCTTTAATAAATAGCCGGTAGAATCCTGCGTGACCAAGAAATGATCTGATGTCTCTTACACACTTGGGACTTGGTAGCTTCTCAATTACTGCTACCTTGGCTCTGTCTACCTGAATCCCCTCCTTTGAAACTACATGACCCAGGACAATGCCCTCAGTGGTCATGAAATGGCATTTCTCCCAATTCAATAGGAGGTTTTTCTCAATGCACCTATCAAGAACACGAGCCAAGTTAGCTAAACAATCGTGAAAAGAGCTACCATAAACAGAAAAGTCGTCCATGAATACCTCTACAATTTTCTCAGTCATATCATCGAAAATACTAAGCATGCATCGCTGAAAAGTAGCAGGGGCATTACACAGACCAACCGACATTTTCTTAAAGGCAAAAGTACCAAAAGGACAAGTAAAGGTCGTTTTTCCCTGATCCTCTGGTGCAATCTCAATCTGATAGTAACCAGAATAGCCGTCTAGGAAATAATAATACTCATGTCCAGCCACTCTCTCTAAAATTTGATCAAGGAATGGTAGAGGGAAGTGGTCTTTCGTAGTTCGGGAGTTCAGTTTCCTATAATCTATGCACATCCTCCATCCAGTGGTAGTCCTAACATGGATAAGTTCATTATTATCATTTCTAACCACAGTGAGGCCGGACTTTTTAGGGACAACCTGAATGGGACTAACCCATTTGCTATCAGAGATTGGGTAAATGATACATGCATCTAATAATTTTAGAATCTCGCCTTTTACTACTTCTTTTAATGTAGGATTTAACCTTCTTTGAAATTCTCTAGTAGGTTTGGCGTCATCTTCTAGATAAATATGATGCATGCATACTATGGGACTAATTCCTTTAATGTCAGCAATAGACCAACCAATAGCCCCCCTATGCTTTTTCAAAACGTCAATTAACAAACTTTCCTGTTCTAAAGAGAGTTTAGAAGATATTACCACGGGAAAGCTGTTCTCATCTCCTTGAAAAACATACTTGAGAAATTCGGGAAGTGGTTTAAAGGCCTTGGATCTTCCATCTCAGATGGTTTGAGAGTTGATGGATTTGATGTCAGAGCCTCGAACCTAGGCTCCCATATCGCATTGAGCTCCTTCACATCTTCCTGCATAAAAGAGATATCATCAGTATCCTTCATAATAATAGTATCATCATCAAATTCAGAAATAATGTGATCATTCACCAAAGAATCAATCATGTTCACCTCTTCAACTTCATCATCCACACTTGGAAGCTTACATGTATTAAATATGTTCAAATCTAAGGACATGTTTCCAAATGTGATTTTTAGTTGACCATTCCTACAATTGATAAGCGCATTACATGTTGCAAGGAAAGGTCTACCAAGGATGATGGGAGTAGAATTTGTAGCTTGGGGGTCCTTGGATGTCTAGGACAATAAAGTCTGCAGGGTAATAAAATTTGACCACCTGGACAAGTACATCTTCAATACACCCCTTAGGAACTTTAATAGACCTACCAGCTAGTTGCAGTACAACAGATGTAGGTTTTAGTTCTCCTAACCCAAGCTGTGTAAAAATAGGATAAGGTAAAATGTTGACACTAGATCCTAAATCCAGTAATGCGTTTCCAATCTTTTTAGTCCCAATATTACAAGTAATAGTAGGTGATCCAGGGTCTCTAAATTTTGGTGGTGTGTTTTGTTGGACTATGGAGCTAACCTGTCAATTAAGAAGGCTTTTTTCTTCACATTTAACTTTCTTTTAATTGTGCACAGGTCTTTTAGAAATTTAGCGTATGCAGGGATTTGGTTTATTGCATCAATCAACGGTATGTTTATTTGGCACTTTTGAAAAATTTCGCGAATCTCAGATTGGTACTTATCTTTTTTCGTTTGAAGTAGCCGTTGAGGAAATGGTGCTGAAGGTACATGTGGTGCAGGCTCTTCATCTTCAATGTCTTTATTGTTCAGGCCACCGTCAGTGTTCTCTTCTTGTGCAGGTTCTTGTGGTTGAATCTCTTCCTCTTTTTCAAGTTCATTGCTTGGTGGATCAGGCCTCAGAATTTCCTTCCCACTCCTTAGTGTGGTGACAGCTTGGCAAGGCTTTACGTTGTTGAAGAAGACGAGCCCATATTAGGATTAGGAAATGGTTGTGATGGAAGCTTACCTTTCTCCAAAGTTGCTGTAAGCTTAGCCAGGCTTTCGCTCATTTGTTGGTTCTGGGTTTGCTGAGCCTGGAATTGAGCCTGTTGCTGTTGCATTTGGGCTTGTTGTAGTTGGATAAGCTATTGAAGTACATCGCCAAATGGTTGCAGCTGTTGTTCTTGCGTTGGCTCTTGATTTCTCCTCTGGTTACCCCCTTGGTAGTTGTTGTTGAATGGTTGTCTAAAGGGAGGAGGAGCTTGTTGTTGATGTTGCTGGGATTGTTGTTGGGGTCCCCAACTTCGATTGGAATTGTTTCTCCATCCCCTATTGTTAGAATTGAAACCTTGATAATTGGTAGAGACTTGGTTTACCTCCGTAGGATTGCTTAGCATACTCTTCAATGCTGGAAGTGTGGGACAAGTACTAGTGTCATGGCCACCAACTTCGCAAAGTGCACAGCTTTGTACGGTCTCAACTCCTTTGGATCCTTTCAAATTGAGGGCTTGAAGCTTCTTTGTGAGTAAAGCTTCCATCTTTGCTTCCAACGCATCTTCTGGCTTCAAAGTGTGCATCCCTCCACGTGATGGCTGGGAAGGTGTTGAGATGGCTCCTCTGTCGTACTCTGAAGTAGTGTCCCATGTTTGTACGTTCTCCGCTATCGCCTCCAAGTACGTCCATGCCTCGTCTGGCTCTTTATCAAAGAATCCCCCGTTGCACATCATCTCTACGAATTGCTTCATTTGGGGTTGTAGTCCATCGTAGTAGAAGCCAATGATCCTGCTTTTATCAAAGCCATTATGTGGACACGCTAGCAGCAGCTCATTGAACCTCTCCCATGCTTGATAGAACGTTTCCTCGCTTTTCTGGGCAAAGTTCATGATTTGTCTTTTCAACCCCTGTGTCCTGTGTATAGGAAAGAATTTCTTCAAAAATTCAGCCTGTAATTCAATCCAAGTTGTGATAGAACGTGGTGGCAAAGCATTCAACCAATTTTTAGCCTTGTCTTTTAACGAGAATGGAAATAGTTTTAGATATATCGTATCTTCACTAGTCTTTCCATCAAAACATGTTAAACACACTTCTTCAAATCCTTTTATATGAAGATAGGGGTTTTCCTTGTCCATTCTATGAAAGGTGGGCAAAAGTTGGATTACCCCTGGTTTAAAATTAAAAGACTTTGCATCGGCAGGTAAGACAAAGCATGAGGATGTGCTAGTTCTAGTGGGTCTGAGATGATCTTTTAAGGTTCTAGGAGCTCCAGTTTGCAAATTGTTTTCATTGTTGTTACTAGTGTTTTCATCATTATTTGTAATATTTTCAGCCATTTGAAAGCGTCTAGTTAATCTCTTTGTTCTAGGAGTCCTATGCCACATAAACCAAGCACAAGCTTTTTTTTAAGAAAGAAAAAAAAGAAAGAAAGGGAAAAAAAATTCAAATTTTTATGGATTTTTATGTTGAAGAAAAAAAAGAAGAGGAGAAAAAAATATATGAACAAAGTGGAAAGATCTCACCGAAATCCTCTAAATGAAATAAACTATGGTAGCACGCCGTTCTCCCTGGCAACGGCGCCAAAAACTTGCCTCAACCAAAATTGTGTTACTCTCAAGTGTAAGAGTTCGTGCAAGTAGTAAAGTTCCGGGAATCCGGATATCGTATCCTCGGGAGAAATCCTGTTGCAACCACAAATTTAAATCAATTAGAAAATCATCTTAGAGAAATTACTACTTTGAATAGTGATGATTTATGGTTTTGCTAGTGATTTGTTTTTAAGTTTATGGAAAAAATAAGTGAAGAAAGTTTTTGTTTTAGAAAATATTTATAAGTAAGCACATGATATGATTTCATTAGGATCCATGATATGTACTAGTTTGGTTGAATTGAGATAACTCAATGACTTCTCTTTTTGGGAGAAAGTCATCGGAAGATGCCTTTTAGGGGTTAAAACTCAAAATCGATGAAGTAGTTGTTAAAATCATTATCTTTTAAACAATAGATGAAACTTCCTTTTGGGAAGATCAAAACTCGTCCTTGTGGGGTGATCATCAACTCATTCATAATCTTTTGGAAGATGAATGAGAAGCTAAACAATAAAAATAAAAACTTTAACAACGTTTGCCTTAAAAGCGAAGGAATTCAACCCAAAGTAGCACAAATCACATTTCCTAATTACGCCATACCATGTACAATTAAAAATTAGCTATTCATGTTGATAGTAGAAGAGAATATAAACAAAGAAAACATTTTTTATTTATAAGAAAAGAGACTTGAAAGTTAGACAAATAAGTTGGAGAAACTATCACCGCTTTTACACCCTTCAAGCTTTGCACATGAAACTTCTTCTTCCTCCTCTAAAATAACTCAATACTCTCACTCACAATAGCATCTAAAATCAGAAATATATGAGAGAAAACTCTACAAAATTTGATGCCAATAGCTCAAGAGAGAACACCTATTTATAGGCTTCTTTGGTTTAATGTGTTTGGCTCTTCATCTCCCCCATAATCAATATGAATAACTCCATGAAACCCTTCAAATTCTGCCCTTTGAGCTTCCTGATCTGAAAATAAACTGAAGAATCAAAATCTGCATCAAATTCTGATCAAAATCGTGTCCAAAATCATTAAAATCCATCAAGAAATGCATCAAATACACTTTAAAGAGCATTGCGGGTCTGTCTTTTGCGTTTGGGTCGGATCCTTGCCCTCAGCCCGTACCCGCACCTGCGCGCGCCTGCTGTGAAGGAGGAACTCGGGTCGGGTCAAAACCCGACCCGCTGAGTCCCAGCGCCCGCAACCCGCGGGCGCTGTTTGCGTCCGCAGCGGAAAATTGCCCCGCTCATTTGAGCGGGGCCCGCCTGTATCACGCGCGCATTTTTTTTTAATTTTTTTTGCTTTTTGCTTTTTTCTCTTGAACTGTTTGGCTTCTAAAAACTGTAGAAAATTCATCCGAGCTCCGAAAAATATGAATGAACTGCCGTTGGAATCGTGGGCTCGAGTACTTATCCTGAAAAATATAAGGAAGTATAAATTAGTTCACAAAAATTGATAATTGTGCAAAATATGAGATTAGGCTCTAATATCATATGATTTTCTGAATATAACCATACTAGAGCTATTTTAACACGTACGTATGCACAAATTGGGGTCAAATAAGGGGGAAATAATGTAATATTATGCTGAAATCATTCTGTGGTAGTGTTAAGCGGCTAATCGTGTGAATGTTAAACCGTTCAGTTGTAAGGCGTAAACATCTACAAACAACTTGAAACGTGACTAGTGAAAAGATTGAGATTGTTAGTAGCTTGGCTACTCTTGACTTGTCCTGATAAATTGTTCTCTTGTACTTAATGTTCACCACGTCTTACTTGTGCACTCATGTTATAACTACCATGTCATGCATACTATAACTGCTAGGTTGTTAGTTTGCCTTACTTTCAGTTTCTTTGCCCAAGTCTTTTAGACTTGCTGACATGTGCCCCTTTACTCTTTTGGGTGACACATGTTAGATCCTGAGCCTGAGTACATTATTGAGGACGAGGTGTTTACCGACGCCGAGCCCGAGCCTGTGTTTGGCGAGGAGTACGTGGACACTGGGGACCAGTCCTAGTGTCTTCGTTGAGCTTTTCCCTTTTGTTTAGACTGCTATTTTGTTGTCGGTGCGTGGCACCTATACTTTGTTATGTTGTCCTTGTTGGCCTTGTTCTGGGCCTTTAGACTCTTTCTTTTAGCCTGGTGGCTTTTCTGGATGTTGAACTTAATTTTTCATGTTGGACAAATTCTGAGATTTGAGATTTTATTTCTGTCTCTCCTCGTGTTATTATTGTTTTTCCGTTTGTGGTTACAGGGACCTGCTTATGTTTTATTGACGCTTATCGGGTTTGGGGCTTCACAGCTCCACTCTCGTGCGGACCTTTTCACGTCTCGCCTCCATTTCAGGGAAGCGGGGCGTGACAGGTTTTGTTGGTGGCCCATGCAGGTCCTTCTGTAACTGCGATTATCGGAATAACGATAATAATAATATTAGAATGTCCAATAAACTAAGTTCGACATCCGAGTCATAAGCTATGAGTCTAATCTGCTTCGTTTTCTGTGTCATTAGATGGCAGGAAGGCAATTCACCCGTGGTGGAGGTAGTGGTGTGCCCCCTCATGACGAGGAGCCTGAGCGGGAACCCACCAATGGAGAGATGATGCAGATGATGTTTCAGATGATGCAGGTGCAGCAGGGCGTGCTCCTGCAAGTCCAGAATGCTCCAGTTGTTCGAGCTGGTCAGGCAATCCAGGATGCCCCTCGCTCCGAGCCGGGAGCGAAGCAATTTCGGGAGCTGGGTCCCGCATATTTTGATGGGTCTGAGGGTCCTCTGGCTGCTGATGAGTGGATTCGGAACATTGAGGATAACTTGAAGATGGCCAAGATCACCCCGCCTGGATGGGTTGATTTGGCGAAGAGGCAACTCAAGGATAATGCTCAGAACTGGTGGGATGCAGAAGAGAAGATGCTGGTGGAGCCGATAGCTTGGGCTACCTTTAAGTCCAGGTTTGATGAGGAGTTCTTTCCGAAGGCTGCTAGGAAGGAGATGCTGCAGTGCTTTATTGATCTGAAGCAAGGGAGCTTGACGGTGGACCTGTACCACCAAGAGTTCACTAGGCTGAGTCGGTTCGCACCGAAGATGGTGTAGGATGCTGATGAGAGGGCTCAAAGGTTCCTGCAGGGACTTACTTTGGAGCTTCAGAGTTTTATGTCTTCCTCTGATCTGGACTCTTATCAGAAGGTTCTGGTCGCTGCGAGGAGGCAGGAGCTGAACCTGAGCCAGAGGAGAGGACATGTTTCTGGTGCTGGGAAGAGGCCTATGGAGCAGGCCAGAGCGGTGGTTAGGCCTGGTTTCAAGCCTAATCAGCCAGCTCAGTTCAAGAGGCTAGGAGGGCCTAATCAGAAGACTTGCCATTTCTGCGGCAAGCCTGGCCACATCAAGGATCAGTGTAGGAGGTTTCTGGGCCAGTGTTTGGTTTGTGGTGATGCTTCTCATGTTGCGAAGGAGTGTCGGCATGCGAATCAGCTGCGGAGGGCACCTGTTTCAGCACAGTCGTTGCAGCAGTGAGCGTCTGTTCCTGCTGGACGTGGAGCAGCTCTTGTTCCACAGAGGCAAGCTTTTCAGCAGGCTATTCCGCCGAGGAGGCAGGCCTTTCTGATGACCGCTGTGGAGAGCAAGGCTGTGGATGAGGTTATCGCGGGTAATCCTCATTCTAGCTGTTACTTTCCTAGCTAGTTTTTATTGTTAGATTATGTTGTTTGCTTGAACATGATTGTTTGCTAGACTAGGGTTTGCTTGTTAAATTGCTTGTTAGGTGTGGTTTTGGTGTGCACATTTCCTGCATGAGTCCTCTTTGACTCGGGTGCATCGATGTGCATTATTTCTCAGAGCTTCGTGGAGAAGCATTCCTTGTCGACGTCCCCTCTTTCCAAGAGTTGGAATATCGTTACAGGGAATGGCGTGGTCTCGGTGCATCGTGGTTGCAATTCTTGCTCGTTGGTGGTTTGTGGACATGAGCTTTACGCTGATTTCATTGTCCACGACATCATCAACTCTGATGCAGTTCTTGGGATGGATTGGCTTGCGAGCTTCTATGCTACGATCGACTGTCGGAGGAAGAAGGTGGTGTTCGAGATTCCCGGACATCCAGTATTTGAGTTCAGCCGTGGTAGCAGCTCGCTTGGTCCTGTCAGATTTCGGGCCAGGCCGGTGGAGATTGTGGCTATGCAGATGGAGTTGGAGAGGCCAGCTGTGGTGCGGGACTTTGATGACGTCTTCCCCGAGGAGATGTCTGGTTTGCCACCTGATCGAGCTCTAGAATTTTCTATTGATCTTGTTCCGGGAGCGCAACTGATTTCGAAGGCGCCATATCGTATGGCACCCGCCGAGTTGGAGGAGTTGCGGAAGTAGCTGGATGAGCTTTTGCAGAAGGGTTATATCAATCCTAGTGTGTCTCCGTGGGGAGCACCGGTCTTGCTGGTGAAGAAGAAGGATGGTTCGTGTCGCATGTGCGTGGACTATCGGGAGCTGAATGCGGTGACCATCAAGAATAAATACACGTTGACTCGCATCGATGATATTTTTGATCAGCTTGGAGGTTCGAGGGTGTTTTCGAAGTTGGATCTGAGGAGTGGTTACCATCAGTTGAAGGTGAAGAAGGGAGATGTTCCGAAGACAGCGTTCAGGACAAAGTATGGACACTATGAGTTTGTGGTTATACCTTTTGGTGTAACCAATGCACCCGCATTTTTCATGAATCTGATGAATCTGATTTTCTACGACTTTTTAGATAAGTTTGTCGTTATCTTTATTGACGACATTCTGATCTATTCAAAGTCGGAGGAGGAGCATGCATCGCACTTGAGGACGGTGTTGGAGATCTTGAGGAAGCATCGTTTGTATGCCAAGTTTTCGAAGTGCGAGTTTTGGCTGGATAGGGTTGCTTTTCTCGGGCATGTGATGACTGTAGATGGTATTTCAGTGGATCCCGAGAAGATCAGGGCCATCAGAGAGTGTCTTGTTCCGCAGTCAGCGTCTGAGATTCGGAGTTTCCTTGGGCTTGCTGGTTACTATCGGCGCTTCATTAAGGACTTTTCCTGTATTACTGAGCCGATGACCAGATTGACGCGGAAGGATGTACCTTTTGCTTGGTCGGGTGATTGTGAGAATGCTTTTGGTGTTCTGAGGGAGAGATTGACGACTGCCCCTATTCTTGTTGTGCCTGATCGCAGCGGTGGATTTGAGATCTTTTACGATGCTTCTGTCAAGGGTCTCGGTTGTGTGTTGCATCAGCACGAGCACGTTGTGGCGTTTGCATCTCGTCAGCTCAAGATTCATGAGAAGAATTACCCGACGCATGATTTGGAGTTGGCTGCCGTTGTGTTTGCTCTTAAGATTTGGAGGCACTTCTTGCTGAGTGAGAAAGTGAAGATTTTCACCGATCACAAAAGCTTGAAGTATATTTTTACTCAGAAGGAGCTCAACATGCGACAGCGTCGATGGTTGGAGCTCATGGCGGATTATGAGATTGATTTGCAGTATCACCATGGCAAGGTGAATGTGGTTCCTGATGCGCTGAGTAGGCTTCCAGCGGTGATGATTTTGACCTCGCAGTGGAGATTGCAGCAGGATTTTTGCGAGTCTGGTGTTGAGATTGTTCTTCCTGGGGAGGCTTCTTCGTTGATGTGTATGCAGATACAGTCGACGATTGTGGATCGGATTAAGGCTGGCCAGGCCGAGGATCCGAAGCTGGTGAAGATTCGGGAGCAGGTGGAAGCCGGTCTGCAGACTGACTTTTTGATTCATGAGGATGGCTCGCCGAGGTTTGGAGCCAGGTTTTGTGTGCCAGCTGGGGATATTAGAGAGGAGTTGATGGTGGAGGCACACAGTTCACCGTATTCTGTGCATCCTGGTGGCACCAAGATGTACAAGGATCTTCGTCTGAACTATTGGTGGCATGGCATGAAGAGGAGTGTGGCTCGGAGTGTAGCCAAGTGTTTGGTTTTCCAGCAAGTGAAGGCGGAGCATCAGCGTACGTCATGGTTGCTACAACCGCTTCCGATTCCGGAGTGGAAATGGCAACACATCACTATGGATTTCGTGACTGGACTACCTCGGAGTCCGAAGCAGAATGACGCGAATTGGGTGATCGTAGATCGATTGACCAAATCCGCGTACTTTATTCTGTTCCGAGTAGGACAGTCCATTGAGGTGCTAGCAAGGAGATATATGGAGGTAAATTCTTTTACTCTCCGTTTTTATTTCCTTTTCCTAGTTTGGATAATGATGTAACGTGAATCGTGCAGGAGGTCGTACGACTTCACGGAGTCGACGTGAGTATCGTGTCAGACAGAGACACGAGGTTCACATCTCAGTTCTGGCAGAGTTTACAGAAGAGTTTGGGTACGCGTCTGAGTTTCAGCACGGCGTACCATCCACAGACGGATGGCCAGTCCGAGAGGACGATTCAGATCTTGGAGGACATGCTGAGGGCGTGCATGTTGGATTTCAAGGGTTCATGGGAGGACCATCTACATCTGGTGGAGTTTTCTTACAACAACAGCTTCCAGGCGAGTATTGGCATGGCGCCTTTCGCCGCTCTTTATGGGAGGAAATGTCGATCGCCATTGAGTTGGGATGACGTTGGTGATCGGAAGCTGTTGGGACCTGAGATGATCGTGGAGGCCTTGGATGTTGTCAGGAACATTCGGGAGAGGTTGAGGATTGCTCATGACCGTTTTAAGCATTGGACGGATGCTAAACGTTGTCCTTTGGAGTTTCAGCCGGGCGATCATGTGTTTCTGAGGATTTCCCCGAATCGTGGTGTGATTCGATTTGGAAAGCGAGGGAAGTTGAGCCCGCGATACATTGGACCGTTTGACATTCTGGAGAAAGTTGGCGAGGTAGCCTACCGCTTAGCCTTGCGGCCATCTTTGGAAGGAGTTCACAATGTTTTCCATGTGTCGCAGTTTCGTCGATACATTAGAGATCCATCTCATGCTGTGGATTTCTCGGAGATTACCGTTCGCCCCGATATGACGTATGACCAGCAGCCAGTGCAGATTCTGGACAGGCGTCAGAAGTCACTTCGGAACAAGGTTGTCCATCTTGTGCGGGTGATGTGGCGACACAGCTCACCTGGAGAGTCTACTTGGGAGAATGAGGATGAGATGCGAGAGCGTTTCCCACTTTTGTTCCCGGACACGTGAGTGTTGGGAAATTCCGAGGACGGAATTTTTCTTAAGTTGGGGAGGATGTAACGACTGGTTTTCATGTATCTGGATTTATTATATATATGTTTTTGTGGATTTTCTCCTCATGTGTGGTTTTCGTCTCCGTAGCTTTCATTTTCGATCGTTTCGTCGTGTTTTCTTAGCTTCTTCCTTAGAATCGTCGATTTTGGAGTAAGTCATTCGTGAAGGGCTTCATATCGGTCATATCTTATTGTTAGATCAAGCCTAGGAGTCTTAGGAATCGATCCCGGAGCTCCGCGCTCCATTTCGGAACTTTCTGTGCACGTTAGCCGGTACAAGAAGGGGAACCGACCGACTAGATGCCGATTTAGTCGGTCGGCAAACCTTCATGGTCCGACTAGTTGGCTTTGTTAATTATTCAGGAGTTACTGTTTCTCGTTAGTCGGTCTAAGAACATTTGTCGATCGACTAGGTTGCAAACTAGTCGGTCAGCAATCGTTCTTTAACCGACTAACTCTATGTTCATTTTTGACACCAAGTACTATTTTTTCTTAGTCGGTCTAAGAACGTTCATCGACCGACTAGATGACAAACTAGTCGGTCAGTAGTTGTTCTTTGACCGACTAAATCTAAATCCTATTTTTGTACAGGAGTTACTGTTTGGACTTAGTCGGTCTGCGTTGGTCAACCGACCGACTAGTTCCCAAACTAGTCGGTCAGTGGTTGCTCTTTGACCGACTAATCTGTGTCGAAACCCTAATTTCTGGGCAGCCGGCAGCACTCCCTATTTAAACCCCACCCACGATTTCTTTCACCCCTCTTTCATTCTTCTGAGCCCCTTTCTTCCCCAAATCACTCTCCAACATTTCCCCAAGCCATTCCTTCCTCCCTTGGAGTTTCCCTCTCCATTTTGGTCTACCACCATGCCCTAGGTCATCTCCAACCCCCAAAAATCCCCAAAACCCCATTTCTCCAGATTTTCCCCATCCATTCCAGATCTGAACCCTAGGTTCCCCGGAGCGTTTCTTCCGTTGCCGTGCTTGCTCGGCATCATTCTTCCGTTTCCTGTACGATAATAAATCGATCTCTTAATGTTCTCTTAACCCATTTGTGTTTTTGTGAAACCCTAATGAAATGAATGTTGTTTTGATGATTGTTTCTCCATAACAGCGACTTCCCCGTAGATTAGCGTCCGTGAGACGAACCTTCGTGATCGTCATCCTCGGTGCTAGGCAAGTGAAACTTGCCACTTAGGGTTTTGGGCCATGTCTTAGGCCATTTGCTTGTTGTAGGCATAAAAGAGACTAGGCGACGAAATGATACTCGCCTAGGCGCAAATTTAGGAACTAGCTTGACAACGAAGCTAGATCCGACATTTATCATGTTGCATAACTACAATGTCATGTTTAATTTCCATTAACGGTACACGAATTAATTGTCATGTCATTGCATTCTTTAAGTGTTCCCGTGATTGCGTAGCTCCGCTACACCTTGTGAAATGATTGAGGCTAGGTGCACCCCTATGCCAAATGAAATACGCTCTTGGTTGTGATCCAGGAAACGAGCTCTTGTGCGGGGAAACCCTGGCTCATTTACTGAGCTCGTGTGCAGGGACTCTGGATCGTTCAAATGTGGGTATTGGGGTAAGAGTTAAGCGGCCATTCAACTGAGAGTCTGCCCGATCAGCAACTGCAGTTTAAGGCGTAAACTCTGTGTTCTGGGATAGTGTTAAGCGGCCAATCAGTGTGAATGTTAAACCGTTCAGCTGTAAGGCGTAAACATCTACAAACAACTTGAAACGTGACTAGTGAAAAGATTGAGATTGTTAGTAGCTTGGCTACTCTTGACTTGTCCGGATAAATTGTTCTCTTGTACTTAATGTTTCCCACGTCTTACTTGTGCACTCATGTTATAACTGCCATGTCATGCATACTATAACTGCTAGGTTGTTAGTTTGCCTTACTTTCAGTTTCCTTGCCCAAGTCTTTTAGACTTGCTGACATGTGCCCCTTTACTCTTTTGGGTGACACATGTTAGATCCTGTGTTTGGACGAGGTGTTTGCCGACGCCAAGCCCGAGCCTGTGTTTGGCGAGGAGTACGTGGACACTGGGGACCAGTCCTAGTGTCTTCGTTGAGCTTTTCCCTTTTGTTTAGACTGCTATTTTGTTGTCGGTGCGTGGCACCTATACTTTGTTATGTTGTCCTTGTTGGCCTTGTTCTGGGTCTTTAGACTCTTTCTTTTAGCCTGGTGGCTTTTCTGGATGTTGAACTTAATTTTTCATGTTGGACAAATTCTGAGATTTGAGATTTTATTTCTGTCTCTCCTTGTGTTATTATTGTTTTTTTGTTTGTGGTTACATGGACCTGCTTATGTTTTATTGACGCTTATCGGGTTTGGGGCTTCATAGCACCACTCTCGTGCGGACCTTTTCACGTCTCGCCTCCATTTCAGGGAAGCGGGGCGTGACAAGATCAGAAATTAAAACAAATTTTGGCTAAAAATAATGAGAGCAGAAATGAAAAAGAGATTTGAGAATTTTTGCACAAGAGATTTTAGAATTTGATATTGAATAATTGTTGTATATGACAGATCTCATATAATCCTCTATTTATAGTGATAAGAGAGGATTTAAATTTCAAATGAAGTTTGACTTTTGTCCCAAAAATTATGGAAGAAAGAATGAAACCAGGAAGTCAAAAAAAAACGTCTGAAATTCGCCAGCTTGTAGTCGACTCCCCAGGTGTGGTAGTCGACTCCCAGAGTGTTTCATTCGAAAATTGCTTTTATCTCGTAGTCGACTCCCTCCTTTGGTAGTCGACTCCCAGAGCAGTTTCTACTGAAACTTTAGCTAGCAGAGAGTGTAGTTAATTACTGGGTGTAATAGAGATTGACTACTAGAATACGAAAAAACTAGCAATTGCTCTCAAGAGTTTTAAAATGATTTTTAAAATATTTAAACATTCATTTTGAAATCATTTATGTGTGTGCGCTATATCTACTTTGTCTTTAACATTATCACAAGAACTTACACACTACAATAAGACAAGACCTACGAGAAGCTGATCTGGTGGAAGCTTGCTTCTACTGAATTTGAGTTCCTTCTTCATTTAGGCTTGAGCACGGACTTCATCTTGTGCTTGATGTAGAACTAGCAAATTCGTCTTTGTCTCGAGTGTGGTTGAGTTTCTTCGGAGTATGCGCAAATTCATTGTTTGTCGTATAATTTGCACACTTGTAGTGTAGTTAGTATACTAACATTATTTGGTGTGCTCATCATCAAAACCACTTATGGGTGGGATTCGATTTCCCATCACTCTCCCCCCTTTTGATGGTGACACCCAAATGAAAAATAAGGTATATTGAATGAATATTGACAAGAATAAATGACTTACTCCCCCTGCTTAGATGCGGTACTCCCCCTGCATCAAAGCCGGTTAGCAATATGATACTCTTTCATATTTTTGCATTATATCCTTTTTCTCCCCTTGTCATCAATCAAAAAGATGACATAACAAAACAGAAGTTAATCTTTACTCAATTCTTTTTCTCCCATAATACCCAAATCTCTACGAAGTTTAGAAAATACATCATTTTGCAAAGGTTTTGTGAGAATATCTGCAACTTGATGTTCAGAGGGTACATATATAAGTTCAACATTCTTTTTGACACAGTGATCATCTATAAATCTGTGTCTAATAGCAATATGCTTTGCTCTAGGATGAAGAACAGAATTTTTAGTGAGATTAATAGTGCTTTTATTATCACAATAAATAACACATGTAGATGTATTAACACCATAATCTACTAGGACTTGTTTCATCCAAAGTACTTGAGCACAAGCAAGTCCGGTAGCTATATACTCTGCCTCAGTAGTTGATAGTGAAACTGAGCTTTGCTTTTTGCTAAACCACGAAACAAGGGCATGTCCAAGGAAGTGACATGTTCCACTCGTACTTTTTCGTGTGGCTTTACAACCAGCATAGTCTGCGTCACTAAAAGAAGTTAAATCAAATGTGCTTCCTTTGGGATAGAATAATCCAAAGTCAGAAGTGATTTTAAGATATCTAAATATGTATTTTACTGTTTTAAGATGTGATTCCCTAGGATCACATTGAAATCTATCACAAGCACATATGCTAAACATTATATCGGGTCGGCTTGCGGTTAAGTAAAGCAAAGAACTAATCATACCACGATATGTTTTCTGATCGACATTTTTCCTACTTCATCTTTGTCTAAAGAAGTGGATGTTGCCATATGTATGTTCTTTCCTGATGTGGTTTCCATCCCGAACCTTTTGATCAAGTCTTTAACATACTTCGTTTGATGAATGAAGGTTCCTTCTTTTCCTTGTTTGATTTACAATTCGAGAAAGTATGTGAGCTCGCCCATATGGCTCATTTCGAATTCTTCCTGCATTAACTTAGCAAACTCTTGACAAAGATCTTCGTTAGTAGATCCGAAAATGATGTCATCTACGTAAATTTGGATAAGAATAATATCATCATGAATTTTCTTAACAAATAAAGTGGTATCTATTTTTCCAACATTATAGCCTGAGTCAATTAGGAATTTTCTTAATCTTTCATACTAAGCTCTTGGAGCTTGTTTTAGGCCATATAAAGCTTTGTTTAACTTATACACATATCCTATTTTCTTATCATGTTCAAATCTGGGAGGTTGTTCAACGTAGACTTTCGCCTTTATAAAACCATTCAGGAATGCGCTTTTCACATCCATTTGGTATAATTTAAAGTTTTTATATGATGTTAATGCAAGTAGCATCCTAATAGATTCTAGTCTAGCAACAGGAGCAAAATTTTATCGAAATCTATACCTTCTTCTTGTGAACTTGTGCTACTAAACTTGCTTTACTTCTTACCACATTTCCGTCTTCGTCTAGTTTGTTTCGGTACACCCATTTAGTATCGATGACTGGACGATCTTCCGGTCTTGGTACTAACTCCCATACTTGATTTCTTTCAAATTGTAGAAGTTCTTCTTGCATGGCTTCAATCCATGCTTCATCTGCAAAAGCCTCATCTACCTTTTTCGGCTCAATGTTAGAAACAAATGCAACATGTGACCTATTTGAGATCTAGTTCTAACACTTGCATCAATATTACCAATGACTTGTGCGTATGGGTGATGTGTAATTTCAGGAAAGAATTTTGGTAATGAATTTGAAGTGTTTTCAACAGAAATAAGTGTATTACCAAAGATAGGTGCAATGAGTATATTATCATCATCAATATGATTGTTATAAGAAAGAGATTCATCAAATGTTACTGGTAAGGTTTCAACAATGGTTTCAAAACTTTTGTTGTAGATTCTATATGCTTTGTACGTAAAGAATAACCGATAAATATGACTTCATCCGCTTTGGAGTCAAATTTATCTAAGTTATCTTTAGTGTTCAGAATATAGCATTTACAACCAAAAACTCTGAAATATGATACTTTCGGAATTCGTTCGAGTAATAATTCATAAGAAGTCCTTTCAAAAGGTTTTCTTATTAAAACTTTATTTTGAATATAACAAGCGGTTGCTACAGCTTCTGTCCAAAAACTTTTTGGAAGGTTAATTTCACACAACATTGTTCGTGCACACTCTTGGAGTGTTCTATTTTTCCTTTCAACTACCCCATTTTGAGGAGCAGCTCTAGGAAAAGCAAAAGTATGAGAAATATCTCGTTCTTCACAAAATCTTTTAAAATGTTCATTTTCAAATTCACCGCCGTGATCACTTCTTAAAGAAATAACTTTCCAGGAGTAGAGTCGTTCAATTCTTTTGAAAAATATTTCGAACTCACAGAAGGCATCATTCTTATGAATTAAGAATAATACCCATGTATATCGAGTAAAATCATCAATTATGACAAATACGTATTTATAGTCATAAATAGATGGAGTTCTAGTCGAGCCAAACAAATCCATATGGAGCAGTTCAAGTGGCATATTCGAGATAAGGGCTCCAATACTCTTAAATGTACTTTTATGCATTTTGCCAAGTTGACATGAATCACATATTTTATCCAATTTAAATTTAATTTTGGAAGTCCTTGCACCAACTCTTTCCTAGATATCTTATCCATGTTTTTAACATTTACATGACCAAAACATCTGTGCCATATCAAATGGTCATTTATTGAAACAATCAAGCATACATTTGAGTCATGCTCATTTAATCTAAGCACATAAATATTTTCTACTCGTTTACCTTTAACAAGAATATTTTTCATATCCTTGTCATAGACTAGGCAAGAGTCAAGAGTAAAAATAACTTTCATACCTTTATCGCACAATTGGCTAACTTTCATACCTTTATTGCACAATTGGCTTATGCTTAACAAGTTATGCTTCAGCCCACTTACCAAGCTTACGTCTTTGATGAGTAGCTTTGAGGGATCGTCGATGTTACCTATGCCAATAATTTTACCTTTCTTATTGTCTCCAAAAGTCACAGTTCCTCCATCGTATATTTTAGAGAGCTAAGCAGTTTTGTGTTCCATGTCATGTGAGTGGAGCATCCGCTATCCATTATCCACATGTCCTGAAAGAAAATGATTGAACAAATTTGGTACCCACTTATGATTGGGTCCGAGTTATTAGATGAAAATTTCTATTATTATGTACGATCCTAAGTGTTGGGTATCAAAAGAGATAAACATGAGGCATGTGGATACCCTAATAGATGCATATATGGGAGGATCATTCATTTGGAACCCAAATTCGATTTGAATTTGATTTCCTATGCATACTATTTAACATGGTGGAAACATAAACATTCTTTTCATGATTGCTCAAATATTTTGGTACCGAAATAGTATTATTTCTAACAAATCTAATTGAACCATGTATATGATGTGCATTGTGTGTAACATAATCATGATGAGAAACATTGTGATACGAGGTATCATAATGATCATTGAGCTTAGCATTTTGCTGTAAATAGATGTATTTTGTTTCATGTTTTTATGCACAATATTTCGAACAGATTTATCATAAGAAGTAGATGCATGCATACACGATAAAGTAGCTTTTACACTTGGTTTGTTCTTAACCTTTTCAAGTCGTTGAACAAGTTCCTCATGTTTGAGCTTGCTTGAAACTATATCTTTTGCAAGAGTATTGAACTTATTATTCAAGGTAGAGACATATAAAACATGTTCAACTTTCAGAGCATCATGATCACAGACTAATCTATCATACTTGACTTTCAAATCTTTATTACAACATTGTTTTATGGACTCATATTCTTTAGCAAGAGAATCAAATTTGTTCTTGAGATTATCATGTTCCTCATGCAATGCCTTATGCTTTTTGTCCAAGATTTTGTATTCCTTAGTCAATCGTTCATACTCTTTGTAGAGATTTTCATATGCACTAGCAATATCAAAATCATCTTCCTCATCGGAACTGGAATCACTGACCTCATTTTTGTCGTCTTGACGAGCCATCGTGCACATTTCTTCTTCAAGTCTTTCATCGTTGGATTGGGTTGTCTCCATGGGTGTTTGAATTTTTGATCCGAATCGTTCATCCAGTATGTTTAGGATTTGGTGTGCAGTTTCAGCCTCTTCTACAAGATCTAACATCTTATCCGTTAAACCAAAATAAAGTAAATGCATTACCTTTACGTTTTTGAAGTAGGCTTCCTCTTGATCCAGATTCCATTGATTTTTAGGAGTGGTTGGAGTCTCATATGGTTCTCTAATGGATCTTGCATACTTTAGATCTTATGCCTATAAGAAGGTCTCCATTCTTCTTCGACATTAAGGATAGAAGTTACCGTCAAATATTGGAGATATATGAATGCTATAGGACGTTGTTGACGCCATTGCCTTTGACCTTGCTCTGATACCAAGTGTTGGATCCTGTGGATAGCAAACAACACTAGAAGGGGGGTTGAATAATGTTGTACAAATAATAAATCTTTTTCGTTCGTTGGTTAGCACAATTATAAACCTTCTAATGTTGCCTAAGAAACCAAGTAGAGTAATCTACGCTTGGTTCTTAATTAACAAATTAATTTATAAGCAATGTTGATCAGAGAAATAGCACAGCAGGTAGTCGACTCCCTATGAATGGTAGTCGACTCCCAGAGAGTTTTAGGCAAAACTCTGTCTGAAAGATTATAAGATTAGAAGACAAATATCTTTACAAAAATATTGATCTTTACACGACGAATTTAAACAAAAGAATTAACTTGCAATAATATGAACAAATTACAGTTTGTTAGCAGATAAGAAATGCAAGAACAAGTATAACAATCGTAGAAGAATGCAAACGCAAACACATAGATTTTTATCCTGGTTCCCTGCAACTTGGGTATGTCCAGTCCTCGACTAATCCGGTACGAGATTTTCCACTATTGCCTTAGCAATACAAACACCTAACTTTACTAGTTAGGATTTTCCAAACACCTAGCCTTGACCAGGATTTCCAACCACCTAGACTTGTCTAGGATTTCCAACACCCTTTCAACAAAGGGGAAAATATCAAAAGAGCGATTTCCAACTCACCACAATAATTAGTGGAGTTTGGATTTACACCCAGAATTCTTTAGCCAAAGTAAAATATAATATGTGTATTGCGTGGCTAAAAGAATTCAAATCGATCTTTTAGATCACACAAAGATATAGAATGATTCTTTGTGATCTAGATCGTTTGTTTTCAAAAATCCTTTCAATAGATAAAAACTGAAGAATACGGATTTTGAAAAACGATTTTAATAGACAAATAGAATATGATCTCAAAAAGATAACAACTATGAAAATAATTAGGAGATCAGAAATTAAAACAAATTTTGGCTAAAAATAATGAGAGCAGAAATGAAAAAGAGATCTAAGAATTTTTGCACAATAGAGACTTTAGAATTTGATATTGAATAATTGTTGTATATGAAAGATCTCATATAGTCCTCTATTTAAAGTGATAAGAGAGGATTCAAATTTCAAATGAAGTTTGACTTTTGTCCCAAAAATTATGGATGAAAGAATGAAATCAGGAAGACAAAAAACGTTTGAAATTCGCCAGCTGGTAGTCGACTCCCTAGGAGTGGTAGTCGACTCCCAGAGTGTTTCATTCGAAAATTGCTTTTAGCTGGTAGTCGACTCACTCATTTGGTAGTCGACTCCCAGAGCAGTTTCTACTGAAACTTTAGCTAGCAGAGAGTGTAGTCAATTACTGGGTGTAATAGAGATTGACTACTAGAATACGAAAAAACTAGAAATTGCTCTTAAGAGTTTTAAAATGATTTTTAAAACATTTAAACATTCATTTTGAAATCATTTATGTGTGTGCTATATCTACTTTGGCTTTAACATTATCCTAAGAACTCACACACTACACTAGACAAGACCTTCGGAAAGCTAATCTGGTGGAAGCTTGCTTCTCCTGAATTTCAGTTCCTTCTTCATTTAGGCTTGAGCACAAACTTCATCTTGTGATTGATGTAGAACTAGCAAATTTGTCTTTGTCTCGAGTGTGGTTGAGTTTCTTCGGAGTATGCGTAAAGTCATCGTTTGTCGTATAACCTGCACACTTGTAGTGTAGTTAGTACACTAACATTATTTGGTGTGCTCATCATCAAAACAACTTAGGGGTGTGATTCGATTTCCTATCAAAATTCCATCTGTAAGACCGTGTGAGAATGAGTTTGTGAACTCGTAGTCTCGTATATACAATGTACACGGACCCAAGTTTAAGTTAGCCAGGATAAGTTGTTCTTATTTTATTACGACACGTGTTCTTGCTGAAATACAAGTCCGATGAAATAGAGTACATAGTAACATACGTATTTGAACTGCTTCGATCAGATCGAAGAGTCGAATACTTAGCTATATAATTCTTACGTAATTAAAAGATAATGTGATTTTCTCGCAGGTGAAGTCTCTTAACTCATCAGTGTGTTGGAGTACAAGAATCACACTTTGTTAGACATGGTACGATGCATGGCAAGTGACTCTGAGTTACAATTCTCCCTCTGGGTTAAGTCCCAGACAATAATGCCTAAGTTCTTGATAAGGTTCTGTGAGGACCTTATCAATATGATATTCCTCAAATTAATCGTTAGGAAGTCACAGAATTACTCGAGCCTCGTGAGACGATAAGACGAGTAATACATCATAGTTGATAATGGCCTAGATGATTTCCAAGATGCCATTCGGAGTAGTGACTCTTAAGAAGTGGCTTGATGCAATCCGAAAAGGGTCCTTGCACGTAAACAAAGAATAGAACTTGGTTGATGTGTCCAAGGAAAGTGTTTTCTTTGGCTGCAAGTGAATCTTCGAGACAAAAGATTAGTGCATATGGAAAAGAGTGAAGTACAAGTTATGCTGGTTGAGAATAATTTTCATCAGAACTCATATAAACAGATTGTGATGAAACTTTCTTGCCAACAGTCGTGTATAGATCTATTCGGATTAGACTCGATGTAAATGCTTATGATGACCATGAAAACTGGAGCATTCATGTAAAGTCTGTTTTCTAAATATGATTTAGAAGAATAAACTTTTATGACTCAGCCAGAGAGTTTTCAAGGTCAGTGGGAGCGAATAAAAGGCATGCGAAGCATCAAGGAGCCAGAACATGTGTTTTGACAAAGTGGTCAAAGAGTTTGACACTTCGTCAGAAATGATTATGAACTGTGCAGTTGACCAATAACTATGTAGGATTATCTCGTAAGGTACGATGAGCTGGATGATATCCAGTCAAATTAAATATTATGGATTCCAAGAGACCAAGGAAATTATTTGGATGAGATTCAAATGTGTGGTCTAACATGAGCATAGAAACTCCATAAGTCTATAACTAAGACGGTTTTACAGATTCACTCATGAAGGCTCTGTCACAAAAAGTCTGGAGAGACTTATGTTTAAATTTGGTATGAGATACCGTGAAAAATCAGCCTGAGTGCAAGTGAAAGATGTTATGAAGATGGATTATCTCTTTGTATTGTACAAACATCTTGTTCAAAATTACAGTAAGCAGTATGGTAAGTATTTATCTAAGTTAATGAAAATGTAGTCGACTTTAGAACTTAGGTAAAGTCCTAAGACTTAATGTGAGTTTAAACAAGTATCGAAATGCGGATCTCGATCTTGGAGAATTGTTTGATTGTTAGTAGCATAAGTCTGAAATCATTCGTGGTCATAAATGTTTCGAGAAAAGGATATCGAAACATCGGATAGACCATTATGTCTTTGTCTTCACCATGGAGTGGTGACAATGATCTCATGGTCGTTCGACCTAGCGAAGTCGGAGATGAGACACAGGTGCTCCTTAGAGAATGAGTTCACTGAACGACCCAACGAGAGTTATCACATGGTTAACATAACATGTTTGTCAGTGATAGTTCTCTTTGATGATGGGCAAGTTGGTCCTTAAACTTGAGGTCATTGTATGAACCTGTACGTGAACGATGTCACTTAGATTTCTGACATAGCTTCGAGGCAAGGCCTGTCGAAAGGTCTTTGGTTGGGTGACACTTGAAGCGTGCGAGAAGAGTAATGACTAAGAGAGAATTCGTCTCTCCCGTTATGGGGAGTTAGTGT
Source organism: Scilla litardierei (assembly GCA_030789695.1). Lineage (NCBI taxonomy): Eukaryota > Viridiplantae > Streptophyta > Magnoliopsida > Asparagales > Asparagaceae > Scilla > Scilla litardierei. The sequence goes on from CM061132.1 coordinate 60,324,108, forward strand.
CGCATGTGTTGGTTTGGTCTTTAATGAAAACTTTGGCCAAATTATGTTGGAATAACTCCAACATTATTTGACTAAGGACCGATGGGGACTAACCGGCTTCGAGCTATTGGGGTTGACAGTTTGACTGCGCCTTTAGACTTAATTAGATGACATAGTTTTGATGAAGGGACTAAAACTGCAATATTCATCGTTGACACAGTCATGGTGGTCCCGATAATACTATTGTCAATGAGTTAACCACATAATTATGATACCAAAACAGGGATGGCCCCTGCTGCTCGTGGTCACTGTCGTCTGTGGTTTCGAGCCCCACCTGTAGTAGGGTCAAGCTGTAGGGTCTCACACAGAGTGAGACCTTCATCAAGTAATAGGTAGAATTAAGGGAGATAATACATATGATGTATGGGAATTAATTAAGTCACAAAGAGTTTGCGATATAAGACATAAAACTGCAAAGAGATTGCAGATAGCTTCTGCATTCGGGATAAATGATCCTGAGTTCAAGTGGGAGATGTTGAGGGATGTATGCCCTCAGTTCATTTGTATTTGATGCAAATAGATGTGAATTCTTTATGTTGCATTTGATGCATAAATAAAAGGAAATAATTTAATTATGTCGTAAATTATTTGCAAGCGTATTTTAAAGGCATAGAGATGAAGAGGATTTTTCTGTGAAAGTCACAGAGAAAGCCGTGCTCAAATCGGACCTTGAATGAGTCAAATAAGTAGGGATGAGAATGGACATGTCCCTACCAATCCTTCACTAATTCTAGGAAGAATTAGTGAAGGATTGGTAGGGATGATGATGTGGCATGCCCAATTGGAAGCCCAATGGGCTTTGGGCATGCTCATTCTCATCCCTACAAATAAGCCATATAAACCATCTTCAAACCAGAACTTAGCCCAGTTCTGGACCAGATAAAGGTGCTTGCCTAGCCTAGCCCACAGTTGGCTGGGTGAGCCCGCCCATTTTAGGCGGGCAGGGCCAGCCCGCCCACTCAAGCGGGCTGGCCTGCTTGCATAGTTCGGGCGTGGGTGCCCGCCCAGGGCGGGCTTGACCCACCCACTCAGTGCGGGTGGAGGGCAGGTGGGACCCACCTGCCTGCTGCAAGCGGGTGCCCAACCCGCCCAGCAGGCGGGTGGGGATCACCTAGCCAAAATTTCTGGAACAAGGGTTTTTGAAACCCGGGGTTTTGGCGGCTGGTTTTTCAGTGAAAAGCCGATTTTTAGCCCTACTTTGAGAGAACGTTTGAGGGGTCAAACGAAGTCAGAATTTAGCCCGTTTATTTCTTTGCGTTCACCATTCAGTGCACTTCGATTCGATTGGTTGTTTCACTTGCGAAGCTGAACGATGAGGGAGGAAAAATTCGCTAAAAATTTCCTTTGTGAAAGGCAAACTTTTGTTGACCTTTCCCACTACATATCTTTAGTCACACATTGGATATGCAGAAAGGAGGGGCCAGCCGCCTATATAAATAGGGGCCAACCCTCCTCCTTGAAACTCGTACCAAGTCTCCAAATCCACGAAGCTCCCAAAAGTTTGGAGCACGCTCAGATTAGGACTTAAATTAATTATTCACTCTCTTCCTAAATTCTTCCTTGCTCTTGATTGTGCTTTAGCAACGTTATGAAGGAGCTCGGATCGGATCCGAAATCTTGACGGAGAATTCACTCATGGTGAAATCTTCTTTGGCGCGTGGTTGGCTCGATGATAAGGGTGTTGCTCGCCTCGGGACACGGTGCAGTTCATGAAGTGGTTCGACTTGGGACGATGTGCAGCTCGGGACGCAGTTTGGCTTGGGAGAAGCAGCGAGGTGGCCAAAGAAATGTTGCTGAAAACGATGTTTCGTATTTTGCGGAAACGAAGTGAAAGGTATTAGTTTAAATTAAACATGTGTTTATAATTGCAATTGTTAGATAGATCTATCCTTAGAGGTTGGTCGGACCCAACCCGGGATAGTAGAGATCTTGGCTAGGGTTAATTTCTTTAGGGATGTTCTTAAAATAGTTTTAAGATGATTTTTCGCTGCTTTATTTGATATCTTCGTCCGACCGACTTAGGCTAGATATCAATTTTATTGCCCTAAGGACTAAGAACACCCTTCAATAATGAGTCAACATCAAAAGCTACCAAAAGTTGACATGATGATTTAAATATAAGAGAATTACTATCAGAGTTTAGAAAAACATTTTTCTGGATTTTTAAATCAGTTATGGCAATTTTCTAGGATTTTAAAAGCAAACTTCACATTTTCAGCACTTCAAAAATATATGTCCTAAACTTGCAAAATCGATATCTTCCAATCTACACATTGGATTTTTATGTTTTTACTGTCCAAATTCTCCTCTCGACAAGTACTTTCAGATTAAGTAGGATTCAGTATGCTGTTTACATGAAAATCGTTAGAAAAGATTTATATTGGAATTTAACAATAAATACAGATAGCTTTAAAAATTTGTAGAAAATAGGGTACTTGCCTAATTGGAGCGTTCTTAGTGTCCGCGTGATCGTATGGAAGGTGCGAATATTTTTGCATCATCGGATTCATAATATCAAACTAAAATAATTTTACTAATAAAATAATATCAAAATTTAATACTATATATATAAACATATATATATATATATATATATATATATATATATATATCTCGACATGGTAAATGTTTTTACTGCACTTTTGTCCGGCAGTAGTAGATCATCTGAATTGGAGCACCGCACGGTCGTTATACTGATGGAGGCTGATTACTAAGGCAATCTGCACTCCTTTTTGGGCTCTTAGAGGAGTTTCATACCTTGGTCTACCCCTCTGAGGACAGTCATATTCACCTTTTGGATGCATGCTACATTTGTACTCTTCAATAAATTTCACGCTTACTATTCAATATATATATATATATATATATATATATATATATATATATATATATATATATATACACACACACACTAGTATATACCCGTGCCCGTAGGGCACGGTTCAATTTAGACATTTCCCCCTCAAAATCTTAGTTCCTCCGAAAATGTGGGCACGATTCATTTTAGATATTCCCCCCTCAAAATCTTAGTTCCCTTGAAAATGTGGACATGATTCATTTTAGAAATCCCCCCTCAAAATCTTAGTTCCCCCGAAAATTTAGCTCATCCCAAAGAATTTTGTTCCCCCAAAAATCTTAGTTTCTCCCAAAATTTAGTGCACTCCAAATTATGTTCCGCTCCAAAATTTTAGAGTTTTTCCAGCTAAATTTTCACTTTCCAAAAATATTAGTTTCTTCCAAAATTTAGTTTCCAAAGAGAATTTAGTTCCCCTCAAAAATTTTAGTTTACCCCAAATATTAATTCCTACCAGATTTAGTTCCCTCAAAAGTTCCATCCAAAAATTTGATTACCTCCAGATTCCCCTTAAAATTTTAGATTTTAGTTTCTCCAAAATTTTATTTCCACCAATAGTATATGTTTTAATTACCCCGAAAAGTTTATCTCCTCCCCAAAATGTAATTCCCCATAATTTAATTCCCACAAAATGTAAAATTTTAGTTCACTGAATTTTTTTAGTTCTATGTATACTGTCTTTGCATTTCCTGGCATCGAGCAAAGAGTTAAGAGCAGTGCATGATGCATGAATGCAACAAATATACATGTTGTTGGCAAAGCAAAAATATTCCATATGCATGAATGCAACAGATATACATGTCTGTTCAAGAGAACATGGGGCCAATGTATGTTAAATCTATTTCAAAAATAATAATCATAATTTAAAAACTAAGTTCAATGCTCAGGACTCATAAGTCCTAGTACAACCGATAACAAAGGGTTCAGTATCCATGATATATGGAAAGACACATCCAATGGGAAGCTTCCATGATCTATGGAAAGACACACTGGGATCTATGGAAAGGTATTGGTAATCTGCAATTTTTTTATTTTTAAATTTTGAACATTTCTGCATTTTGAGAGGGGGATCACTAATGATAAAGACAATAGTAATCATTGAACACTTGTTGTTACAAATTTGGCACCAAAATTTCTTCAAATTTTATTGGGTGAATATAAAAATGTATTTCTATATCTATATTTCAAGGTTGGTTAGATACTGGTAAATCTCAATAAAAATTAAGATTAATATTTTACTTCCTTAGTGTTTTGATTTTGAGAATATCTTTTCTATTTATGTATTTTTCAATTGCCATGAGTTAAAAAAAATAGAAAACTCCACAATTTAGCTAGTCTGATACCAAATAAATTTTAAGTTAATAATTTCAATCGCATTTGATGTGTTGTGCATCACCTATAGCTTAACAGAAAAAAGTTCAAACTCCAACTTTTTATGTGGATGAGTTGCTTTTGACACAATAGGAATTGGCAATTAAAGAACCAAGAAAAGAAATTGTCCCATATATCATATATGTCAAAAGCATTGGTCCATTTTTACAAATCAAAATCTATATCTAGCTAAGCAAGTAAAGACTAAAGATTAAAGAATATCAAAAGGTAACATCAAATTTCTACTCCCCAAAGCACCGTAGAGATCATAATGTTAACGTGAATACATCGTTCTCCATTCATTCAAAGGTGGGTAGTTAGTTACTCCAACTATGGACATCAATATAAAAAGCCATGTTTGTATAGCCCTTCACTTACATTTTGCAATTTCTCTGTCATAATTTCTATTTTTGAATCTCACAGTCTTTCTCCTTTTGTTTAGCTAATTTTTCAGCCCTTTCATATTATAACGATATTACTATTAGCATACATTATATTACTCCAAGATGGGAGCAAACTAATAGAAAAGTAACATGTTCAGAACCTGAAATAAATTAAAATTATTTTTAAAAAAAATACATGCATGCCAGTGCCATTCTTCTGCTGCCTACTAATGAACGCATCTCATCAAGGATGAAACTGGCATGTATGTATTTTTTAAAACAGCTCGATTTTTCCATATAACAATACTAATCAGAAATTTGTATTGTATTAGCATATATATTTTTACCTTGAATTCAGTACTCGGAGCAATCAAGAGCCCCAATCAGCTCCAGTTACACAGTCAAGGCACTTCCTAGAGCCCTTTCAACCTCACTTGCAGTTCAGATACATGCGCTCTGTCTAAGAATTCCAAGTATGAGACTTCAGATTGGAGCATAGTATGCAATATGTATCAAAATCGAGATAGAAGCTCATTAACTTCCTGCCAACCAAAAGTAAGAATTCATTTCAGAAATTAATTATGTTTATATTGCACGCATGTTCTTTAAAGGAATCATGGACATTTATATGATTAACGCGAAGCACCTTGTTAACCAACTTTATCTCATCAGGATCAAAGTAGTTGGTCATCTCCAGGTAGAACAGAACTCGTCCATCTGACTTGAACTTGCTAGCCTGAACAGGGTCATGCGGGTTGAAGGAAGATCTCCAGTTATTCAGAAGTCTCATGCAATTTATCGTCACGAATCCCTCGAAGTAGTCGAAAGTGTTTTCTACCGATATCAGTGACTCCTGGTCCTTTGTAAGGCTCCTTATGTCTGAGTACAGAACTCTAATCCATTTTACCTATAACAAAAAAGTTATTGAGCTCATGAGTACAATTTGTGCATGCGCACGTTACGACTATAGTTGTTGCAATGAAATGTCCTTTGTTATCATTTTTGTTGTCGATTCTAGTGTGATTCTGGCTTTTGTGATGATTCAAAACAGACCCAGGTCCCCAAGAATGCCAAATGCTGATTGTATTGACTTAATTCTTCTTATCTGAATCTAAAATAACTATTGCATATGTTTCCTTTATCATGATTCAGAAGGAATTAGTGTAATTTGGTGTCATTTAATTTCTGTTTAGTGACTAATTTCATTCATGTTATCATATTAGTTGCGAAATCCATTTCTTTTGAATCTTATATAAGCCAATGCAGTCGAAATTTCTAACATACGACTCTATTCAATACATTATTTATGTATTCTTTCCTGTTATACTCAAATTAATACAATATACAACAAAACTACATGTAACCTTTGGAATTGGAAAAAGAAAAAAATCAGTCATATACTCCTATGAGAATATAAAGCTCCAACAACAGATACTACCCATCTGAGGACCTGAGAGAGCCTGCATCGCTCGAAGGGACCAAGGATGCGTGACTTACCGGTGCCGAGATCACCAGAACTTTAGATCTCCAGTAAAAGAATTCAACAATATACAAATTACACCTAAAAATTATACCTGTATATTTGGAGTCTGACTACCTTTTGGAATCCCAATTGCTTCACCCCCACCCAGATTAGATCATATATATCCTCACTATAATCTCCAAAACAACAACCTGAACAAAAATCACAATCCCCTTGAATTAATTTGTGTATAATTAATCAAAAAATGAGAACATTAATGCATAATTGTAGAATCCCATCAGAGGGTTATCATATTTGCAAGCTGCGCCATGCCCTACAGCTTCCATACATACTGTAGTATGTACAGATATCATGACCCTTCATAATCAAACCCCAAAAGATACCATAGAATGCAGCAAGAAATTTTTGTACTTTACCTGTATTGATACCGAGCCAACGACAGTACCAGGTACGATTTCTCATAACCGTGCATGAGAAACTTCTGAAACGTCCTCGAGGGTAGTTATCTATACAAAAGAGTATCGTTAACATAAGCAACTGCTATGAAAAACTAAGCGCACAGAGAAATGTGTATGGCAAAAATATTATACTTGTATTTGGCATTTGCTCAAGGCAGAGTAGGGAATGCTGGCTGGAGCCATTTGGAGCAAAATGCTGCTAGTTGGTTGAAAGAGTGGTCAGATGACCATGAGCACTGCAATGGACACCAGCCCCAAGCACAATGCCTCGGCATTCTCGAGGCTAATTAAGGGAATTAAGACGCGAACAAAAATGTAGATAATTACGGTGAGAAGGGCAATTTGTAAAAATAATGGTAAGTTCATAAATGCACGTTCTCTTACCCTAGACTCAGAAACCATGATTCCAAGATCAAACCTGCATTGAGATGCAATTTACATAACAAAAAAGAAAATTATTAGAAAACCAAAGGTGGGGAAAGGGGGAATCCCTGCTTGAAACGTATGAAAGAAACAATTGTCAAAAACTATATTCAGACAGTATCAAATATTAAAAGAAAGTTGTGGTATGACATACTGAATTCCAATAACAAATATTTAATTGTCAAAAAACATACTGAATTCCATAAACTTGTTTTTAATTCTACAAAGTTGTGGTGTGACACAATTCAAAGAAACAATTGTCAAAAAATCCACATACACCCAAATCTTGAGACCTTTGTATTCTGATAATAATTCCATATCAAGATTTGTTGTTAGCATCAACTGAACTATGTCAAACAATTCCACATACATCTAAATGCAAGCTCCATGAGAGATGTCAACATGGTGAGTCTAATTTTGTTAAGAGGATGACACACATGCCAAAGATGAGATTTAACCCCTTCCCTCAATCAGTAGAGAAATGTCACATATATGGCAAGATCAGTGAAATGGCACATCAAAGTATCAACAATTCAAAGAAACAAATAGTCAAACACCTGTGGGGTGACACAAAAAAATGAAGAACTGCATAAAGATGACAATACAAAAAGAACAGGCACATGAGGTTGAGGTATGAACAACAAAGAAACAAACAAAGATACATGATGGAAATTAGGTTGCACTTGCATAATATAGGATGGAAATTAGGGGAAACAACAAAGAAACTAACAACAAAGAAGCATAAAACATAAAACATAAAACAACAAAGAAACTTGGCTGAAAACCTTAAAAAGCAAAAAAAAATGAACAGATTACCACCATCCCTAGGAAAATTACCTGCTCACGTCCACCAACCCAGGAAAATTACCCTGGTGCATCATAAACCTTAACACCGTGTTCCAAATTGTGCAGCACCGATGGAATCACCAAGCTCCTTTGCGACGACATCTCCTTCATCGGCACCTGCTTGGAAAAAAACACCACCACCACCAGTTCGATGAAATTCCACAAAGAGAACGCATGCTAACAACAACTTCTCAGCAGCCTAATGGCCTTGATAGTTTTTTTTGTTGGCCAAACATTCCCAACAACTAATAATTTCTCCCCTCATCTACCAAACACAACGAAGATCTGAACGTTCCTCACATTCCCATCAACTAACAACTTCTCACCTCTTCGCTGCTCCTCTCCGGCTTCAACTTTCACCTCCAGTTTCTACTTTCACCTCTCACCTCTTGTACTTGCAATGTCTAAAAATTTTATAGCTCTGCTTTCTTCTTCCATTGTAAGGCCTTTTGTGCTCAATGCGCCTTGCTCCTCCAGTCTCGCACCCAGAACCCACTTGATTCTTGAGAGCGGGGGGGGGGGGGGGGGGTGGGAGAGGGGAGGAGACAGACAGAGAGAGAGAGAGTTGATGCTGCTCTTTGAGATTTGAGATTCAAAAATGAGGTTTGAGACTTGAGCACCAAGAACCCGAGGTGCTTTTCCCCAAAAGCGTTTCCCCCTAAAAAATTTACTTCATTTTCAATGTTTTTAAATTTTACAACCAAAATTTTCTCCCCAAAAATTCACTTTATCTTATCCTAGTAACCAAAATTGCCATGTAGGACAATTCATTGTCCTAGTAGGATAAAAATTCAAATTATGCTCTCTTTTATAGAATATATATATATATATATATATATATATATATATATATATATATATATATAACAATTGAGAGCATTTTTGAATCTTTGTCCTACATGGACATGTTTGTCCTATGTGGACAAACAAATTGATGACTAGGACAAACAAATTTGGTGGGGGGACATTGAATGTTGGTTGAGTAAAAAAATGGGGGGGGGGGGTTTTGAATATTTTGTTAGAAAACTTAAATTTATGAAAAATCAAACTTAGGGGGAATCCATCAGCTCCCTACCAAAACCACATGGCATCTCTCAAAACTTGGGGTGAAAACAAAAATTTTTGAAAACTCAAAACTGGGGGAAAACCCATTCTGTCCCTCCTAAAAACCCATCATCTCAGTTGGAAGAAAGTTTTTTTGAAACTGTGGAAGGGGGAGAATTAAAAAAGAGAGTAAACCATTGGTTCTCGCTTGAATCTTCCAGCCGGGGTGACGGAGAACTTGACCGCCTGCCGCACGAATCTTCTACAAACGTAGGTTCTCGCTTCCCATCCATGGCCGATCTCGGGTGCGAAGGTAAGCGCACCTCCAGTTCCATTAAACGAAATGAAGAGACTTTAATGCAGCTAATGTTACATATTGATCATAACTGATTTCAATTTTGGGGTTCTCAGTGCATCCATGGTCGATTTCATTTTTTGGGTTCCCGTCCAAGGCCGATTTCATTTTTGGGGTTCTCAGCTCATTTGAAGCTTCTAGATCATAACGATGGTAATCGCATGGTGGTGTGCTGATGTTTCGCATGGGATCGGGGAGAAATATTCAGAAGGCCACTGATCGAGGTAATTAGGGAACTAAAGTAATGCTCTTTCTCAAAAAAATTTCTGATGATAAAGTGACGAGCTGATTTTTTAACAGAGCCTCACAAACTTTCCTTCTTAGGGGCTAAAGTGACGAGCTGATTAATGTTATATTCTATCACTTAATCATTCTTTAACAGAGCCCAACAAACTATCACAAACAATCAGAAAGCAGATTTTTAAAAACAAAATTTGTCCTTTTCCTCTTAACAATTTTGTGGTTGCCATGGCTACATATTGAAATACACCATTTAACTTCTGAGTAAATTGTTTATTTGATTTTTTTGAGTTGTTTTATCTTAAAAGTAAATGTAAACTTTGAAATAGTTTAACAGTTAATGGGTGAAATACTAAGAAATTTGATATTTTAATACCAGTTATTAATGGTATATTGTATTTGTTGTTTCCCATCTCAGGAGACACAACTGCAGAGGAAAGTGAGGGGAAAGACAACAGTTTTCCAATGTTCCGTATTGGATTAGGAAAATCGATTATCCTGAGGCAATCTTCACTACGGAAGGCAGCAACAGTCCTTTACTGATTGTCTTAATCGGATAATGGTAAAATTTTGTTTGTCTTAATCACAGAAATGATATCACACGATTCCCAGTGATTATTGTCAATCAGTTGGTACTGTAGAAGTATTTATCTGATATGATCAAAATAGAGCCTTCCTACGAAGTATATATCACTCGTAGTGGTCGAAATATAAATGCAACATCGATGTCAATCTGTTGTTTTAAAATAGAATCAATAAATTAATATTTTTGATTTCATTGTCTTTCTTTTAAATATTCTTCTTAATTTATTTCTTCTACTTAGCATGGTGAAGTCAATTGAAGGATATCCAAGGATCGGAATAGATTCAGAAGCTTCGGTTTCTGATAGAGGAAGCTACTTCATATTGTCAGGTAATTTCAAATTTTAAAGTTGCCCCCTTCCTATTGGGTTGATTTCATTACTTGATTGTTCTTGGCTTAATTCTTTTTAATCCCATTATTTAGGGGAGATTTGAGCAGATAGAAGTGGAGGTATTGAGCATTTCTTATTTTGCGTTATTATGTTTGGGTTAGCTTACTCTTTTTCTGATTACTGTTTTAATTATCATTCTTCTTATTGTAATTTGGTGCATTCCATCTATTTGAGAAATCGTCAGCTACCCATTAGTTTTACTTTGGTCAATTTTAAGTAAGAAATGCTCTAATTTGTTTCTTCAATTCTAGACACGAATGCTAGGGTCATTGTTCCTTATAAGATTATCTATTGATGTTGTTATTACTTAACTGGGTTTATCTATTGATACTCTATAGTTGCAACAGTTTCTATTTTTCCTCATTTTTGTTTGCTTTTGTTTAATTGTAGTGTGTTCAATATCTCTTCAGTCATATTTAGTTTACTTTTGTTTCGTATAATTTCTACTCCTTTACACACAGTTGTGTTCAAATATCCTCTTGCCATTTAATGTCTGCGGCTTTTGTTTAGTTTGATTCTTCACTTGCATTCATTTGAGAGTACATTTTTTTAATTTTTCTTTTCTTCCTCTTGACTTTTTAAATTTAATTTTAAATTTAATTTGCTTTCCTGAATATGAGACCAACTCTTTATGGACTAGCTGAGTTAAATTTCCTGAATATGTTACTTGAAATATGAGACCAATGTACCCGAGCCAATTGGTTTAGTGGTATTCCCTATCCCTCCAATGTGAGAGGTCAAGAGTTCAATTGGCTTTGTTTTTGCATTCTATGTCTTTAGCTTTTGGCCTTAAATTAGTAAAATTGTTGGTAGAATGGATGCTTGGCAGTGAAATTTTTTGAGATGGGTGCATGGAATTTTACTCAGGTTTGTTGGTAATTTGGATGCTTCCATGGGTTGGATGAACCAGATATAACATGTCAAAATTTTTTATTGGAGTGAAAATGGAGTCTGATACTATAACATGTCTTCAATTCTGTATTTGGGTAGTAAAATTTAGCATGTCTCTACAAATTTGGTTGTTTATTAAATGTCCAGGCGAGGGTTGTTTATTAACTTTCTCTTTGGTTATTGATAAGCCAACATGAGATTTTGGTTGCTGGATGAGTTGGAATCATTGGGTCTCATTTGGTTGACAAATTAATGAAAAGAATGAGGTATTTGTTTTGTGGTATTCTCTTCCAACGATAAAATTTTTGTTATCATATTGGACCATTCAGATTCAGATATATCTGCTTCTTGACGCATTGGATATATGCATATAGAAATACCATTCTGCCTTTATTCAGACGGCTTAGTTTATGATTTTGGTGACATCGTTCTTACCATGGGGAAGTTGATCAACCATTCGTCCTTGAATCTGTTTATTTTGGAGGTAACATTAGGAAAAAAGTGTTGAAATTGCTTACCTCTATTTTCTTTGTCATTTTTTATGATTAGCTGGACACATGTATGTAACCTTTGCATATGTTGTGAGCCATATTCATTATTCATGCCACTTTTTTGCTTGCAATTTCATCCCAATTTGTATTATTATCATTTCGTTTATTTGCCTTGCAAGCTACGTATTGTCCTAGTAATTGTAAATGGAATAATTATCTGTTCATATGTTGCTTCTCCTTAACATGTGCCCATGAGCGATCTTTATGATGCAGAGAGCAAGTAAAAATGCAGGTGCATGTTGTCATCCGTTGGATTTCATCGACTACATTGTTTCCCTGGTGGGATGCCCTCATAATAGAAAGTTTTAAGAATAGATTTCATGCAACATTGTACCAACATATTTCTTAATGATTGTTCAGTTATTTTTGTTTTAACTAGAAAAACATATGTGTATACATTTGCAAGACTATAGCACTGTTATCCACTTATCCTAAGGAACAATAACATCCGTTTCCCAGTATTTTTGTTCTTGAACATAACTATCCTTAGCAGTTCCATCATCTGTTTATGCATTGTTTTAGTTTCTGATTGAAATATGTTTGGCAGATGCAAAACTACATAGTAGTTCTCAATATAATGTATTGTTATGCTGGCTGATGCTCGACGATTAATTGTTTGTCGTTTATTTGAGTGGATTTCTTCTGGGAAGTTGCATCGGATAACATAAAAGAAAAGGAAATAGGAACAAAATAAGAAATAAGAAGAGAAAAAAATTCGCGGCAAGAACCACCATTGCTGCAAGAACAAAACAATTATAGATGCACCACTGTCGCCTCCCCAGTCGCTTTTTTCAATTTTTGGAGTTTCTGGGTATTTGCTTAGGTGCATTCTCAGGCATACTTTCCCACTTCGGCAAGTTTCTTAAGGTAACAAGCCTCAATTTTATATTACATTGGTCTTTAATTTCAAAATGCATGCACGATATTTGATTGAATGCCTCGCTGATTTTTTTGATCCTAATACAAAAAATCTGGGGTTCTGTATTTAATTCCTTGCAGATTCTGTCAAAACATTGTTGTGGGTCATTGTATTAGGTTCACAAAAAAAATCTTTTTCCTGGATATTTTTGCTCTGAAATGTTATGCTTCAATTGTTGATTGTTGTTGTTAGGTCCACTCTGTTATTAGGCTAGCAACAGATCCAAAACATTGTTATAAGAAAATATCAGATTGGCCAAAACAAATCCTTTTGTCAAACTGTTATATGTCCAAATCCAAAACATTGTTATAAGAATATATCAGTAAATATAGCATACTCTCCATATATATATTGAGGACTACATTGCAGAAAATGTCCAGTAACAAAAAAATCTATACATAATTGCTATGAGATGATCGACATCGTGTTGTGCATGATATTGAGGAATACATTTATATGAAGGAGAGTATGCTAATATGCTTATATGGTTTCTTGAGCTAATATGCTTTTTGTTCCATCTCACATTATTTCAGTTCTTCAAGTAATTTCATGTTGAATCATGATTTCAGTTTGTGTATCAATATTGAGGTAGTCCTCAATATCATATGGAATATTGGTTACGTTAGTAACTTCAACTACTTTTGTGTAGTCCTCAATTTCATGTTGACATCATGCTATTGAGGACTACATAACATGTTGTCAAGTTCAGTTCTTCAATATTTAGGACTACTTAACATGATTTCAGCATGATATTTCAGTTTATGTATCAATATCATGTTGACAGCATGATTCAAGTAACTTCAAGTAGCTTTGGTGTCAGTAACTTCATGCTGTCCATATTGACAACATAATTTCAGCTCCATTGCCTATAATTTCAGCTCTTCAAGTAACTTCAAGTAATTTCTTATTTTTAACCATATGAATGAGTTACCATACATTCATAGAGCTACAAAATAAGAGCTCATACATTTCCAGTTCAATTTGTTCTATTTCAGAATGTATAAGTTTTAACAATATGTATCAATATCTAAAAATGTAAGTGATACATTCAGGTTTTAACATTCAGGTTATATTGAACTTTTTGTTAAAACTATTTTCTGCGCTCTTTCCACCCTTTGCTTTGCACTGGCTCTTCATTGTTATACTGAGATTTTTCATGTTGTTGCAGTACTTAATGCCGAGTGTAATCTTGGTGGGGGAAATTGCGGGCTTGAGGGGCTATGTAGTGAAGGAGGCTTTGGTGTTGTTGTGCTGGAAGAATATTTTCGCGGTGATTTCTCTCTCAGTCTACATTGTAGTCTACTTTCAGTTGCTTTCCTATGTTTAAGGTTGGGATTTTGTAGTTTATTCTTTCTATATTTCTTGAGTGCATTATGACTATATAATGGTGATTATTTGCTCATTTATTTTTGGTAATCAAGGAGAAATGGTAATAAAGTTCTTAAATTTGTTTTGGAATGTACACCATTTTTTCAGAATGTTAAGCTGTTTTGTTTATAGTTTCAGCTTTCTGCACTAACATTGCTACTCTAAGCATATTAACTGAACCTCACGTTGAATGTTAGTATTGGTTTATGTCTATTCATATTCAACGTCAGTACTTTCCTACAAAACTTGGGATTTTGGCTTCCTAATTTTGAGGATTTAAACATGTATCATGTTTGACATTATAACAAGCTTTTATTTATGGAGCTTCAACCAGTTACCAAGGTCTTTGAATTGTTAAAGTAGCCATGTTGGCTCCAACCAAATACTTACTTGATACTTTTGAATTCAAAATATAAGTTTTGTTAATTATATGAGGACAACCGGTGATTGCTTACTGTTTTCATTTTAATTATTATTCTACAATAAAAAATTAACGCTAATTGGAAACAGAGGACAACATTCAAGAAAATAGCTTTAGTTTATATTTTGTTGCCCACATTAATGTTTGTTTTAGTTTACATGCTACATTGTTCTATTCTTTTCTTTGTTTTATGTATTTAGAATCATGTTGTCATTTGTTCTTTTCTTTGCACAGTTACCTTCTCGGGCCATTGATGAGTTTGATGTGTTCATGGTCAGTGGTTACTAAGGTCAACTATTTTTAGGTTGTGACATTATTTGTATACTAAATAGATGCTTTTGTTGTTTACCCTCAGGATGTTGTTAGCCGTAAGATCAGTTTGGTTACGAAGGTCAATTGTTTTTGTTTGCAAGAGTTTGGGAGAAGATATGCAACTGGGTAATGGGTGATTGGGAGGAAAAAGAACGACCATCCAGGCTCACCCTCAAACCACCGTTGTTGCCGACAACCGAAAGCTCCTCTTCCGGAGAAGTCATCTTCAGATAGAGATTGCCTATCTTTTGAGTTATTTTTTGAGGATTTTTTGATGATAACCACCGCTTATATTGTTGAATACTGTTGGACTTTTGAATACTTCGATTTATTTGCAAAAAATATGTCAGCTTACTGTGTATACGCATTTAACATTGCAATAGACATGGCATGTACCTTTGGTTATTTTTGCAATAGAGATGGCATGTACCTTTGGTTATAACATTGAATACTTTTGAGTTATTTGCAAAAAAGCAGTCAGTATACTCTGTATGCACATTTAAAATTGCTTATACCTTTGGTTATTTTTGAATATAACAATATACACATGTAACATTGCAAGAAATCTAATCTGTTGGACTTTTGAATACTTTTGAGTTACTTTTTGAGGATAGAGATGGCATGTCTTTTGAGTTATTGGACTTTTGAATACTGAAATTTTTGAGGGAACTAAATAACAATGATTGTGCTTTAATTTTTGGGAAACAAAGATTTTGAGGAGGAAATATCTTAACTGAACAGTGCCCTACGGCCATGAGTTATGACTAGTACAATATATATACTGTATATATATATATATACTTTATATATATACAGTAAACTAACATATCTAATATACAGTAGATATATATATATATATATATAATATAAACTTACATATGTATATAAAATTTGCTAACTTATATAATATACTAACATCTCTATAAACTTATTATATATTAAAAAATTCACTGTTTAGGATTATATATATGATGCCGCCATTGTGTTGTGTTTGTAGGTGGGTGACACAGCTGAGACGGTGACTGGCGGCTGTAGGTGGTCGACGGTGGTGGCGCTGGTGGTGGTGCACCTTCGGAGTCTAGCGATCAGGGCGATGGTGCAGGAGGTGACGGCTGGAGTTACTGGCAGCGTCGTCGTCGAGCTGCGAGGGTTGCGGAAGGAGGTGGTGACTGTTGGAGTTCAGGTGGTGGTCGGAGGGTATTGTGGGCTTGGTCGGATGTCGTCAGAGTCGGTGGTTATGGCATTGGGTGATGGTCGCCGGAGGTTGGTAGTGAGAGGATGCCGGTGGGTTTTGGATGGAGAGAGAGTGGGATAGGGTTTTTGAGGGGAGGAGTAGGGTGGCAGCGGTTGGTAGGGTTTGAGGGTTAGGGTTTTCTCCCGTTTTGGTTTTGTAGGGGAGAGGGTGCGGGTGTATGGTTTTGGGGGTTATTCTTTTGAATTTTGTTTTGTAGGGGTTAATGCTAAGGATAAGAAGGAAGGTATTTGATTGGTACAAATATCATGGAGGAAATAATGGGATTTCAACACTGGCTAAATATGGATTTTTAGAATTAAGCTTTTATTAAAATATGGTAAAATATGATTTGTTTTAGGAAAATCAATTAGTTAAAACATTCGAATTATTACGATAACGCCATTAACTCAAAGTTAACTGAAAATTTATAAAAATAATAACAGCGATTGTGAAGATGCGAGGATCGTGAATATGGAATCCGTAGAAGACGTACGAAATGCGTACTGATAAACACTGGCCGTTACATTCTACCCACCTTATTAAAATTCTGCCCCAAAATTTATATCAACTAAAATGCATGGAATAATTAAGGATAGCGCTCACATATTTCCTCTTATCGTTTCCAGGTGGATTCCCCAGGTGATTCTTGACGCCACATCACTCTAACAAGATTGACGACTTTATTCCTGAGGATCTTTTGTCGTCTGTCTAAGATCTGAACCGGTTGTTGCTTATAGGTCAGATCTGGTCGAACAATAATCTCGGAGTAGTCAACCACATGAGTAGGGTCACTGATGTAATGATGCAATTGGGAGATATGGAAAACATAATGTACTCCCTCCAATGATGGCGGTAGAGCTAGACGATAAGCCACTTCTCCAACTCGCTCTAACACATCAATGGTCCAATGATTCTTGGACTAAGCTTCCCCCGCTTTACAAAACGTATCACTCCTCTGTTTGGGGATATCTTTAAGAAAACATGATCTTCTGATTGAAAATCCAAGTGGTGACGCTTGGCATCAGCCCAATGTTTGTTCCGATCTTATGCAATGCATAGCTTGTCTATGATATTACACACACCACATCCATTATTTCAACAATCATCTTCGGACCCAATAATTCTCGATCACCAATGTCATCCCAACTCAACAAGTATCGACACTTCCTTTAATAGAGCACTGGAAACAGGGCCATGCCAATGCTGGCTTGGTAGCTATTATTATAAGCACTCTCTACAAAGTGTAGATGATCTTCCCATAGCCTTTGAAATCCATCATGCAAACTCGTAGCATGTCTTCCAATATCTGGATGGTACGCTCTGATTAACCCTTAGTTTGCAGGTGATACGCAGTGCTGAAACTAAGACTGGTACCAAGATTGGTTTGTAGACTCTTTTAGAATTGAGATGTGAATCTGTGACCTGGTCAGATACAATGCTCACTGGAACTTCATGCAATCGAACAATCTCCTACATAGTTATCACATCACAATGTACACTAGAAAGAAGTTTTAAAGATATATATGATAGATTATTACCTTCATATACTTCTTAGCAAGTATTTCTGTAGATTGTCCTACTCGGAAGGGTATGAAATGCGCTGACTTGGTTAATCGATCAACGATCACCCAAATCACCTCATTCTATTTAGTACTCCAAGGTAGTCCATTCACGAAATCCATAGTTGTCACGCCCCGCTTCCCAAAAATACAGAGGCGAAGCGTGACAAGGCCCGCTTAGGCCGGAGCTGAGAAGCTCGGACCCAATAAGCGTCTGTAGGGGTACCATTTTAAAATTTTCAGGTTCTTGCATTTATAAAGTTCGAAACAACAGAAAGTACAGAAGGAAGGTTGCATTCATTAATATAATTTAATATCCAACGAGTACAAAAGTCTAAAGAGAGGAAAGCCTAAGCATGGCTACAAACTATCGAAAGAGCGAACTAAAAGTAGTAACCTCTGAAGGTGGCGACCGAAAAGTCCTCAAGGTCTGGTCCTCGTCAGCACGTACTCTATGGTGACGTCCTCGGGCTCCACATACTCCGGTAAGTCTGCCACGTCCACAAACTCTGGCTCGACACCTGACGTACAACACCCAAATAAAAGGAACTGTACGTCAGGTAAAGTCTACAAAAGAGGGTTAGACTCTACTGCAAGTGTACCGACTATTTAACAATGGTTTACTGGTTGATTAGCATGCTGAGGTTATAACAGAGGAACAAAAGAAAGTAAACGCAGCAGGAAAGTAAAACGTGACAAGTAGTAGTCGTAGCATGTGCTACCAACTACAGGACTAGCCTAACAGGTGTTAAGACAAATCGGGACATGGCGAGACAAGACAAGACAAGTGTGACACGAAAGGGTTCACGCCTTACGGTTTGAGGGGGATCAGACCCTCTTGCCATGCGCACGCTCAACCCAACCCCAAACCCCAAGTATGACAAGACAAGACAAGCACGACAAGTGATCACTCGCTCTAGCTTGGCGAGTGCCCTATTGCCCTCTGGGCTGTGTATCACGACAAGAGATCACCCACTCACTGGTGAGTGCCCTATTGCCCTCTGGGCTGTGTATCAGTACAAGGGATCACCCACTCACTGGTGAGTGCCCTATTGCCCGCAGGCTGTGTATCAGTACAAGGGATCACCCACTCACTGGTGAGTGCCCTATTGCCCGCAGGCTGTGTATCAGTACAAGGGATCACCCACTCACTGGTGAGTGCCCTATTGCCCGCAGGCTGTGCAAGACGGGACGTGACAAGACGGGAAGGGTTATTCTAGGGTGTCCACACACACGCACGCACATGATAACCCTACGATATCAAAAGTTGTTGTTGTCAGGCTCAGACTTCATCGTCAAGTCTGAGCCGTCAGGGGACGTCCCGGATGCTATCATTTCACGCCCGGTTCTATTTGTTCACAGTTATCAGTTCTAACCAACTAAGGCCTAAGCACGACCGAAAGTGCAAGTGGGATACACTTGCCTGCAGTGGCGAGTGTGTCGTCCTCCCGGAGCGTCTCGTCCAAGCGTCTCGTCAGCGATAGTCCGTCTGAAATAGTGTCACGTCGACGGTGTCAGGTCTCGTTTTCAGTAATTCCTATTAGGGTTCGTGTCTAGATTATCGGGACTATCCTATTCGTCAGAAATCACATTTTTGGTGTTTCGTTCAACCTAGATCGACTTCTACCCTATGTGCACAGAAAAATTGTCCGATCATCGATCTTTCCTACGGTGGGCAACATTTTACAGATGATGAAAATAAATTTAGGTCAAGTTTACCAATTTTAGTTTAGGTTTTGGTTAGCTACGGTGTGGGTTTTACTACTCGTTAGGGAAACTAACCTCGTGATGTCGTCCAACAAGCGGAAGTCGGGTCTGAACGGTGAAACGTCGACATCGTCTGGAACTCCTCGGCTGCGGGTAGCGCAGCAAGGTACCTCTGGACAGTGGGGTGGTGGCGTGAAATCAGCGAGCTAATCAGCGATCCTCCTCCCGTTGCGAGTAGCGCAACGGTTCTTCACGATAACGGCGACGTCGGCTAAAAGTACGTGCGTACGGCAACGCACGTGAACTCCGAGAGTCCAAAGGGGCTTTTGGTAGATGAAGTGGGACCAAAGAAAGATGCTCGGCCTGGTGGATGGCCGACGGCGCGAGCGCACGGCGGTGGGCGGCCGTGAGAAGCCGGGGAGGACAGATTCGCGCCACGTCCGTTGTAGCGTGTCTCATTGAAATTTCAGAGACGAACAGCGGAAACGGGAAGTTGCAGTGGGTAAAGAACTTCAAGACGAAGCCAACGGCAGTGGAGTTTTTGCCGGGGGTGGTCGGAGGTGGCCGTGCATGGGTGACAAAGTTCAGCTTCCAGATCTGTGAAAAACAGCCAATCTTGCGTGTTCCGACGAGGATTCCGGGAGCTACAGGTAGGCTATGAGCATGAGGGAAGTTGCAGTTGGTAGGGGGTTTCGATAGGAATCCAACGGTGGTAGGGTGGTCGTTGTAGGTGGCCGGATGGTCGGTGGGCATGAGTTTTTCCGGCGGTGGTGCAGATCTATAAAACTGTCGTTTGGGTTGTGTTTGAAAGCGTTTTGAGGGAGATAGAGATGAGGGAAGAGGGTAAGGGGAGTTGGAGATGCTTGGGGGGTCAGAGAGGAGTTCGATGGTCATGGAGATCCCTGGAGGGGGTGGCCGAAGGTGGCCGGCCGGTGGTGTTTTCCTGCGGGGCACAGTTCTGGCCTGGGCTGTGTTTTGTGTGGTTTTCATGGAGTTTTGAGGGGTTTCAATGGAGAGAGATGAGAGGAGAGAGGTTGCATGTGTTAGGGGAGGTCGAGGGGGATTCGAGGGAGGCGGTGGCGGCTGCCGAAGATTGCCGGAGAGCGGCAGCCGGCGGTGTTTTCCGGCGATGGGTTCAGCTTCAGAAATTTCGGACTGGGCTTGTTTTTTTGGGTTTTTCGAGGGCTTGGAGAGGTGGAGATGGAGGAGGAGGAGGAGAAGGTGGTGGCCAGAGTTGGGGGGCTGGGGCGGCCTTGGGCGGCCGGAGGAAGAAGCAAGAGGCGGCCAACTAGTGGTTTGCGTGAGCAAGATCTGATTTGGCTAGGGTTGTTTTCATTTGAAGGGGTGATTTGCTATAGGCCTTTAGGATATTGGTTTAATGAGAGAGAGAGATATGGATAGAGAGAGTGGAGTTAGGGGAAAATGAAAGTGCCAATAGTAGCTGATATCATATCTCCTCATACGTTGGAGAGAAATGTGGGATTTGATTAAGATTCAGATTAAGTTTGAATTTGAAAAAGTCAAAGGCTAATTAAGGAAGGAAAATTTGATTAGGGGATAGCTTCTACTACGGGCATCGGAAAAATAATCTGAAAATACCAGGACGATCGTGGAGACGAGAAGTATGGGGTTACGGGGTCCGATCACGTGCCAAACCTACCAAAATTTATCGTAAAATCGGGAACCATGTATTGGTGCCAAAAGACCAAAACGCCCTTTCATTCAAAGCTGTTTTGCGAGAAAACGAGCTGTGAAATGACATTCCCAAAAATTTCTACAAAATTCTACACTTCCATACGATCAAGAGTGTATATCACATCGTATATACCGAAACCAAGAAAGTGCCAAATAAAATACGTGCACGAAAAAGTACGTGCACGTAGAAAATACGAATGGTCAGAAAGCGGCCGTTACATTCTACCCACGTAAGAAATGATTCCACCCTCGGAATCACTTATACTAATAATAATATTATCTATGTAATCTTATACCCGCAACTCTCATATCTACACATAGAGATCGCTAATCCTATAACTTCAAATGACGTTCCTCAATAATCCATCACAACGCGTCTCTTCACTGGATAATGCTACAACTAGAATCACGCCCTAGCATCTGACTATAGATCCATATTACCGTCCACGATTCAACAATCATCATGTCCCCAATATATCATCCATCACCTTAACTCATAATTCTATTCCCCAAAACCAATGAACCAGAAACTACATCTATCCTTACTCTTAACATCTAACCTCCTAATAATTCTAAAATCCATCTTCATAACATCTCATTCATCTCGACATGTCGTATTACTTCCACTGTCTTCTCACGTCAACTGAATAATCGAACTTGATGCCTTAAATATTCTACTCATTCTTATGATCACTCCAAATCATACTATCACGTCCTAGCTACTCTTATCTATCACTCGTCCAAGTTTCAGATCGATTAAGTACTCATCTCCATATACATAATTTCATCCAATTAGAGTTCTCAATTGGGTCCTTCACACATCGGTATTATAAATAGGTCTTGGACAGCTCATTCTTTTCATCCAATGATTCCAATCTCCTTATCTTGGTGTCTCAAAATTAATTAATCATCGCTATTACATATCTCACCACACGCTATACCTACCCGCACACAAGATCCTAAAAATAACAATAGCTAGTCCCAATAACAACAATGAACTTCGAAGGGAGAAAGAAGAGAGAAGAGAAAGGAAAACTTAAGGCCAATAACATATTTTAAAACATTTGAAAAAAACCGTGTGGAGTTATGGTAATGGTTGAGGGAGAATAAGGGGTCGTGATCATGTGAGCTAGTTTCAAAAACTTTAAAGATTTTATTTGAAAGGAAACAAAAAGTTTTGAAATATACATAAGCAGCCAAAAATAAGCTAAGCTATAATACGGAAGACTAGGTCTAAGGAATTTGCCTACTATGACGTTATCCACACCAATATGAATACCATCATTCAGACAACTCCATATGTATATCACGGTCCACACTGAGTATACATACAAGACACAAGAGACAATCATCAAGATCCTAAAGGTAACACACTCCTATAGGTCTACACACTCTACCTATACTCATGCACCACGACGACATCACAAACCAAAGGGCCCACTACTAACTAGAGATGACATAGGCAACTACATGCACTGATGTCTACATAAAAGAAGGAGACCGAAACCAAAAGCGACACGAAACAAGATCGAAAGAATGAAGTCAGATAAGGCGAGGATAAGAAGATAGCCGGATGGACGAGACAAAAATATTGCTTAAAAATGATTGAACGATGAAAGAAGGATTTTATGCAAAATATGGTATCATATACTTTTATACTTATAAAAAAATTTATATATATACTTCAAAAAAAGTGAGCAGATGTAGAAAATTAAAATTTTGGAAAAAGTAAGACGAAGGAAGGATGGGTAGGGTGAGAAACGATTGTTTTGCAAATGAAGATAGGTTTACACAAAGATTTTGAAATGTGAGCACGAAGAACATAGAACTGATATAATAATAATAAATAAATAAATAAATAAAAAATTGGAGCTCTCTCTAGTTTAGAAAATATTCTAAAAGTATGTACGGTAAGTGGTTAAAATAAATTTCAAATTTTAGAAAAAGTAATATATTGAATTTTCAAAATGGTAACACGTTTAAAAACAGAAATATGAAAGACACCGATTCGAAAATAAGTACGAGATAGTAGCTTAAAGATTATGGCCAAGAATGTTTCAAAATCAGTGAAAGAATTTTAACTCTACCGAAGGTAAGAAATTTAAATATTTAATAAAGGTTTTCAAGAATTTAAACTGAGCAAAGAATTTAATAATGAATTTCAAAAATACTTTTAAATGAAGCAGGATTGGCAATGGAGGGGTTCGAAGAATTATCGATAAGTGTCATGAAACGATCACGTGAATCGGAACATGATCGTATGAAGAAAATGCCCAAGATATGATTCATGAAAGCTACGATGGAACTCTACGGCTGATAACACAAAAGTGTAACGATTGAAAGATGCTAGAAATCCAAGATTCCTAATTATCGGGCTGTCTAAAGATCAGGGCAAGCTCAATACTAAAACTACCTAGTGAACTAGACTGTAATAGAGAAATCTCAGGGAAGGGCCCTAAGAGAATCAAGATCATGTTCTGCTGGGCTCGAAGTCGATGGACCCGAGCGAACGACTAAAAGAAGGATTCTAGATCTCTAACATGGCCCGAGCCGGGAGACAGACTACTAGGGTATCCTAAGACGAGAATTACTAAATCTTAACCAAGGCGTCTGACTATCAAACTGGGACGTCTACCTAAGTCTTCCTACTATGTAAGACTGGGAAAACCTAATTCAGACTCGTACATGGATATTAAATGAATGCGGTACTCTTATTGTTTCGAACCTTTGCATGACCTGCATGGGCCACCACTAAAACCTGTCACGCCCCGCTTCCCAAAAATACGGAGGCGAAGCGTGACAAGGCTCGCTTAGGCCGGAGCTGAGAAGCTCGGACCCAATAAGCGTCTGTAGGGGTACCATTTTAAAATTTTCAGGTTCTTGCATTTATAAAGTTTGAAACAACAGAAAGTACAGAAGGAAGGTTGCATTCATTAATATAATTTAATATCCAGTGAGTACAAAAGTCTAAAGAGAGGAAAGCCTAAGCATGGCTACAAACTATCGAAAGAGCGAACTAAAAGTAGTAACCTCTGAAGGTGGCGACCGAAAAGTCCTCAAGGTCTGGTCCTCGTCAGCACGTACTCTATGGTGACGTCCTCGGGCTCCACGTACTCTGGTAAGTCTGCCACGTCCACGAACTCTGGCTCGACACCTGACATACAGCACCCAAAAGAAAGGAACTGTACGTCAGGTAAAGTCTACAAAAGAGGGTTAGACTCTACTGCAAGTGTACTGACTATTTAACAATGGTTTACTGGTTGATTAGCATGCTGAGGTTATAACAAAGGAACAAAAGAAAGTAAACGCAGCAGGAAAGTAAAACGTGACAAGTAGTAGTCGTAGCGTGTGCTACCAACTACGGGACTAGCCTAACAGGTGTCAAGACAAATCGGGACATGGCGGGACAAGACAAGACAAGTGTGACACGAAAGGGTTCACGCTTTACAGTTCGAGGGGGATCAGACCCTCTTGCCGTGCGCACGCTCAACCCAACCCCAAACCCCAAGTATGACAAGACAAGACAAGCACGACAAGGGATCACTCGCTCTAGCTTGGCGAGTGCCCTATTGCCCTCTGGGCTGTGTATCACGACAAGGGATCACCCACTCACTGGTGAGTGCCCTATTGCCCTCTGGGCTGTGTATCAGTACAAGGGATCACCCACTCACTGGTGAGTGTCCTATTGCCCGCAGGCTGTGTATCAGTACAAGGGATCACCCACTCACTGGTGAGTGCCCTATTGCCCGCAGGCTGTGCAAGACGGGACGGGACGTGACAAGACTGGAAGGGTTATTCTAGGGTGTCCACACACACGCACACACATGATAGCCCTACGATATCAAAAGTTGTTGTTGTCAGGCTCAGACTTCGTCGTCAAGTCTGAGCCGTCAGGGGACATCCCAGATGCTATCATTTCACGTCCGGTTCTATTTGTTCACAGTTATCAGTTCTAACCAACTAAGGCCTAAGCACGGCCGAAAGTGCAAGTGGGATACACTTGCCTGCGGTGGCTGATCGGAGCCCGGATCACACCCGGGCACGCGACTCGCTTGAATTACCGCAAGCGCACGGTGTAGCGGCGAGCGGGTATCGAACACAGGGAGGCCAAATGACAGTATCCTCTTCAATCCACCTGGCTATAGGAATAGTCGAGAAATATTCGCTATAAAGCGGTCACAGTCGTTCAGTTGTATAAAAGGAATAACAAATTAATAAAGACGCCTAGGGGTAGGGAATCCCCGTTACAAACCGTATCTCGTCTTTGTGATTCGTAGGTGTCACAATTGCTAGACTTGAAATTCAGGTGAACTAGTTGCAACTAAATGTAGAACCAAGCTCATGCTCTCGCGCTATTATCGGTCTATAGCAAACCTAGGGTAGGATCTAATCTCTTACAAAGCCTAACCTAAGCAAGCTAGCGTGAAGAACAACATCATTGTTCAATCGTATCTCGAGCCCACTCTCGTGCAAACTCGAGCTACGACCTAGGTTGGGATAGTTCCTATCCATCCAATCTCTTGCAAACGGGTATTGGTAAAGAATTGCACTCGAAAACCCTAGTTTCGGTCCAATCTCTTGCAAATCGATTCCGGAGAAATTCAATTGCAACCCAATTCGAATTTCTAGGGCTTCCTATCGAGTTGGGATCCAATATCTTGCAAATCGCAATCGGTATGAATCCCTAGCTATTCGTATTAAATCAATCCCAAACTAACCCTAATCAATTCTAGCAATAATTTCACCAATTCATCACAAATTAGAAATAGGGTTCGTAGGGTTCATCCCTACGCCCTAAGACAATAAAACTACTCACAATTCATAATGAAATTCAATAGAAATTCACAAATAAAATCAATAGAATTCATAGCAATATTCAATATATCAATAAAAATGGAGTTTTTGATAGGGAGAGAGACAAAACAATGAAGAACAAATAGCATCCAACAAAATAACACTTTTCTCTCCTCCCTAAAAGCTAAATCTAATTCCTAAAACGTAATCTAAAAAAAGGCTGCAAAAAGTTCTGAAAAAGCTCTCTAAACTAGGTTAAAAACTGGGGTTAAATACCCCCCAAAATCGCCCAAAAATATGTGACGAAAATGCCCCTGCGCAGCCTCAGAATCGCAGTTTACGCTACAGGCAGCGCGGCTCACTCGGCCGAGTGACAAATGTCATTCGGCCGAGTGACAAACCCTGACAATTTCCAGTAAGTTTGGACTATTGGGGGTCGGCTCCTCGGGAGTCACTCGGCCGAGTGACTTTCTTTGCTTCGGCCGAGGGGACATCTTCACTCGGCCGAGTCAGAATCTCGGGATTCGTCTGACAATTTACAGTAACTCTGGGATTTTTGTTGCCGTCGTCTTGATGCCACTCGGGCGAGTGGTGTCTCTGTGGTTCGGCCGAGTGGACTGGCAATGCTCGACCGAGTGCACGCTGATACTCAGTCTTCTGTGTGTCCGATTTGTCCGGCCGAGCGGGCTCTCGATGGTCGGCCGAGTGACTCCTTCACTCCGCCGAGTGACATGCTGAAAATGCCCATTCTTTGTATTTTTGCTCCCTCGTCGCTCATACGACGTTCTTTCTTCTTTCACTCCTCTCCAACAGCAAAATTCCCCTCGGGAGAGTCACGGGTGACACTCCGGAGTGGGTGCATCTCAGAATCACTCCAAATCGCTCGAAATCTCCTGAAATTCGACAAAAAACAAGAAATCGTGAAAAGCATCGCATTATTGCCGAAAAAGCATGAAAAGCGCGATTCGAGCGATTAAAATGTCATGCAAAAGGTGTAAAATATGGAGTGATCAAAATCCCCCAAGCTTACCTCTTACTCGTCCTCGAGGAAGATGAGTAAAAAGCGAACTTGGTGGATAAAGAAAATAGAAACGATGGAAAGGCGGAAAATGAAAACGAAAAACAAAGTAGAAAGCGAAGAGGGAAGTTGCTAGATCATTTTTCTCAGGACGTGGGTTTTGCTTACTCAAATAGCACGCATCGAATACCAACCACATGTCAAAGACTTTTATCTCGATATCATAGTATAAATGTGCATTTGAAATAGAAAACCCAAGAATATCAATATAGCATGAAAAATGGAATAATTCTAGAATTAGCATCGTCTGAAGCATCTAAAGCGGTATACAGTATCGTAGATCACACATTTTTCAATTGAATGCTTTCTATAAGGAGTATAAGAGATATCACACAATAGAGTAGTAAGAATAGAAAAGTGTGGTTTTCATGAAATGAATGCTAAGCGTAGATTTCTGGATTTCGTGAAACTTTAAGCAATCTCACCGAGTATAAAATATTACTTAGCCTAGGTTGTCATGCACCATCAAGTATCCACTCTCTCACACACCATTGGATCCTCTCCCCCAAGCTTATCCATAAGCGTGGTGGCATATACAAAACAATATTTACATCCCCGTTTCTTATGAAGCTCCAAAAGTCAAAGAACACAAAAATAAAAGCAAAAGAGGGAAGAAAGAGAGAAAGGATATGAGATGGGATCGTTTTCGAACTTCTTTTCTATTTTCTTTTCTTATTCTTATATCTCTTTTTTTTCTTTTTCTTTTTCTCTCCCTTTTTTTTGAATAACATATATACACAAATGATCCCAAATCAAAAGAGAAGGATATACAAGTATTTTTTTCTTTGGGTTTTGGGGAATTTGGAGCATGTGATATAATAACGGGAGATGCCAATAATAGAATTGCTAAGGGGAGATTCACCAATGAATTTAAAATAGAGAAATTATGTTCAAGATATGTGGAGAAAGAAATAAATGTATCTCTCGGTTCACTCTATAGGACATGCATGACAACTTCAGCAGGGTAATCTAATCTACTCAGTTTGATCTCAAAAAGTAAACTAATCCAGATTTATCAATGCTAGCAAACATTCAATCAACCCGAAGTGAAGCGTACAAATCATGCAATAAGAAGTGATGTAAGAAAAGAAAGCAGTACTCCAGATATAAGCATCAATGCGTGAATCTTGGTGTGTTTTCTACGATAGCATACATATGAATCATCAGACATCAGCTAATAATAGAATTTCATCTATTTTCATACGGAAAAAGAAGTGGGTTACTATTTCTAAATGCAACACATGACATAGCATATGATATCAGAAACAAAAGCTATGACATGATAAAATTAGCACGCATATAGAGAAAAGCTAACACCACGTCATCGTCATCACAGAAAAATCATCTCTAGCAAAAGATGAAAGAAATAAAGATAAACGAAAAACAAGGATATTTACAATGCAGCACACAAAGAAAAATAAGAAAAACGTGATGCATGGTAAAAGAAATGAAAAAGTGATGAAAAATGGGTGCAAAAGCGGAAAAACGTGAAAAAACTAAAAATAAAGGTGATAAAAGCAAAAAGTGTGAGGACTCACCCCCCCAAGCTAAAGTGCACAGTGTCCTCAATGTGCGAAGTGTGGCACACCGAGAGATGGGTGATGGTCGGGGAGGGTGAGGATGCATGCATGATAAAAAAGGGAAAAGGTAAAAATAAAAAGAAAATATGATGATGTGAATGATGCATGCAATAATGGGAGTGATGCAGATATGTGTCACCAAAAATACCCTCCCTCTCTCCCAAAAAAGATATATAATGATGTGAGCAAGATGATGAAAAAGATAGTGCGGTGGGGAGGGGGGGCAAACATCCATCGATAGGACCAGCAGAGAATGGGCAGCATAACGACAAAAAGGATCAATGGCATCAAGGGTGTGCCTAAGCTGGTGGTGCTGCACCGTCTCCGTCCTGTGGCGGAGGTAGAGGAGGAGGTGGTGGTGGACGTGTCTGCTGGGTGGGTGGTGGACGTGTCTGCTGAGTGGGTGGGTGTAGTGGAGGGAGTCACGCCACTATCTGATTCAGGCAAGCCTGAATATCAGGAAGCATGGCGACGCGGGACTCCATGGAACTGACCGCGGCAGAGAGAGCCCTAAAATCACCCCTGAGCCCACTCACTGCCCCCTCAAGAGCATGAGTGCTCTGAACTAAGGCATCAGGGGGTGGTGGAGCAGAGGGACGGACATGTCTAGGCTGTGAAGGTCGGGGCTGTCTGATACGAGCAGTGTAAGTAATCGGGCCAGCAGGGAGGTGTCTAAAAGGTGCTGTGCTCACTAGTGAATGCCCAGCCTCAGTGAGAGGCTGGGACGCAGGCTAGGACAAGGAGGCAGCAGCAGTGGTGGTGTGTGATAAAATCGACGACGAGGCAGCAAGAGGGGTCAGTGACACAGGTGTGAGGACAGACGTCATGGCACTCTCGGATAGGACAGCTACAGTGGAGACAGAAGGGTCGACCGCTGGGGAGGAAGTGAATGGACCAAAAGGTGACACCCCAGCGGACAACAAGATAGATAGGGACCGTACAACAGCAGGGAAGGAAGACTCGTCGCTCTCTAGTATGGTGGGTGGACGCTCGGGAAGAAGTGAAGAAATAGGCTCAACCGAGATAGGCACAGCAGTGGTGGGGGTGGTGGGGGTGGGCGTGGTGGACAGCTCAGCAAGGGTACTCCCGATACTGGCAGAAGTGGGGACAGAAGTGCCAGGAGGCGCAGAAAGTGCAGGCTCGGGCTGAGCGATCATGGGGTCAGCAGGAGGTGCGGGGTGTGCAGGGGGTGCCTGCTCAGCGCCCTCAGCCTCCAGAACGTAAGCAGCTGGGATGAGGAGATCCATCGCTGGGATCCAATCCTCGTGGGCAGGTCCTATATGTGTCCGAGCTAGGCTCGATAGGATCATGTAATCAACACTGTAAGGACCGTGCAACCACACCCAGTGCCGCTGGCCATGGGGACGAAGCATCTTCATCCGGGCCATGACGTCAATCGAGAGTGCAGTGGGGCCCGGGGCTCGTCTAAGGTCAGCAGGCAGCTCCACGCCGGTCATCAGGGCTAGCAAAGTAATCAGACCGCCGCAGCAAATCGGTGAGCGAGCGCCCACCGAAATGATGATGCGGTCTAAGAACCAGCTAACAATATCAATCTCAACGGTGCGGACCAGGTCATCACTATCCCTATCGAGAACTATGGGGCGAGTCATCATGTAGAGCATATAGAGCTCAGGCGTAGACATCGTCCCAGGCTCGTACCTCGCCAAGAAGGTGGTCGCCATGAGGCGCTGGGCTATGCGGAGGCATGGGTGTAGGATGGCCGAGGCCTTGGCCCTACTAGGGTCAAAGCCGTGGTGGGAGCCCGTGATACGTGTCCAGAATGTGGAAGTGTCAAATGATGGTGGTGGGATGTGAGTGGGTGCGTAGGCTCGGTCGGGGACGGGGACAGCGGGCCACTGGAAGAATGCACGAAGCATGTCGAGAGTGACCTCACACTCTCGATCCATAAGTCGGAATGTGCATCCCCCAAGGGTCCGGGCGATCGAGTTGAGTACCTCAAGTGTCGGACGGATGTAGGTGTCCGCCGACACGGATAAAAAGTCTCGCCAACCCACGTTGTGGTACAACGTGAGCATCCCCTCAAGCACCCCTAGGCGGTCCAGGTCAGCTAAGTGTGCGAACCTAGAGGGCACTATAGACCGCTGGGCGATACGGTCAAATCGGACGCGCTATGCGTCGTCTCTGAACATGATCCCCAGCGGCCCGACAACGGGAGTCGGTGGTGGGACAGGATCGGCGGGGATGTGCTGTGCGTGTATGGGATCGGCGGGAAGCGGCTGTGTGGGTGGTGGTGGACTAGGTGGAGGGGAGTCCTCCCTAGCGTGAGAGGGACCGGCGTCATCGGTCCTCTTCCGCTTAGAAGAGACTCCCCGCGTGCGTGGCCTAGTGCGGGGCGGTATGTGTGCCGCGAGTGCTCACCCAATAAAAATGTAATGCGGCGTGCGTAATAAAAGGAACGAGTGTACCTGTACACGCCGCGAGAGCTAGTCAGCAAGTGCGTGTGAAGTGCGCCGCCTCCGCGAAGCTAAAAATGCGTCCTGAAGCTCCCCTAAGCTCCCCCAAGATAGCATGCAATTCAAACAACGATATCAGCGGGTAATATTCAAAATACATGTGGGAGATGGGGTATAATAGATAGATAAACAATTTAATTTGATTTTTGGGCTCAACGGGCGTACGGATCGTCAAAAATGGGGAGAAAAGGGAATTTTGCACAAAATGGGGGATCACCGGAGCTCGGCCGGTGGTGGGGGGTGTCGCCGGAGGTCGGTGAGGGTCGTCGCGGGTCGTCGCCGGTGGTGGTGGGTAATCGGAGCCGGCGGCGATGGGATTCGGGCGAGGGAGGGGTCGTCGCGGGCGAGGGAAGTCGAAAGGGCTCGGGGCTCAGGTGAAATGAACTGTGAATTGTGCTTCGAAGTTCGCGCCGAGCCCATCGACTTATATAGGGGAAGTTACGACTCGGCCGAGTGACTATGTTGCTCGGCCGAGTAACGTAACGAAAAATGAGTTTTAAATTTCTCATCGCCACTTACGACTCGGCCGAGTGGCTTCTGTTCACTCGGCCGAAGGGAGAAAACTCCTTCGGCCGAGTGGCATAAGCTACTCGGCAATATTAAGGCTAGGAGGATATCCATTTCCCTTGACCGAGTGACTAAACGTACTCGGCCGAGTGACAGTTAATTCGAAATGCACAAAAAAGACAGAGAGTTGGGTTCAGCAGACTTCCCTTGTTGGTACCCCACTCGGCCGAATGGGGTCCTTTGCTCGGCCGAGTCACATATGATACTCGACCGAGTGACGTGCTGTTTTCTGCTTTGGGGCTCCGTTTTCGCTCTACTCTCTGTTTTTCTTCCTCCAGTTGGTTTCTTCCTCCTCCCAAGGCCTGAGCGCATTCCTGGAGTGCTCTTCCTTGCCTCTATCTTTCTCCATGTGAGAGATCTCCTTTTCTCCTCTCCTGTCATAGAAATCAAGACACGTTGTCACGATTTTTACGGGCAAAAAGACTCAAAACACTAATAAAGTCTGAAACAAAAATAAAAACCAAAATAAAAAGAATGCAAAAACCATCGGGTTGCCTCCCGATAAGTGCTCGTTTAAGGTCTTGAGCTCGAACCCTTTGGATTTTCAATTAATGCTTGATGTTGGGTGCGTATGAGATGCACCCGTCGAACTTGCCGGGAAGACCGATTGGGTTTGGATCGTGGTGGTGTGTGGCCTTCCTCAGTGCCCCTTCATCATGAGCAATGTTGGGGGACGGCTCCCCCAAGCTTGAGCTTGTTTTGGTCCTTGGCTTCACCGGTGACACCGATCTTCGAATCGGTGGAGCTTTCTTCGTATTCTTCATTGCCGAGAGCTTGCAAAGCTCTTGTATTCTCGCGACATCAGTGTCGCCATCATCATTCGTCGTGGGGCTATCGGGAGAGTTCTCCATCATCTCTTCTTCGACCAAATCTTGGCCTTCTTCGAAGCCATCATCATGGAGCGCACCGATGGAGTAGGGGATAGCCTCTTCAATGACCTCATCAAGGAGGTATGAAAGGTCATCCGGCCGTCCCTTGAGTAGATATATTCTATTTACCTCGCCCATAGGGACTCCTTCGAAATAATTCTTTAGCCGTTGCCCATTCACCTTGAAAGTGGCTCCGTCTTTCCCTTCCAATTCAAATGCTCCTCCCGGTTGTATGTGCTTGATGGTGAAAGGTCCGGACCACCGTGACCTTAACTTCCCGAGGAATAGTCGGAGTCGGGAATTATATAGCAAGACCTTGTCTCTGACCTTGAAGTCCGTGACAGTTATGCGGGCGTCGTGGAGAATCTTGGTCCTTTCTTTGTAAATTCTTGAGCTCTCGTAGGCATCTCTTCTAATTTCGTCAAGCTCATTGATGTCCAAGAGTCGCCTCACCGCCGCACTCTTATAGTCATAATTGAGGGTCTTGATGGCCCAATACGCGCGGTGCTCCAACTCTACTGGTAGGTGACAAGCTTTCCCATAAACAAGTCGGAACGGAGTGGTGCCTATGCGAGTGCGGAAGGCCGTGCGATATGCCCATAGAGCATCGTTTAACTTCATGGACCAATCTTTTCTAGATCGATCTACGGTCTTTTCTAGAATTTGCTTGATTTCTCTATTTGAAACTTCCACTTGTCTGCTCGTCTGAGGGTGGTAGGCCATGCCAATTCTATGGTTTACCCCGTACTTTTTCAACATGGCTTCAAATTTGTTTTCTATAAAGTGACCTACCCCGTCGCTTATCAAAGTACGGGACACCCCAAAGCACGGGAAAATATTCTGCTTGAAAAATTTGGAGACAACCCTCGCATCATTGGTAGGGGTGGCGATGGCTTCTACCCATTTGGAGACGTAGTCCACGGCCAACAAGATGTACTTGTTACCCTTGCTTGACAGAAATGGTCCCATGAAGTCCACTCCCCAACAATCAAAGAGCTCAATCTCTAGAATGGGCCTCATTGGCATCTCATTTCGTTTGGAAATATTCCCGGTCCGTTGGCATCTATCGCACCCCTTGACGAAGTCGTGCGTGTCTCTGAACATGGTTGGCCAAAAGAATCCACTCTGCAGTATCTTAGCGGTAGTCTTAGAAGCGGCATGATGTCCCCCGCATGGCGTACCATGGCAATGCAAGATGATGGAGGTGGCCTCCTCCTTAGAAATACATCTCCGAATAACCCCATCCTTGCATATCTTAAAGAGATACGGATCTTCCCAGAAATAGCTACGGACCTCATGCATAAATCTCCTCTTTTGCTGTGTGGGCATCCCGCATGGTTTAATCCCACAAGCCAAGTAATTTACAAAGTCGGCATACCAAGGAACTTCCCCGGGCCTTATGGCGTATAGCCTCTCTTCAACAAAGGAGTCATCGATGGGCAAGCTTTCGTCCTCCTTGTCGCGAATAAGTCCAGATAAATGAACCGCCACAACATTGTCCGTACCCTTCTTATTTCTGATTTCCAAATCAAACTCTTGCAATAGAAGTATCCACCTAATCAACCTAGGTTTGGCCTCTTTCTTGTTTAGAAGATACTTCAATGCCGCATGGTCGGTGTGGACAATTACCTTGGATCCAAGGAGATAGGAGCGGAACTTTTCGATGGAATACACGACCGCTAGAAGCTCTTTCTCCGTAGTTGTATAATTTTTCTGTGCGTCATCCAACGTTTTGCATGCATAGAATATTGCATGAAGCTTTCTATCTTTCCTTTGCCATAACACCGCTCCAATGGCTTGGTCACTTGCATCACACATGAGCTCAAAGGGAAGGCTCCAATCCGGTGGTTGTATGATGGGCGCAGAAATTAGTGATTCCTTCAATGTGTTGAACGCCCGCAAGCATTCTCCTGAAAAAACAAATGGAGCATCTTTAGCAATCAAGGAGGTAAGGGGCCGGGCAATCAAGGCGAAATCCTTAATGAAGCGGCGGTAAAACCTCGCATGACCAAGAAATCCCCTAATGCCCTTAACATTAATAGGAGGAGGGAGTTTCTCGATTACCTCAATCTTCACCTTATCAACCTCATTCCCTCTTGAGGAGACAAGGTGGCCAAGCACTATCCCTTCGGTGACCATGAAGTGACATTTCTCCCAATTAAGAGTAAGATTATTTTGTTGACATCTTTTAAGAACTTTGGTAAGATTAGCCAAACAAGAATCAAACTCACTTCCATAAACTGAGAAGTCATCCATGAAAACTTCCATAATATTTTCAATATAATCGGAAAAGATGGCGGTCATGCACCTCTGAAAGGTGGCGGATGCATTACAAAGACCAAAGGGCATTCTACGGTAGGCGTAAGTGCCATAAGGACAAGTAACAGTAGTCTTTTCTTGGTCGTCTTCATGCAAAGGGATTTGGAAAAACCCCGAATACCCATCCAAGTAACAAAAGTATTTATGTTTAGCAAGCCGTTCAAGCATTTGATCTATGAAGGGTAGTGGGTAATGGTCTTTTCGGGTGGCTTTATTTAGTTTTCGATAATCAATGCACATCCGCCATCCCGTGACAGTGCATGTAGAAATGGGCTCTCCTTTTTCATTTTTTATAACGGTCATCCCCCCTTTCTTGGGGACGACGTGAACGGGGCTAACCCATCTACTGTCAGAGATAAGTTAGATAATTCCGGCCTCAAGCAATTTTAGGATTTCCTTTTTGACTACCTCTTTCATATTCGGGTTCAACCGCCTTTGAGGCTCAATAGAAGTGGCTTCAGTGTTTTCCAAGTGGATCCTATGCGTGCATAGCCTAGGGCTTATTCCCTTAAGATCAGAGATAGTGTAGCCAAGGACATCCTTGTGATCCCTAAGGACTTCTAATAGTTTTTCAAGTTGATCTTGGCCAAGGTGGGCATTAACAATCACCGGGAAGGTCAATTTACTACCCAAGAAAGCATACCTTAGATTCGGCGGTAATTGTTTAAGCTCTACCTCAAAGGGTGCCGTACCCTCTGCTTCGTCAGCTTGTGTGAGTTTGGCTTCTCCTTTAACATCTGAGTTTATCTCACTCTCGAGTGGAGGCTCTGATTCGCTTCCTAGTGAGGACGGTGCATCGGAATAGACGCTCTCCAATTCTGCGCTTGCATCGATAGGATCACCACCTTGCTCCGGTTCATTCCTGAGATAAAGAAATACGTTAGCAGATTCATATATGCAAGGGTGGGGGTCGTAGAGTGTAACTCCCTGAATATCGGTTTGCTCGAAGTATTCCTCGGGAGTGTAGTACTCTTCGATGCTTGTTCTATCGCCTTCAAAATATAGCTTGTCGTCCCTCACATCAACTCTGATATCGCCCCCAATAGTCCCATCCGGGGAGATTTGATCCATCACAAAGCTAGCAAACAATTGTTCGACAGGGTCCTCGATATTAATAGTAAAAGCTCCAGTAGCGTGGACCTCATCAACAAGTTCCTTAAGGAGCTCCGCGAAGGATTCATCATCTCCCTGGCCAGACTCAGTCATTGGAATTGCATCCCCCATTTTGCCTGTTAAGATCTTTGTGGAAAATTTTGGGAGAGTGTGCAAATAGGGCTGTAAACAGAGTTAGAAAAGAATGAAGAAATAAATAAATAAAGAAATTGAAAAATAACTGGGTGAACCAAATTGAACTCCGTCAAAAACACCTCCCCGGCAACGGCGCCAAAAACTTGATCGGAGCCCGGATCACACCCGGGCACGCGACTCGCTAGTCTTACCGCAAGCGCACGGTGTAGCGACGAGCGGGTATCGAACACAGGGAGGCCAAATGACAGTGTCCTCTTCAATCCACCTGGCTATAGGAATAGTCGAGAAATATTCGCTATAAAGCGGTCACAGTCGTTCAGTTGTATAAAAGGAATAACAAATTAATAAA
The DNA here is from genome assembly GCA_030789695.1 of Scilla litardierei. Taxonomy (NCBI): domain Eukaryota; kingdom Viridiplantae; phylum Streptophyta; class Magnoliopsida; order Asparagales; family Asparagaceae; genus Scilla; species Scilla litardierei. Next base: position 60,360,513 of record CM061132.1, read on the forward strand.
GACGCCTAGGGGTAGGGAATCCCCGTTACAAACCGTATCTCGTCATTGTGATTCGTAGGTGTCACAATTGCTAGACTTGAAATTCAGGTGAACTAGTTGCAACTAAATGTAGAACCAAGCTCACGCTCTCGCGCTATTGCCGGTCTATAGCAAACCTAGGGTAGGATCCAATCTCTTGCAAACCCTAACCTAAGCAAGCTAGCGTGAAGAACAACATCATCGTTCAATCGTATCTCGAGCCCACTCTCGTGCAAACTCGAGCTACGACCTAGGTTGGGATAGTTCCTACCCGTCCAATCTCTTGCAAACGGGTATTGGTAAAGAATTGCAATCGAAAACCCTAGTTTTGGTCCAATCTCTTGCAAACCGATTCCGGAGAAATTCAATTGCAACCCAATTCGAATTTCTAGGGCTTCCTATCGAGTTGGGATCCAATCTCTTACAAATCCCAATCGGTATGAATCCCTAGCTATTCGTATTAAATCAATCCCAAACTAACCCTAATCAATTCTAGCAATAATTTCACCAATTCATCACAAATTAGAAATAGGGTTCGTAGGGTTCATCCCTACGCCCTAAGACGATAAAACTACTCACAATTCATAATGAAATTCAATAGAAATTCACAAATAAAGTCAATAGAATTCATAGCAATATTCAATATATCAATAAAAATGAAGTTTTTGATAGGGAGAGAGACAAACCAATGAAGAACAAATAGCATCCAACAAAATAACACTTTTCTCTCCTCCCTAAAAGCTAAATCTAATTCCTAAAAAGTAATCTAAAAAAGGGTGCAAAAAGTTCTGAAAAAGCTCTCTAAACTAGGTTAAAAACTGGGGTTAAATACCCCCCAAAATCGCCCAAAAAGCTGTGACGAAAATGCCCCTGCGCAGCCTCAGAATCGCAGTTTACGCTACAGGCAGCACGGCTCACTCGGCCGAGTGACAAATGTCATTCGGCCGAGTGACAAACCCTGACAATTTCCAGTAAGTTCGGACTTTTGGGGGTCGGCTCCTCGGGAGTCACTCGGCCGAGTGACTTTCTTTGCTTCGGCCGAGGGGACTTCTTCACTCGGCCGAGTCAGAATCTCGGGATTCGACCGACAATTTACAGTAACTCTGGGATTTTTGTTGCCGTCGTCTTAATGCCACTCGGGCGAGTGGTGTCTCCGTGGTTTGGCCGAGGGGACTGGCAATGCTCGGCCGAGTGCACGCTGATACTCAGTTTTCTACGTGTCCGATTTGTCCGCCTGAGCGGGCTCTCGATGGTCGGCCGAGTGACTCCTTCACTCGACCGAGTGACATGCTGAAAATGCCCATTCTTTGTATTTTTGCTCCCTCGTCGCTCCTACGTCGTTCTTTCTTCTTCCACTCCTCTCCAACAGCAAAATTCCCCTCGGGAGAGTCACGGGTGACACTCCGGAGTGGGTGCATCTCAGAATCACTCCAAATCGCTCGAAATCTCCTGAAATTCGACAAAAACAAGAAATCGTGAAAAGCATCGCAATATTGCCGAAAAATCGTGAAAAGCGCGATTCGAGCGATCAAAATGGCATGCAAACATGCAGAAAAAAGGTGTAAAATATGGAGTGATCAGTGGCGAGTGTGTCGTCCTCCCGGAGCGTCTCGTCCAAGCATCTCGTCAGCGATAGTCCGTCTGAAATAGTGTCACGTCGACGGTGTCAGGTCTCGTTTTCAGTAATTCCTATTAGGGTTTGTGTCTAGGTTATCGGGACTATCCTATTCGTCAGAAATCACATTTTTGGTGTTTCGTTCAACCTAGATCGACTTCTACCCTATGTGCACAGAAAAATTGTCCGATCGTCGATCTTTCCTACGGTGGGCAACGTTTTACAGATGCTGAAAATAAATTTAGTTCAAGTTGACCAATTTTAGTTTAGGGTTTGGTTAGCTACGGTGTGGGTTTTACTACTCGTTAGGGAAACTAACCTCGTGATGTCGTCCAACAAGCGGAAGTCGGGTCTGAACGGTGAAACGTCGACGTCGTCTGGAACTCCTCGGCCACAGGTAGCGTAACGAGGTACCTCTGGACAGCGGGGTGGCAGCATGAAATCAGCGAGCTAATCAGTGATCCACCTCCCGTTGCGAGTAGCGCAACGGTTCTTCACGATAACGGTGACGTCGGCTAAAAGTACGTGCGTGCGGCAACGCACGTGAACTTTAAGAGTCCAAAGGGGCTGTTGGTAGATGAAGTGGGACCAAAGAAAGATGCTCGGCCCGGTGGATGGCCGACGGCACGAGCGCACGGCGGTGGGCGGCCGTGAGAAGCAGGGGAGGACAGATTCGCGCCACGTCCGTTTTCGCGTGTCTCAATGAAATTTCAGAGACGAACAGCGGAAACGGGAAGTTGCAGTGGGTAAAGAACTTCAAGACGAAGCCAACAGCAGTGGAGTTGTCACCGGGGGTGGTCGGAGGTGGCCGTGCGCGTGCGGCGAAGTTCAGCTTCCAGATCTGTGAAAAACAGCCGATATGGCGTGTTCCGACGAGGATTTCGGGAGCTACAGGTAGGCTGTGAGTATGAGGGAAGTTGCAGTTGGTAGGGGGTTTCGATAGGAATCCAACGGTGATAGGGTGGTCATTGTAGGTAGCCGGATGGCTGGTGGGCGCGAGTTTTTCCGGCGGTGGCACAGATCTGTAAAACTGTCGTTTGGGTTGTGTTTGAAAGCATTTTAAGGGAGATAGAGATGAGGGAAGAGGGTAAGGGGAGTTGGAGATGCTTGGGGGTCAGAGAGGAGTTCGATGGTGGTGGAGATCGCCGGAGGGGGTGGCCGGAGGTGGCCGGCCGGTGGTGTTTTCCGGCGGGGCGCAGTTCTGGCCTGGGCTGTGTTTTGTGTGGTTTTCATGGAGTTTTGAGGGGTTTCAATGGAGAGAGATGAGAGGAGAGAGGTTGCATGTGTTAGGGGAGGTCGAGGGGGATCTGAGGGAGGCAGTGGGGGCTGCCGAAGATCTTCGGAGAGCAGCGGCCGGCGGTGTTTTCCGGTAATGGGTTCAGCTTCAGAAATTTCAGACTGGGCTTGTTTCTTTGGGTTTTTTGAGGGCTTGGAGAGGTGGAGATGGAGGATGAGAAGGTGGTGGCCGGAGTTGGGGGGCTGGGGCGGCCTTGGGTGGCCGGAGGAAGAAGAAAGAGGTAGCCAACTAGTGGTTTGCGTGAGCAAGATCTGATTTGGCTAGGGTTGGTTTCATTTGAAGGGGTGATTTGCTATAGGCCTTTAGGATATTGGTTTAATGAGAGAGTGAGATAGGGATAGGGAGAGTGGAGTTAGGGGAAAATGAAAGTGCCAATAGTAGCTGATATCATATCTCTTCATACGTTGGAGAGAAATGTGGGATTTGATTAAGATTCCAATTAAGTTTGAATTTGAAAAAGTCAAAGGCTAATTAAGGAAGGAAAATTTGATCAGGGGATAACTTCTACTACGGGCATCAGAAAAATAATCTGAAAATACCGGGACGATCATGGAGACGAGAAGTACAGGGTTACGGGGTCCGATCACGTGCCACACCTACCAAAATTTATCGTAAAATCGGGAACCGTGTATTGGTGCCAAAAGACCAAAACGCCCTTCCATTCAAAGCTGTTTTGCGAGAAAACGAGCCGTGAAATGACGTTCCCAAAAATTTCTACAAAATTCTACACTTCCATACAGTCACGACGGAATATCACATCGTATATACCGAAACCAAGAAAGAGCCAAATAAAATACGTGCATGAAAAAGTACGTGCACGTAGAAAATACGAACGGTCTGAAAGCGGCCGTTACAATAGTGATGTGCTACCACTTCCACTCCGAAATAGGCAGAGGTTGAAGCCATCCGGCAATGCGACGAGGTTTGACGTGCGTTTATATTTCATATATTTGCGCATGTTTTCTGCCGTGTTTTTCCGTTATTTACCGCCGTCTTGTATTCGTTTTCTCGTGTTTTCTTGTTTTCTTTCACTTTTCCGTGTTTTCGTATTTTGTAGGAGTTTACCGGCGTAGGGGATATAAAACGACGATATCATGAGTCCCCGGAGCAACAGGAGGAGTCACGCGTGATCCAGGGGGTCAAACGATGAAGATCACATCTTTCAGCCCCTCACCTGACCGGTTGGTCACTTCCAACCGATCGGGTGATGCACGCATGCACCACCCGGACACAAGTTGGAGCGGCCAAGAAGTCACCCGGTCGGTTCAGAGACCGGTTTAAACGCCCCAACTCTCTGGAATTCTGATGCTGAATGCCAACCGATCGGGTGACCTTCACTCGATCGGTTCACCTATAGCCGATTCTGACATGGAGAGATCAACCGACCAGTTCACCCGACGGCACAAAGATCCAACCGATCAGCTTCAACCCTCAACTGATCGTGCCATGTGACCGGGTGAAGTCCTATTCTGAGCTGCCGAAGAAACGAATTAGGTCACCCGATCGGTTGACTTTTCAACCGATCGGGTGATATCGTATTCTATATATAGGACCCCTAGGTTTTCCAGAAACGAGAGTTGTTATTTTTTGCTGTTTTTTCTCTCTCTTGACGGCTGTAATTTTTCAGATATTTGTAAGTCTTCCGATCTTTGTTAAACTTTAATATAGTGTTATTAGCATTGCTCTTACTGCTTTTCAATCGCTTGATCATGTTTCTAACGGTCGATTTCGATTTAGATCACTTTTTACTAAATATGAGTGAGTAGTTCCCAAATCTGGGATTTTGGTGGAAACCCCTTCGTGGGTTCTCCCTGATGCATCCATAGGGCTAGGAAATCGACAGGGATTAGGAATCTACCGGTTACGCAGGGTGTTTTATTGTCATCGGCGGGAAAAAGACCGCCTTTGACCGTTGGGCCAAGGGGGAATAAACTTGGCGGTTGACTCCCTAGCCATAGCTCACACCCTTAGCCTAGACGTCGAATCCTAGCACGCAGGAGCGGCAGGATGAGACGTTGGGAGTTATCGTTGCGAACTTTGTGCTCCCGGAGTCGGTCAGTGTTAATGGACACGGGAGTGCCCACTGACCGAACCCGGAAAGTCCGGCGTATCATCCTGGGCATCGACCAGAATATCGGGCCCATGGGACGCTGGTACCACTTTCAGAGGCAACTTCTCACCATTAGACCCTAATTCTGATCGTTATCCTACCCGTAGGCCGTATCGGCGAGAATCGCACGATGTGGTGGAAACCAAAGTCCCAGGTTTTTCCTTTATATTGTTTATCCCTCGCATTCTATTTACTGTGACAACCCATTATTCGATTCGGGCTAGCTCGCCCATGGGGTGAATTTGATCCTTCTTGACACAAGCACATCCACGCCTCCCTGAGTTTGACCGCCAAGCCACACTACAACACCATGCACTTGCGGTTACAAATATTTAAATCTCACACCCCCAATAATATATTGCACACATCTAGACGCGCAAAGCCGGGGGACGTCAAGCTTTATGGCGCCGTTGCCGGGGAGGCAACGTGCTTGTTATTTTAAGATTTCATGAACCCTTGAGTCTAGCTCACATCTCCATCTCGCGATAATTTTCGCATTCTTCTTTTTCCTTTTTATTTTTATTTTTTATTTTTATTTTTTATTTTATTTGTTTCTTTCCCACTTTTCGCTTCACGGGTGTTTGTTGTTTTTCATGCGCAGGAGTTCAAGAAGTCTCGACGACTTGATCCTCGTTGATCTAGAGATAAACGCCACCCTAAGGCATTTAGCCGCCGAGAAGCGAAGAAGAGATGATCCTGAAACCATGGGGGAGAACACACCACCTCACAAGTCACTGCTGGAGTACTCGATGCCATCCATCGAGTACACCTCCGCCATCCGTCCTCCTGCTATTGCGGCGTAAAGCTTCGAGCTTAAGCCGTCTTTGGTGACGTGGATCCAGCAGGATCAATTTTCGGGTGCACCCATGGAGAGCCCCATTGAACATTTGGACTCCTTTTTGGAGAAATGTGACACCTTCCGGATAAACGGTGTCACAATTGGGGTGATCCGTCTGAAGCTATTCCCCTTCTATCTGCGAGATAAGGCCAAGCTGTGGCTTAGGGGGAAGGACCCGAATACATTCAACACCAAGGAGAATCTTTCAAATGCTTTCTTGACAAAGTTCTTTCCTCCGGGGAAGACCATGAAGCTGAGGTGTGAGATCTCCTCCTTCTCCCAGGCCAGCCACGAGTCCTTGCATGAAGCTTAGACAAGATATAAGGAAATGCAGTGAAGATGTCCCCACCATGAGCTCCCCAAGTGGCAGATCATAAATCTGTTCTATAATGGGTTGAGGGACGATTTGAAATCTTCCATGGATGCCGCGGCTGGAGGGTCCTTTATGTCAAGAAGTGAAGAAGATGCCCGGAACATTCTTGAAAATATGGCATCCAACAATGAGTGGTGGTGTGATGAGTGAGCAACACCTAGATCTGGGGGGCATCCACAGGGTCGATAACGTCGACAAATTATCCAGCAAGTTTGACTTGCTATCGACCCAGATCTTCGCATTGATGGTAGGAGCCGGTGGCACCGGTACACAACATATTGCCGCGGTGGAGGTCGAAGTCGTGGGAGACTTCGAGGGTGGTGACATTTCACCACCATTGGACCAAGCTAGCACACTATTCTACAATCCTACGGGAAATGCGCCGTATCCACCACGGACTAGCTTCAACCTGGCCTACTCTCCTTACAACCGGAATCATCCCAACCTTAGATACAGGGCACCGTATGAACAGCCGACTCAGCAGCAACAACAACAGATATATCAGCCGGCTAGGCCTCAGCAGCAGTTTCAGCAGCGGCAATTTCAGCAGCAGCAATTTCAGTAGCAACAACCTCCCCAACAATATCAGCAATATGCTCCAAGGAATCAGCAGCCCATCCAGCAGCAATATGGCCAGTAGAGGGCCATCTCTTCGGTTGAGTCTCTCTTGACTCAATACATTGCCAACCAGGAGAAGATAAATCTGAAGCTGGAGATGGCACAGAGAGTTCTAACTGATCAGGTGACCCAACTGGGGTTACGTGGCGAACCTTCAGAGGCCGTAGAATTAATTACCGCCACAGCCTGAAGTGAACCCGAGGGGGGTGAATCAAACCTTGGCGCTCACACATGAGCATGAGAACGTGTCCGCTATCGTCTTGAGGAGCGGAACGCAAATCCCAACAAGAGTGCCCCCCAAGAGTCCGGAAGCACCGTTGGTCATGGAACAACCAATTGAAAAATTAAATGACGACGGTGCTTCGTCGCCAAAGCCAACTACTCTAGAGGGAGTCCATGAAGAAGAGGAGAAAAAGAAAACCGAGGAAGGGCGCCTCAGAGTGTTCAAGCCTGTTGTGCCTTTTCCACAACGGCTAGCCCAAGACAAAATAGACGAGAAGTATGGCAAATTCTTTGCCATGGTCAAAGATCTGAGCTTACAAATCCCCTTCCTCGAGGCTATCGAGACGATTCCCTCCTACGCCAAATTTCTAAAGGACTTGGTGACAAGAGGATCCAGAAAGGAGAAGGTCGTATTAATGGCGGAGTGCAGTGCCCTCATTCAGCGAGCAAATCTGCCCAAGCTTAAAGACCCAGGAAGTTTCTCCATCCCTTGTTCGATTGGGGAAGTGCGAATCCAGAGGGCGCTCGTCGATCTAGGAGCAAGCGTCAGTCTAATGCCCCTATCGCTATACAAGAGAATATGGATGGGAGACTTGGAGCCCACCGGCATGACATTACAGCTTGCTGACCGTTCGGTCAAATACCCGGTGGGAGTAGTAGACGACCTCCCCGTTGATGTGATTGAAGTGCAAGTGACGGTGGATTTTGTGGTGATGGACATGCCGGAAGATAAGCACACCCCTATTATCCTTGGACGACCCTTTATGGCAACCGCCGGCATTTTGATTGATGTGAAGAATGGGAAGCTTTCCCTTAACGTCGGCAAGGAGAAAGTCAAATTTGACTTGGGGTTGTCAATGAAGCACCCCGATCCCCTGGATGACCCTATTATCAACGTGCTGGAGTTGGAAGAAGAGAGAGCTGTAGAGGCAAGCTCCTGGGAAATTCTCTCGAGAAATCCCCCCGATAGCTTGGGAGATCTTGGAGAGCAAGTTGGCTCACCGAAGAATGATGTTGCTGATGAGGTGGTTGCCCGACATGTGATCCTTCCCGGATTCCCAAAAGCTCCTCCTACGAGGAGAAAAGGCAAAGAGCCCATGGGGCTCACCGGGGATGAGATCCGGGTCCTTAAACGAGTGGCGGTGAACGCCAATATGAAGGAGAAGCCCCCGGACCCCGCCAACAAAGGGAGAGTCATCGAACAAGTTTTCTTGTCTCCACCAACTACAGCAAAGGGAGAAGCTGAAGCGATGCCAGACTTTAGGCATCACCCGTATCGCCCACCTTGAACATCATCAACGGGTGTCGAGCTAACGAAGTTAAACAAAAGCGCTTCATGGGAGGCAACCCCATTCTCTAAACCTTTGTTTCCAATTTTAGGACTATTTTTAACTTTATTTCGTCTATTTTTAATAAATAAATCCAGCCACAAAACTTCCGTTGAGGGACTTAGGCCATTTGTGCATTTTTGCAGAAAACAAGGCCCCAACCGATCGGTTGATAACTCAACTGATCGGTTGGGATGTATCAGCTGACGGCCGTATCAGTCACTCAACGAACCGATCGGGTGAAGATATGTGAGACCGGTTGACAGACCGGGTGAACTGGGGCTGAAGTCTCGGGAAATTTTTAGACTTTGTCAACCGATCAGGTGACGAGAAGCATGACCGGTTGACAGACCGGGTGAGCTGTACCAAACTCTCGGGAAAATTTGTGGAGCGGCCAACCGATCGGGTGAGTTATCAACCGATCGGTTCGCCTGTAGCGTCTCTTCAGCTGAAAATATCGACCTAATAGTCAACCGATCGGGTGACAACTCACCCGATTGGTTCGACTTAAACCCTATAAATAAACCCCCCCACCCGTTCGTTTTCTCACCCGATCTCGCAGATTTCGCCGTCGTTTCATCTCCCCTGCTCTCCCAACTGCCGAAAAACTTCTCCCACGACCTCCACTTCCCCTCTAGCCTCTCTCTCCACCTACCCCTTCCATCTCTCCATCGTTTTCCCTCTCTCCCTCTCTCCCATTCTGCTTTTCTCAAGCCATAATCCCCCCATTTTTGGATTTTTCGCTGAAGAGAAGTGCCGCAGCTCCACACTCCATCCGATTGCACGGTATTGGGGTCAATTTCAAGCAAGGAACTCCAACCTCTGCTGGGTAACTCGCTCCACTCCTCAGATTTTAATTTTTACCCTAGAATTCCTACTTGCTTGATTGTTTGTGTGTGCGTGCTTTTATCATATTCTACGCTCATTTGCATCACACTCACGCACCCACTATGGCCCAGGATCGTGATAAGGGGAAGGGTATCCTGCGGGAGGAGGAACCGTCTCGAAAGAGACGTAAACAAACACGTCCTCCTCCCAATACACCACGTGCACTATCACTAGCCCCTCCCCCATCTGTTATCCCCCCTCCGGACCCAATGCTGGGCCCGCATGGGTATCAATTTTGGAACCAAGAGCACAAATACTTCTACCATAGACTTGATGCTCGGGGGCATCTGTCGACCAAGTTTGCCCACACCCAATCGCTCATCGATCTCGGTGTCTTCACCGTGGTCGAGAATCTTTTCGCGAACTTAGGTTGGTTAGCCTTCCTGAACACCACCGCGGTGTCTTACCTGCCCCTCACACTAGAATTTCTTTCCTCACTCGTTTGTGAGTCGGGGTCGACCGTCATTTTTCGGGTGCGTAACAAAACCATCCGCACCAACCTGAACACGATCAATGATATATTTGGTTTCCCTATTCTTGGGGACGACGCTATTCGACACTACGGATACCCACCAAAATTTGACGTCGATAACTTTTGGTTCCGCCTTACCATACTCCCTCGCTATCCCCGAGGTAAGGCCAAGGCCAAGGCCTCCTCAATCATCCATCCTATATTTCGTCTGGCCCATCGGATCATATCCTCCGCATTTTTCCCCAGGGATGAGTTAGGCACCGTGACCATCCCTGATCTTTTCATTTTTTGGGCCACGACTTTCCCTTTCGTCCGAGACGATGATGGGATTAGCTTTAGGGCCCCTACTATCCCCGTCCATGCCGGCGACTGGCTTATTTACAAGCTCCTCGAGATTAGCCGAGCCGGCAAGGGCAAGATTTGTTGTGGGGGAATAATCACTATTATTGCTTCTTATCCCCAATTTAAGATCCCTACTCCCCGAGATCTTCCCACTGTCGCAGGACCCTCACGTCTAGATCTTGATGTCCTGCGGCATATTCATATGATTAAGCCCCGCCCTGATCGTCGTTTTGATTTCAACTACGGCCACCCCCAGCCCCCTACACCATTCTCCCCAACCCCGCTCGTATGACTATTGCTGTAGTGGCTGATTGGACTTTTCCGCCCGATCCTGAGTTTCTAGCGGGTTGCGCCTTCCTTTCTTTCCCCCAAACGCACGCAGAACACCTTCCCCTGCCGCCCGCTTAAGCGAGCAGGATATTCCTACGTCCTGGGGAGATATCGGGGCTGGCCCGAGTCACACCACCCATGCTCCTGGCCCTATCACTGCTGAGGATCTTTCTGCGGCCATCTCCGGCCTTGTGTCCAGTGTCGGCATGACCACTGCCGCTGGCACTACTTCCACATCACATCCCGGCACCACTTCCGCTTCACGTCAGTCCGCTTCTTTTGGTTGCCGCCAGGCCTCAACTCGTCTTACTCTCGAGGCCGAGGTCGCTGCTCTCTGTGCTCTTGCCACGTCCTCTGTCCCCTCGGACCCATCACCGTCCTCCTTTCTCACTCACCCACGCTTCCTCGCACTTGAGAGGAACGTGGCCGCCATCCTCCACCTTCTAACTCACGTCCACGGACCACCACCACCCACACCACACCCCTCACCACCACCTTCACCACCTCGACGATCGTCACCTCCCCCATCACATTCTTCCCCTCCACCATCCCACCCATCCCCACCTCCTTCACCCCCACCTAGGCGATCATCTCCCCCTCCCACATCTATTCCCATCCCCGTATCCACTTCTCCTCTCACGACCACTTCTGTCGCCCCCACACCACCTCCTCCCTCATCCGCTGTCACTGCATATGTGCGCCGCAAGAAATTGCAGGTGTGCTGTAGATCTCTCCCACTGCCACCCATTACAGTCACCATTACGTCTTCTCTCCCCATTTCTATCCCTTTTACCACCGCCTTGATCGCCGCACTTCCACCACCACCCACCTCCACCGACACTCTACCCATTGTTCACACCCCCACTGAACCTATTCCTCCACCTCTTTCCCCACTTCTCCGCACACCCCCCGCCTTCGCCGACCACCCATCCACACCCTCTTCCGAGGAGGGTGAGGACTCCCCATCTCTTGCCTTTTGATTTCATTTTGTTTTCTGACCTCCCCCTTGCATATCTCTGCATTTTCATGATCATATCATCTCGCTAGCACTATCTCGTCTAGCTTGGGAGAAGTCAAATTTTTTCTGTGTGCTGTCGTGTTTCATTTTCTTTGTGTGTTTGTTTATTTGTCGTGTCGTGTGATTTTCCTTTTTATTTTAATCTATCTTCTGTTTATATGTCGTGCAGTGTGCTTTTTATTTTTATTTCGTATTTTCATTCTCGTTTGTGTGATTTTTTTGTCTTTCGTGTCTTTTTGTGTCTGTGCGTATTCCCCCCTTATTCATTGCCCTCTTGTATTTAATTCTATTGTATTGAGGGCAATGCAAGTTTCAGCTTGGGGGAGTCGCACTTCGTGCGTCATTTGTTTCTTTTTCTTCGTTATTTGAGTCGTTTTTCTCCGTTTTTTTCTTTTTATTTTTTTCTTTTCTTCTTTTTCATCTCTTTCTCCTAGAGATGAACCCTATGATGAATTGCCACAAAATCACACACACCTAGCATGGCATCAATAATCACATTCACTAACCCTAGGATATCGAGTCCTCTTGGATTTCATGCATCGTGGGTCCACTTAGCTTTTTGTGAGTCGTGCGTCGTGCCTAGCTGTTTGGTGTGCTTCTACTTTGTGATTTTACTTTATATACCTGTCCAGGAATGACCCCTAGATTATCATGCTTCGATTTGAATATGCGGTATTTGTTTCTACTGTCTGCTTCTTCTGCATGCTATATATATATATATATATATATATATATATATATATATATATATATATATATATATATATATATATATATATATATATATATATATATCATACACTTCATTTCACATGTGTCGGGATTCCACAATTAAGGACTAGGATAACCCATTTAGCCCATGCTCTAATTAGCGAGAATAGTTTCCTTTGCCCATGTATTTAGATTCCGATTTCTTTTTTGTTTTACTTGGTGCAAATCCCCTCGTCGTGTACCGTTCTCCCACTTGGGAGAGTACACATGTGTATAGCCAAAAACCCAAAAATCCAAAAAAGGAGAAAAGAAAAGAAAAACCCAAAAAGAAAAGAAAAGAAAAAAATTGTATAGCCATAAAGCCAAAAAAAATACAAATACCCGAAACCCAAAAAAAATTTCTAGTGTGAATATTTTCCTACTTGCCGTGAATAAAGGGAAGGCGAGAGTTTGCACCGAGTGTTCTACTCCACATCATCTCAACCCCCATCGTTTTCGAAAACACTTGGCTTAGGAACTTTTTAGCTATTATCTAGGCTATAGTGTGGTGATTTCCTTAACCCTAGTTGTGAAGTCCCTGACGGATGATATGTTTCGATTCTCGCTCTATTCTCATGCATGCTTGAGCTATATATTCACCGCTTAATTTGAATCGAATCGATATTTGGGTCATTTCTTGGATTTGTGTATATTGAGCTTTATTGCACATCGTAGATAGTGACACCGACTGCTAGCACACGACCACACTCACTCGCGCTTCACTACATGGGCCCACGACACTTGTCTGGACTCGTATTCCTTGGTTTAGTGATGTGATTTGGTGTTTGCTTGCTTGGTGTGCCGTTTTTGGTTTTGTTGGCCCTGACGGGCGATCTAGGATTTAGAGTTCTCCTTTTCTCTCTTTCTCTCTATTTTCTCCCTCCGAGCTCCTACTCTCACTCGTCTTCCTCGAGGACGAGGAAGAGTTCAGCTTGGGGGATTTTGACGTGCGTTTATATTTCATATATTTGCGCATGTTTTCTACCGTGTTTTTCCGTTATTTATCGTCGTCTTGTATTCGTTTTCTCGTGTTTTCTTGTTTTCTTTCACTTTTCCGTGTTTTCGTATTTTGCAGGAGTTTACCGGTGTAGGGGACATAAAACGACGATAGCATGAGTCCCCGGAGCAACGGGAGGAGTCACGCGTGTCCAGGGGGTCAAACGACGAAGATCGCATCTTTCAGCCCCTCACCCGACCGGTTGGTCACTTCCAACCGATCGGGTGATGCACGCGTGCACCACCCGGACACAAGTTGGAGCGGCCAAGAAGTCACCCGGTCGGTTCAGAGACCAGTTCAAACGCCCCAACTCTCTGAAATTCTGATGCTGAATGCCAACCGATTGGGTGACCTTCACCCGATCGGTTCACCTGTAGCCGATTCTCCGAAGCCAAGACACGGAGATATCAACCGACCGGTTCACCCGATGGCCCGAAGATCCAACTGATCAGCTTCAACCCTCAACCGACCGTGCCATGTGACCGGGTGAAGTCCTATTCTGAGCTGCCGAAGAAACGAAGCAGGTCACCCGATCGGTTGACTTTTCAACCGATCGGGTGATATCGTATTCTATATATAGGACCCCTAGGTTTTCCAGTAACGAGAGTTGTTATTTTTTGCTGTTTTTTCTCTCTCTTGACGGCTGTAATTTTTCAGATATTTGTAAGTCTTCCGATCTTTGTTAAACTTTAATATAGTGTTATTAGCATTGCTCTTACTGCTTTTCAATCGCTTCATCATGTTTCTAACGGTCGATTTCGATTTAGATCGCTTTTTACTAAATATGAGTGAGTAGTTCCCAAATTTGGGATTTTGGTGGAAACCCCTTCGTGGGTTCTCCCCGATGCATCCACATGGCTAGGAAATCGATAGGGATTAGGAATCTACCGGTTATGCGGGGTGTTTTATTGTCAACGGCGGGAAAAAGACCGCCTTTGACCGTTGGGCCAAGGGGGAATAAACTTGGCGGTTGACTCCCTAGCCATAGCTCACGCCCTTAGCGTTGACGTTGAATCCTAGCGCGCGGAAGCGGCTAACGCCCCCCGGTTTTAACGCGTCTGGATGTGTGCAATATATTATCGGGGGCGTGAGATTTAAATATTTGTAACCGCAAGCACACGGTGTTGTAGTGTGGCTTGGGGGTCGAACTAAGGGAGGCGTGGATGTGCTTGTGTCAAGAAGGACCAAATTCACCCCATTGGCGAGCTAGACCGAATCGGATAATGGGTTGTCACAGTAAATGGAATGCGAGGGATAAACAATATAAAGGAAACCCCGTGACTTTGGTTTCCACCCCATCGTGTGATTCTCGCCGATACGGCCTACGGGTAGGATAACGATCGGAATTAGGGTCTAATGGTGAGACGTTGCCTCTGAAGGTGGTATCAGCGTCCCATGGGCCCGATATTCCGGTCGATGCCCAGGATGATACGCCGGACTTCCCGGGTTCGGTCAGTGGGCACTCCCGTGTCCATTAACACTGACCGACTCTGGGAGCACAAAGTTCGCAACGATAACTCCCATCGTCTCATCTTGCCGCTCCTGCGTGCTAGGATTCGACGTCTATGCTAAGGGCGTGAGCTATGGCTAGGGAGTCAACCGCCAAGTTTATTCCCCCTTGGCCCAACGGTCAAAGGCGGTCTTTTTCCCGACGATGACAATAAAACACCCCACGTAACCGGTAGATTCCTAATCCCTATCGATTTCCTAGTCCTATGGACGTATCGGGGAGAGCCCACGAAGGGGTTTCCACCAAAATCCCAGATTTGGGAACTACTCACACATATTTAGTAAAAAGCGATCTAAATCAAAATCGATCGTAAAAATCATGATCAGGCGATTGAAAAGTAGTAAGAGCAATGCTAATAACACTATATTAAAGTTTGACAAAGATCGAAAAACTTACAAATATCTGAAAAATTACACCCGTCAAGAGAGAGAAAAAACAGCAAAAAATAACAACTCCAGTTTCTGGAAAACCTAGGGGTCCTATATATAGAATATGATATCACCCGATCGGTTGAAAAGTCAACCGATCGGGTGACCTGCTTCGTTTCTTCGGCAGCTCAGAATAGGACTTCACCCGGTCCACACGGCATGGTCGGTTGAGGGTTGAAGCTGATTGGTTGGATCTTCGTGCCGTCGGGTGAACCGGTCGGTTGATCTCTCCGTGTCTTGGCTTCGGAGAATCGGTTACAGGTGAACCGATCGGGTGAAGGTCACCCGATCGGTTGGCATTCAGCATCAGAATTCCAGAGAGTTGGGGCATTTGAACCGGTCTCTGAACCGACCGGGTGACTGATCGCTCCGGGATGTGACCCAAAAGAACGGTTGTAGTTTTACCGCAAGTGCACGGTGTAGCAGCGAGCGGGATATCGAACACAGGGAGGACGAGTGACCGTGCTTGTTCCAATCAACCTGGCTATTTAAGAGAGAAATTTGCCTTTGGCGATCCTGTCACAATCGTCAGACAAAAATGCGGAAATATCAAATCAAATAAAGAACTTCTAGGGAATGGGGAATCCCCGCTACTCACCGTATTTCATAAATGCGGTTTATCGGTATCAAAATTGCTTGAATGAGAATTTGGATGAACTAGTTGCAACTGAATGTAGAACCAAGCTCACGCTCTCACGCTGTTGCCGGTCTATAGCTATCCTAGGTTTGGGTCCAATCTCTTGCAAACCCTAGCCTAGGAAAGCTAGCATTAGGATCAACATCATCGTCCAATCGCGCACCGAGCCCAATCTCTTGCAAACTCGGTCCACGACCTAGATTGGGATAGTTCCTACCCGTCCAATCTCTTGCAAACGGGTATCGGCATGGAATTGCAACCAGAAATCCTAGTATCGGTCCAATCTCTTGCAAACCGATACTTCGAAAATCCGACTCCAACCCAATTCGGATTTCTAGGGTTTCCTATCAAATTGGGATCCAATCTCTTGCAAATCCCAATTGATATGAATACCTAGCCATCCGTAGTAAATTGATCCCAATCTAATCCCTAATAACAATTCTAGCACAATTTCTACCAATTTATTACAAATATGAAAATGGGCTTGTAGGGTTCATCCCCACGCCCCAAGACGTGGAGACTACTCACAAATCATAGCGAGATCACAAAAATAATCGTTGAAATAAGCAATGGAATTCATCACAATATTGAGATAAACAATAAAAATAGAATTTTTAAGGAAAAGAGATGCAAACCAATGGAGTTCTTCAATTGAATCCAACAAAATTCCAATCTTTTTCTCCTTTCCAACCACAAGGATAAAACTAAAAACTAATCTAAAAAGCTGCAAAAAAAATCTAAGAGAGAGGCCCTAAACTAGGGTAAAAACAGGGTTTAAATAGCCCTCAAAATCGTCCAAAAATTGTGACCAAAATACCCCTGCACAGCCTGTTTTCCGCAGTTTTCGCTACAGGCAGCGCATCGCACTCGGCCGAGTGACAAAAGTCGCTCGGCCGAGTGAAAACCCTGTAATTTTCCAGTAAGTCGGGGCTTTCAGGGGTCTCTACTTCGAGGGCGGCTCGGCCGAGTGAGTTGTCGTCACTCGGCCGATGGCTTCATAGTACTCGGGCGGACGGGATTAACCACTCGGCCGAGTGGGTCTTCTGAAGTTCAGGCAGCCGAAAAACAGTAACTTGGATGTTTTGGAAGGGCTTCGTCTGGGCGCCACTCGGGCGGACGTGATGTCGTCACTCGGCCGATGTGGTCTTCGGTGCTCGGCCGAGTGCACAGGTAAATTGTGTCTGATCTGGTCGACCGAGCAGTGTCTCGCTGGTCGGCCGAGTGGCTCCTCCACTCGGCCGAGTGGGACACAAAAAATGCCCAATCTGCTTATTTTGGCCTCCTCGTCGCTCCTGCGACGTCCGTTCTTCTTCCGCTCCTCTCCAACAGCAAAATACCCCTCGGGGAGGTCGTTGGTGACCGTCTATAGTAAGCGCATCTCGAGATCACTCCAAATCGCGCCAAATCACCTGAAATGCGACAAAAACAACAAATCGTGAAAAGCATCGCAATATCGTCGATATATCGTGAAAAACATGCTTTGGGCGGTCTAAATGGCATGCAAACATGCGGGAAAAAGGTGTAAACTAAGGAGTGATCAAAATCCCCCAAGCTTGCCTCTTACTCGTCCTCGAGGAAGATAAGTAAACGGCGAACCCGGTGGATTCGGAAAACGAAGACGGCGAAAAACGAAAAAATGAAAAACGAAGAAGAGTGAAATCGAAATAAAATAAGGAAGAAGTAAAGAAGCGAAGAGGTAGGATACTAGATCATTTTCTCAGGACGTGGGTTTCACTTACTCATATAGCATGCACTGAACGAAAAATACATGTCAAAAGATTTTATTTTGATATCATAGTATAATAGTGCAAATAGAAACGGAAAACCCATGAACAATGATATAATCATGAAAAACGGAATAATCTTAAAATTAACATCGTCTGAATCATTTAAAGCGGTATACGAATCACAGATCACACACTTTTCAATTGAATGCTTTCTATCAGGAGTATAAGAGTATCACACTATAGAATAGAGAGAATAGAAAAGTATGGATTTCATGAAATGAACGCTAGGCTTAGAATTCTGGATTTCGTAAAGCTAAAAATAATCTCACCGAGTATAGAATATTACTTAGCCCAGGTTGTCGTGCAACGTCAAGTAGTCACTCTCTCACACCTCAATGGATCCCCTCCCCCAAGCTTATCTATAAGCATGGTGGCATAAAAAATATTCACATCCCCATTTTTATATAGCTCCAAATGTAATAAGAAGAAAGAAGAAAGAAAGAAAGTGAGATGGGATCTTTTATTGAGGATTTTTCCTCTTTTCTCTTTTTTTTTCTTTTTTTTAATATAGCATATATACAGAACGATCCCAACTCAAAGAGAGATAATGATATACAAGAATATTCTTCTCTCTTTTATTATTATTTTTTTTTCAGAGAATAAGAGATTTGGAGCTAGGAATTAATAGCGGGGGAAATGCCATAAAATAGAATCGCTAAGGGGAGATTCACCAATGATTATAAAAGTAGAGAAATGATGTTCAAGATTTGTGGAGAAAGAAATAGATATAACTCTCGGTTCACTCTATGAGACATGCACGACAACTTCAGCAGGGTAATCTAATCTACTCAGTTTCGATCACAAAAAAGCTAACTAATCCAGATTTATCATAGCTAACATCATTCAATCATCCTGAAGTGAAGTGTACAATTCATGCATATAGAAGTGATATAGGAAAAAGAAATCAGTACTCCAGATATAAGCATTCAATGCGTGAATCTTGGTGTGTTTTCTGTGATAGCATACATATGAATATTCAGACTCAGCTAATAATAAAATTTCATCCATTTTCATGTGGCAAAAGTGTGGGTTACTATCTCTAGATGCAAGGCAAGTCATAGCATATGATATCAGAAATAAAGTCTAAGACATGACAGATAAAGCATGCATATAGAGTAAGCTAAATCCAACGTCATCATCATCACAGAAAAGTCATCTCTAGCATGAGATGAAAAAGAAATAAAGATAAAGGGAAAATAGAACTATTTACAATGCGGCACACAGAAAAAATAAGAAAAACGTGATGCATGGCAAAATAGAAGAAAAATAATGAAAAATAAGTGCAAATGCGAAAAAATGGTGTGAAAAACTAAAAATAAAGTTGGCAAATCGAAAAAGAACGTGAGAACTCACTCCCCCAAGCTAAATGGCACAGTGTCCTCAATGTGCAAAGCGTGGCACACGGAGAGACAAGAAATGTGAGGGGCAGGTGAGGATGCATGCATGATGAAAATAAAAAGAAAAATAAAGAAATGAAAAATATGATGCGGACATGATGCGGACATGATGCATGCGCAGATAGGAGTGAGACAGATATATAAGTGGCACCAAAAACTCTCCCTCTCTCCCAAAAAAGATATAGAAAGATATGATCAAAAAGAGAATCCCAAAATAAGTGAGGGGAGGGGGGTGGACAAAAATGCATCAGGACCCAGCAGAAACGGGCAGCACAACGGCAAAAGGAATCGATGGCATCAAGGGTGCCTAGGAAGGTGGTGCTGCACCGTCTCCATCCTGAGGCGGAGGTCGTGTGGGTGGTGCTGGCCGGACAGGCTGCTGAGCGGGTGTGGGTGTGGAAGTGGTAGCAGGTCGGGTGTGTGTGGAAGTGTGGGTGGGAACCTGCTGGGTGGGTGGGGGTATGCGCGGGAGACGCTCCGGAACCTGGGTGAGACAGTAATGGATCTGGGGGATCAGCTCGAAGCGGCCAGCCATCGCAGAGACGGTGGAGGACAGGGTCCTAAGGTCGCCTCTGAGGCCACTCACCGCCCCCTCTAGAGCACGAATGCTCTGAAGTACAGTGTCAGGGGGAGGTGGTGCAGAGGGACGCACCGGGCGTGGCTGTGCAGGGCGTGGCTGGCGAACTCGGGTCGTGTAGGTGACTGGCTCAGCGGGGAAGGGAACAAAAGGTGCTGCGCCTGCGAATGTGGGCCTGGCCTCAGTGTGAGGCCGGGGCACAGACTGGTGGGAAGTGGAGGCAGCAGTAGCGAAAGAAGAGTGCAAAAGTGGCTGCGAGGCGGCTAGAGAGGTCAGTGGCACAGAAGTGTGGACAGACGCCACGACGCTCTCGGAAAATACAGCAGGGGTGGAGACAGAGGTGACTACCGCTGGGGCGGAAGTGTGTGGACCAAAAGGCGCAACCCCAGCGGAGATCATGCTAGCCATGGTCTCCACGACCGCGGCAAACGAGGGCTCTCCACTCTCAACAAAGGTCGACGGGCGCTCGGGGAGTGCGGAGCAAAGAGGCTCGACGGACAGAGGGCCAGTGGTGGTGGTGGGAGTGGTGGTAACAGCCTCGGAAGTGGTGGTGGTGGTGGAAGTGGGCTCAGCTGATGTGCTCGTGACACTGACAGAAGTGGGGCAAAAGTGTCAGGAGCAGCGGAAACATCAGGTATGGGCTGAGGGGCCACTGGGTCAACAGGCTCGGCAGCAGGCTCGGCAGGGTGTGCAACAGGGTCTACAGGGGCAGCGTGGGCCTGCTCGGCCTCCTCGGCCTCGAGCACGTAAGCAGCGGGTATGAGAACATCCATCGCAGGGAGCCAGTCAACGTGGGCCGGTGCAATCAGAGTCCGAGCAGGGCTCGGGAGAATCATGTAATCGGCACCATAAGGGCCGTGCAACCAGACCCAGTGACGCTCACCGTGCGGACGAAGCATCTTCATCCGGGCCATAACATCTATAGACAGAGAAGTGGGGCCCGGGACGCGTCGCAAGTCGTCGGGGAAGTCCTCGCCGGTCATAAGAGCAAGCAAGGTGATCAGGCCGCCGCAGCATATCGGCGAGCGAGCGCCCACCGATACGATGATGCGGTCCAAAAACCAAGCCGCGATATCGATCACGACGGCGGGGACAAGCTCATCGCCATCCCTAGATAGAGCTCTGGGACGTGTCATCGCGTAGAGCATGTAGAGCTCTGGCGTAGACATCGTGCCCGGCTCATATCTGGCCAAAAAGGTCGTCGCCATAAGGCGCTGAGCAATGCGGAGGCAGGGATGGACAATGGCCGAGGCCTTGGCCCTACTAGGGTCAAAGGCAGCGTGGAGACCCGTAATCCGGGCCCAGAAGGCACCGGCATCGAAGGAAGGTGGGGGGATGTGGGTGGGGCCGTAGCCGCGATCGGCACCGGGGACAGCGGGCCACGAGAAAAACGCTCTCATCATATCGAGAGTGACCTGGCACTCTCGATCCATGAACCGGAACGAGCATCCCTCGTCGGTCCGGGCGATCGAACTCAGAACCTCAAGTGTCGGGCGGGTAAACGTATCCGCCGACACCTGTAGAAAATCTCACCAGCCCACGTTGTCGTACAACGTGAGCATCCCCTCTAGTACCCCCAGGCATCCTAGGTCAGCGAGGTGTGCAAACCTGGAGGGTACGATCGAGCGCTGGGAGATACGGTCGAAGACGGCGCGGTGTGCGTCGTCTCGGAACGTAATCCCGAGCGGCCCGACCAGTGGAGCCGGAGGTGGTGGCTGTGGGTCGGCAGGGAGAGGCTGTGCGGGCTGTGGGTACACTGCAGGCTGTTCGGGGTGTGCGGGGCCTGCAGGCTGTGCTGGGTGGACGGCGTGTGTGGGAGACGGTGGAGGAGAGTCCTCCAACTCGTGGGAGGGGCCGGCATCATCCGACCGCTTCCGCTTGGCGGAAGCTCTCTTCGACCGCGGCCGTGTCCGGGGCGGCATATCGGCCCCGAGCGCGCCGAAAAGTGAAAAAAAAAGTACGGTGCGTGTAAAAGAGTGGAAGGAGTATACCCAGACACGCCGCGAGTGCTCAACAACGGAAGCGTGCGAAGTCAGCGCCTCCACGAAGCTCAAATCAGTCCCGAGAAGCTCCCCTGGGCTCCCCTAAGCTCCAAAAAGCAACCTGCGCATGAAAAGGCGATATCAGTGGGTAATATTCAAAATGTATGGAGCATTAGGGGTATAATAGATAGATATAGGAATTGATTTGGGTTAGGGGGTCGTTTAACACATGGATCCTCAAGAAATACTCAAAAAGAGGAGAAAAAGGCAATAAAAGCGATACCGGAGGTGGTAGGGGCGGCTGTCGCCGGCGGCGACTCGGGCGAGTCACGGCGGGGGGGTCGGCCGGCGGTGGCTGGCCGAGCGGTGGCGCAGCGACGGCGGTCGGGTGAGTGAGGGATGCGAGCGGGCGAGGGGAGCTGAAGGGTCGGGGGCGCGATCGGGTTTCAGCGTTTCGAAAAACGTGTCCCCCTCGACCCTTATATAGCAGAAGTTACGACTCGGCCGAGTGACTGGGTCACTCGGCCGAGTATGGTCAATAGAAAATTCCTCCCCGCTTACGCATCGGCCGAGTGGCCTTGCCAGCCTCGGCCGAGTGGAGTAAGTCCATTCGGCCGAGTGACTCAAGCTACTCGGCAAGACTCGCCCTAGGAGGGTATCCGTTTTACTCGGCCGAGTGGGAATATATACTCGGCCGAGTAGCAGTTATATTGAAATCAGGAAAATAAGCAGAGAGTTGGGTACAGCAGACTTCCCTCGTTAGTGAGCGGCTCGGCCGGACGAACTTGTGTACTCGGCCGAGTGACTAGTATACTCGGCCGAGTGAGCCTTAATCTCTGCTGTTTGTCTTCGTTTGGGCTCTAAACTCCGTCTTTCTTCCTCCAGTCGATTCCATCTTCCTCCTAAGCGTCGAGCGCCTTCTTGGGGCGCTCCTTGTCGTCTCGTTCCTACTCCTCATGATGGATTTACCTATCTCCTCTCCTGTCAAGAAAAATAGGACCCGTTATCACAAAATTTTTGGACGAACGACTCAAAACACTAAAAATTTCTAAAACGAAAATAAAGAAAAGGTGAAAATAAAGCAAAAACCGTCGGGTTGCCTCCCGACAAGCACTCGTTTAAGGTCGTGAGCTCGACCCCCTATAATCTTCAATCAATGTGGGATGTTTGGTGCATATGAGATGCACCCATCGAACTTTTCGGGGAGCGCGCTTGGATTTAGACGTGGCGGCGTCGTGTTCTCCCGCGGTGGTCTCCCGTCTCGAATAGTGTTAGGGGGAGGCTCCCCCAAGCTAGCATTTGCTCCGGTCAACGGCTTCACCGGTGATGCCGATTTCCGTACCGGAGGAGCTTTCTTTGGAGACTTTAATTTCGAGAGCTTACAGAGCTCTTGAATCCTTGCGACATCAGCGTCGCCTTCATCATTTTCAGCGGAGAGGTCGGGGGAATCATCTTTCTTCTCATTTTGGCCTAAATCCGGGCCTTCCTCGAAATCTTCGTCGAAAAGAGCGCCAATTGAGTGGGGGATCGCCTCCTCTATCACCTCATCAAGGAGGTCCATGTAGTCAAGTTCCTCGTGGTAAGGCATGTGCTTCATAGCCTTAGGAATGTGGAGCTCCACCTCGATGTTGCCGACGTTTAAAGTTAGGGTACCTTCGCGCACGTCAACAATTACTCCGGCGGTGGCGAGGAACGGGCGTCCAAGTATCAATGAAGTATCTCCCTCCTCCTTA
Organism: Scilla litardierei; assembly: GCA_030789695.1. Lineage (NCBI taxonomy): Eukaryota > Viridiplantae > Streptophyta > Magnoliopsida > Asparagales > Asparagaceae > Scilla > Scilla litardierei. The sequence continues at coordinate 60,383,780 of CM061132.1, forward strand.
ACGTCCATGATCACGAAGTCACATGGCAAGCATATTCCACCCGGGACTTGTAGCGGGATGTCTTCGGCGATCCCCACCGGCCTTGTTATCCGTCCATCGGCTAATTGAATGCGCATGTCGGTGGGTTTCAACTTTGTCCCGGTGTTTAGCCTTAAGAACATGGAGAGAGGCATGAGGCTCACACTAGCCCCTAGATCAACCAACGCCTTTTGAAGAGGGACGCCGCCCAAGGTGCAAGGAATCCGAAAACTCCCCGGATCTTTAAATTTGGCCGGCTCCTTTTCTCTCTTGGTAAACCAAGAGCCCTCCTCGGCTAGCATGATCTTCTCCTTCCTCTTTCTCCCCGAAATCAAGTCCTTCAAGAATTTAGCATATGTGGGGATCTCCACGATGGCGTCGAGGAAGGGAATGTTAAGGCTAACTCCTCTAAGATACTCGAGAAACTTCTCTAGCCTTTTCTCCATTTTCGCTCTAGCAAGCCTTTGGGGAAATGGGACCGGTGGCATGAAGCGCCTTTCCTTGATCAATTGCTCCACTCTAGATTTCTCCTTTTCTTGTGGCTCCTTCTCCTTATCAACTTCAACTACCGGCTCAATCGGCTCCGAACTTTCCTCCACGGGCTCCTCGGTAGGGATCATGGCGGGGGTGGTATCCTTTCCGCCTCTAGTAGTAACGGCAACTACGGCATTGATGTGGCCAGTGTTGCTCCGTGGGTTTTGCTCGGGTTGCGCCGGCAATCGTTGAGTGTTCCGATTTAGCAACGCTAATTGCTCCGATATTTGAGCCACAACAGTATTAAGGGAGTCTTGCCCCGCCTTCAAGGTAGCATTTACCTTATTTTGCTCGACCATGAACGCCTCCACTCTAGCTTCGAAGTCAGATCGTTGTTGAGCTTGAGGAGGGTTTTGATTTTGATTCCTCCACCCTTGATTGTATCCGGGCGGCCTATATGGTGGAACTTGTTGCTTCGGTTGAAAGTTTTGTTGAGTAGGCCCCCTCGGTGGATAGTTTTGTTGTTGGGGTGGTGGTGGTCGGGCTTGTTGAGGTGGCGGTTGTGGCGGGTTCAAAGCTCCTTCATTGTTGGCGTAAGAGAATCCGGGATGATTTCTTGCGGCCGGATTGGCCCAATATCCTTGGTTCCCCGCAACATATTGTACTTGCTCCAAGGATCCTTCTCCTTGCTCTCCTCCCGAGTACATGGCTTGAGCTTGGTCTTGCCAATCACACATTTGGTTCGTTGGAGCGGAGGTGGAAGGACTTCCTTGGGGCTCCGTGATAAACTTCTCCAATCTCTCCACCACCATGTGGAGAGAATCAAACTTGCTCGTAAGCTCCGCTACGGCCTTCGCCTCGTAGATGCTAGTTGGCTTTAAGGAGGACGTAGAGTGTCCTCGCTCATCGCCCCATTGTTGATTATTTGAGGCCATCTCCTCAATTAGGGCCGTAGCTTCCTCGGGAGTCTTTGACAAGATAGCACCATTCGCCGCGGCATCAATAATTTGTTTGGTCCCCGGTTGGAGACCGTTGTAGAAGCTATGAACTAGCTCCCAATCTTCTATGCTGTGGTGCGGGCATTGATGCTGCAAATCCTTAAAACGCTCCCAAGCTTCATAGAGCGTCTCCTGTGGTCCTTGCTTGAAGGACATGAGAGCGCTCCGGATCTTCACCGTCTTGGATGGCGGATAGAACTTGTCAATAAATGCACTCGCCAACTCGTCCCAAGTGGTGAAAACTTCATCAGCCTGCGTCCTCAACCAATAGAGTGCCTTGTCCTTTAGCGTGAAGGGGAAGAGACGCAGTCTGATGGCATCGATGGAGACCCCCGGCATCTGAAATGTGGCGCACTTCGACAAGAATAATTGGATGTGGTAGTGGGGGTTCTCATGGGCGTTCCCATGAAATGGGTCTTGTTGCATCAAAACCACCAATCCAGTCTTTAGCTCGAAGTTCTTGTCAGCCGCTAACTCTGGCATGGCAATGGATGAGGTAGTAGAAGAAGTCTTAGGCCGAAGCCTATCGCGAATAGAAATTAGCCTTGCCATCCTTGCCGCCAATTATTCAGGAGTTTCCGGGTTGGTCATAAACCGCCCTTCTGGATTTTGTCTTCTTTCCGCTCTAAGTCTCCGCGCGGTACGTTCGATCTCGGGATCAAATAATAAAGCTTCAGGGTCCGCCGTAGATCTCGTGTACATGCACAGGGGAAACAGAGTTTCAAAGAAATGATTAGTACCGTGGAAGGGTTAGGTAAGAAATAAGAAATAAAAAGAATGATAATAATAATAAAAAAAGAAATAGCTAGGGTGAGAAAGAATCAAACGCAATCGCCTCCCCGACAACGACGCCAAAAACTTGATCGCTCCGGGATGTGACCCAAAAGAACGGTTGTAGTTTTACCGCAAGTGCACGGTGTAGCAGCGAGCGGGATATCGAACACAGGGAGGACGAGTGACCGTGCTTGTTCCAATCAACCTGGCTATTTAAGAGAGAAATTTGCCTTTGGCGATCCTGTCACAATCGTCAGACAAAAATGCGGAAATATCAAATCAAATAAAGAACGTCTAGGGAATGGGGAATCCCCGCTACTCACCGTATTTCATAAATGCGGTTTATCGATATCAAAATTGCTTGAATGAGAATTTGGATGAACTAGTTGCAACTGAATGTAGAACCAAGCTCACGCTCTCGCGCTGTTGCCGGTCTATAGCTATCCTAGGTTTGGGTCCAATCTCTTGCAAACCCTAGCCTAGGAAAGCTAGCATTAGGATCAACATCATCGTCCAATCACGCACCGAGCCCAATCTCTTGCAAACTCGGTCCACGACCTAGATTGGGATAGTTCCTACCCGTCCAATCTCTTGCAAACGGGTATCGGCATGGAATTGCAACCGGAAATCCTAGTATCGGCCCAATCTCTTGCAAACCGATACTTCGAAAATCCGACTCCAACCCAATTCGGATTTCTAGGGTTTCCTATCAAATTGGGATCCAATCTCTTGCAAATCCCAATTGATATGAATACCTAGCCATCCGTAGTAAATTGATCTCATTCTAATCCCTAATAACAATTCTAGCACAATTTCTACCAATTTATCACAAATATGAAAATGGGCTTGTAGGGTTCATCCCCACGTCCCAAGACGTGGAGACTACTCACAAATCATAGCGAGATCACAAAAATAATCGTTGAAATAAGCAATGGAATTCATCACAATATTGAGATAAACAATAAAAATAGAATTTTTAAGGAAAAGAGATGCAAACCAATGGAGTTCTTCAATTGAATCCAACAAAATTCCAATCTTTTTCTCCTTTCCAACCACAAGGATAAAACTAAAAACTAATCTAAAAAGCTGCAAAAAAAATCTAAGAGAGAGGCCCTAAGCTAGGGTAAAAATAGGGTTTAAATAGCCCTCAAAATCGTCCAAAAATTGTGACCAAAATACCCCTGCACAGCCTGTTTTCCGCAGTTTTCGCTACAGGCAGCGCATCGCACTCGGCAGAGTGACAAAAGTCGCTCGGCCGAGTGAAAACCCTGTAATTTTCCAGTAAGTCGGGGCTTTCCGGGGTCTCTACTTCGGGGGCGGCTCGGCCGAGTGAGTTGTCGTCACTCGGCCGATGGCTTCATAGTACTCGGGCGGACGGGATTAACCACTCGGCCGAGTGGGTCTTCTGAAGTTCAGGCAGCCGAAAAACAGTAACTTGGATGTTTTGGAAGGGCTTCGTCTGGGCGCCACTCGGGCGGACGTGATGTCGTCACTCGGCCGATGTGGTCTTCGGTGCTCGGCCGAGTGCACAGGTAAATTGTGTCTGATCTGGTCGGCCGAGCAGTGTCTCGCTGGTCGGCCGAGTGGCTCCTCCACTCGGCCGAGTGGGACACAAAAAATGCCCAATCTGCTTATTTTGGCCTCCTCGTCGCTCCTGCGACGTCCGTTCTTCTTCCGCTCCTCTCCAACAGCAAAATACCCCTCGGGGAGGTCGTTGGTGACCGTCTAGAGTAAGCGCATCTCGAGATCACTCCAAATCGCGCCAAATCACCTGAAATGCGACAAAAACAACAAATCGTCAAAAGAATCGCAATATCGTCGATATATCGTGAAAAACATGATTTGGGCGGTCTAAATGGCATGCAAACATGCGGGAAAAAGGTGTAAAATAAGGAGTGATTAGTGACTTCTTGGCCGCTCCAACTTGTGTCCGGGTGGTGCACGTGTGCAGCACCCGATCGGTTGGAAGTGACCAACCGGTCGGGTGAGGGGCTGAAAGATGCGATCTTCGTTGTTTGACCCACCGGATCATGCGTGACTTCTCCCATTGCTCCGGGGACTCATGATATCGTCGTTTTATGTCCATTACACCGGTAAACTCCTGCAAAATACGAAAACACGGAAAAGTGAAAGAAAACAAGAAAACACGAGAAAACGAATACAAGACGACTGTAAATAACGGAAAAACACGACAGAAAACGTGCGCAAATATATGAAATATAAACGCACGTCAAAATCCCCCAAGCTGAACTCTTCCTCATCCTCGAGGAAGACGAGTGAGAGTAGGAGCTCGGAGGGGGAAAATAGAGAGAAAGAGAGAAAAAGAGAACTCTAAATCCTAGATCGCCCGTCAGGGCCAACAAAACCAAAAATGACACACCAAGCAAGCAAACGCCAAATCACATCACTAAACCAAGGAATACGAGTCCAGACAAGTGCCGTGGGCCCACGCGGTGAAGCGCGAGTGAGTGTGGTCGTGTGCTAGCAGTCGGTGTCACTATCTACGATGTGCAATAAAGCTCGATATACACAAATCCAAGAAATGACCCAAATATTGATTCGATTCGAATTAAGCGGTGAATATATAGCTCAAGCATGCATGAGAATCGAGCGAGAATCGAAACATATCATGCATCAGGGACTCCACAACTAGGGTTAAGGAAATCACCACACTATAGCCTAGATAATAGCTAAAAAGTTTCATAAGCCAAGTGTTTTTGAAAACGAAGGGGGTTGAGATGACGTGGAGTAGAACACTCGGTGCAAATTCTCGCCTTCCCTTTATTCTCGGTAAGTAGGAAAATATTCACACTCATATTTTTTTTTGGGTTTTGGATATATGTATTTTTTGGCTTTTTGGCTATACAAATTTTTTTTCCTTTTCTTTTCTTTTTGGGTTTTTCTTTTCTTTTCTCTTTTTTTTGGATTTTTGGGTTTTTGGCTATACACATGTGTACTCTCCCAAGTGGGAGAACGGTACACGACGAGGGGATTTGCACCAAGTAAAATAAAAAAAGAAATCGAAATATAAACACTTGGGGAAAGGAGACTATTCTCGCTAATTAGAGCATGGGCTAAATGGGTTATCCTAGTCCTTAATTGTGGAATCCCGACACATGCGAAATGAAGTACACGATATATATATAGCATGCAGAAGCAGACAAGAGAAACAAATACCGCATATTCAAATCGAAGCATGATAATCTAGGGGTCATTCCTGGACAGGTAAATAAAACACACTCACAAAGTAGAAGCACACCCAACTGGTAGGCACGACGCACGACTCACAAAAAGCTAAGTGGACCCCTGATGCATGAAATGCAAGAGGACTCGATATCCTAGAGTTAGTGAATGTGATTATCGATGCCATGCTAGGTGTGTGTGATTTTGTGGCAATTCATCATAGGGTTCATCTCTAGGAGAAAGAGATAAAAAGAAGAAAAGAAAGAAATAGAAATAGAAAAACACGGAGAAAAATGACTCAAATAACAAAGAAAAAGAGACAAATGACGCACGAAGTGCGACTCCCCCAAGCTGAAACTTGCATTGCCCTCAATGCAATAGAATCAAATACGGGAGGGTAATGAATATGGGGGGAATACGCACAGACACAAAAAGACACGAAGGACAAGAAAATCGCACAAATGAAACTGAAAATAAGAAAAGAAATAAAAATCACACCACACGACAAATAAACAGAAAATAAAATAAATAAAAAGGAATATCACACGACACGACAAATAAACAAGCACACAAAGAAAAACGAAACACGACATCACACCCAAAAAAATTGACTTCCCCCAAGCTAAATGTGACAATGCTAGCAAGATGATATGATCGTGAAAATGCAGAGATATGCAAGGGGGAGGTCAGAAAACAAAATGAAATCAAAAAGCAAGAGATGGGGAGTCCTCGCCCTCCTCGGAAGAGGGTGTGGATGGGTGGTCGGGGGATGTGCAGAGAAGTGGGGAAAGAGGTGGAGGAATAGGTGCAGTGGGGGTGTGAATGATGGGTAGATTGTCGGTGGAGGTGGGTGGTGGTGGAAGTACGGCGATCAAGGCGGTGGTAGAAGGGATAGAAATGTGGAGAGAAGACGTGATGGTGACGGTAGTGGGTGGCGGTGGGAGAGATCTGGAGCGCACCTGTAATTTCTTGCGGCGCACATTTGCAGTGACGACGGAGGAGGGAGGAGGTGGAGTTGGGGTGACAGAAGTGGTCGTGAGAGGAGAAGTGGATACGGGGATGGGAATAGATGTGGGAGGGGGAGATGATCGCCTAGGTGGGGGTGAAGGAGGTGGGGATGGGTGGGATGGAGGAGGAGAAGAATGTGATGGGGGAGGTGACGATCGTCGAGGGGATGAAGGTGGTGGTGAGGGGTGTGGTGTGGGTGGTGGTGGTTCGTGGACGTGAGTGAGAAGGCGGAGGATGGCGGCCACGTTCCTCTCAAGTTCGAGGAAACGTGGGTGAGTGAGAAAGGAGGACAGTGATGGGTCCGAGGGGACAGAGGACGTGGCAAGAGCATGGAGAGCAGCGACCTCGGCCTCGAGAGCAAGACGAGCTGAGGCCAGACGGCGACCAAAAGAAGCGGACTGATGTGAAGTGGAAGTGGTGTCGGGAAGTGATGTATAAGCATTGCCGGCGGCAGTGGTCATGTCGGCACTGGACACAAGGCCGGAGATGGCCGCAGAAAGATCCTCAGCAGTGATAGGGCCAGGAGCACGGGTGGTGTGACTCGGGCCAGTCCCGAAGTCTCCCCGGGACGCATGAATATCCTGCTCGCCTAAGCGGGCGGCAGGGGAAGGTGATCTGTGTGCGTCCAGGGGAAAGAAAGGAAGGCGCAACCCCACTAAAAACTCAGGATCGGGCGGGAAAGTCCAATCTCGCACTACAGCAATAGTCATGCGAGCGGGGTTGGGGAGAATGGTGTAGGGGGCTGGGGGGTGGCCGTAGTTGAAATCGAAACGACAATCAGGGCGGGGCTTAATCATATGAATATGCTGCATGACATCAAGATCTAGACATGAGGGTCTTGCGGCAGTGGGAAGATCACGGGGGATGTGGATATTAAATTGGGGATAAGAAGCAATGACAGTGATTATTCCCCCACAACAAAGCTTGCCATTGCCGGCCCGACTAATCTCTAGGAGCTTGTAAATAAGCCAGTCGTCGGCATGGACGGGGACAGTGGGGGCCCTAATGCTAATCCCATCATCGTCTCGAACGAAAGGGAAAGTCATGGCCCATAGAATGAAAAGATCAGGGATGGTCACAGTGCCTGACTCATCCCTGGGGAAAAATGCGGAGGATATGATCCGATGGGCCAAACGGAATATAGGATGGATGATTGAGGAGGCCTTGGCCTTACCTCGGGGATAGTGAGGTAGTATGGTGAGGCGGAACCAAAAGTTATCGACGTCAAATTTCGGCGGGTATCCGTAGTGTCGGATAGCGTCATCCCCAAGAATAGGGAAACCAAATATATCATTGATCGTGTTCAGGTTGGTGCAGATTGTTTTGTTACGCACCCGAAAAATGACGGTCGACCCCGACTCACAAACAAGTGTGGAAAGAAATTCTAGTGTGAGGGACGGGTAAGACACCGCGGTGGTGTTCAGGAAGGCTAACCAACCTAGGTTCGCGAAAAGAGTCTCGACCTCGGTGAAGACACCGAGATCGATAAGCGATTGGGTGTGGGTGAATTTGGTTGACAGATGCCCCCGAGCATCCAGCCTAAGGTAGAAGTCCTTGTGCTCTTGGTTTCGAAATTGATACCCATGCAGGCCCATCATTGGGTCCGGAGGGGGGATAACAGGTGGGGGAGGAGCTAGTGATAGTGCACGTGGTGTATTGGGAGGAGGACGTGTTTGTTTGCGTCTCTTTCGAGATGGTTCCTCCTCCCACATGATACCCTTCCCATTATCACGATCCCGGGCCATAGTGGGTGCGTGAGTGTGATGCAAATGAGTGTAGAACACGATAAAATCATGCACACACAAACAATCAAGCGAGTAGAAATTCTAGGGTAAAAAGTAAAATTGAGCAGTGGAGTGAAGTTACCCAGCAGAGGTTGGAGTTCCTAGCTTGAAATTGACCCTAATACAGTGCAATCGGACGGAGTGTGGAGCCGCGAAACTTCTCTTCAGCGAAAAATCCGAAAATGATGGGATTAGGGCTTGAGAAAGAGAAATGGGAGAGAAGGAGAGAGGGAAAACGATGGAGAGATGGAAGGGGTAGGTGGAGAGAGAGGCTAGAGGGGGAGTGGAGGTCATGGGAGAAGTTTTTCGGTCGTTGGGAGAGCGGGCGAGACGAAACGACGGTGAAATCTGTGAGATCGGTCGAGGAAATGAACGGTCGGGGCGGGGGTTTATTTATAGGGGTTAAGTCGAACCGATCGGGTGAGTTGTCACCCGATCGGTTGACTATTAGGGCGTGATTTTAGGCTGAAGAGACGCTACAGGCGAACCGGTCGGTTGATTACTCACCCGATCGGTTGGCCGCTCTACAAATTCTCCCGAGAGTTTGGTACAGCTCACCCTGTCTGTCAACCGGTCATGCTTCTCATCACCCGATCGGTTGACAAAGTCTGAAAATTTCCCAAGACTTCAGCCCCAGTTCACCCGGTCTACCAACCGGTTTCACATGCCTTCACCCGATCGGTTCGTTGAGTGACTGATACGGCCGTCAGCTGATACATCCCAACCGATCGGTTGAGTTATCAACCGATCGGTTGGGGCCTTGTTTTCTGCAAAAGTGTACAAATGGCCTAAGTCCCTCAACGGAAGTTCTTGCAGCTGGGTTTATTTATTAAAACAGACAAAATAAAATTAAAAATAGTCCTAAAAATTGGAAACAAAGGGTTAGAGCATGGGTTGCCTCCCATGAAGCGCTTTTGTTTAACGTCGTTAGCTCGACGTCCGTTGATGATGTTCAAGGTGGGTGATACGGGTGATGCCTAAAGTCTGGCATCGCTTCAGCTTCTCCCTTTGCTGTAGTTGGTGGCGACAAGAAAACTTGTTCGATGACTCTCCCTTTGTTGGCGGGGTCCGGGGGCTTCTCCTTCATATTGGCGTCCACCGCCACTCGTTTAAGGACCCGGATCTCATACCCGGTGAGCCCCATGGGCTTTTTGCCTTTTCTCCTCGTAGGAGGAGCTTTTGGGAATCCGGGAGGGATCACATGTCGGGCGACCGCCTCATCAGCGACATCATTCTTCTTCGGGCCGACTGGTTCTTTTGAGTCCCCCAAGCTATCGGGGGGATTTCTCGAGAGAATTTCCCAGGAGCTCGCCTCCTCAGCTCTATCTTCTTCTAGCTCCAGCACATTGATACTAGGATCATCCAGAGGATCAGGGTGCTTCATTGACAACCCCAAGTCAAATTCAACTTTCTCCTTGCCGACATTAAGGGAAAGCTTACCATTCTTCACGTCAATCAAAACGCCGGCAGTTGCCATAAAGGGCCATCAAAGGATAATAGGGGTGTGCTTATCTTCCGGCATGTCCATCACCACAAAATCCACCGGCACTTGCACTCCACTCACATCAACGGGGAGGTCGTCTACTACTCCCACCGGGTATTTGACCGACGGCCAGCAAGCTGTAATGTCATGCCAGTGGGCTCCAAGTCTCCCATCCCTATTCTCTTGTATAGCGATAGGGGCATTAGACTGACGCTCGCTCCTAGATCGACGAGCGCCCTCTGGATTCGCACCTCCCCAATCGAACAAGGGATGGATAAACTTCCTGGGTCTTTAAGCTTGGGCGGATTTACACACTGAATGAGGGCGCTGCACTCCACCGTTAATACGACCTTCTCCTTTCTGGATCCTCGTGTCACCAAGTCCTTTAGAAATTTTGCGTTGGAGGGAATCGTCTCGATAGCTTCGAGGAAGGGGATTTGTAAGCTCAGATCTTTGACCATGGCAAAGAATTTGCCATACTTCTCGTCTATTTTGGCTTGGGCTTACCGTTGTGGAAAAGGCACAACGGGCTTGAACACTCTGAGGCTCCCTTCCTCGGTTTTCTTTTTCTCCTCTTCTTCATGGACTCCCTCCGGAGTAGTTGGCTTTGGCGACGAAGCACCGTCGTCATTTAATTTTTCAATTGGTCGTTCCACGACCAACGGTGCTTCCGGACCCTTGGGGGGCACTCTTGTGGGGATTTGCGTTCCTCTCCTCAAGACGATAGTGGACACGTTCTCATGCTCATGCGTGAGCGCCAAGGTTTGATTCACCCCCCTCGGGTTCACTTCAGGCTGTGGCGGTAATAGATTCTGCGGCCTCTGAAGGTTCGCCACTTGTAACCCCAGTTGGGTCACCTGATCAGTTAGAACTCTCTGTCCCATCTCCAGGTTTAGATTTATCTTCTCCTGGTTGGCAATGTATTGAGTCAAGAGAGACTCAACCGGAGAGATGGCCCTCTGCTGGCCATATTGCTACTAGATGGGCTGCTAATTCATTGGAGCATATTGTTGATATTGTTGTGGAGGTTGTTGCTGCTGAAATTGCTGCTGCTGAAACTGCTGCTGAGGTCTAGCCGGCTGATATATCTGTTGTTGTTGCTGCTGAGTCGGCTGTTGATACGGCGTCCGGTAGCTAAGGTTGGGATGATTTCGGTTGTTAGGAGAGTAGGCCGGGTTGGAGCTAGTTCGTGGTGGAAAAGGCGCATTCCTCGTAGGATTGTAAAATAATGCACTCGCCTGATCCAATGGTGGTGAGATGTCACCACCCTCGAAGTCTCCCACGACTTCGGTCTCCACTGCGGTAATATGTTGTGTACCGGCGCCACCGGCGCCTACCACCAATGCGGAGATCTGGGTCGACAGCAAGTCAAACTTGCTGGATAATTTGTCGACGTCCTCGACCCTGTGGATGCCTCCAGATCTAGGTGTGGCTCTCTCGTCACACCACCGCTCATTGTTGGATACCTTATTTTCAAGAATGTTCCCGGCATCTTCTTCACTTCTTGACATGAAGGACCCTCCAGCCGTGGCGTCAATGGAAGATTTCAAATCGTCCCTCAACCCATTATAGAACAGATTTATGATCTGCCACTTCGGGAGCTCATGGTGGGGACATCTCCGCTGCATCTCCTTGTTTCTGGTCCATGCTTCGTGCAGAGACTCATGGCTGGCCTGGGAGAAGGAGGAGATCTCACTCCTCAGCTTCATGGTCTTCCCCAGAGGAAAGAACTTCGTCAGAAAAGCATTTGAAAGCTTCTCCCAGGTGTTGAATGTGTTCGGGTCCTTTCCCCTAAGCCACAGCTTGGCCTTATCTCGCAGAGAGAAGGGGAATAGCTTCAGACAGATCGCCTCAGTTGTGACACCGTTTATCTAGAAGGTGTCATATTTCTCCAAAAAGGAGTCCAAATGTTCAATGGGGCTCTCCATGGGCGCATCCAAAAATTGATCCTGCTGGATCCACGTCACCAAAGACGGCTTAAGCTCGAAGCTTTGCGCCGTAATAGCAGGAGGACGGATGGCGGATGTGGACTTGATGGATGGCATCGAGTACTCCAGCAGGGACTTGTGAGGCGGTGTGTTCTCCCCATGGTTTCAGGATCCTCTCTTCTTCGCTTCTCGACAGCCAAACGCCTTAGGGTGGCGTTTATCTCTGGATCAAAGGGAATCAAGTCGTCGAGACTTCTTGAACTCCTGCGCATGAAAAACAACAAACACCCGTGAAGCGAAAAGTGGGAAAGAAATAGATAAAATAAAAAATAAAAATAAAAAATAAAAAGGAAAAAGAAGAATGCGAAAATTATCGCAAGACAGAGATGAGAGCTAGACTCAAGGGTTCATGAAATCCTAAAATAACAAGCACGTTGCCTCCCCGGCAACGACGCCATAAAGCTTGATGCCCCCCCCCGGTTTTAACGCGTCTGGATGAGTGCAATATATTATCGGGGGCGTGAGATTTAAATATTTGTAACCGCAAGTGCACGGTGTTGTAGTGTGGCTTTGGGGTAGAACTCAGGGAGGCGTGGATGTGCTTGTGTCAAGAAGGACCAAATTCACCCCATGGGCGAGCTAGCCCGAATCAGATAATGAGTTGTCACCGTAAATGGAATGCAAGAGATAAACAATATAAAGGGAAAACTCGGGACTTTGGTTTTCACCCCATCGATGTCCTAGTCCTATGGACGCATCGGGGAGAGCCCACGAAGGGGTTTCCACCAAAATCCCCGATTTGGGAACTACTCACACATATTTAGTAAAAAGCGATCTAAATCAAAATCGACCGTAAAAATCATGATCAGTCGATTGAAAAGCAGTAAGAGCAATGCTAATAACACTATATTAAAGTTTGACAAAGATAGGAAAACTTACAAATATCAGAAAAATTACAGCCGTCAAGAGAGAGAAAAAACAGCAAAAAATAACAACTCCCGTTTCTGGAAAACCTAGGGGTCCTATATATAGAATACGATATCACCCGATCGGTTGGAAAGTCAACCGATCGGGTGACCTGCTTCGTTTCTTCGGTAGCTCAGAATAGGACTTCACCCGGTCCACACGGCACGGTCGGTTGAGGGTTGAAGCTGATCGGTTGGATCTTCGTGCCGTCGGGTGAACCTGTCGGTTGATCTCTCCGTGTCTTGGCTTCAGAGAATCGGTTACAGGTGAACCAATCGGGTGAAGGTCACCCGATCGGTTGGCATGTAGCATCAGAATTCCAGAGAGTTGGGGCGTTTGAACCGGTCTCTGAACAGACCGGGTGACTTCTTGGCCGCTCCAACTTGTGTCCGGGTGGTGCACGCGTGCAGCACCCGATCGGTTGGAAGTGACCAACCGGTCGGGTGAGGGGCTGAAAGATGCAATCTTCGTCGTTTGACCCCCCCTGGATCACGCGTGTCTCCTCCCGTTGCTCAGGGGACTCATGATATCGTCGTTTTATGTCCCCTATGCCGATAAACTCTTGCAAAATACGAAAACACAGAAAAGTGAAAGAAAACAAGAAAACACGAGAAAACGAATACAAGACGGCGGTAAATAATGGTAAAACACGGCAGAAAACGTGCGCAAATATATGAAATATAAACGTACGTCAGCGGTAGGATGAGACGTTGGGAGTTATCGTTGCGAACTTAGTGCTCCCGGAGTCGGTCAGTGTTAATGGATACGGGAGTGCCCACTGACCGAACCTGGGAAGTCTGGCGTATCATCCTGGGCATCGACCGGAATATCGGGCCTATGGGACGCTGGTACCACTTTCAGAGGCAACTTCTCACCATTAGACCCTAATTCTGATCGTTATCCTACCCGTAGGCCGTATCGACGAGAATTGCACGATGTGGTGGAAACCAAAGTCCCAGGTTTTCCCTTTATATTGTTTATCCCTCGCATTCCATTTACTGTGACAACCCATTATCTAATTCGGGCTAGCTCGCCCATGGGGTGAATTTGATCCTTCTTGACACACGCACATCCACGCCTCCCTAAGTTCGACCCCCAAGCCACACTACAACACCGTGCGCTTGCGGTTACAAATTTTTAAATCTCACGTCCCCAATAATATATTGCACACATCTAGACGCGCAAAGCCGGGGGACGTCAATGTTCAGCATTCACTTGCTGACACACAAGGTACTTAGCAATACTTCGATCCACGCTTCTCTTCATTCCATGCCACCAAAAGTTCAGACGAAGATCCTTGTACATCTTGGTGCCACCAGGATGAATGGAGTAGGGAGAGTTGTGTGCTTTATTCAGTAACTCTTCTCTGATATCACCCGAAGGCACACAAATCCTACTGTCATATCTCAAAGAACCATATTCGTGAATAAGGAATTTCATCTGAAGTCCAGCTCTGACTTGCTCCATGATCTTCTGTAACTTTGCATCTCCAGGCTAAGCAGATTTAATCTGATCTACTAAAGTAGACTGAATTTGCATATTCATACATGATGCCGAAGTTTTGGGAAAGATAACTTCATTCTCCATCTATCGCATCGCTTGCTCTAGTCTCCACTAAGCTGAGAGAGTCATGATCGCTGATAATCGACTCAAATCATCGGGTACCACATTCACCTTCCCTGGATGATATTGGAGATCGATGTTCATAATTAGCCTTGAGCTCTAACCATCTGCGTTGCCTCATATTAAGCTCCTTCTGGGTGAATATGTACTTAAGACTTTTATGATTGGTGAATATCTTCGCTTGGTCATTTAATAAATAGTGCCTCCAAATCTTCGGGACAAATATGACTGTAGCTAATTCCAGATCATGGGTTGGATATTTCTTCTCATAAGTCTTTAGTTGTCGGGATGCATACACAACCACATGACCATGCTGGTGCAGTACACATCCAAGACCCCTTACCAGATGCATCACAGAAAACTTCAAGCCCCCAGTCCTATCCGGTATAGCTAGCACTGGTGCGGTCATCGGCTTCATCTTCAATTCTTCGAACGCTTTCTTACAAGCCTCAAACCAAATGAACTTGATATCCTTCCTCGTCAGACGAGTCATAGGCTCAGCATTCTTCGTGAAATCCTTGATGAATCGACGGTAATAGCCAGCCAATCCGAGAAAACTGCAGATGTCAGAAGTTGATCGAGGAGTCGGCCAATTCCTTACTGAGGTAACCTTCTCCAGATCGACAGAAATACCATCCACTGATACCACATGCCCAGAAAGGCAAGTCGGTTTAGCCAAAATTCACACTTGCTGTACTTGTCATATAACCGATGATGGCGCAGGGTCTCCAATACAATCTATAGATGCCGTCATGCTCTTCTTCATTCCTCGAGTAGACTAGGATGTTTCCAATGAAGATTACTACGAACTTATCCAAGAACTCATATAAAATCAAGTTTATAAGGTTCATGAATACAGCTGGGGCGTTAGTCACACTGAATGGCATGACTACGAATTCGTAGTGCCCATACTTAGTTCGGAATGCCATCTTCAGGATGTCTTCACTTCTGACCTTCACTTGATGATAACCACTTCGGAGTCTAGCTTAGAGAAAACTCGAGATCCGCCAAGTTGATCGAAGATGTTGTCAATGCGTAGCAACGAGTACTTGTTCTTTATGGTAACCTTGTTCAATTCTCGATAATCCAAACACATCCTTCTTGACCCGTCCTTCTTCTTGACCAAAAGAACTGGCTCACCCCAAGGAGATACGCTAGAATGTATCAATCCATTCTACAACAGGTCGTCGAGTTGTTTCTGAAGTTCTTCCATTTCCACAGGAGCCAAGCGATAAGGAGCCTTCGAAATAGGTTGAGTGTTCGGCAGAAGGTCGATGGTTAATTCCTGAGCTTGATTAGGTGGTAACCCCGAAATATCTTCAGGGAATACGTCTTCAAAGTCATGAACCGCTCTAGGCTTCTCAGGTTCAACTTGCATTGATGCACTAATTACTTCGTTCGGCGTGGCCTGAAATTTGATAGGTCCAAGTGAACGATCTCTTCTTGTGAATTCAAACACAAGATGGTCAGGGATTTCAAACACTACTTTCTTTTTGTGACAATCGATCGTAGCGTAGACATTTCCTAACCAGTCCAGGTCGAATATTGCATCAAAGTTTGGCATGTCGACTATCTTAAAATCTGCAAATAACTTGTGCCCACAGAACACTACAGGGCAAAATCGACAGCCACTAGAGGTTTTCACTACTCCACTCCCAGTAGTAATGTTCTAGCAATTTGGTAGAGAGTGAATATGAATAGAATATTTCTCTACAAATCCTCAAGATATGAAGCAATGGGAGGCTCCATAATCAAAAAGAGATAGGGATGGATAAGAGGCTACTAAGGTAAAACCTAGTACATAAGAAATATATCTTAGCTGAAAGATATACAAGCAAACACATACATATAACATAAGCATTATAAAAGAAGGTTTAGGCATTACCCAATATCACTTGCTCATTAGTCTCAGCCTCTGCGGCTGTCATAGTGAATGCTAGGCACCTCGGCTGGTTCTGCCTTGCTTGCTTAAAGCCTTCTGTTATGGAGCTAGAGGTGGTCCACACTAAGTAGGGCCGGGAGCTCCATGCTGAATAGGTCCAGAAGGTCCAACAGTCATCAGCTTGTTGGTACAGCGAGGCCAGTCTCTGGTAGCATGTGCAGATGCTCTACATATCAATCATTGGTTCAGTAGCTCTCTGCAATCCTTCTTGACATGTCCAGTTTGCTTGCAGTGAAAGCACACCGTCTGAGGTCGGTTGTTGACAGGAGCAGCATGCCTCTTGAATTGTGCAGTCTGAGTATGTCGGAGATTGCCCCTGGGTGGCTCTTGTAGACTTCTACTCCCTCCAATCTGAAGCGCCTTCTTACGCTTCTTGATGAGCTCATGCTTCCTATCAGCATCCAATACTTCCTGACGTGTAGTCGGATTCATCGAAGACATTAAAGCTTGAGTGACCAAGTCCAGACCCTGAAGAAACTGTTATGCATGGTCTTCAGGATCCTCCACCAGATGTGGAGCAAATCGACTAAGCATGGAGAATTCTGCCTCATATTCATCAACAGTCCAAATGCCTTGCTCCAGGTTGACAAAACGTTGCTGAAGTTCCCTCTTTGCTGACCTAGGGAAATACTGGGCATCGAATCTCTTTCGAAAACTAGTCCAGTTGATGGGCTTGACCAGATGTGCTCCTTCAGCATCCCACCAGTTTCGAGCATTTCCAGTCAGCTGTTTCTTAGCTACTTCCACCCAGCTTTCCTGGTCGATGCGGAAAAGACTCAGGTTGTCTTCTATGCTTTGGGCCCATTCTTCATCTTCCAGTGGGCCTTTTCTTCCAGATAAACTCTTCGGTTTCAGCTTCTGAAATTTCTTGGCTCCGGGTTCAGCTTGAGGAGGTGGTGGTAAAGGTTATGCAGGCTGCTGTCCTTGCTGTATCAGCTGCTGTTGGATCTTCAACATGACTCTTACGACTCCTATAAGTTCATGGATGTGGGAACATCACTTCCGCTAGCTCCATTTCTATTGCAAGTGTGTGGTCTTCCTGCATGTCCCAAAAGAAACAAGGTAAACATTTGTGTACAAAGTTATTCAAACGATCTGGTTAGTGATGATATTTACACCGTTCTGAAGTATTTTACAGAATGCAAGGACCTACATGAGCCACCACTAAAACCTGTCATGCCTCGCTTCCCATTATACTTAGGAGCGAGGACGCGAGCAGATCCGCATGTGCTTAAGGTAAAGAAGAAGTACTTTTTATTTATTTCTTTCTTCTTTGACTTAAGCACAATAAGCGTTGTTTAGCAAAACAGGTTCTTGCATGCGAGGTTCTCAGAACCAGCATAAATATGTATTAAACTTTTATTCCAGCATTTAAAACAAAGTACACAAAGTAATTTTGGCCTAGCATGGCCGTACAATTTATGCTGAAAGTAAACACACCTAAAAAGCAACAAAATACGAGTAATAAAATGCAGACTGCAGCTCCTCTCCAGCCTTTTACAGGGAGGACTTCAGCATCCTCGTAACTCTGGTCTGCGGGGTATACCTCCAGGTTGGGATCCTCAAAGGTGGGGTCCTTAACATACTCTGTCTTTGAACCTAACATATATTTCATAAGTTCATTTGAAATATATTCAGGGAAAGCTCGGCAAGATTTTTAAAATAATAAAATTTTGAACAAAATAGAGCATTAGAACAATTAAAGGAAAACACATGCATATCATATGGATATGAGCATGCTGAAAGTTGACATATGATTTGCATTTAAATAAGGTAAAAGTGGTTGCAAGTTGAGTATTTTCAGTTTCTCTTGTTAATAAATAAGTCCATGTCCGATTAAGTATAATGTTCTTGATGCACCCTATCATAGGAGGTTTACCATGATACTTCTTGTTATGCCTAACCTGGAAAATAGCCAAGATGCTTGCCTTCATTAGTGTAGTATGGAGGTAGCTGTATTGTGCTCAAGTTACACTTACCAACTCTACTACATGGACCAACCCCACCCAAAGTGTACTGTGTAGTCATTGACTAAATTTCATCACATCTGTATTTGATGGTCTTACATATGTGCTTTGAAGGCCCACCATCACATATTATTAGGAGTGGCACAAATAAAGGTATGAACAAGAAATGAAGCATTTTATGGATGTTTAACATGGAAGAAGTATTTTTCACAAATAAGTTCACATGGTGACATAATGAGTTACAACAGCAAAAGCTACCAAAAGTTGACATGATGATTTAAATATAAGAGAATTACTATCAGAGTTTAGAACAACATTTTTATGGATATTTAAATCAGCCATGTCAATTTTCTAGGATTTTAAAAGCAAGCTTCACATTATCAGCACTTCAAAAATAAATGTTTTAAACTTGTAAAATCGATATCTTCCAATCTAACGTTGGATTTTTATGTTTTTATTGTCCAAATTCTCCTCTCGACGAGTAATTTCAGATTAAGTAGGATTCATAATGTCTTTTATGTGAAAATCAGTAGAAACGATTTATTTTTGGCGTTTAACAATAAATACGGATAACTTTAAAAATTTGTAGAAAATTGGGTACTTGCCTGATTGGAGCGATCTTAGTGTCCGCGTGATCGTATGGAAGGTGCGAATATTTCTGTGTCATCGGATTCATAATATCAAACTAAAATAATTTAACTAATAAAATAATATCAAAATTTAATATATATGTATATAAACCAACATATATTTTTTTTTGAAAGGTTAGCATGGTACTTTATTGATTTAATATACAAATTACAATAATAGCACATCTAGACATGTGGTATCAATAGGGAGAGGATAGGGCACAAGCGCCGTCACTCCCCACTATCGACCCCACATCCTAAATGAAGCTATTCCAAATATACAAATAAAAGAATACACCAAACTCATCCCATGTCCCTAAATCCCCAGCGGGTAAATGCAGTAGCCTCCTCCTTGGTGGCCGGCTCTAGCTCATGCAAAATAACTCTGATATCAGCAGATATATCTTCAAATAGGATGATATTCAGTCTCTTCTCCCCCTCAAAGATGCGGCGATTCCGTTCTTTCCATATATGCCAAACAGTCACAGTTAGAACGGTTTTGGCGAGAATGTCCCAAGCATTTTTCCCACTGAAACGGTGAAGATAAAACTTACCAATCTCTCCTAATCTGGGAGTTACCTGCCCTGAGAGAAGGAGATTTTGCATAGCTCTGTTAAGTAAGTAATTTGAGAAGCTACACTCGAAAAAAAGATGTTCGATATTCTCCTCCTTGTCACATTCGCATAGAACACATTGAGCCGATGTTGGGAGACCCCATCTTCTCATTAAATCTCTGGTTAACAGCTTGCCCTAGAATGCACGAAGTAAATTGATAGACATTTTAGGGGGGGTGATGGTTGAACCAAATTAATTTGTGAAACTGAAATTGATTGCTTCGATGTCGAACCCCATCCCATGCTTGTTTGAAACTGAAATTATCCCCCGGTAACCAAGTCCATTCATCCGAACCAGCTCTCAATTTTATATGATGAAATAGAGGCTTGAGACTGTCAATAGCCGGGTCAGATAGCCAACCGACGTTACCCCAATAGTCACTTACCCTGCAGAACTCGGAACCTGGGGGAATGTTGTCGTGGTTGCAAAGAGGGCCGTTGTCAGTCCAAGGATCAAACCAAAAGAGCGTATCATGGCCATCCCTCACAGATCTGCGAATGAGTTTTAATGAGCATGACCGGCTGTTAAGAAGTCGTTTCCATGTGCCCGAATCAACTGTAGCACCTCTTGCCACATAGAAACCGGTTCCAGCCACATATCTCTTCCTCATATGTTTTTCCCAGATACTATCCGAAGTTAGGTATCTCCATGTAAGTTTTATACCTGCAGCCGCATTTAAGTCTTCCAGAAGCCTAATCCTAATGCCCCCTTCCTCTTTTGGCTTACAGATGTCAGCCCACGCCCAAGCTCTAGAAGAACCCAGAATAAATCGTCGGCACATTGAGGAAATAGTTTTCAGAATATTGGCTGGAATGTGAAAAGCATGCATCCAGAAAGCAACAATCCCGTATATCACTGTTCTCACCAGTTCTATACGTCCTGCTATAGAAAGCAAAGATGAACTCCAGCCTAACATCCTCTTCTTGCATTTGTCAATTAACCTCCCGTAATTAACAGATTTTGGGTATTTAGAGGAAAGCGGCAATCCGAGATAGGTGGATATTGTTGTAGCAATTTTAATCCCCAATACATCAGCTAATTCATGTCGTTTAGTTGCCCCCTTGCTAAACAATCCCGTGCTTTTATTCCAGTTCACCTGTAGGCCTGTATAACTATAGAATTCATCCAACAACTTTTTGATGCCCAAGAAAGAGTACCTGTTTGCCCGGCAGAACACAAGCAGGTCGTCGGCGAATAAAAGATGAGAGATTGAACCAGTGCGTCGCATGGGCAGTATATTCCCCAAATTAATGGCCCTAGACATCAGAATAGAAAAGGCTTCCATTGTAATAACAAATAAATAGGGGGAGAGGGGGTCACCTTGCCGAATTCCCCTATTACCCGAGAAGAAACCTTGGGGGGCCCCATTTATCATAACAGAGAAGGTCGGGGTGGAGATGCATTCTTTAACCCATCCAACAAAAATATCAGGAAATCCGAGCTGCTTCAAGAAGTATAGAATAAAGTCCCGATTGACACTGTCAAAAGCCTTCCTTAGATCTAATTTCAAACATGCTCTTCCACCCATGGGGTTGCTGAAGTCCCTGATCTGCTCGTGGGCAAGGAGCGTGCAATCTGTCAAAAGTCTCCCTTTTAAAAAGGCTGACTGATTAGGAGAAATAAGTTCATGAATGACCACTTTAATCCTGTTGCAAATGATTTTGCTAATGATCTTGTACAGGACATTGCAACACGCGATCGGCCTATAATCTACCAAATTCGATGCATTGTCATTCTTGGGGACCAGAGTTAGAAAAGTATGATTCACCTGTTTAAGTAGTATACCAGATCTGAAAAAAGATTTGATGGCAGAAGATACCTCATTCCCTATAAGTGCCCAATTGTGCTGAAAGAAGAATCCATTGTAGCCATCTGGGCCCGGGGATTTGTCTGGCCCTATCTGGAAAACAGCATCTTTGATCTCCACATCAGAAACCCTCCTGCTAAGCCATAATGAAGAGTCCTCTGTTAATATACGCTTCGGGACCAGCTTCGGGAAAGAGGTCTGATAATGTGATTGGTTGTATAAATCTTAATAGAATGCTGGAGCTTCCTTTTTCAATTCTTCATGGACAGTATTCTTCCCCCCGGTGCTGTCAATTAGATGTTGGAGATTATTGCGGCCAATCCTGGACTTCATAGCAGTGTAGAAAAACTTGGTGTTCTTATCCCCCAAGGTTAGCCAATCTTGCCTATTTTTTTGCCGAAACATATCCGCTTCCAACTTCATAGCCAAAGTTAACTCCTTCAAGAGATATTGTTCCTTGTGCTGAAGGGGAATAGATGAATGTATTCCAGGATCATTGCGGATCTCCTCAAGCGCTTTCCTATATTTCTTCACCATATTTGCTGCCTGATAGTCACGTGCCCAAGCACGAAGAATGGGCTTCATTCTTTTTAGTTTTTGTGTCAGCTTATACATTGGTGTACCATTATCCTGGCAGGCCCAACAATCTTCAATAATTTTCCTGTAACCTGGGCAATGTATCCAAAAGTTAAAAAACTTGAATGGCTTGGGATCAGAGGTAACCTGGGAGTGCAGCTTCACCACCATAGGAGAGTGGTCACTAGTTGATGGATCCAGATACTCTGTAAAAGTTTCAGGCAGCATATGAATCCAGGAAGAGTTACAGAACACCCGATCAAGTTGTGCAGCTATACGAGCATTGCCTAGCCGATTGTTGCACCAGCTAAACCTGTTTCCTGTGCTTTTCAGATCCTGGAGCGCACATCTGTTCATGCAATCACTGAAATCTTGAACCATAGATTCCTCTAGTTTTCTGCCCCCGAGCTTGTCCTTAGTGAAAAAGACACTATTAAAGTTCCCTCCCACCAGCCAAGGGGAAGCCCCAATCATTGCCATATCGGATTCAATGCTTTCCCACAAAAGTTTCCTTTCCAGCAATGTATTACTCCCATAAATCCCAGTGATAACACATGTGAACCCTCCAACATTTAAGCAAGAGACGGACATATGTTGGGCCGAGCACGATAGCCGAGTAGCCTTCCAAATAGCCGGATCAAATCCTATTAAGATTCACCCTCCAGGCGCAACATCAGAGTTATTAATAGAGTACCAGTCCTTAGGCATAACTTTATTATTGCCATTATTCGGAGTCTTGAGTTTAGTCTCCAATAGGATAACCGCGGACGGATTAATTGAGTTAATTTTACTCTTCAGGTCCTTCTGTCGTACCTGATTATTGAGTCCCCTAGTATTCCAAAAAAATAGAGTCATTGATCAATTTTGGGTTGTTGGTGTCACCTGGGATCTTGTGCTTCTCCGTACACTAGCCGATGTATTTGGCACCAATTTCCTCTTCCCAGCTTTGATTTCAGCTTTGCGTTGTATTAAATCCTCCACCTCAGTCTCCCACTCCGGGTTTTCCATGGTTAAATCCTCAGGCTGCCTGTCCATGTCCCCCTCTTCACAACCTGAAGTCACAACCTGCGCAACTATCTCTTCTCTGCCTTCTTCTTCAACTATCATTTCTCTGCCAACACCCTCTTTAGTTATTTTGCATAGATCAGGCACTGGGTGAAAAGCATCAATGGAGACAACCTGGGATTGCATCAAAGTGTCAGCAGCATGAACCCCTGTGGCCGCAGGATCCCCACCCGAATACACAACCGGCCCTGAGATGCTGGGCAAGATATCAACAGTAGGACTGCCATTGTTTGAATCATGCGGACCATCAACATTAGGACAAGAAATAGAATCCTGCCCATTCTCTACAACAGGACAAGAAATAGGTCTGTTCTTAGTCCCTGGGGTTGGATCAAGATGGGTGCATAGGTTGCCATCCTCTACAACAGTTCCCTGCCCATCAAGCTGATTGCTGTCAACATCATCTGAACTGGAGGTGTGTTCACTGGAATTTACCTGTGCAGTATGATCTATTTCCGGCCTCTTCACAGGAAGTGCAGATGGGTTCTCTTTGGTACGCAGACCACTGCCAGGCTCAACTTCTTGGATTGAAGGGAGCTTGATCAATGTGGGGCATTGCTCATCCGTGTGTCCGAAGCAAATACATCGACTACAGCGTGGAGGTTCTCCTTCAAATTTGGTATTAATAGTCACAACTGAACCATCATCAAGCTCCACATCAAAGGATGGAACCAAAGGAGAGGAAGCATCAACTTCGATAAGGCAACGGGCATAGGAGATTCTTTCAAGATAAGCAGTGGCTCGATCAAGACAAATAGGCTTACCGAGCACCGAGGAGAGGATATTAAGACCCTACAGATGCCACATGTATAGGGGGACCCCATGCATCTGAACCCAGATTGGGATTGAGGAGAGAATATCTCTGTCGTGCTTCATATCAAGGCTCCATCTCTTGAGCACAACAAGTCTACCATCAAACAACCAAGGCCCACTAGACATAACCCTATTGCACTCCTCCTGAGATTCAAAACGAAAATAGAAAAATCCATTCTCCTTACTGTATATTTGTAGCCTCTTTTTGTTCTTCCACAGTCTCTCCGTCCAAGCTACAATTTGACTGTAGAATGGTATATCACCTAGAACATAGCCCACCAGCGTGTTCTTCCAATTTTTAGCTCCCGGCTTGACCAGTTCCCCAGGGAATCTGGCACAGATAGAGCCATCCTCCCGAGTCTTAGGTGTAACATGAGTCATTCCCAATGCCGTTCCATAAGTTCGCCTATTTGCACAAACATCCACCCACGACAACTTGGCCCCATAAGCATTGACATTGATAATAGGCCTTTCAGGCATTTTGTCATACAGGTTTCGTTCAATCTTCCCAAGCTGTGGTCCCTCATACGGCAACTTCCGAGTCCCTCTCCTGTGAGGAGCTCCTGCCCTACCCATCCCGAAAGGGCCCTTAGGGGTTGGTCTTCTGCGAACCACCTGCCAGCCGTCTCTCCCAACCTCATCCACCCTCGTCTGAGAACCAGATCCAATCTGAGAGCCATCAAAATTGGCTCCCATCCGACGCCCATAGCCTACAGACCGATTCCCATTTCCAATAGTCCGAAGACTATCTCCTACCTGATGCCTCCGGTGACCATCCCCTACCTGATGCCCAATAGTCCGATGACCATCACCGCCATCTGCGATCGGGCGCCTATCACCTCCGATCTGAAGGGATCTCCTGACGGACGCCTTAGGAAGCAATTCCGCGTCCTTACCCTTCAACGACGAAGGGTTGGAGGTCCCTCCGCCGTCTTCCTTAATTGGATCTCCGGAATCGCCATCGCCTGCGGTCTCCATTCGCTATATATAAACCAACATATATATATATATATATATATATATATATAATACATTATATAAATATATATACACTATATATACACTATATATATACATATATACTAAACTAACATATCTAATATACTGTATATAGTTAATATATAAACTAATATATATATATATATGCAATATACTAACTTATATAATATACTAACATATCTGTAAACTTACTATATATATATATATATATATATATAAACTCAATGTTTAGGGTTATATATATGCTGCAGTCGTTGTGTTGTGTTTGCAGGTTGGTGACGTGGTTGGGACATCGACTGACAGCGATAGGTGGTTGGTAGTAGTGGCGCTGGTTGCGCTGCTCCGCCGAAGTCCGGCGAGTAGGGTGGTGGTGCAGGAGGCTTTGGCTGGAGTTGCTGGCAGCGTCGTCATCGAGCTGCGAGGATTGCGAAAAGAGGTGTCAGCTGATGGAGTTGAGGTGTTGGTCGGAGGGTATTGTGGGCTTGGACGGACGGTGCCGGAGTCGGTGGTCTTGGCACTGGGCGATGGTGGCTTGAGGTGCAGGCCGTTGGAGGTGTGTAGGGGGTGGAGGAAGGTGCGGTGGTGTTGGATTGGTGGAAGGGGTGAGGGTCACCGGAGTTGGTGTTGAGAGAGGTCGGTGGGTTTTGGATGGAGAGAGAGGGGATAGGGTTTTTGAGGGGAAGAGTAGGTGGTGGTGGCTAGTAGGGTTTGAGGGTTAGGGTTTTTCTCATTTTGGTTTTGTAGGGGAAATGGTGTGGGTGTAGGGTTTTAGGATTTAATTCTTTTGACTTTAATTTTGTAGGGGTTAATGCTGAGGAGAAGGAGGAAGGTATTTGAATTGGTACAAAAATCATGGAGGAAATGATGTGATTTCAACACTTGCTAAATATGGATTTTTAGAATTAAGATTTTATTAAGATATGTTAAGATATGTTTTAGGAAAATCAATTAGTTAAAACATTCGAATTATTACATTAACGCCATTAACTCAAAGTTAACCGAAAATTTATAAAAATAATAACATCGCGATCGTGAAGATGTGAGGATCGCAAATATGGAATCCGATCGTGCGTTCGAGCTACGGACGATAATAAATGAAATCAATAATTCAATACATAATAGAATACATACGAAATATGTTCTGATAACTACTGGCCATTACAACGTGCGACACTCACTCCCTATAAAGGGGAGAGACGAATCCTCTCTTGGTCATTATTCTTCTCAAACGCTTCAAGTGTCACCCAACCAAAGACCTTTCGACAGGCATTGCCATGAAGCTTGGTTAGAGATCTAAGTGACACCGTTCTCATACATGTTCATAAAATGACCTCAAGTCTAAGGATCCACCTTGCATATAATCACTAAGAGTTATCACAGACAGATTAGTTAATATTAACCAAATGATACTCTTGTTGGGTTGTTCAGTGAACTCATTCTCCAATGAGCACCTATGTCTCGTCTCCGACTTCGCCTAGTCAAACGACCATGAGATCATCATCACCACTTATGGTGAAGACAAAGACTCAATGATCTATCTACTGTATCGATATCTTTTTCTCGAAATATCTACGACCACGAATAGTTTGACTTATGCTACAAACGGTCAAACAATTCTCCATGATCGAGATCCTTTCTCGATACTTGTTTGACCTCGCATCAAGTCTTAGGAATTTACTTAAGTTCTAATGTAGACCACATTATTATTAACTTAGATAAATTCTTACCAAACAGCTTACTATTATTTCGAACAAGATGGTTGTACATATACACATAGATAAATTTCCTCGAGGGTATACACATATCCCAACATCTCCCACTTGCACTCAGGCCCATTTATCCTAGTATCTCATACCGCATTTACATATAAGTCTCTCTAGACTTCATGTGCTTTCGTAAGTGAATCTATTAAACCGTCTTTAGTATAGACTTAAGGGGTTTCTATGTTCATACTAGACCACTCATTTGAATCTCATCCAAATAATTTCCTTGGTCTTTTGGAATCCTTAACCTTTGTCTTGCATGGATCTCATCCAACTCATCGTACCTTACGAGAATAATCCAAAATAGTTACTGGTCATCTGCACGGTTCATAATCATTTCTGAATAAGTGTCAAACTCCTTGACCACTTTGTCAACACATATATTCCGGCTCCTTGATGCATCGCATGCTTTTTATTCACTCCCACTGACCTTGAAAACTCTCTAGCTGTTTCATATACATCTTTTCTTCTAAATCATATTTAGAAAATAGACTATACATGTATACTCCAGTTTTCATGGTCATCATGAGCATTTACATCGAGTTTGATCCAAATGGATTTGTACACAGCTCTTAGCGAGAAAGTTTTATCGAAAACCGTTTATAGGAGTTCCGATAATAATTATTCTCAACCAGCATAACTTGTACTTCACTATTTTTCCTCTGCACAAATCTTCTATCTAGAAGATTGACTTGTAGCCAAAAGGAACACTTTCCTTGGGCACGTCTTCTAAGGTCCATACCTTATTTACGTGCAAGGACCTTTTTCGGATTGCATCAAGCTTTAGCGAATTATCCCTCGCTCACCGTTGAGCTTCGCAAGTGATATCATATATCAAATCGAAGAGCAATGAATGATGAACGCATAGAAACAAACGAGGCTCAATTTTGACGTTGTCTGACCCCTCAAATGTCGTCTCAAAGTTCGCCCAAAAACTGCAAGAAGCTAAATCTTGACAGATTTGAGTCCAGATTCATTCTTTCTTTGAGCAATTGTTTCTCCATTACCAGTGATCTCCCGAAGGCATACAATATGTCGTTTCGAAGGGCTTTACATAGTGAACGAATAGAAAAAACTTTTTGCAATTCTGAGGTCGTTTGACCAGTCAAATGTGTCATCAAAGTTGACCCCTTTTCAAAAATCGAATCTGAAAATTTCCAGCCATATTTGACTATGGTAAGCCCCAGCTAAGTGGGCCCTCCTATTCCCTAATGGGTTGCACTAGACCCAAGCTTCTGCAGCCGGTCTGGGACATTCTTGGACACCCGTTTTATCGAATTGATCCTTTCTATGTGTGTGTGCGTACCGCATCATATGCGATCAAAAATATGTTTGCAAACCTTTTGTGGCATATTTAATCTATTTGCATCATATGCAATAATCTCACATCATTAATATCTTTTAGGCTATATCGCAAACCTTTTGCGGCATAATTAATTCACATATATTTGATTTATTATTTTAGACTTTGTTATCACAAACCCTTTGTGACACTAATAATTATTCCCCTGCACCCGAGTGCACTCCTCCTTAATTCTTCCTATTAGTAAGATGCAAATCCTACTCGGTGTGATACCATACAGCTTGACCTTACTACAAGTTGGGGATCAAACCCTTAGACGACAGTGCCAGAGCAGCAGGTGTCATCCCTGTTTTGGCATCATAATTACGTGATTGACCCATTGACTAAAGTGTCGTTGGGATCATTCTGACTATGTCCGTGATGAATACCTCAGTTTTAGTCCCTTCGTCATAACTATGTCGCTTAGCAAGCCTAGTGTATGGTCAACTGGCAATCCCAATAGCTTGAAACTGATTAGTCTCCATCGATCTTCAATCAAATAATGTTGGACTTCTTCCAACATACTTTGGCCAGAGTTTTTACTAAAGACCGAACTGACACGTGTGACACTAATTCCTTATAAACGGGAGAGACAAATCCTCTCTTGGTCATTACTCTCCTCACAAGCTTCAAGTGTCGCCCAACCAAAGACCTTTTGACAGGCCTTTCCTCGAAGCTTGGTCAAAGATCTAAGTGACACCATTCACGTACAGGTTCGTACAATGACCTTAATCTAAGGACCAACTTGCATATCATCACTAAGAGTTATCAATGACAAATTAGTTAATATTAACCAAATGATAACTTTTCTTGGGTCGTTCAGTGAACTCATTCTCCAATGAGCACTGTGTCTCGTCGCTGACTTTGCCTAGTGTAACGACTGGGTTTTCATGTATTTGGATTATCTATATTACATATGTTTTGGTGGATTTTCTCCTTATGTGTGATTTTCCGTCCCCGTAGCTTTCGTTTTCGTTCGTTTCGTTGTGATTTTCTAGCTTCTTCCTTAGATCGTTGAGCTTGGAGTAAGTCACACATGACGAGCTTCATATCGTTCATATCTTAGAGTTAGTTTGAGCTTAGGAGCCATAGGAATCCTTCCCGGAGCTTCGTGCTCCATATCGAGACTTTTCGTGCACTTTAGTTGGTTCAAGAAGGAGAACCAACTGACTAGATTCCAATCTAGTCGGTCGAAACTCTTTTGGAACTGACTAGTTCATTAAATCAATTATTCAGGAGTTACTGTTTACTCTTAGTCGGTCTAAGAACAACCACCGACCGACTAGATGTGAAACTAGTCGGTCAGAACTTGCTCTCAGACCGACTAGTTCCTTTGATTAATTTCACCTAAGTTACTGTTTATCGTTAGTCGGTCAATGAACACTCACCAACCGACTAGGTTGCAAACTAGTCGGTCGACGGGCCTTCACAGACCGACTAATTCATTTCCCAGATTTATTCCTTCTTTCGCTGCTTGATCTTAGTCGGTCACAGTTGAACGACCGACTGACTAGTTCCCAAACTAGTCGGTCAGCCGCTCTTCATGGATCGACTAACTGACCCCGTAACCCTAGGGTTGTCCCAGCCGCCGCAAATTTTCTATTTAAACACCCGATCGTTTCTTCTTCTTTCTTTCACTTCTCTTGGCCATTCTCTTTCCCCTTGATCTCTGATCTTCCCCAACCTTCCTCTAGCTCTTCTCCTTCATCCCCGGAGCCCCCTCACACCCTCATTAGCACCGGCCACCTTCCTTTAGGCCGTTGGCCAACCCCAAAACCCCACAAATCCCAAATTTCTCCAGATTTCCTCGCCATTTCCAGATCTGAGCCATAGTTCTCCGGATCGTTCTTCCGTTGCCGTGCTTGCTCGGCATCGTTCTTCCGCTACGATACGGTTAGTAAATCGATCCTTTAATATTCTTATAACCCACATTGTGATTTTTGTTAAACCCTAATAAAACTGGATTGGATATTGTTATGATATTGTTTTGCCATCGCAGCGATCCCATCTCCGTAGTTTAACATTTTGTGACGTGCCTTGTTGATCGTCATCCTTGGTGCCAGGCAAGTGAAACTTGCCACTTAGTGTTTTAGGCCACGCCTTAGGCCATTCGCTTGTTGTAGGCGTAAAAGAGTCTAGGTGACGAAATGATACTCGCATATGCGCAAATTTCAGGATCTAGCTTGACAACGAAGCTAGATCCGACTACTTTTAATTATTTGCACTTGCTGTCATCCATGCATCTTATCTGCCATGTTTAAATTCAATTAATGGTACGCGAATTATCTATACATGCCATGCTATCCATGTTGAATGTTGCATTCGTAGCACACGCAACATTACTTGTACTACTTGATCTGGCTAGGCACTTGCTTTTAGCGGGCACAACCCTATGCCAAATACACTCCTGGCTTGTGATCCAGAAGCGAGCATTACGCGTTCGGGGGTAATGCCCTGGCTCGATACACGTGGAGGGGTAGGGATAAGCGATCACCTGAGTGTACGAGTTGGCCCGATCCGACACTCTAGCCAGAAGACGTAATCTCTGTGCACGACGTAATTTACTTAACTTGTACTTGTCCGTGTTTACACTTGTAAAACTTGTCATCCATGCCATACTTGCTACTTGTTACTTGTTACTTGCACCTTACATTACTTGTTACTTCCATACTATACTTGCCATGCTATGCATCATACTATAACTGCTAGGTTGTTAGTTACCTTCCTTTCAGTTACCTTGCTCAAGTCTTTTTAGACTTGCTGACATGTGCCCTTTACTCTTTTGGGTGACACATGTTAGATCCTGAGCCTGAGGTTGCTGCTGAGGACGTGGTGTTCGCTGACGCTGAGTCAGAGCCCGCGTTCATCGAGGGGTTTGAGGACACGGGAGATCAGTCGTAGAGACTGTTTGTGTTGTTGTTTAGACTGCTTTAGTTGTCGGTGCGTAGCACCACTACTTTGTTTCGTGTTGGCTTTTATTGGCCATGTTTGGGCCTAGACTCTTTCTTTTAGCCTGGTGGCTTTTCTACGATGCTGAATATTATTGTGGACAAATTCTGAGATTGGTTAACTTATATCAGTCTCCTTTACCATATTATTATTATTATTTTTGTTCCGTTCGCATTTACAGGGACCTGCATATATTCAGATTTGACGCTTATCAGGCGTGCAGCCTCACAGCTCCACGTCTGAGCGGACCTTCTCACGTCTCGCCTCCATTTTAGGGAAGCAGGGCGTGACAGGTTTTGTTGGTGGCCCATGCAGGTCCATGTGTAACTGCAAACTAACGGAATAACGATAATAATATTTGAATGTCCACAAATAAAAGTTTGACATCCGAGTGATAAGCTACGAGTCTAATTGTTTCGTTTTCTGTGTCATTAGATGGCAGGAAGGCGAAATACCCGAGCTGCTGGTGGTGGTGCACCCCCTCATGACGAGGAGCCTGATCGGGAGCCCACCAATGGGGAGATGATGCGGATGATGCTTCAGATGATGCAGGTGCAGCAAGGCGTGCTCCTGCAAGTCCAGAATGCTCCAGTTGTTCGAACTGCTCGGGCAGTTCAGGAGGCCCCTCGTTCCGAGCCAGGAGCGAAGTAGTTTCGAGAGCTGTGTCCTGCATATTTTGATGGTATTGAAGGTCCTCTAGCTGCTGACGAGTGGGTCAGGAATATTGAGGACAATTTGAAGATGTCCAAGGTCAACGAGGTTGGCTGGGTTGACTTGGCGAAGAGGCAGCTGAGGGACAATGCCCAGAATTGGTGGGATGCTGAGGATGAGCTGTTGGAGGAGCCGATATCTTGGGCTACCTTCAAGTCTAGATTCGATGATGAATATTTTTCGAAGGCTGCCCGGAGAGAGATGTTGCAGCGCTTCATTGATTTGAAGCAGGGGAGCTTGTCGGTGGATCAATACCATCAGGAGTTCACCAGGCTGAGTCGGTTCGCATCGAAGATGGTGCAGGATGCTGATGAGAGGGCTCAGAGGTTCCTGCAGGGACTTGCTTTGGAGCTTCAGATTTTTGTGTCTTCCTCTGATCTGGAGTCTTATCAGAAGGTTCTGATAGCGGCGCGAAGGTGACCGGCGCCCCGCTTGCGTCGCGGCGGTGCGGTGTCGTTTACCGCAAGTTTCACGGTTAGTGTAGGGTGCGAGAATATCGAACTCAGGGAGGCGAGGTTGTGCTTGGGTCAGGTAGGACCTAAATCACCCCGAGGGGTGAGCTAGCCCGAATCGGTGGTTGGTTGTCACGAAAGGGAATAAAAGCGTAAGAACAAAAAGAAAGTAAACCCGGGACTTTGGTTTCCAACCCGACGAGAGACTCTCACCGATACGGCCTACGGGTATGGATAGCGATCGGGATTAGGGTCTAATGGTGAGACGTTGCCTCTGAAAGTGGTACCGGTGTCCCATGGGCCCGATATTCCGGTCGGTGCCCAGGATGATACGCCGGACTTCCCGGATTCGATCAGTGGGCACTCCCGTGTCCATTAACACTGATCGATCCCGGGAGCACTAAGTCCGCAATGATATCTCCCAACGTGTCATCCTGCCGCTCCCACGTGCTAGGATTTGGCGTCTACGCTAAAGGCGTGAGCTATGGCTAGGGAGTCAACCGCCAAGTTTATTCCCCCTTGGCCCGACGGTCAAAGGCGGTCTTTTTCCCGCCGATGACAATGAAACGCCCCGCGTAACCGTTAGATTCGTACTCCCTATCGATTTCCTAACCCTATGGACGCATCAGGAAGAGCCCCCGAAGGGGTTTCCACCAAAATCCCAGATTTGGGAACTACTCACAAAAATTCATGAAAAAGCAATCTAAATGAAATTTAACCGTTGAAATCATAATCGGACAATTGCAATGCGGAAGTAAAGGAGTAATAAAGACAATACTAAAATTTTAGAAAGATCTGAAAACTTACAAAAGAGTAACAATTACAGCCGTCACAAGGAAATAAAACAGTAGAAAAACAGCAACTCCCGTTTCTGGAACCCTAGGGGTTCTATATATAGGCCGTCGCATCAACCGATCGGTTGACAAGTCAACCGATCGGTTGATCCGTTACAAATAAATATCAGAAAACGGCGAGTTTTCACCCGATCACATGAACTGATCGGGTGAGTTCTTGAGCGACCGGTTGGATCTTGGAGCGGTCGGGTGAATCGGCCGGTTCGACGTCCGTGTCTTCAGCTCATCTTTCTCAGCTACAGATGAACCGATCGGGTGAGAGTCACCCGATCGGTTGGTGCTTTGCTTCGAGAAAACAGAGAATAGCCCCCGCTGAACCGGTCTGTGAACCGGTCGGGTGACTTCGTTGTGAGCTGCGGCAGAGACCGGGTGGTGCACGCGTGCATCACCCGATCGGTTGGAGATGACCAACCGACCGGGTGAGGGGCTGAAAGATGAATACTTCGCCGTTTGACCCCCTGGATCACGCGTGACTTCTCCCGTTGCTCCGGCGACTTGGGATATCATCGTAAAAGGTCCCCTACGTGGTCGAACTCCTGCAATCATGGACAAACAAAGAAAAGTGAAAGAAAACGGGAAAATATACGAAAACGAATAAGAGACGGCAGAAAACACGGAGAAACACAAAAGAAAACGTGCGTGAATATATAAAATATAAGCGCACGTCAAAATCCCCCAAGCTGAACTCTTCCTCGTCCTCGAGGAAGACGAGTGAGAGTAGGAGCTCGGAAGAAAGAAATAGAGAGGAAGAAAGAAAAAGAAAACTCTAAGCCCTAGATCGCCCATCAGAGCCAACAAAATCAAAAACCACTCACCTAGCAAGCAAACGCCAAATCACACCACTAAACCTAGGAAAGCGAGTCCAAATAAGTGTCGTGGGTCCACGCAGTGAAGCGCGAGTGAGCGTGGTCGTGTGCTAGCAAATGGTGATGCTTTCTACGATGTGCTATGAGGCTCGATATACACAAATCCAAGATATGACCCAAATATCGAATCGAATTGAATTAAGCGGCGAATATAAGTTCAAGCATGCATGAGAATAGAGAGAATAGAAGCGTATCATGCATCGGGGACTCCACAACTAGGGTTAAGGAAATCACGCCACTATAGCCTAGATACTAGCTAAAAAGTTCCCAAGCCAAGTGTTTTCGATAACGACGGGGGTTGAGATGATGTGGAGAAGAACACTCGGTGCAAATTCTCGCCTTCCCTTTATTCTTGGCAAGTATGAAAATATTCACACGAGAATTTTTTTGGGTTTTGGGTATTTGTATTTTTTTTTGAATTTTGGGCTATACAAGATTTTTCTTTTCTTTTCTTTTTGGGTTTTTCTTTTCTTTTCTCCTTTTTTTTTGGATTTTTGGGATATTGGCTATACACATGTGTACTCTCCCAAGTGGGAGAACGGTACACGACGAGGGGATTTGCACCAAGTAAAACAAAAAAGAAGTCGAAATCTAAACACTCGGGCAAAGGAGACTATTCTTGCTAAATAGAGCTTAGGCTAAATGGGGTATCCTAGTCCTTAGTTGTGGAATCCCGACGCATGCGAATTGAAGTATACGATATAAATAGCATGCATATAGAAGCAGACATTAGAAGCAAACCGCATATTCAATATCGAAACATGATAATCTAGGGGTCATTCCTGAACAGGTATATAAAGTAAAACCACAAAGCAGAAGCACACCAAATGCTAGTCACGACACACGACTCACAAAAAGCTAAGTGGACCCACGATGCGTGAAATGCAAGAGGACTCGAAATCCTAGGGTTAGTGAGTGTGATTATCGATGCAATGCTAGGTGTGTGTGACTTTGTGGCGATTCGTCATAGGATTCATTTCTAGGAGAAAGAGCTAAAGAAAGAAGGAAAAAGAAAAAAGAAAAACACGATGGAAGACGACTCAAATAACGTAGAAAAACAACACAAATGACGCACGAAGTGCGACTCCCCCAAGCTGAAACTTGCATTGCCCTCAATGCAATAAGAGTGAGTACGGGAGGGCAATGAAAATGTGGGGGGATACGCACAGACATGAAAAAAAATGAAAACGAGGAAAACACATAGATAAAAATGAAAAAGAAAGAAAAATCAAAATCAAAAGCAAACAATACGAAAATAAAAATAAAATAAAATTACACGACACGACACTCAAAAAGTGAAAAACGAACACACACACAAAAATGAGAAAAACAAACAAAACACGACAGCACACCAAAGTAGACTTCCCCCAAGCTAGACCAGAAAGTGCTAGCGAAATGATATGATCAATAAAATCCAGATATGTGCAAGGGGGAGTCAAAAACAAAAGGGGTGAATCTGAAAAACAACACGCAAATAGTCCCCTCCCTCCGACAGAGACAAAGCGGGGCCCCGAAAAGACAGATGGGCTCAAAAATGGGGGGGGCAAAAGCAGGAGAGAAAAATCAAGCAGGGGCACCACCCTCTGGGGGTGGTGACGGGGGCCTGCGCTGGGGACTAGGGGTCGTGGGGGGTGGAATGTGGAAGTCGGAGACGTCGGGTGGGTCTTCGCGGATGTGGCGAACGAAGCTTTGAAGGAAGGGGAGGTCACGGTCGACGGATTCCTGGGTTATCCGACCACCCTGACCAGCAAGGAGGACCATGGCCGTGAATCGGTCGGCATGGTCATCGGATTGGAATTGCATCCCATATTCGGGATCGTAACCGGGAGGTGGAGAAGTGGTGCGTGGTGTGGTGGATGGGTTAGAGGTGGTGGGCTGTGTGCGACGGGTACGTCGGGTGGGCCTAGGGTTCGAAGAGCTAGCGTCGGTGGGTTTAATACGACGGGGAGGCATTGTGTAGGTGTTGTTTGTGCGCGTAGGTGTGTGAAAGTACAACGAATTCAACACAAACACAAAATACGACCAACAAGCAAACAGAATATTTGGGAAAAGATTAAAATTAAGCAAAGGAGCGAGGTTACCCAAAATGAGATGAAGATAGTTGCTCGTGGTTGCCCTGATGCTGCTCGATTGGAGCACGATGTGAAGCCGCAGCGATCTCTTCAACAAGTTTCGAAGCGGGGGGGGGGGGGAATGGGGGAAATCTAGGGTTTGTGTGTAGGGAGATGACGGGGGAATGGAGAGAAATGATGGTGGATGGGTAGGGAAATGGTTGGAGAAGAAGATCGAGGCTGATCTTGGGGAAGAAAGCAGGAAGGCGCACGACGGGAGACGAAACGGCAGAGGTTCGGGCGATCGGGCGAGGGAGAAAACGAACGGGTGTCGGGGGTGTTTATATAGGATTTTAAGTCGAACCGATCGGGTGACTTGTCACCCGATCGGTTGACTATTAAGTCGAAAATCTTACCGAAGAAATGCTACAGGCGAACCGATCGGTTGAATTGTCAACCGATCGGTTGGCCGCTCCACTCAATTTCCCGAGAACTTAGGGCTGCTCACCCGGTCAGGTCAACCGATCGCGCTCGAACTCAACCGATCGGTTGATATTCCCCAGAATTTCCCGAGTGTTCTCCCCAGCTCACCCGGTCTGCCACCCGGTCTCTTCATTACTCAACCGATCGGTTCATTCGGGGACGGATCTCGGCATGTATCTGATACATCCCAACCGATCGGGTGAGTTGTCACCCGATCGGTTGGGGCCTGTTTCCTGCAAAAACCAAGAAATTTGCTTAAGTCCCCGAACGGATGTTCTCGCGGCTGATTTTATTTATAAAAATAGATAAAATAAAGTAAAAATTAACGCTAAAAAGTGGGAAAAAGTTTAGAACATGGGTTTCCTCCCATGAAGCGCACTTGTTTAACGTCGTTGGCTCGACGCCCGCAAGAGATGCTCATGGTGGCTGATACGGGTGATGCCCAAACTTCGGCATCTCTTCCTTGCTGGAGCTGAAGGCACTTGGAGTAGTCAGCGGCTGGAAAAATACTTGCTCGACTACCCTTCCCTTGTTCTTGGGGTCCGGGGGCTTTTCCTTGGTGTTGGCGCTTCCCGCCATCTTTTTCAGGATCCGGACCTCGTCTTTAGTGAGGTCCGTGAGCTCTTTCCCCGTTCTCCTCGCAGGAGGAGTCTTGGGGAACCCGGGAGGGGTCGTTCTCGCTGCACTTGGTTTTCCAGCAGCTTCTTTGTCTTCGGGGCCTTCTTCATCTTCTAAATCCCCCAAGTCATCGGGGGGGGGGGGTTTCTCAGGAGAATCTCCCAGGAGCTCTCCTCTACAGCTTTTTCTTCTTCTATCTCAAGCAAATTGCATCCAGGGTCATCAGGGGGATCGGGGTGCTTCATAGATAATCCCAGGTCAAACTCAACTTTCTCTCCGCCGACGTTCAAAGATAGTTTTCCGTTCTTCACATCTATTAGAACGCCAGCAGTGGCCATGAAAGGCCGTCCCAGGATAATGGGGGTGTGTGCGTCTTCGGGCATGTCCATGACCACAAAGTCCACAGGCACATGCACCCCTCTCACATTCACGGGAAGGTCATCCACAACTCCCACCGGATATTTTACCGACCGGTCAGCTAGTTGTAGGGTCATCCCGGTGGGTTCCAAATCACCCATCCCTATCCTTCTGTACATCGACAAGGGCATCAAACTAACACTCGCTCCGAGATCGACGAGTGCACGATGAATCTTCACTGCCCTGATCGTGCAAGGAATGGAAAAGCTCCCAGGGTCTTTAAGTTTCGGCGGATTTGCCCTCTGGATAAGAGCGCTACACTCCGCCGTCAACACTACTTTCTCCTTTCTGGACCCTCTAGTCACCAAATCTTTCAATAATTTTGCATAGGAGGGGATTGTTTCGATTGCTTCTAGGAAGGGGATCTGCAAACTCAGGTCCTTGACCATGGCGAAGAACTTGCCATATTTCTCATCAATTTTTGCCTGAGCCAACCGTTGGGGAAATGGCACAACGGGTTTGTACACTTTAGGGCTCTCTTCCTCCTTCTTCTTTTTCTCTTCTTCAGAGACTCCCTCCGGAGTCATAGGATTTGATGACGAAGCACCGGCGTCGTTTGATTTTTCGATCGGTTTCTCAACGACTGACGGTGCTTCCGGGTTGCTAGGGGGCACTCTAGTAGGAATTTGTGTCCCGCTTCTCAGAACGATAGCGGACACATTCGCGTGCTCGTGCACAAGTGCCAATGTCTGGGGTGCTCCCCTCGGGTTCACCTCCGGTTGTGGCGGCAATTGGTTTTGCGACCTTGCAAGGTTCGCCACTTGTAACCCCAACTGGGTTACTTGGTCCGTGAGGGTCCACTGACCCATTTCCAGCTTCTGGTTGATCCTCTCTTGGTTGGTAATATATTGAGTCAAGAGAGACTCAACCGGAGAGACGGCCCTCTGTTGGCCATACTGCTGCTGCTGCTGGAACGGCTGCTGATTCCTGGGGGCGTAGGATTGTTGCTGAGATGGTTGCTGCTGAGATGGTTGCTGTTGAAACTGACTCTGCTATGGCCTAGCCGGCTGATATACTTGTTGCTGCGGCTGCTGGGGCGGCGAGGGCTGAAATGGTGGCCGGTAACTGAAATTCGGGTGGTTCCGGTTGTTGGGAGAGTAGGCCGGGTTGGAATTTGTCCTTGGTGGATATGGCGCATTCCCCGTGGGGTTGTAAAATAGTGCGCTCGCCTGATCCAACGGTGGTGAGATGTCACCACCGTCGAATTCCCCAAGGAATTCGGACTCTACCGCAGAAACTTGCTGTGTACCGGCCCCACCGGCTCCTACCATCAGTGCGGAGATCTGGGTCGAAAGCAAGTCAAACTTGCTTGAAAGTTTGTCGACGTCCTCGACTCTGTGTATACCCCCAGTTCTTGGTGTGGCTCTCTCGTCACACCACCGCTCATTGTTGGATGCCATATTTTCCAGAATATTCCCGGCATCTTCCTCGCTTCTAGACATGAAGGAACCCCCAGCCGCGGCGTCCATAGAAGATTTCAGGTCATCCCTCAACCCATTGTAGAACAGATTGATAATCTACCACTTCAGAAGCTCATGGTGAGGGCATCTTCTTTGCATCTCTTTATATCTCGTCTAAGCTTCATGCAAGGACTCGTGGCTGGCCTGGGAGAAGGAGGAGATTTCACTCCTCAACTTCATGGCCTTCCCCGGAGGAAAGAACTTTGTCAGAAAAGCGTTGGAGAGCTTCTCCCAGGTGTTGAAAGTGTTGGGGTCCTTCCCCCTTAGCCATTGCTTTGATTTGTCTCGCAAGGAGAAGGGGAACAGCTTCAGACGGATAGCCTCTGTCGTGACACCATTAATCCGGAAGGTGTCACACTTCTCCAAGAAGGAGTCCAGGTGCTCTATCGGGCTCTCCATGGGTGCACCCGCAAACTGATCCTGCTGGATCCATGTCACTAGAGACGGCTTCAGCTCAAAGCTTTGGGCCGCAATAGCTGGAGATCGGATGGCGGAAGTTGACTCGATGGAGGGCATCGAGTACTCCAGCAGAGACTTGTGAGGTGGGGTGTTCTCCTCCATGGATTCGGGATCTTCCCTTCTCCGCTTCTCGACGGCCAAGCGCCTAAGGGTGGCGTTAATCTCTGGATCGAGGGGGATCAAGTCGTCAAGACTCCTTGAACTCCTGCGCATGAAAAGCAACAAACACCCGTGAAGCGACAAGTGGGAAAGAGACAGATAAAATAAGAAATAAAAATAAGAAAAATAAAAAGAAAAAGGAGAATGCGAAAATTATCGCGAGGTAGGGATGTGAGCTAGACACGAGGGTTCATGAGATCCTAAAATAACAAGCACGTTGCCTCCCCGGTAACGGCGCCATAAACTTGACCGACGCCCCGCTTGCGTCGCGGCGGCGCGGTGTCGTTTACCGCAAGTTTCACGGTTAGTGTAGGGTGCGGGAATATCGAACTCAGGGAGGCGAGGTTGTGCTTGGGTCAGGTAGGACCTAAATCACCCCGAGGGGCGAGCTAGCCCGAATCGGTGGTTGGTTGTCACGAAAGGGAATAAAAGCGTAAGAACGAAAAGAAAGTAAACCCGGGACTTTGGTTTCCAACCCGACGAGAGACTCTCGCCGATACGGCCTACGGGTATGGATAGCGATCGGGATTAGGGTCTAATGGTGAGACGTTGCCTCTGAAAGTGGTACCGGCGTCCCATGGGCCCGATATTCCGGTCGGTGCCCAGGATGATACACCGGACTTCCCGGATTCGATCAGTGGGCACTCCTGTGTCCATTAACACTGATCGATCCCGGGAGCACTAAGTCCGCAACGATATCTCCCAACGTCTCATCATGCCGCTCCCGCGTGCTAGGATTTGGCGTCTACGCTAAAGGCGTGAGCTATGGCTAGGGAGTCAACCGCCAAGTTTATTCCCCCTTGGCCCGACGGTCAAAGGCGGTCTTTTTCCCGCCGATGACAATGAAACGCCCCGCGTAACCGTTAGATTCCTACTCCCTATCGATTTCCTAACCCTATGGACGCATCAGGAAGAGCCCCCGAAGGGGTTTCCACCAAAATCCCAGATTTGGGAACTACTCACAAAAATTCATGAAAAAGCAATCTAAATGAAATTTAACCGTTGAAATCATAATCGGACAATTGCAATGCGGAAGTAAAGGAGTAATAAAGACAATAATAAAATTTTAGAAAGATCTGAAAACTTACAAAAGAGTAACAATTACAGCCGTCACAAGGAAATAAAACAGTAGAAAAACAGCAACTCCCGTTTCTGGAACCCTAGGGGTTCTATACATAGGCCGTCGCATCAACCGATCGGTTGACAAGTCAACCGATCGGTTGATCCGTTACAAATAAATATCAGAAAACGGCGAGTTTTCACCCGATCACATGAACCGATCGGGTGAGTTCTTGAGCGACCGGTTGGATCTTGGAGCGGTCGGGTGAATCGGCCGGTTCGACGTCCGTGTCTTCAGCTCATCTTTCTCAGCTACAGATGAACCGATCGGGTGAGAGTCACCCGATCGGTTGGCGCTTTGCTTCGAGAAAATAGAGAATAGCCCCCGCTGAACCGGTCTGTGAACCGGTCGGGTGACTTCGTTGTGAGCTGCGGCAGAGACCGGGTGGTGCACGCGTGCATCACCCGATCGGTTGGAGATGACCAACCGACCGGGTGAGGGGCTGAAAGATGAATACTTCGCCGTTTGACCCCCTGGATCACGCGTGACTTCTCCCGTTGCTCCGGGGACTTGGGATATCATCGTAAAAGGTCCCCTACGTGGTCGAACTCCTGCAATCATGGACAAACAAAGAAAAGTGAAAGAAAACGGGAAAATATACGAAAACGAATAAGAGACGGCGGAAAACACGGAGAAACACAAAAGAAAACGTGCGTGAATATATAAAATATAAGCGCACGTCAGAAGGCAGGAGCTGATTATGAACCAGAGGAGAGGACATGTTGCTGGAGCTGGGAAGAGGCCTATGGAGCAGGCCAGAGCGGTGGTTAGGCCTGGTTTCAAGCCTAATCAGCCGGTGCAGTTCAAGAGGCCAGGAGGGCCTATTCAACAGACTTGCCATTTCTGCGGTAAGACCGGGCATATCAAGGAGCAGTGTAGGAGATTCCTAGGCCAGTGTATTGTCTGTGGAGATCCTACCCACACCATGAAGGACTGCCCGAAGTCGAAGAAGCCTTGGAGAGCACCTGTTGCAGCACAGCCATTGTAGCAGAGAGCGCCTGTTCCTGCTGGACATGGAGCAGCTCTTGTTCCACAGAGGCAGGCCTTTCAGCAGGCTTTTCAGCCGAGGCGGCAGGCTTTTCTGATGTCTGAGGTGGAGAGCATGGCTATGGATGAGGTTATCACAGGTAATCCTCAATCTAGCTATTCCTTTCTTAGTTAGTTTTGTTTGTTAGATTATGTTGTTTGCTTTTGCATGATTGTTTGCAAGAATAAGGCTTGATTGTTAGACTGTTTGTAGGTGTGATTCTGGTGTGCACATTTCCTGCACGAGTCCTCTTTGACTCAGGTGCATCGATGTGCATTTTGGCACGGCGCTTCGTGGAGAAGCATTCCTTGACGACGTCCCCTCTTTCCAAGAGTTGGAATATCATTACAAGGAATGGCGTGGTCTCGGTGCATCGTGGTTGCAATTCTTGCTCGTTGGTGGTCTGTGGACATGAGATTTACGCTGATTTCATTGTCCACGACATCATCAACTATGATGCGGTCCTTGGGATGGATTGGCTTGCGAGCTTCTATGGTACGATTGACTGTCGGAGGAAGAAGTTGGTGTTTGAGATTCCCGGACATCCAGTATTTGAGTTCAGCCGGGGTAGCAGTTCGCTTGGCCCTGTCAGATTTCGGGCCAGACCGGTGGAGTTTGTGGCTATGCAGATGGAGCA
The DNA here is from genome assembly GCA_030789695.1 of Scilla litardierei. Taxonomy (NCBI): domain Eukaryota; kingdom Viridiplantae; phylum Streptophyta; class Magnoliopsida; order Asparagales; family Asparagaceae; genus Scilla; species Scilla litardierei. The sequence goes on from CM061132.1 coordinate 60,425,800, forward strand.
GGAGAGGCCAGCGGTAGTGTGGGACTTCGATGACGTCTTCACTGAGGAGATGTCTGGATTGCCACCTGATCAAGCTCTCAAATTTTCGATTGATCTTATTCTGGGAGCGCAGCCGATTTCGAAAGAGCCCTATCGTATGGTACCCGCTGAGTTGGAGGAATTGCGGAAGCAGCTGGATGAGCTTTTGCAGAAGGGTTATATCAATCCTAGTGTGCCTCCGTGGGGAGCACCGGTGCTGCTGGTGAAGAAGAAGGATGGTTTGCGTCGCATGTGCGTGGACTACATGGAGCTGAATGCGGTGACCATCAAGAATAAATACCCGTTGCCTCGCATCGATGATATTTTTGATCAGCTTGGAGGATCGAGGGTGTTTTCAAAGTTGGATCTGAGGAGTGGTTATCATCAGCTGAAGGTGAAGAAGGAAGATGTTCTGAAGACAACATTCAGGACGAAGTATGGACACTACGAGTTTGTGGTTATGCCCTTCGGTGTAACCAACGCTCCCGTAGTTTTCATGAATCTGATGAACCTGATTTTCTACGACTTTTTAGACAAGTTTGTCGTTATCTTTATTGACGACATTCTGATCTATTCAAAGTCGGAGGAAGAGCATGCCTCGCACTTGAGGACAGTGTTGGAGTTTTTGAGGAAGCATCGTTTGTATGCTAAGTTTTCGAAGTGCGAGTTTTGGCTGGACAGAGTTGCTTTTCTCGGGCATGTGGTGTTTGGAGATGGTATTTCAGTGGATCCCGAGAAGATCAAGGCCATCAGAGGTGGCCTGTTCCACAGTCAGCATCTGAGATCCGGAGTTTTCTTGGGCTTGCAGGTTACTATCGGCGCTTCATTAAGGACTTTTCCCGTATTGCTGAGCCGATGACCAGATTGACGCGGAAGGATGTACCTTTTGTTTGGTCGGGTGATTGTGAGAATGCCTTTGGTGTTCTGAGAGAGAGATTGACGACTGCCCCTGTTCTTGTTATGCCTGATCGTAGTGGAGGATTTGAGATCTTTTGCGATGCTTCTGGCAAGGGTCTCGGTTGTGTGTTGCATCAGCACAGGCATGTAGTGGCATATGCTTCGCGTCAGCTCAAGACTCATGAGAAGAATTACCCGACGCATGACTTGGAGTTGGCTGCTGTCGTGTTTGCGCTCAAGATTTGGAGGCACTTCCTGCTGAGTGAGAAAGCGAAGATCTTCACCGATCACAAAAGCTTGAAGTATATTTTTACTCAGAAGGAGCTCAACATGCGACATCGTCGATGGTTGGCGCTCATGGCGGATTATGAGATCGATTTGCAGTATCACCCTGGCAAGGTGAATGTGGTTCCGGATGCGCTGAGTAGGCTTCCAGCGGTGATGATGTTGACTTCGCAGTGGAGATTGCAGCAGGATTTTTGCGAGTCTGGAATTGAGATTGTTCTTCCTGGGGAGGCTTCTCCGTTGATGTGTATGCAGATACAGTCGACGATCGTGGATCGGATCAAGGTTGGCCAGGCTGGAGATCCGAAGCTGGTGAAGATTCGGGAGCAGGTAGAAGCCGGTCTGTAGACTGACTTTTTGATTCATGAGGATGGCTCGCTGAGGTATGGAGCTAGGTTGTGTGTGCCAGCTAGGGATATTAGAGAGGAGTTACTGGTTGAGACACACAGTTCACCGTATTCTGTACATCCTGGTGGTACCAAGATGTACAAGGATCTTCGTCTGAACTTTTGGTGGCATGGCATGAAGAGGAGTGTGGCTCGGAGTGTAGCCAAGTGTCTGGTTTGCCAGCAGGTGAAGGCAGAGCATCAGCGTGCGGCAGGGTTGCTACAACCGCTTCCGATTTCGGAGTGGAAGTGGCAACACATCACTATGGACTTTGTGACTGGACTGCCTTGGAGTCCAAAGCTGAATGACATGATCTGGGTGATCGTAGATCGATTGACCAAATCCACGCACTTTATTCCATTCCGAGTAGGACAGTCCACTAAGGCGCTAGCGAGGAGATACATGGAGGAGATCATACGACTTCGCGGAGTCCCCGTGAGTATCGTGTCGGACAGAGACACGAGTTTCACATCTCAGTTCTGGCAGAGTTTGCAGAGGAGTTTGGGTACGAGTCTGAGTTTCAGCACGGCGTACCATCCGCAGACAGATGGCCAGTCCAAGAGGACGATTCTGATCTTGGAGGACATGCTGAGGGCATGCATGTTTGATTTCAAGGGTTCGTGGGAGGACCATCTACATCTGGTGGAGTTCTCTTACAACAATGGCTTCCAGGCGAGTATTGGCATGGCGCCTTTTGCCACGCTGTACGGGAGGAAATGTCGATCGCCTTTGAGTTGGGACGACGTTGGTGACCGGGAACTGTTGGGACCTAAGATGATTGTGGAGGTTGTGAATGTTGTCAGGAACATTCGGGAGAGACTGAGGATTGCTTAGGACCGTTTTAAGCATTGGACGGATGCTAAACGCCGTCCTTTGGAGTTTCAGCCAGGTGACCATGTGTCCTGAAGATTTCCCCGAATCGTGGTGTGATTCGCTTTGGGAAATGGGGGAAGTTGAGCCCGCGATACATTGGACCGTTTGACAGTCTGGAGAGAGTTGGCGAGGTAGCCTATCGCTTAGCATTGTCGCCATCTTTGGAAGGAGTTCACGATGTTTTCCATGTGTCGCAGCTTCATCGGTACATCGACGATCCATCTCATACTGTGGATTTCTCGGAGATCATCGTTTGCCCAGATTTGACGTATGACCAGCAACCAGTGCTGATTTTGGACAGGCGTCAGAAGTCACTTCGGAACAAGACTGTCGATCTTGTTAGGGTGTTGTGGCGTCATAGCTCGCCAGGAGAATCTACTTGGGAGAGAGAAGATGAGATGAGAGAGCGCTACCCACTTTTGTTCCCGGACACATGAGTGTTGGGAAATTCCGAGGACGGAATTTTTCTTAAGTTGGGGAGGATGTAACGACTGGTTTTTCATGTATTTGGATTATCTATATTATATATGTTTTGGTGGATTTTCTCCTTATGTGTGATTTTCTGTCTCCGTAGCTTTCGTTTTCGTTCGTTTCGTTGTGATTTTCTAGCTTCTTCCTTAGATCGTTGAGCTTGGAGTAAGTCACACATGACGAGCTTCATATTGCTCATATCTTAGAGTTAGTTTGAGCTTAGGAGCCATAGGAATCCGTCCCGTAGCTTCGCGCTCCATATCGAGACTTTTCGTGCAATTTAGTTGGTTCAAGAAGGAGAACCAACCGACTAGATTCCAATCTAGTCGGTCAGGAACTCTTCTGGAACCGACTAGTTCATTAAATCAATTATTCAGGAGTTACTGTTTACTCTTAGTCGGTCTAAGAACAACCACCGACCGACTAGATGTGAAACAAGTCGGTCAGAACTTGATCTTAGACCGACTAGTTCCTTTAATTAATTTCACCTAAGTTACTGTTTATCGTTAGTCGGTCAATGAACACTCACCGACCGACTAGGTTACAAACTAGTCGGTCGATGGGCCTTTACAGAACGACTAATTCATTCCCAGATTTATTCCTTCTTTCGCTGCTTGATCTTAGTCGGTCACAGTTGAACGACCGACCGACTAGTTCCCAAACTAGTCGGTCAGCCGCCCTTCATGGACCGACTAACTGACCCCATAACCCTAGGGTTGTCCCAGCCGTCATAAATTTTCTATTTAAACACCCGATCGTTTTTTCTTCTTTCTTTCACTTCTCTTGGCCATTCTCTTTCCCCTTGATCTCTGATCTTCCCCAACCTTCCTTTAGCTCTTCTCCTTCATCCCCGGAGCCCCCTCACACCCTCATTAGCACCGGCCACCTTCCTTTAGGCCATCGGCCAACCCCAAAACCCCACAAATCCCAAATTTCTCCAGATTTCCTCGCCATTTCCAGATCTGAGCCATAGTTCTCCGGATCGTTCTTCCGTTGCCATGCTTGCTCGGCATCGTTCTTCCGCTACGATACGGTTAGTAAATCGATCCTTTAATATTCTCATAACCTACATTGTGATTTTTGTTAAACCCTAATAAAACTGGATTGGATATTGTTCTGATATTGTTTTGCCATGGCAGCGATCCAATCTCCGTAGTTTAACATTTTGTGACGTGCCTCGTTGATCGTCATCCTTGGTGCCAGGCAAGTGAAACTTGCCACTTAGTGTTTTAGGCCACGCCTTAGGCCATTTGCTTGTTGTAGGCGTAAAAGAGACTAGGCGACGAAATGATACTCGCCTAGGCGCAAATTTCAGGATCTAGCTTGACAACGAAGCTAGATCCGACTACTTTTAATTATTTGCACTTGCTGTCATCCATGCATCTTATCTGCCATATTTAAATTCAATTAATGGTACGCGAATTATCTGTACATGCCATGCTATCCAGGTTGAATGTTGCATTCGTAGCACACGCTACATTACTTGTACTACTTGATCCGGCTAGGCACCTGCTTTTAGCGGGCACAACCCTATGCCAAATACACTTCCTGGCTTGTGATCCAGAAGCGAGCATTATGCGTTCGGGGGTAATGCCCTGGCTCAATACACGTGGAGGGGTAGGGATAAGCGATCACCTGAGTGTACGAGTTGGCCCGATCCGCCACTTTAGCCAGAAGACGTAATCTCTGTGCACGACGTGATTTACTTGACTTGTACTTGTCCGTGTTTACACTTGTAAAACTTGTCATCCATGCCATACTTGCTACTTGTTACTTGTTACTTGCACCTTACATTACTTGTTACTTCCATACTATACTTGCCATGCTATGCATCATACTATAACTGCTAGGTTGTTAGTTACCTTCCTTTCAGTTACCTTGCTCAAGTCTTTTTAGACTTGCTGACATGTGCCCTTTACTCTTTTGGGTGACACATGTTAGATCCTGAGCCTGAGGTTGCTGCCGGGGACGTGGTGTTCGCTGACGCTGAGTCAGAGCCCGCGTTCATCGAGGGGTTTGAGGATACAGGAGATCAGTCGTATAGACTGTTTATGTTGTTGTTTAGACTGCTTTAGTTGTCGGTGCGTAGCACCACTACTTTTTTTCGTGTTGGCTTTTGTTGGCCATGTTTGGGCCTAGACTCTTTCTTTTAGCCTGGTGGCTTTTCTACGATGCTGAATATTATTGTGGACAAATTCTGAGATTGGTTAACTTATATCAGTCTCCTTTACCATATTATTATTATTATTTTTGTTCCGCTCGCATTTACAGGGACCTGCATATATTCAGATTTGACTCTTATCAGGCGTGCAGCCTCACAGCTCCACGTCTGAGCGGACCTTCTCATGTCTCGCCTCCATTTTAGGGAAGCGGGTCGTGACACCTAGTCAACACTACTACAAAAAGGACCTTTAATAGCACACCATTAACAGCGCTTTCCAATTATAAGCGCTGTTAATTAGAGGCACATATAATAGACATCGCTTCTTTCTGCAAGCGCTGCTAAAAGTCGGATAATGAACATCGCTTCTTTCTGCAAGCGATGTTAAAGGTCAGATAATAGACAATGCTTCTTTCTACAAGCGATGTTTATTAGAGGCATATATAATAGACAGTGCTTGTTTCTGCTAGCGCTGTTAAAAGTCGGATAATAGACATCGCTTCTTTCTACAAGCGCTGTTAAAGATCAGCTAATAGACATCGCTTCTTTTCTGGAAGCGCTGTTAAAGATCATAAAAAATTTCCGTCCCTCGTCTATTTTCCCCCCAAAGTTTTCATCCCCCGCCTAAGGCTTTTTTTCTCCCGCATCCCCCTTTAAACCCTAGTGATTCTAGCCTCCTCCACCTCCTCCCCTCCCTTCTCCGATCCGTCGATCATCTGCCCCTTGATCGGCTCCATCGTCAACAAGATCCTCACCCCGACGTCCCAAGTCACCTAGCCCTTCACATCCCCTTACTAACGGAAAAAATAAAGAAAAATCCCACAAAAAAATTTAGAGGAGGAGATCGCCGTTGTGCTCACCGACCGTTAGCCCTTGGGCTTCGTTCTCGACTTGCGACGTCTCTCTCTGCCGGCGATCCCATTCCCGATTTCGATTCCAATTCCCATCCTTCTCGCCGCCGTCTACATTGTTTGAAAAAAGCGGAAACAAACTGGGAAAAGGGGCTTTCTTTTTTCTTGATTCGATCACCTTTTCTCGTTCTTTGTTTCTTTCCATCAAGGAGTGAGAGAAGAGAAGGGTTGGGGAAGATTCGGGATGCCGGAAGCGGGCGTGTACTACAATTCCAAGAAGACTGATGACATCTGCGAAGATGTCTGCAGGTCGGTAATTTTTCTTCTCTCAGATCTGTTGTTATTTCTTTCCTCAGAATTTCATACGATTCCTCGAATTATTGTTGGTTTGTCTTCAATCATTCGACTACAGCTATGGCTTTAGGTGTTGCTATCAATTTCGTGGGCAAAGGGTGAGCGAATCAATTCGTATATATACAGGTTTAGTAGCTGAGATTAGACTATGTGCTGCTACAATTGAGAGTATGCGATATCCAACTGCTAAGCTTAACGTCTTTCAAGACCTCAACTGAGCATCAAGCTTGCTAGTACAGTCTCTTTGCTACACTCTACACTAACGCATACCTAGCATTTTTAGGTTCAAAAGGACCCTTGAGATCATCGTCACCACTCCATGGTGAAGACAAAGACATAATGGTCTATCTGATGTATCGATATCCTTTTCTAGAAACATCTACGACCACGAATGGTTTTAGACTTATGCTACACATGGTCAAACAATTCTCCATGATTAAGATCATCATCTCGATACTTGTTTGACCTCGTATCAAGTCTCAGGACATTGCCTATGTTCTAATATAGACTACATTATTATTAACTTAGATAAATTCTTACCAAACATCTTACTGTTATTTCAAACAAGAAGTTTGTACACATACATAGTGATAAATTGCCTTGAGGGCATACACATCTCCCAACAGATTTATACTTTCTGATATTTAGTGAGTGGGTTATTAGTGGAACTAATCTCAAATGGGATTTGCTTAAGGGTTGCTGGAATAGGATTCAAGGGAGTCAGGATTGACTCAGGGAATCCAAACCAGGGTATATCCATGTGTTTGTGTTGTTCATTTTTTGTGGTTGTTGTGATATTCCGTTTAAAACCATATTGTTGGTAATTAGGGCTTTAATTAGGCGTTAATTCCTTTTTATTATCATAAAAATACTATTCATCCGCTCTAGTATTTTTCCTTTATAGTTACATGTCCTACAATTGGTATTAAAGCTATATTAGAGCTAAGGTAACCAACAACAACAACCGAGATAGTAATTTAACTGTGGCCGAAGGGCAATCCACTGTATGACCTCCATTCTTCAATAGATCCAACTACATATATTGTAAGTGCCAGATGATCATCTTCCTCATGAGCATCTCATTATGGAGAACCATGGAGAAGGAGTACTTCGATCCTATGATTAGAGTATAATCTTGCATACTTTACTTCCCAATTCTATGGCATTTTCGAGTGTTTTCATGTCAATTGAGCTCTAAATAATCCGTATTCTGAGCATCCAATAAATCCCAGAGTTCATTATATTTTAAATTACTTATGGAAATTTTATGGGAATTTTTGGATGCTTAACTTTCAACATTTAAAATCATTAAGTTTGGCTGTCAAAACAGGACTAGACGCCCGGACATATGCCTCCAGACATCTGTGGAAGAGCTGATACTCAGATACACAAATTCAACTTCCCCAGGCATCTAATGGCTATAGTCCAAGGGTCTGGCTTCTTAACTTCAGACGCCCAGTTGGGCTTCATTGGCCATCTGTGGCACCATTTGTAACATTGTCTGAACTCTCTGTTTTTGCCACATGATGCCTAAAGCTCATGACCCAGATGTTTGGGCCAAGCTACAGACATCTAGTAAGACAACATTAGATGCCTGGCTTTAGATACTTCAAGCACCCATCAGCCAAGCATCCAGATGACTAAAGAACATCCAGACATCTGATTGAAGCTCATTCAAGCAATCATTAAATCGAGTTTCCAGATGTCTGACAACTCAATGTCAGATGCCTGATTGTCTCTTTTTTATGTGATAAAATCCAAGCAACCAGACGTCTATTCGGCCAATGCTAGACGTCTGACGGGCTTAAGCCGGCGGATCCTAAAGCATTTTTCGCCAAGATTTGAGAAAGTCAAACCCAAACCTGCATTACGATAGACGATTTGAAGGCCCTAGATTTGAGGTACAAAAGTCTCAGCCAGCTGCAGGTCAGACAAGTTAAGAGAAGAGTAATTGGTCTCAAACAAACAACAGGTTCAAGCGTTGGAGAATTAATTAGGGTTTGGGATTATAAAAACCCGACTTCATTCGATATAGGGTTATCTCTTTTCATTATTTTTAATCTATCTTCAGGTTTTCTGGCATAAGGAAGGAGAACAGCAGGGGCATTTGAACTAGGGGATGCTGTAAAGAGGTGTTTGGCGATAAAAATCCTAAACTCCTTTTCTCTATTTGATATTTTTGCTATTGTATTTGAACTTGATGATGTTTTCTACAATGAAATTGATTGTCCTCTCTATTATGCTTGGCTAAGATATTGTGATGTGTGATGTCGATTAATAAAGATAATACTAAGCATTGATTTGTGATTTCTTGACGCATCTAATGTTTTTGTGGATTCGATGATAATTTTTACTTAACTTCTCTTTTGTATTGATCCATAAGATTAACATTTGAGAGTTCGATCACCCCATAAGCATTGATCATCATTATCATTATGAAATTCATCATCTAACCATATCCCCATTAGAATTTGTGCTTACCCCTATAAGGGTACCATCCACTGATGTTAATCCATAAGATTCATCATTGAGTTATAGTTTTGAAACCAAATCTTGCTAGGCATACAACCTACCGAGCCCACATCACACACGCAAGCCTCTATTACTGATCTATCCCCGTTTTCTCCGTGCACAATTAGTGTTAGATTAATTACATTAGCTTAAACACACTCTCAAACAATTCAAACACTCTTAGAAAGTGGTAACTTTCTCATTAAATGTTTGCTCTTATTAATGTTGAGGCATGATTTGTGCCACAGTTATTCTCGTGAATTCGAAATCCAGACTCACCGGATTATTCCTACTTGTATGACCTCATGTGCTTGAGCGTGCAACCTTTTGAGGCAAGCAAGTTTTTGGCTCTGTTTTCGGGGTGACGGTTTGCCGATCACAACTTTAATTTATAAAGAGAAATTTGGTAAGATCGTTCCATTTTATTGTGAATAGACTTTGTTTATACATTATATTTCATTTCACATCGTATTATTTCAAAACCCATAAAAATTAAAATAGCTTTGGAAAGAATCACTTGTGTGCTTTACATTGTGTATGTGGCATAGAACACCTAGATACCATAGGCTTGTAAGGCACCTTGAAATGGCTAACAATCACAATCAGGAAGGTGACAATGGTAATAACACGACACTAGATCACAACACGAAATAAGAATACTAAATGATCATTTAAGACCCACTAGATCCAGTGCAGCATCTTGCATAATTTTAACTAATGATGCAAATTCTTTCAATTTTAAACCTCGGGTAATCTAACTCTTATCCACATTCCACGGGTTAGGGAGGGAGAACCCATATGTCCACATTAAAGAATTTGAAGAGGTTTGCTTAACATGCTTTGATGGTAAGACTAGTGAGGACATCGTTTATTTGAGATTAGTTCCATTCTCACTAAAAGATAAAGAAAATGTTGGTTGATTACTTTGGCACCACATTCCATTTCTACATGGCTTGGTTTACAAGCAGAATTTCTAAAGAAATTTTTTCCTCTTCACAGAACACATGGCCTCAAAATACAAATCATGAACTTCATCCAAAAGAACAATGAAACATTCTACCAAGTATGGAAGAGGTTTAGTAAGCTACTTTTGGTGTGTCCTCATCATGGTTTTAACAGGAGCATGATAATTGATTGTTTTTGATGGATTGCAAGCTCAGATGAAACAATTTGTGGAGATAATGTGTAATGGTGGATTTTTCGACAAGGAATCTGAAGAGGCATGAGTGTACATAGAGAACATAGCTGAGAATGTCCAAACCTGGCATATCCCTTCAGAATATAACAGAGTGGATAACTCTTCTTCATCCCACACAGCTAGAGGTGGCAGACCATACACACTTAAGCCTGAGGAGGCTGTGGAAGCGTATTGGGAGTCATTTTTCAATAAGAAGCTCCAGGACTTGAAGCTAAAAGGAGTCAATGAAGTTGGGGTAAAGAAAACTTGCGCATTGTGTGATTACACTGGACATGAAGTTTCTGTTGAGGGATGTATGCTCTCAATTCATTTGTATTTGATGCAAATGGATGGAAAATAAAAAATATATATTGTAAAATGATTACAAATATATTTTATAAAGGCATAGAAATGAAGAGTCATAGAAATGAAGAGTATTTTTCCTCGAAAGTCGGAGAGAAAACCGCACTCAAATCGGGGTCCAAACGGACCCAATAAGTCTGTTTAAAATGGGTTTTAAATATTGTTGCGGGTCAAGTCCGTACTCAATAGAATTTGTTTGTAGTGGGAATCTCGGGTACAATGATTTACAGGTTTTTGGGTGAAGGCGAGGCTAGGACGACTCGGAGCGTGCTTCAAGGGTGAAGAGCCCTATGTCACATGGAGGCCACACGAAGGTCGCCTGCTCCCGGTAGCTGAGGCGAGCTCCCTGCGAGGATGAGCAAGAGGTCAGAAAGGTAGGTCTAGCTGTCAGCCCTAAGCCTCTCTGTTGCCTAAGTCAGGGTTAGTGCCTGGAAAAGGGAGATAGGCACGTAGGTCGAGCTAAGAGTTGGTCGACCTATCATGGCGAGCTATAGTGGAAGAACAAAGATGTGGATGACCTTTCTTGTGTATGAGTAAGAGTTTTAGAATCATATTACCAGCCAATTGATCAACCAACCACCTCAATGAAGGCAGGAGGGGGGTATTTATAGGGTTGAGAGGCGGTTGCTCGCCATCTTGTTAGCCGTCGAGTCATCCCTGTTGGCACTCGGGTGCTGGGGCTGTGGCATGGATATTTACCGCATTAATGGTGTCAGGTGGTGTCAGGAGCATTAATAAGACGTGAAGGGCGGCCATCAGTTCTTCCCCTTAACCGATGGCATTAATGGTGAGTAGGTGAGCTCACATCACCCTGTCAGAGATATTTGTGCTTGGTCGCCCTTAAGGGCGAGCTGTCGGTCGGCAAGTAGACTCGGCTCCTCCGGAGGATGCTCCTTGTTGCAGGTAGGTGAGCTAGTCCTTGGCATGGCGAGCTGTCAGGTTGCTGCAGTGGACATCCTGGTGGTCCTGGAAGGCGAGCTTGAGGCAGGGCGAGCGAGCTTCTTGGAGATGATGTGGTCAGCTCGGCAAGCGTCCCATCAGGAAAGCCGGCGAGGTGTCTGCTTGGGCCTCCTCTGTGCATATGGGCCTGAACTCCATGGGTCGACCTCTAGGGCGTAACAATTGCCCCGTCATTCAAGTTTGATGCGGCCAGCACAGCTTCAGCTTGGATGATGAATCACATTCCCACTGGTCAAAGACGAGTTAACTGCATTCAGTGAATCCTAACCGCCGAATCTCAAGAATCATGATGACGATCCAGCGACGGTAGGAGTTTGAGGCGCCCATCCGCTGAGCAGATAATGCGTGGCTGAGGTGACTGGAGGAGAACTCGAGACGCCAGCTCAGGCCTGCTAGGATCTCGCCACGTGGCCCATGCCGAACGACGGTGATCGCCTGCCTCTTCACATAAATGGAGCCGGAGAGGGAGATGGAAAGTTTTTACCAAATTTTCGAAACTTCAAATTCCTCCTCCCTTGCACCGTCGAGAGCAGCTGTCATCATTCATCGGAGCTTCCTTCATTCGATCTCTACCAAAAACTTGGTCGCGCCCCGGATACACGTCCCGGAGCGACGACACTGTAGTCTTACCGCAAGCGCACGGTCTAGCGGCGAGCGGGTATCGAACACATGGATGCCTAATAACAGTGTCTTCTTCAATCACCTGGCTATATGAATAGTCGAGAAATGTTCGCAGTAATGCAGTCACAGTCGTTCAATTGTATAAAAGAAGTAACAAATCAATAAAGACGCCTAGGGGTAAGGAATCCCCGCTACTCGCCGTATCTCATCATTGTGACTCGTAGGTTTAACAATTGCTAGACTTGAAATTCGGGTGAACTAGTTGCAACTAAATGTATAACCAAGCTCACGCTCTCGTGCTATTGCCGGTCTATAGCAAACCTAGGCTAGGGTCCAATCTCTTGCAAACCCTAACCTAGGTAAACTAGTGTGAAGAACAACATCATCGTTCAATCGTATCTCGAGCCCACTCTCATGCAAACTCGAGATACGACCTAGGTTGGGATAGTTCCTACACGTCCAATCTCTTGCAAACGGGTATCGGTATAGAATTGCAATCGAAAACCCTAGTTTCGGTCCAATCTCTTGCAAACCGATTCCGGAGAAATTCAATTGCAACCCAATTCGAATTTCTAGGGCTTCCTATCGAGTTGGGATCCAATCTCTTGCAAATCCCAATCGGTATGAATCCCTAGCTATTCGTATTAAATCAATCACAAACTAACCCTAATCAAACCTAGCAATAATTTCATCAATTCATCACAAATTTGAAATTGGGCTCGTAGGGTTCATCCCTACACCCTAAGACGATGAAACTACTCACAATTCATCATATAATGCAATAGAAATTCACAATCAAAATCAATGGAATTCATAGCAATATTCAAAATATCAATAAAAATGGAGTTTTTGAGGGAGAGAGAGACAAACCAATGAAGAACAAAATAGCATCCAACAAAATAACGCTTTTCTCTCCTCCCTAAAAGCTCAATCTAATCCCTAAAAAGTTAATCTAAAAAGGCTGCAAAAAGTTCTGAAAAATCTCTCTAAACTAGGTTAAAAACTAGGGTTAAATACCCCCCAAAATCGCCCAAAAAATCCCGACGAAAATGCCCCTGCGTAGCCTCAAAATCGCAGTTTACGCTACAAGCAGCGTGGCTCACTCGGCCGAGTGACAAATGTCACTCGGCTGAGTGATAGACCCTGACAGATTCCAGAGAGTTGGGGGTCTTCGGAGTCGTCTCCTCAGGAGTCACTCGACCGAGTGACTTTTCTTCACTCGGCCGATGGGCGTTCTTCACTCAGGCGGACGGTCGTTCGTCACTCGGCCGAGTCGGAGCTTGTGACTGTACAGACGGATTCCAGAGAGTTCAGCATTTTTGATGCCGTCGTCTTGGCTCCACTCGGGCGAGGGATGACTCGGTGCTCGGCCGAGTGGTATGGCGATGCTCAGCCGAGTACACGCTGATATTGGCCCTGTTACGTGTCCGATCTGGCCGGCCGAGCGGGATTCCGATGGTCGACCGAGTGACTCCTTCACTCGGTCGAGTGAAATGCTCAAAATGCCCAAACTTCATATTTTCGCTCCCTCGTCGCTCCTACGACGTTCTTTCTCCTTCCACTCCTCTCTAATAGCAAAATACCCCTCAAGAGAGTCGTCGGTGACACTCCGGAGTGGGTGCATCTCAGAATCACTCCAAATCGCTCCAAATCTCCTGAAATACGACAAAAACAACAAATCGTGAAAAGCATCGCAATATCGTCGAATAAACTTGAAAAACACGATTTGAGCGATCTAAATGGCATGCAATCATGTAGAAAAAAGGTGTAAAATACGGAGTGATCAAAATCCCCCATGCTTATCTCTTACTCATCCTCGAGGAAGATGAGTAAAAAGCGAACCCGGCGGAGAAAGATAAAGAAAACGGCGGAAAGGCGGAAAACGGAAAATAAAAAAAACAAAATAGAAAACGAAGAGGGAAGTTGCTAGATCATTTTTCTCAGGACGTGGGTTTTGCTTACTCATATAGCATGCATCGAATATCAACCACATGTCAAAGGCTTTTATTTTGATATCATAGTATAATGGTGCATTTGAAATAGAAAACCCAAGAATATCAATATAGCATGAAAAATGGAATGATTCTAAGATTAACATCGTCTGAAGCATCTAAAGCGATATACAATACCGTAGATCACACACTTTTTAATTGAATGCTTTCTATAAGGAGTATAAGAGATATCACACGATAGAGTAGAAAGAATAGAAAAAGTGTGGTTTTCATGAAATGATTGCTAAGCGTAGATTTCTGGATTTCGTGAAACTTTAGCAATCTCACCGAGTATAAAATATTACTTAGCCTAGGTTGTCATGCACCGTCAGGTAGTCACTCTCTCACACATCATTGGATTCTCTCCCCCAAGCTTATCTATAAGCGTGGTGGCATACACAAACAATATTTACATCCCCGTTTCTTACGAAGCTCCAAAAGTCAAAGAAAACAAAAATAAAAGCAAAAGAAGGAAGAAAGAGAGAAAGGGTATGAGATGGGATCGTTTTCAAGCTACTTTTCTCTTTTTCTTCGCTTATTCTCAAATCTTTTTCTTTTTCTTTTTCTTTCTTTTTCTTTTTTTTTTCAAGTAACATATATACACAATGATCTCAAATCAAAGAGAAGGATATACAAGTATTTTTTTTCTTTGGATTTTGGGGAATTTGGAGCAAGTGATATAATAACGGGGGAATGCCAATAATAGAATTGCTAAGGGGAGATTCACCAATGAATATAAAATAGAGAAATTATGTTCAAGATATGTGGAGAAAGAAATAAATGTATCTATCGGTTCACTCTATATGACGTGCATGACAACTTCAGCAGGGTAATATAATCTACTCAGTTTAATCTCAAAAAGTAAACTAATCCAGATTTATCAAAGCTAGCAAACATTCAATCAACCCGAAGTGAAGCGTACAAATCATGCATATAGAAGTGATGTGAGAAAGGAAAGCAGTACTCCAGATATAAGCATCAATGCGTGAATCTTGGTGTGTTTTCTACGATAGCATACATATGAATCATCAGACATCAGCTAATAATAGAATTTCATCCATTTTCATACAGCAAAAGAGAGTGGGTTACTATTTCTAAATGCAAGGCAGAACATAACATATGATATCAGAAATAAAAAGCTATGACACGACAAATATAGCATGCATATAGAGAAAAGCTAACACCACGTCATCATCATCACAGAAAAGTCATCTCTAGCAAAAGATGAAGGAAATAAAGATAAACGAAAAACAAAGATATTTACAATGCAGCACACAAGGAAAATAAGAAAAAACGTGACGCATGGTAAAAAAGAAAAAACGTGATGAAAAATGTCACGCCCCGCTTCCCAAAAACACGGAGGCAAAGCGTGACGAAGGCCCGCTTAGGCCGGGGCTAAGAGCCCGGACCCAATAAGCGTCTGTAGTATTCCATAACGAAAGTACAGGTCCCTGCATGTTAGTACGAAATAACAAAAGTACTGAAAAGAACATTTCATTTTATTCCAAAGTTTATCATCAAAGTACTGAGAGTCTAAAAATGCCGGAGACGGCTACAACTGCTGAAAGGAAACTAATGGTGCAAGCACCCAACCTAGACGAGAAAGTAAGAGTGCAATGCACCCAACAAAACTGAAATGGATAACTCTGGAACAGCAACAAAACATCTCTAACTCTGATCGTCCTCTGTATCGTACTCCGGATCAGCGCCCTCCGGCTCCAAGTCAACTGGCAAGTCCGCCTCGTACTCGTACTCTGGCTCCACACCTGACGTACATCACCAAAAGAAGGAAACTGTACGTCAGGCAAAGTCTACACAAACGGTCAGACTCTACTGCAAGTGTATCAACTATTAACAATGATTTACTGGTTGTTTTAGCATGCTGGGGTTATAACTGAGTAACGAAAAAGTAGCGTAGCAGGAAAAGTAAAACGTAGCAAGCAGTAGACGTAGCGTGTGCTACCGACTACGGGACTAACCTACAGGTGTCAAGACAAGACGGGACGTGACAGGACAAGACAGGACAAGACGGGACATGACAAGTAAGACACGAAAGGGTTCACGCCTTACGGTTCGAGGGCGGCCAGACCCTCTCCCCGTGCGCACGCTCAACCCTACTCCAACCCAGAGACTCAGGACACGAAGTACAAAGATCACTTCCGCTAGGGAAGCACCTGAAACGCCCGTAGGGTGTTTGTATCACGGAGATCACTTCCGCTCGGGAAGCATCTGAAACGACCGTAGGCTTTTTGGTATCACAGAGATCACTTCCGCTCGGGAAGCATCTGAAACGCCCGTAGGCTTTTTGTGTAACAGGGATCACTTCCGCGGAGGAAAGCATCCGAAACGCCCGTAGGCTTTTTGTGTAACAGGGATCACTTTCCCGGGGAAAGCATCCGAAACGCCCGAAGGCTTTTTGTGTAACAGGACACGACATGACAAGTGTAGGGAGTTGTTATTCTAGGGTGTCCACACGCACGCACACGCAAGATAGTCCTATGATGTCAGCAGTTTATTGTTGTCAGGCCCAGACTTCGTCGTCAAGTCTGAGCCGTCACAGGTCGTCCCGAACGCTATCATTTCACGTCCGGTTCTCAGCACACACAGTCTACCAGTTCTACAATCTAGCACTAAGGCACGGTCAAGAACGCAAGTGGGTACACTTGCCTGGAATGGTGAGTGCATCGTCTGTCCGGGGCGTCTCGTCCAGTCGTCGCGTCTGCGGTAGTCCGTCTGAAAAGGGATCACATCGACGGTGTCAAGTCGCGATTTTCATAAAATCCTATTTAGGTTCATTTCTAGGTTAGGCGTGGGTACCCTAATTGTCACAAGTCAAAAGTGTCCGATCAGCCTATCCGACGATTCTATCCTATGTGCACAGTTCAAAAGTCCGATCGTCGATTCTATTGTTCACAACATTTTAATGGAGCAGAAAATAAATTTAACGAGTTTAGTTGCCGATTTTAGTTAGGTTTTCATTTTTGGCTACGGGTGGGTTTCTCTACGAGTTAC
Source organism: Scilla litardierei (assembly GCA_030789695.1). Lineage (NCBI taxonomy): Eukaryota > Viridiplantae > Streptophyta > Magnoliopsida > Asparagales > Asparagaceae > Scilla > Scilla litardierei. Next base: position 60,442,732 of record CM061132.1, read on the forward strand.
GAGAAAACCAACCTCTCCGGAGTCTGAAATAGTGCGGACGTAGGGTCTGAACGGAGGGGTGTCTGCGGTGTCTACAGTGTCCCAACTATGAGTAGCGTAGTGAGACTCGTCCGGGCAGTGGACGAAGCGCGATCAGCGAGTGCAATCAGTCCACGGCAAAACGGCGAGTTAGCGTCGCGGGGAGGCTGCGGACAGATCTCGATCGTGCACGTGGCTAGGGCTTCGCGCGATGGCCACAGGCGACACAGCGAGAGGTGAGGGGTGGCTGAAAATGGATGCAGCAGCACCCTCAGGAAACTGCAGCGGTGGCTTGGAGATGCACGAGGGTGGTCGAGAGGGGCACGGCTCAGATCAGCGGCACAGCGGCAAAAAGGGAGATGCGTGCAGCGTCGGAAGCGGGGCGATCACCGTCAGCGACGGCGCGGGGCTGCGTGCAGCGGCGGAGGCGGGATCGTACGGCGGCAGTTGCGGGCGATCGGGGCTCGGCGGTGCGGCGCCGAGCGGCTGAGATCGAGAGAGGGAGAGGGGGAGACGACGCGGGGTCGCCGTGGGAGAGAGATGCCGGCGTCGGGCTTAGTGGCGGCGGCGCGAGGGAAATTGCGACGGCGGAGGCGCGATTCACGGCGAGGTCATGCGCTTGGGGGCCGAGGCGGCGCGACGGCGGATCGCGCCCGCTGGAGGCCGCGGCGGCACTTGATCCGAGAGAGGGAGGGTAAATCAACGGTCTAGATTTCTCGGAGCGATAACTCTCAATCCGGGCGTCAGAAAAATAATCCGAAAATACCGGGGCGATCGCGGAGACGAGACGCACAGGCCTACAGAGCCCGATCGTGCATAGTGCCTACCAAAAATTTACGTAAAATTCGGGACGGCGTTTTGAGCCAAATGACTAAAACGTCCCTATCAATTCAACGTCGTTTTGCGAGAAAACGAGATGCGAAAAGATGTTCCCAAAAATTACTATAAAATTCTACTCGCCCAACCGATCTCAACAGCACAACACATCGCATAGATCAGAAACCGGAAATAGCCAAGAAAATACGTGCACGCTAAAACACGTGCACGCAGAAAATTCCATAAGGCCGGAAAGCGACCGTTACATTCTACCCCACTAAAATAAAGATTCCGTCCTCGGAATCGACAACACTAATCAGCAAATAAAAATGGGAAACGCTCCCTCATCTCCTCCTCGCGTTCCCAAGTGGACTCTCCAGGTGATCCGTGACGCCACATCACTCTCACCAGGTCGACTACCTTATTCCTCATCTGCTTCTGCCGACGGTCCAAAATCTGCACAGGCTGTTGGTCATAAGTCAGGTCCGGGCGAACTGTAATCTCTGAGAAATCAACCGTGTGCGACGGATCACTGACGTACCGACGTAGTTGAGATACGTGGAAAACTTCGTCTACTCCCTCCAAAGATGGTGGCAGAGCAAGGCGGTAGGCCACTGCTCCCACACGCTCTAGCACATCAAACGGTCCAATATACCTCGGACTCAGCTTTCCCTTCTTCCCGAAACGAATAACTCAGCGGTTCGGAGAAATCTTCAGGGAGACGTGATCTCCAGGCTGAAACTCCAAAGGTCTCCTCTTGGCATCAGCCCAATGCTTGAAGCGATCCTGTGCAACTCTGAGCTTCTCCCTGATGTCCCTCACGACATCCACAGCTTCCACTATCATCTCAGGACCCAACAGCTCTCAATCTCCGATGTCATCCCAGCTCAGTGGCGAACGACATTTCCTTCCATATAGAGCAGCAAACGGCGACATGCCAATGCTCGCCTGGTAGCTGTTGTTATATGAAAACTCCACCAAGTGGAGATGGTCCTCCCAAGAACCCTTCAAATCGAGCGTACAAGCTCGCAGCATATCCTCCAGGATCTGAATAGTCCTCTCGGACTGGCCATCGGTCTGCGGGTGGTACGCCGTGCTGAAGCTCAGACTCATACCCAAATTCTCCTGTAGACTTCTCCAGAACTGAGATGTGAACCTCGTATCTCTGTCGGACACGATGCTCACGGGGAATCCATGTAAGCGTACAATCTCCTGCACGTACACGGTCTATATTACAACTAATTCAAGAGGAAAAATTTGAAAGAGAAATAAGAAAAGAAATTTTACCTCCAGATATTTCCTCGCTAAGGCTTCCGTAGACTGGCCCACTCGGAATGGGATAAAGTGTGCAGACTTGGTCAATCGATCCACGATTACCCAAACTGCGTCATTCTGCCTCGGGGTCCGAGGTAAACCAGTCACGAAATCCATCGTAATATGCTGCCACTTCCACTCCGGAATAGGAATCGGTTGCAGCAACCCGGCAGTACGATGGTGCTCAGCCTTCACCTGTTGGCATATCAAACACTTGGCAACGCTCCGTGCTACGCTCCTCTTCATGCCGATCCACCAATAATTAAGACGGAGGTCCTTATACATCTTGGTGCCTCCAGGATGTATAGAATATGGCGAGCTATGAGCCTCGCTCAACAGCTCCTCACGGATGTCACCTGCAGGTACACAGAGCCTACTGCCGTACTGCAGTGAACCATCCTCATGAATCACGAACTCCGTCCGAAGTCCAGCTTCAACCTGCCTTCTGATCCTCTGTAGCTTCGGATCTCCTGCATGTGCTTCCTTGATCCGGTCCACGATCGTGGACTGAATGTGCAAATTCATGAAGGAATGAACCACACCAGGTAGGACAACCTCCAAATCCATCTCTCTCAGCTCCTGCTGAATCCGCCAGTCGACAGTATGCATCATCGCAGTAGGAAGTCTACTCAAGGCATCAGGCACTACGTTCACCTTCCCCGGATGATACTGCAAGTCTATCTCGTAGTCAGCCATGAGCTCCAACCATCGTCTCTGACGCATGTTGAGCTCCTTCTGCATGAAGATGTACTTCAAGCTCTTGTGATCAGTGAAAATCTTCACACTCTCACCTAGCAAGAAGTGTCTCCAAATCTTCAGTGCAAAGATCACTGCTGCCAACTCCAGATCGTGCGTCGGGTAATTCTTCTCATGAGTCCTCAACTGACGAGAAGCATACGCGACCACGTGGCCATGCTGATGCAAGACGCATCCCAGGCCCTTCCCTGATGCATCGCAATAAACCTCGAAGCCTCCGCTTCGATCCGGCACTGCCAACACCGGTGCTGTGGTCAATCTCGCCTTCAAGATACTGAAGGCCTCCTCACAAGCATCTGACCAAAGGAACTCTACATCCTTCCTCGTCAGCTTCGTCATCGGCTCTGAAATCTTCGAGAAATCTTTAATGAACCGCAGATAATAGCCTGCTAAACCAAGAAAACTCCTGATGTCAGACGCTGACTGCGGGGTCGGCCAATCTCTGACTGCTCTAACCTTCTCCGGATCTACAGATATGCCATCACCGGACACCACGTGTCCCAGAAATGCGACTCTATCTAGCCAGAACTCGCACTTGCTATACTTGGCATAAAGCTTGTGTCGCCTCAGCGTCTCCAGCACTGTCCTCAGATGACAGCCGTGCTCTTCCTCAGACTTCGAATAAATCAAGATGTCATCAATGAAAATGACGACAAACTTATCCAGGAAATCATAAAATATCAAGTTCATCAAATTCATGAACACCGCTGGAGCATTGGTCACACCAAACGGCATGACCACGAACTCATAATGTCTGTATTTCGTCCGGAATGCTGTCTTCTGAACATCGTCCTTCTTCACTTTCAACTGGTGGTATCCACTCCTCAAATCCAACTTCGAGAAGACTCTCGATCCTCCAAGCTGGTCGAAGATATCATCGATGCGCGGCAGCGGATACTTATTCTTCACGGTGACAACATTCAATCCTCGATAGTCCACGCACATCCTGCGGGACCCATCCTTCTTCTTCACGAGCAAAACTGGTGCACCCCACGGTGACACACTAGGGTGAATGAAACCCTTTTGCAGCAACTCATCTAACTGCTTCCGCAGCTCCTCGAGCTCGACGGGAGCCATACGATACGGCGCCTTCGATATCGGTTGCGCTCCCGGCATAAGATCAATACCAAACTCTAAAGCTCGGTCGGGTGGCAAACCTGAGATATCCTCTGGGAAGACGTCGTCGAAGTCTCGGACGACTGCTGGTCGCTCGATCTCCATCTCCATCTGCATAGCTGCAACAATCGGCACCACTGGCATGGCCCGATATCTGATGGGTCCAAGCGACTCATCTCTGCTGCGGAACTCGAACTCTGGATGGCCTGGAATCCGAAACACCGCCCTCTTGCTATGACAATCGATTGAGGCGTGGAAATCTCCCAACCAATCGATGCCAAGAACGGCATCGAAATGCGGCAGGTCGTGGACAATGAAATTTGCAAAGAGCTCGTGTCCACTGACCACTAAAGAAATCGATCTACATCCCAAGTTCACTGTCACCACACCGTTCCCTGTGGTGATGTCCCAACACTTAGGAAGTGTATGGGTGTGAATGGAGTGTCTTGTTACAAATCTCCGGGATAAAATGCACATGGATGCACCTGAGTCGAACAAGGCCAAGGCCGGGTGAGAAGACACTAGAATGGTGCCTAAGATATTAAAAGAAACTACGGTCAAACCAAGCTACTCTAACAAACAAGTCAAACAAGAAAGACTAACAATTAAAAGCTAAACTATGAAATGAAAGACTAGAATCAAGGAGTTACCTGCAATAAATCCATCCAGCTCCTCAGTCTCCAAAGCCGTCATGGTGTAAGCTGGCCTCTGGGGCTGCGCTGCTTTCTAAAACATCTGCCTCTGTGGCGCCAAGGGTGGTCCACGAACGGCAGGTACTCTCTGAACTGGAGCAGGCGCTCTCATCTGCAGCGGGGCTGGCGCTCCAACTACAGCATGACGGGTTCTCGGACAATCCTTAGCTGCATGCGTCGCATCTCCACAGACCAAGCACAATCCCAGCTTCCTCCTACAATCCTTCTGAACGTGTCCTGGCTTCCCACAGTAATGACACGGTCCCTTGCTCTGGCTCTGAATGGGTGCTCCAGGCCTCTTAAATGGTACTGTCTGAACTGGCCTCATCGCCGGCCTAGCAGGTGGCGGGTACTGCTCCATAGGACGCTTCCCCTTATCAGCTGGAGGGTCAGGTAGGAGCGAAATAAGCTCATGATTCTTTGCAGCATCCAGCACCTCCCTCATAGTCGTGAAACTCGCCGAAGACATAGAAGCCTGAATCTTCGGACGTAGTCCTTGTCGGAACCGATCAGCTCGCTTCTCCTCCTTCTTCACCATATGCGGAGCAAAGCGACTCAGCATCTCAAACTCTGCCTCGTACTCCTCGACGGTCATGTTCTCCTGCTTCAGATCTATAAATCTGCTCAGCAGCTCCCTCCTAGTAGTCTTGGTGAAGTACTTCGTCCTGAACATAGACCTGAAGGTCTTCCAATCCACTGGCTTCTCCAGACGCCTCTCCTCGATTCGCCACCAGTTCCTCGCATTCTCCGTCAACTGCATCTTCGCTATCTCCACTCGGGTATCGTCTGGGATCTTTGCAGCAACTAACTTCTCCTCCATGCTCTGGATCCACTCGTCAGCAGTTAGGGGTCCCTCCTTCCCTGAAAATGTCCTCGGCTGGAGCTCGTTGAACTGCTTCACTCCTGGAGCAGCTCGAGGGGCAGGCGGAGGTGGAGGTGGGGCAATTGGAACAGCCTGGGCAGCACGCTGGGACTGCTGAACCAACTGATGCTGCACCTCCAGCATCTCTCTCATCACGCCCAGAAACTGGCGGAACTCTCCGCCCTGATCCTCCGGAACTCCATCTCCTGAGCTCCCCGATCGGGTGATACGTCGTCCTGCCATCCTATTGACAGAAAGACACGGATTAGACTCGTACATTTACGGGATGATAATAAAATGAAATTTAATACTTCGATTATTCCGTACTCGCAGAAGAGGGGACCTGCATGGGCCACCACTAAAACCTGTCACGCCCCGCTTCCCAAAAACACGGAGGCGAAGCGTGACGAAGGCCCGCTTAGGCCGGGGCTAAGAGCCCGAACCCAATAAGCGTCTGTAGTATTCCATAGCGAAAGTACAGGTCCCTGCATGTTAGTACAAAATAACAAAAGTACTGAAAAGAACATTTCATTTTATTCCAAAGTTTATCATTAAAGTACTGAGAGTCTAAAAATGCCGGAGACGGCTACAACTACTGAATGGAAACTAATGGTGCAAGCACCCAACCTAGACGAGAAAGTAAGAGTGCAACGCACCCAACAAAACTGAAATGGATAACTCTGGAACAGCACCAAAATATCTTTAACTCTGATCGTCCTCTGGATCGTACTCCAGATCAGCGCCCTCTGGCTCCAAGTCAACTGGCAAGTCCGCCTCGTACTCGTACTCTGGCTCCACACCTGACATACATCACCAAAAGAAGGAAACTGTACGTCAGGCAAAGTCTACACAAACAGTCAGACTCTACTGTAAGTGTATCAACTATTAACAATGATTTACTGGTTGTTTTAGCATGCTGGGGTTATAACTGAGTAACGAAAAAGTAGCGTAGCATGAAAAGTAAAACGTAGCAAGCAGTAGACGTAGCGTGTGCTACCGACTATGGGACTAACCTACAGGTGTCAAGACAAGACGGGACGTGACAGGACAAGACAGGACAAGACGGGACATGACAAGTAAGACACGAAAGGGTTCACGCCTTACGGTTTGAGGGCGGTCAGACCCTCTCCCTATGCGCACGCTTAACCCTACCCCAACCCAGAGACTCAGGACAAGAAGTACAGAGATCACTTCCGCTAGGGAAGCACCTGAAACGCCCGTAGGCTTTTTGTATCACGGAGATCACTTCCGCTCGGGAAGCATCTGAAACGCCCGTAGGCTTTTTGGTATCACAGAGATCACTTCCGCTCGGGAAGCATCTGAAACGCCCGTAGGCTTTTTGTGTAACAGGGATCACTTCCGCGGAGGAAAGCATCCGAAACGCCCGTAGGCTTTTTGTGTAACAGTGATCACTTTCGCGGGGGAAAGCATCCGAAACGCCCGAAAGCTTTTTGTGTAACAGGACACGACATGACAAGTGTAGGGAGTTGTTATTCTAGGGTGTCCACACGCACGCACACGCAAGATAGTCCAATGATGTCAGCAGTTTATTGTTGTCAGGCCCAGACTTCGTCGTCAAGTCTGAGCCGTCACAGGTCGTCCCGGACGCTATCATTTCACGTCCGGTTCTCAGCACACACAGTCTAACAGTTCTAAAATCTAGCACTAAGGCACAGTCAAGAACGCAAGTGGGTACACTTGCCTGGAATGGCGAGTGCGTCGTCTGTCCGGGGTGTCTCATCCAGTCGTCGCGTCTGCGGTAGTCCGTCTGAAAAGGGATCACAGCGATGGTGTCAAGTCGCGATTTTTGTCAAATCCTATTTAGGTTCATTTCTAAGTTAGGCGTGGCTACCCTAATTGTCACAAGTCAAAAGTTTCCGATCAGCCTATCCGATGATTCTATCCTATGTGCACAGTTCAAAAGTCCGATCGTCAATTCTATTGTTCACAACATTTTAAAGGAGCAGAAAATAAATTTAGCGAGTTTAGTTGCCGATTTTAGTTAGGTTTTCAGTTTTGGCTACGGGTGGGTTTCGCTACGAGTTACGAGAAAACCAACCTCTCCGGAGTCTGAAATAGTGCGGACATAGGGTCTGAACGGAGGGGTGTCTGCGGTGTCTACAGTGTCCCAACTACGGGTAGCATAGTGAGACTCATCCGGGCAGCGGACGAAGCGCGATCAGCGAGTGCAATCAGTCCACGGCAAAACGGCGAGCTAGCGTCACGGGGAGGCTGCGGACAGATCTCGATCGTGCACGTGGCTAGGGCTCCGCGCGATGGCCACAGGCGACACAGTGAGAGGCGAGGGGCGGCTGAAAATGGATGCAGCAGCGCCCTCAGGAAACTGCAGCGATGGCTTGGAGATGCACGAGGGTGGTCGAGAGGGGCACGGCTCAGATCAGCGGCACGGCGGCAAAAAGGGAGATGCGTGCAGCGTCGGAGGCGGGGCGATCACCGTCAGCGACGGCGCGGGGCTGCGTGCAGCGGCGGAGGCGGGATCATACGGCGGCAGTTGCGGGCGATCGGGGCTCAGCGGTGTGGCGCTGAGCGGCTGAGATCGAGAGAGGGAGAGGGGGAGACGACGCGGGGTCGCCGTGGGAGAGAGATGCCGGCGTCGGGCTTAGTGGCGGCGGCGCGAGGGAAATCGCGACGGCGGAGGTGCGATTCGCGGCGAGGTCGTGCGCTTGGGGGCCGAGGCGGCACGACGGCGGATCGCGCCCGCTGGAGGCCGCGGCGGCACTTGATTGGAGAGAGGGAGGGTGATCGGATGGGAGAGGGGGATTTTGGGGTCGGCGGCGCGAGGGCTGTCACCGCCGTGGGAGAGAGAGGGTAGAGGGTCGGGGGAATTTTTGGGGGGTGGCGGCTGCGCTGTGACTTAGGGTTAGGGTTAGGGTTAATTTTAGGGTTAGGGGTATATAATAAGATTTTATTTGATAAACAGCTTTAAGTTTAAATCTTAAGTGGGCAAAGGGGAGAGCTAAGGGGGTGTGCAGATTGGGGTAAGCCTAGGGATAAATAGAGGGCCAGATTTGAAAAGATTTAAAACGTTTTAAAAAGAAGATTTGGCCAGATTTGTTTAACAGATTTGAATTTGAAAAGATCAGGGTAAATCAACGGTCTAGATTTCTCGGAGCGATAACTCTCAATCCGGGCGTCAGAAAAATAATCCAAAAATACCGGGGCGATCGCAGAGACGAGACGCACAGACCTACGGAGCCCGATCATGCGTAGTACCTACCAAAAATTTACGTAAAATTCGGGACGGCGTTTTGAGCCAAATGACTAAAACGTCCCTATCAATTCAACGTCGTTTTGCGAGAAAACGAGATGCGAAAAGATGTTCCCAAAATTACTATAAAATTCTACTCGCCCAACCGATCTCAACGGCACAACACATCGCATAGATCAGAAACCGAAAATAGCCAAGAAAATACGTGCACGCTAAAACACGTGCACGCAGAAAATTCCATAAGGCCGGAAAGCGACCGTTCAAAAAAGTGGGTGCAAAAGTGGAAAAACGTGAAAAAAAACTAAAAATAAAAGGTGATAAAAGCAAAAAGTGTGAGAACTCACTCCCCCAAGCTAATGTGCACAGTGTCCTCAATGTGCGAAGTGTGGCACACCGAGAGACGGGTAATGGGTGGGGGTGGGGGGGTGGGTATGCATGCATGATAAAAAGAAATATAAATAACAAAATGAAAAACATGATGCGAATGTGATGCATGCAAGGATAAGAGTGATGCAGATATGTGTGTGTCACCAAAAATACTCTCCCTCACTCCCGAAAAAGGATATAGAATGATATGATCAAAATGTGGACAAAAATAGTGATGGGAGGAGGGGGTGGGCAAAAAATCATCAGGACCAAGCAGAGAATGGGCAGCATAACGACAAAAAATATCGATGGCATCAAGGGTGTGCCTAAGCTGGTGGTGCTGCGCCATCTCCGTCCTGAGACGGAGGTGGGGGTGGCGGCGGCTGGGTAACAGTCTGATGGGTGGGTGATGGTGGGGGTGGTGGTCATGGAACAGTCTACTGGGTGGGTGGTGGTCGTGGCAGTCGCTCGAGAATCTGGGTCAGGCAAAAGTGAATGCCAGGAAGTAGCTCGAGGCGGTGCTGCTGGCGGTGACTGTGGAAGACAGAGCCCTAAAATCACCCCGGAGTCCACTCATCGCCCCCTCAAGAGCACGAACGCTCTGAACTAAGGCGTCAGGGGGTGGTGGAGCGGAGGGACGGACATGTCTAGGCTGAGAAGGTCGGGGCTGTCTAATACGGGCAGTGTAGGTGATCGGGACAGCAGGCATGGGTGTGCTCACTAGTGGATGCCCAGCCTCAGTGCGAGGCTGGTACGCAGGCTGGTGTGAGGTGGAAGCAGCAGCAGTGGGAGTGGAAGACAAAATCGGTGACGAGGCGGCAAGAGAGGTCAGTGACACAGACGTGGGAACAGACATCACGACGCTCTCAGATAGGACAGCTACGGTGAAGACAGAAGGGTCGACCGCTGGGGAGGAAGTGTGGGGTCCAAAAGGTGAAACCCCAGCGGAGATCAAAGTGGATAGGGTCTCCATGACAGAAGCAAAGGAAGACTCGCCGTTCTCAAGTATGGTGGATGGACGCTCGGGTAGCAGAGAGGTGAGTGGCTCAACCGACAGGGGCACATCAGTGGTGGGGGTGGTGGTGGACGTGGTGGGCGTGGAGGACAGCTCAGCAAGTGTACTCCTGACACTGGCAGAAGTGTGGACAGAGGTGTCGGGAGCGGTAGAAAGTGTAGGCTCTGGCTGAGGAATCACAGGGTCAATAGGTGCAGGGTGTGCCTGCTCAGCCTCCTCGGCCTCAAGCACGTAGGCGACGGGGATCTGGAGATCCATCGCTGGAAGCCAGTCCTCGTGTGCTGGTCCTATGTGTGTCCGAGTGGGGCTCGGGAGGATCATATAGTCAGCACCGAAAGGACCGTGCAACCATACCCAGTGCCGCTGGCCGTGCGGACGAAGCATCTTCATCCGGGCCATGACATCTATCGAAAGTGAAGTGGCACCCGAATGTCGACGCAGGTCGGCTGGAAGGTCCTCGCTGGTCATCAGGGCTAGCAGGGTGATCAGGCCGCCACAATATATCGGGGAGCGAGCGCCCACCGATACGATGATGCGGTCCAAAAACCAGCTAGCGACGTCAATCTCAACGGCGGGGACCATCGTAACACCATCCCTATCGAGAACTCTGGGGCGAGTCATCGCGTAGAGCATATAGAGCTCAGGCGTAGACATCGTCCCAGGCTCGTACCTCGCTAGAAAAGTGGTCGCCATAAGGCGCTGTGCTATACGGAGGCAGGGCTGGACTATGGCCGAGGCCTTGGCCCTACTAGGGTCAAAGGCCTGAGGTAAACCCGTTATCCTGGCCCAAAAGGCGTGTGAATCGAAAGATGGGGGAGGGATGTGTGTGTGGGCGTAGGCTCGGTCGGGTGTGGGGACTGCGGGCCACTGAAAGAATGCTCTAAGCATATCGAGAGTGATCCGACACTCTCGATCCATGAGTCTAAAGGAGCATCCCTCATCGGTCCGGGCGATCGAGCTAAGTACCTCAAGTGTTGGACGGACGTAGGTGTCCGTCGACACAGAAAGAAAATCTCGCCAACCCACGTTGTCGTACAACGTGAGCATCCCCTCAAGTACCCCCAGGTGGTCTAGGTCAGTTAAATGGGCGAACCTGGAGGGTACTATCGGGCGCTGGGTGATACGCTCAAATCAGACGCGCTGTGCGTCGTCTCTGAACGTAATCCCCAGTGGCCCAAAAACCAGAGCCGGTGGTGGCTGTGCGTGAACGGGATCGGCTGGAAGTGGCTGTGGGTGAACGGGGTCGGCTGGTAATGGCTGTGTGGGGTGAGGTGGTGAAGGTGGAGGGGAGTCCTCCCTAGCGTGGGAGGGGCCGGGCTTATCCGTCAGCTTCCGCTTGGCGGAAGCTCCCCGAGTGCGTGGCCGTGTACGGGGCGGCATGTGTGCCCCGAGTGCTCACTAGTGAAAAATGCGGCGTGCTAAAAGAATGGAACGAAGGTACCTGAACACGCCGCGAGAACAAAAACAGCAGGTAGGTGTGAAGACGCCGCCTCCACGAAGCCAATAGCGCGTCCGGAAGCTCCCCTAATCTCCCCCAAGATAGCCTGCGCATCAAACAATGATATCAGCGTATAAAATTCGAAATACATGGGGGAGATGGGGTATAACAGTTAAATAAAGAAATCGATTTGAGTTAGGGGCTCAATGGGTACTCGGATCGTCAAAAATGGGGAGAAAATAGGATTTTACGTGAAATAGGGGTTACCGGAGCATGGCCGGCGGCGAGGAGGGTTGCCGATGGCGGGGGGTGGTCGCCGGGGCGGTCGTCGGCGGTGGGTCGGCGATCGGGGCCGGCGGCATGGGGGATCGGGCGAGTGGGAGTCGATCACGGGCGAGGGAGCTGAAGGTCCGTGGGCTTGAGGGAGAGAACTGATTTTGGGCGTTTCGAAAATCGCGCCGAGCCCGTTCGCCTTATATAAGGGAAGTTACGACTCGGCCGAGTGACTAAGTCACTCGGCCGAGTGACTAAGTCACTCGGCCGAGTGATCGTAACGAAAATTTTTTTTAAATTTTCTCCCTCTGCTTATGACTCGGCCGAGTGGCTTTGCCACCCTCGGCCGAGTGGAAAAAGTCCATTCGGCCGAGTGGCATAAGCTACTCGGCAATTTTCGCCCTAGGAGTGTATCAGTTTCACTCGACCGAGTGAAGAAATATACTCGGCCGAGTGGCAGTTTATACTGAAATCACAAAAAAGACAGAGAGTTGGGTACAGCAGACTTCCCTTGTTGGTGCACCATTCGGGCGGACGGCTTTCTTTGCTCGACCGAGTGGATATGGTACTCGACCGAGTGGGGCTCTGTTTTCTGCTTCGGGGCTCCGTTTTGGCTCTACTCTCTGTTTTTCTTCCTCCAGGTGGTTTCTTCTTCCTCCTAAGCCTCGAACGCATTCCTGGAGCGTTCTTCTTTGCCTCGGTCATCCTCCATATAATAGATATCCTTTTCTGCTCCTCCTGTCAAAGAAAATAGGACCCGTTGTCACAATTTTTTGGGCAAACAACTCAAAAACGCTAATAAAGTCTAAAACAAAAATAAAAACTAAAATAGAAAAAATGCGATAACCGTCGGGTTGCCTCCCGAAAAGCGCTCGTTTAAGGTCTTGAGCTCAACCCCTTTAAATTTTCAATTTAGCGCGGTATGTTGGGTGCATATGAGATGCACCCGTCGAATTTCCCGGGAAGACCGCTCGGATTTGGATCATGATGGTGTGTGGTCTTCCACGGTGCCGCTTCGTCATGGGCAATGTTGGGGGGGTGGCTCCCCTAAGCTAGAGCTTGCTCCGGTCTTTGACTCTGCCGGTGACACCGATCGTCGTATCAGTGGAGATTTCTTCGGAGTCCTCAACTTCGAGAGCTTGCAGAGCTCCCGTATTCTTGCGACATCAGCGTCACCATCATCAATCGCCATGGAGATATCGGGGGAGTGCTCCATCTTCTCTTCCTCGGCCAAATCTAGGCATTCTTCAAAGCTATCTTCATGGAGTGCACCGATGAAGTAGGGGATAGCCTCCTCAATGACCTCATCAAGGATGTATGAAAGGTTATCCGGCCGTCCCTTGAGTAGATATATTCTGTTTACCTCGCCCATAGGGACTCCTTCAGAATAATGCTTTAGCCGTTGCCCATTCACCTTAAAAGTGGCTCCGTCTTTACCTTCCAATTCAAATGCTCCTCCCAGTTGTATGTGCTTGATGGTGAAAGGTCCGGACCACCGTGACCTCAACTTCCTGGGGAATAGTCGGAGTCGGGAATTATATAGCAAGACTTTGTCTCCGACCTTGAAGTCCGTGACAGTTATGCGTGCGTCGTGTAGAATCTTGGTCCTTTCTTTGTAAATTCTCGAGCTCTCGTAGGCATCTCTTCTAATTTCGTCAAGCTCGTTGATGTCCAAGAGTCGCCTCACCGCCGCACTCTTATAGTCATAATTGAGAGTCTTGATGGCCCAATACGTGCGGTGCTCCAACTCTACCGGTAGGTGACAAGCTTTCCCATAAACAAGTCAGAACGGTGTGGTGCCAATCGGAGTGCGAAAGGCCGTGCGATATGCCCATAGAGCATCGTTTAACTTCATGGACCAATCTTTTCTAGATCGATCTACATTCTTTTCAAGAATTTGCTTGATTTCTCTATTTGAAACCTCCACTTGGCCGCTCGTTTGAGGGTGGTAGGCCATGCCAATTCTATGGTTTACCCCATACTTTTTCAACATGGCTTCAAATTTGTTTTCTATAAAGTGACTTCCCCCATCGCTTATCAGATTACGGGGTACCCCAAAGCGTGGAAAAATATTCTGCTTGAAAAACTTGGAGACTACCCACGCATCATTGGTAGGGGTGGCGATGGCTTCTACCCATTTGAAGACGTAGTCCACGGCCAATAAGATATACTTGTTACCCTTGCTTAACGGAAATGGTCCCATGAAGTCCACTCCCCAATAATCAAAGAGCTCAATCTCTAGAATGGGCTTCATTGGCGTCTCATTTTGTTTGGAAATATTTCCGGTCCGTTGGCATCTATCGCATGCCTTGACGAAGTCGTACGTGTCTCTGAACATGGTTGGCCAAAAGAATCCACTCTGCAATATCTTAGCGGTAGTCTTAGAAGCGGCGTGATGTCCCCCGCATGGCATACCATGGCAATGCAAGATGATGGAGGTGGCCTCCTCCTTAGAAACACATCTCCGGATAACCCCATCCTTGCATATCTTAAAGAGATACGGATCTTCCCAGAAATAGCTACGGACCTCATGCATAAATCTCCTCTTTTGCTGTGTGGGCATCCCTCATGGTTTAATCCCATAAGCCAAGTAATTGACATAGTCCGCGTACCAAGGAACTTCTCCGGTCCTTATGGTGTATAGCCTCTCATCAACAAAGGAGTCATCGATGGGCAATCTTTCGTCCTCCTTGTCGTGAATAAGCATAGATATATGATCCGCCACAATGTTGTCCGTACCCTTCTTATCTCTGATTTCCAAGTCAAACTCTTGCAATAGAAGTATCCACCTTATCAACCTAGGTTTGGCCTCTTTCTTGTTTAGGAGATACTTCAATGTCGCATGGTCGGTGTGGACAATTACCTTGGATCCAAGGAGATATGAGCGGAACTTTTCAATGGAATACACGACCGCTAGAAGTTCTTTTTCCATAGTTGTGTAATTTTTCTGTGCGTCATCCAATGTTTTGCTTGTATAGAATATTGCATGAAGCTTTCTATCTTTCCTTTGCCCCAATACCGCTCCAATGGCTTGGTCACTTGCATCACACATGAGCTCAAAGGGAAGGCTCCAATCCGGTGGTTGTATGATGGGCGTAGAAATTAGTGCTTCCTTCAATGTGTTGAATGCCCGCAAACATTCTCCTGAAAAAACAAACGGAGCATCTTTAGCAAGCAAGCAGGTTAGGGGCCGGGCAATCAAGGCGAAATCCTTGATGAAGCGACGGTAAAACCCCGCATGACCAAGAAAACCCCTAATGCCCTTAACATTAATAGGAGGAGGGAGTTTCTCGATTACCTCAATCTTCGCCTTATCAACCTCAATCCCTCTTGAGGAGACAAGGTGCCCAAGCACTATCCCTTCGGTGACCATGAAATGACATTTCTCCCAATTAAGAGTAAGATTATTTTGCTGACATCTTTTAAGTACTTTGGTAAGATTAGCCAAACAAGAATCAAACTCACTTCCATAAACTGAGAAATCATCCCTGAAAACTTTCATAATATTTTCAATATAGTCGGAAAAGATGGAGGTCATGCACCTCTGAAAGGTGGCGGGTGCATTACAAAGGCCAAAAGGCATTCTACGGTAAGCGTAAGTGCCATAAAGACAAGTAAAAGTAGTCTTTTCTTGGTCGTCTTCATGCAAAGGGATTTGGAAAAACCCCAAATACCCATCCAAGTAACAAAAGTATTTATGTTTAGCAAGCCGTTCAAGCATTTGATCTATGAAGGGTAGTGGGTAATGGTCTTTTCGGGTGTCTTTATTTAGTTTTCAATAATCAATGCACATCCGCCATCCCGTGACAGTGCGTGTAGAAATGGGCTCTCCTTTTTCATTTTTTATAACGATCATCCCCCCTTTCTTGGGGACGACGTGAACGGGGCTAACCCATCTACTGTCAGAGATAGGGTAGATAATTCCGGCCTCAAGCAATTTTAGGATTTCCTTCTTGACTACCTCTTTCATATTCGGGTTCAACCGCCTTTGAGGCTCAATAAAAGTGGATTCAGTGTTGTCCAAGTGAATCCTATGCGTGCACAGCCTATGGCTTATTCCCTTAAGATCAGAGATAGTGTAGCCAAGGACATCCTTGTGATCCCTAAGGACTTCTAATAGTTTTTCAAGTTGATCTTGGCCAAGGTGGGCATTAACAATCACCGGGAAGGTCAACTTACTACCCAAGAAAGCATACCTCAGATTCGGCGGCAATTGTTTAAGCTCTACCTCAAAGGGTGTCGTACCCTCTGCCTCGTCATCTTGTGTGAGTTTGGCTTCTTCTTCAACTTCTGAGTTTAGCTCACTCTCGAGTGGAGGCTCAGATTCGCTTCCTAGTGAGGACGGTGCATCGGAATAGACGCTCTCCGATTCTGCACTAGCATCGATAGGACCACCAACTTGCTCTGGTTCATTCCTAAGATCGAGAAATAGGTCAGCAGATTCATAATTGCAAGAGTGGGGGTTGTAGAGTGTAACTCCCTGAATGTCGGTTTGCTCGAAGTATTCCTCGGGAGTGTAGTACTCTTCGACGCATGCTCTATCGCCTTCAAAATATAGCTTGTCGTCCTTCACATCAACTCTGATATCGCCCCCAATAGTCCCATCTGGGGAGATTTGATCCATCACAAAGCTAGCAAACAATTGCTCGACGGGGTCCTCGATATTAATAGCAAAAGCTCTGGTAGCGTGGACATCATCAATTAGTTCCTTAAGGAGCTCCGCAAAGATTCATCATCTCCCTGGCCAGACTCAGTCATTGGAATTGAATCCCACATTTTACCTGTTAAGATCTCGTGGAAAATTTCGGGAGAGCTTGCAAAATAGGGCTGTAAACAGAGTTAGAAAAGAATGAAGAAATAAAGAAAGAAATTGAAGAGAAATAACCAGGTGATCCAAATCGAACTCCGTCAAAATGCCCTCCCCGGAAACAGCGCCAAAAACTTGGTCGCACCCCGGATACACGTCCCGGAGCGGCGACATTGTGGTCTTACCGCAAGCGCACGCTGTAGCGACGAGCGGGTATCGAACACAGGGAGGCCTAATAACAGTGTCTTCTTCAATCACCTGGCTAAAAGAATAGTCGAGAAATGTTCGCAGTAATGCGGTCACAGTCGTTCAATTGTATAAAAGAAGTAACAAATCAATAAAGACGCCTAGGGGTAAGGAATCCCCGCTACTCGCCATATCTCATCATTGTGACTCGTAGGTTTAACAATTGCTAGACTTGAAATTCGGGTGAACTAGTTGCAACTAAATGTAGAACCAAGCTCACGCTCTCGTGCTATTACCGGTCTATAGCAAACCTAGGCTAGGGTCCAATCTCTTGCAAACCCTAACCTAGGAAAACTAGCGTGAAGAACAACATCATCGTTCAATCGTATCTCGAGCCCACTCTCGTGCAAACTCGAGATACGACCTAGGTTGGGATAGTTCCTACCTGTCCAATCTCTTGCAAACGGGTATCGGTATAGAATTGTAATCAAAAACCCTAGTTTCGGTCAAATCTCTTGCAAACCGATTTCGGAGAAATTCAATTGCAACCCAATTCGAATTTCTAGGGCTTCCTATCGATTTGGGATCCAATCTCTTGCAAATCCCAATCGATATGAATCCCTAGCTATTCGTATTAAATCAATCACAAACTAACCCTAATCAATCCTAGCAATAATTTCACCAATTCATCACAAATTTGAAATTGGGCTCGTAGGGTTCTTCCCTACGCCCTAAGACGATGAAACTACTCACAATTCATCATATAATGCAATAGAAATTCACAATCAAAATCAATGGAATTCATAGCAATATTCAAAATATCAATAAAAATGGAGTTTTTGAGGGAGAGAGAGACAAACCAATGAAGAACAAGATAGCATCCAACAAAATAACCCTTTTCTCTCCTCCCTAAAAGCTCAATCTAATCCCTAAAAATTTAATCTAAAAAGGCTGCAAAAAGTTCTGAAAAATCTCTCTAAACTAGGTTAAAAACTGGGGTTAAATACCTCCCAAAATCGCCCAAAAATTCCTGACGAAAATGCCCCTGCGCAGCCTCAAAATCGCAGTTTACGCTACAGGCAGCGCGGCTCACTCGGCCGAGTGACAAATGTCACTCGGCCGAGTGATAGACCCTGACAGATTCTAGAGAGTTGGTGGTCTTGGGGGTCGTCTCCTCGGGAGTCACTCGGCCGAGTGACTTTTCTTCACTCGGCCGATGGGCGTTCTTCACTCGGGCGGATAGTCGTTCGTCACTCGGCCGAGTCGGAGCTTGTGACTGTACAGACAGATTCCAATGAGTTCATCATTTTTGATGCCGTCGTCTTGGCTCCACTCAGGCGAGGGATGACTCGGTGCTCGGCCGAGTGGTATGGCGTTGCTCGACCGAGTACACCCTGATATTGGCCCTGTTGCGTGTCTGATCTAGTCGGCCGAGCGGGAATCCGATGGTCGACCGAGTGACTCCTTCACTCGGCTGAGTGAAATGCTCAAAATGCCCAAACTTCATATTTTCGCTCCCTCGTCGCTCCTACGACGTTCTTTCTCCTTCCACTCCTCTCCAATAGCAAAATACCCCTCAAGAGAGTCGTCGGTGACACTTCGGAGTGGGTGCATCTCAGAATCACTCCAAATCACTCCAAATCTCCTGAAATACGACAAAAACAACAAATCGTGAAAAGCATCGCAATATCATCGAATAAACGTGAAAAACACGATTTGAGCGATCTAAATGGCATGCAATCATGCAGAAAAAAGGTGTAAAATACGGAGTGATCAATCTCTACGTCAGGTACACTCCCGATACCAACGATGTCCTCATCCGCTTCTCCCGCATCTTCTCTTTCTTCAGATGCCTACATCGAACAACACTTTGGGGAGGTCGACAGGGGTGACGCCGCTAAGTCGAGCCGGTGGTATCAGCGACGCCATTGATGTCGGGGCCAGAGGGAGACATGGCAGTAGATCAAACCGCCGCTTCATCGTCGGTAATGACAAGGGACCCCAAGAAAGGGAAAGGACCCAAGTCGACTGCCAAGGTCACCAAAGCTGCCAGAGTCACCGACGACAGTGGAACACCGACCGCGGTCCCCGCGGGAATTGTAGCCCAGATGTCACTGTTGCTGCCCTCCGAGATCCAAAAGATCAGTGCCCAGTACATTTGGCCCCTACACAGTCCGCCTCCCTGAGCCTCATGAATGGGTTTGCTCTCCACGGGACTACGAGGTCGGCGTGTACTTCCTGACCTTTGCACTGTGTCTTCACCTCCCGCTCCATCCCTATCTTCTTCTCATTCTACACTTCCTCGAGCTCCCCCTCTTCTAATTGATACCAAACTCCATCAACACGATGGTCGACTTCTTCGTGCTCTGGTCCACCCATAGAGTAAGCCCGACACTGTCGCTCTTCCAGTATTTCTTTAGGGCAAAGAAGATGGAGGACTACTACTATGTCAGCACGAGGACATGAAGGATGCTCGTCCTCAAGCTGTCGAACAAGGTCAGGGACTGGAAGGAGAAATTCGCCTTTGTTTCGACTCCAGCAGATCTAGCACTGAGGTCGAACTGGGTGACAATGAATCCCATAGTGAATGTCGAAGTTGCCCTAGAGGGGAGTGATCTGAAGAACCCCGAGACCCTAGAGGCTATCCCAAGGGAGAACATGGTCTTCAAAGAACTGATCGTAGACGAGATGGTCGTCCAGCACGTCTGGTTCGAAGGTACTCTGTGTGTTGCAAACAACATATGAGAAGTTCACCTTGATCTGTTTTCTTTTGCAGGTGAAGCCATGAGCATGTCCATGGAGGAAGTGATAAGGAAGGAAAGGTAGGCGTCAACGAAGCTGCCATCGAACAAGGGAAAGGGGACAAGCGGAGTCTGGAGGCGTCCTCCACTGCTCAGGCCAAGAAAGGAGAGCGGGTCAAGAGGACGAGGAAGGAGGCTGCGACCGCAGCTCCTTTACCCCCCCAGAGCGAGGTGTCAGCTGGGGGCGTAGTCGACCTTGACCTGGAGGAGCCCGTGGTCAACCCCGTGACCGCCGTGTGCCAGGACCCGTTGTTCAACACCACTGCTACTATTCCCACCACCTTGGCCACCACACCGAGACCTCTGATGGCATCAACCACCACCATCCATCTTGTAGTGGCGACCTGGCCCTTCGAATGGCCGTCGTATGGGCTGGGGAAGCTGGGCCATCCGAGCTGCGAGGCTGCCCTAGCCACCTTCAAGTCAACGAAGGAGGCGATTCTCACCCTTCCGCCGGAAGCAGTTGTCGTACCGCGCTACCCAGTATGGGCCCAGGATTCGGTCTTTGATAAGGCTCGCATGGCAGCCCGCCTGGCGGAGAATAGCCTTCTTCCGAGTGATCGAGAGGCCCTACAGGATGTCGATGTCGAACTCCTCTGTGCCTCAGCCATCCAGCATAATATGCAGGTACGTTTCCCCTTGCCCCAGATGCAGAACTTCTCAACTGTTCCACCTTCTTATCATTTGATCTTCTTTGTAGGCTGTCGCTGCTCTGGTCCCATTATATGACACTCCTCGGAGATAAACTGGCTCGAGGCGGCGCTTGGGAGGAAGGCAGTCGCCCTCAAGGGCGACGAAGCGAAGTTGAAGGAGGCGATGGAGCAGCTGGCGAGAGTTCATGGGGACTACCAGGCCCAGAAGGGTGAGACCGCCAAGCTAGAGAAGGCTGTTGAAGAGCTACAAGAGAGGGCATGCCGAGAAGAGACCCAACGAGTCACCGCCAAGGGACTGCTGGCCTCAGAGAGAAAGCCGATTGGAGCAAAGATTGCCAAGCTGGAGTGGTGAAATGCTGAGTTGGAGAATATCGACCTTGGCAAAGTCGGGGCCCAGGCCGTTCTCAAATATCAGAATGACGAGCTCGTCTCCGTGCTGATGGCCATGAGGGCAGAGGGCTTCGCTGACGGTCTAGAGGCCAGCTTTGAGAGTGCGATGGCGAGGTTGGGGAAGCTCTACCCTGGCATGGAGATCTACATTGCCCGTCTGTCGGTGGTGTTTGATGACGAGGCGGAGGCTTCGATTGCGTCCGAGACCGAGGCGGAGGAGGTTTTAGAGGGCGGCGATCAGGAAGGCGACGTGGAGAACGCACGAGCCCCGGAGGGCGGCGGTCAAGGGGATGGCGGTCGAGCTGAGGTGTCATAGATGAGGGCTACGTTGTATGGCCGGTCCTGGGGTCAGGCATGAAGCCTTGTTTTGTATTTAGTAGACCCTGAATTGTATAAAGTTAGTTTATAAATGAAATTTGAAATTTTCCTTACTGTCGATGTTTATGCGGACTGTGCTTTTGTATGGGTATGCCCCCAACATTCTGCTACTGACGAGCACATGGTTGAGGAGAAGGAGAATGTTGTGGAGTCGTATGCTCGATCCGAATTTGTAAGCTAGCAGCTAGGGGGCGGGGCAGACCCGCGGCCTATGAGGGAAGCTTGTCAGCTCAGCCCGGAGTACATCCGGCATGGCTAATTGCCCGGGAGGGGGGCGACCCTGCGGCCTCCGTTGATGGTTCACTTCCCTGGAGTTGAGGGAGGGGAGGGTGCGAGCCGTTGCTCGTTCCTTATCCCATCCGGTGAACACTATCGAGGGTGAAGCCGTCGGGATTTCCCTGGAGTTGATGGAAGGAAGGGTACGAGCCGTCACTTGCTCCTTAACCCACCGACGATCATTTCGAGGGAGAAGCTCGTCAGCCTGCCCCGGAGTTTGTAGAGTGTCCGGCTTGGCTAGCTGCCGGGGAGGAGGGCGACCATGCAGCCTCCGTTGATGGCGCACTGCCCCAGAGTTGAGGGACGGGAAGGTGCAAGCCGTTGCTCGTTTCTTGTCGGTCCCGGTGAACACTATCGAGGGCAAAGCCATTGGGCTTGCCCCGGAGTTGATGGAGGGGAGGGTACAAGGCGTCACTCACTCCTTAACCCACCAGTGATCCTTTCGAGTGCGAAGCTCGTCAGCCTGCCTCGGAGTTTATAGAGTGTTCGGCTTGGCTAGCTGCCCAGGAGGGGGGCGACCCCACAGCCTCCGTTGAGGGCACACTGTCCCAGAGTTGAGGGACAGGAGGGTGCGAGCCGTCGCTCATTCCTTGTCGGTCCTAGCAAACACAATCGAGGGCGAAGCCGTCGGGCTTGCCCCAGAATTAATGAAGGGGAGGGTGCGAGCCATCGGAGGTTGATGTTAGAATGGGATCTTTACGTTGCATTGGATTTAGGGGGTTGATCTCTCAACTCATACCACTATCGTGGGTTAGAATTTTGAGGTATTTTGGTGGCTCTCATTGATGCAATGGCGGTAGCTGTCAATGTAGCAATACAGTTCCTCGGTGGATCCCCTCAAGGCATGAGCTGGGCATGGTCACAAATCTTGGTTGGATCCACTAGTTCCCTATTTAAATCCCAAAGATACTCCTTAAGCTCATCAATTCCACCGATCGTTAGCATGATCTCAGTACAAGTTATCCTAGGGATTTGGAAGGATCGACCGAAATAATCCCCCTTATTCCCAATACAACCTAGAGATCCAGATCTACATCTCTTTCCTAGAGTCTTAGGGCTAACCCATCAACCCTAGGGACAACTACTCATACATAGCGATTATGACAAATAAAAACATAGTTTCTACCCTAGAAAACATCATAGCAATAAAATCAAGCGAGGGATTAAGATCTTACGTACCACGAATGAGAAAGAGCAATAGCCAATAGAGATCAAAGAATTCTCGCAGATTCCAAGACAAAAGAAATAATGAAAACTTAATCTTTCTCCAAAAACAACTCAATTCTCAAAACCTAGATCTAGATTTACACTCGTTTTCGATCTCCTCTCCCTACACTCAAATCAAAAAACGTAATAAAAGCTCCCTTCACATCAGTCAAAATTAGCTCTCCTACATCCGTGTGTGGGACCCCCACGAAAATAACCTGAAATTCTGGAGTCTGGGCCCGCATGTCGTCGACCGAGTTAGTGATTCGGTCGAGTAGACGCCTGCTCGGTCGAGCAGGCGCCTTAACTACTCTTGGCTTGGGCAAAGGGGTCCGGGCTACTCGGTCGAGCACCCGCCTACTCGATCGAGCTGTCAGTAGATCAGATCTCCTTCCAAAATTTCGCGATGCCTACTCGGCCCGAGTAGGCCTTGCTCGGTCGAGTCGTCTGCTGGCTTGATCGAGTAGGTCCTGCTCGGTCGAGCAGGATGTTGGTGAGATGAAGCTCGAAAATAGGTCGACTCGGGCCGAGTCGCCACTTGCTCGGTCGAGTCGGATGCGCGTTCTGCTGGGCTTTGTGTATCAGCTCGACCGAGCAGCTTGTGCTCCTCGGTCGAATCGCCTGGGAAAAATCCAAAACAACTCCGAGTCGCCTGGGAAAAATCCAAAACAACTCCTTTCTCTTGCCAGATTCTCCTCCACTCCTCCCATAAGCTTCTGAACCTCGACGAACTCCTGTAGAGCCTTGCCAACGGACTCACAGGCATGCTGGATATGTCCATATCCAAAAGCGGTTCCGAATCGCTCCAAAATCCGTGAAAATCCACAAAACTCTACGAAACTCGAATATGGCGTTAGAATTGCACTATCATAAGAAATGCAGGATTTGGATCATATATGACATGAAATGCAATGGAATGATGCTATGAAAAGATAGAAAATATGGACACATCAAAATCCCCCAAGCTTACCTCTTACTCGTCCTCGAGGAAGACGAATACTAGGCATGCCGGGCGATATATAAAAGAAAATAAAAGAGATAAGAGATGGACGTGGGATGCTAAAATGTCCAATCAGATCTCAAGCCTCAGCACTATATCACGATGCTTCGAATAATAAAACACATGCTAATAGTATCATCAAGTCTTACTAATCATATGGTTAGAATGCAATAAAGGCAAAAGTAGGAATCTTCTAAAATCATGCCATCAACTCATATCAATTTCATGCAATTTATAGAATCTAGTATAAAAAGAGTTAGCAATGCACTTCTTCAATCAATAGATAAAGTGGAGCACAAAGAGATCACACCAACATGCAATAGAGAATGGAAATAGATCATGTCATTCAAATATTCACTTCAAATAATGAAAAATCTCCAAAACTAAAATATTTTGTAAAGTTCAAGCATTATCGAATCTCCCCGTTGTGCACCATCTCAACTCTAATGTTATACTCACTCATATAATCAAGTGGTTCATCCCCCAAAGTTTAGCTTGAGGCGTCACATCTAGGAATAGGATATGGAAATTTTTGTCTTTTCCTAAGTATTTATAGTAGCTTCTAATAAAGGGATATGAAATAATTTTCTTTGCTTCTTTTTTCTTTTCTTTTCTTTTTCTCTTTTCACATTTTTTTATTTGGAAGCTATTTTTTTCTTTTGGGATTTTTGGGAGGTAGATGCGGTAGAAGTAGCTGCAGGGGGTTAAACTAGATGATGTGTAGAGAATCATAAGGATATGTGGAGAAATAAAATAATATATCACTCGGTTCACTCATCAGAGGTGCACAACGATTCAATGGGATAATACTCTAACTAAACTCATAGGTAGCTTGTATATTTTCATTCATCTCAATGAATATTGAAAGCATGCGGTATAAAGCACAATAATATCAGGCAGGCAAACAGAGGTGGATAAGATAACAAATAGGTGCTCCAAATGTACTAATGATGCGTGAACCTAGGTGCATTACCCAACAAAGAATGTACTAGATACTATTTCATGCATTCAATTTCAATTCATATCAGGCATTAAATTAGAGAGATCGGCAAGAGAATATGCCAACATATAAATAGTAAAAACTGAGACTAACCTAAATAGCATGTCAACAGATATGAGCATCGTGAGTAACTATTGAGGGCTATGAGAGATATCATCATGCAAAACAATTCTAGCGAGAAAAAAGGAGAACGGTGGAGAAAGTAAGAAAATGAAAACAGGCATGCAAGCATGGCAAAAAAGTGAAAACATGATGATGAATGAGGAAAAAATGAAAATGTGAATAAATGGGTGGAAAATGAAATAAAAATGTAAAAATAAAAATAAAAATAAAAATAAAGCGATAGCGCTCATCTCCCAAGCTCAACGCAGCAGTGTCCTCATTATTGAGAGCACGCTGGTACGCGGGAAATGATGCTAGGGTGGGTGGGTGGGTGATGATATAAAAAGTCAATGGAAAATAAATCTATGCAAAAGAAAGAAAAAGTGATATGATGCAAGGATAAAATGATGATGCAAATGCATGGAATGATGCATGGTGTCCTCCCCAAGCTGTGTAAGACTAAGGCCCTGAAAAGACAGATGCGTATAAAATAAGATGAGGGAAGGACAAAAGGCGGTGGAAGAACATCATCAAGCAGGGGCACCACCCTCTGGAGGTGGTGATGGGTCCCCCTGCTGTGGACCAGATACGGTGGAAGCTGGCTGTGCTAAAAATAGAACGATAACAGTCTTGACTGGTGCTGAAGTGTGTGAGTCGACGACTGAAGTGAACACGCCCGTGGCTACGAACTCAGGTGTAGAAGTAGCAGGCCCTACAAAAGCCTGAGAGTGTGGGGGCACAAAGTGGTGTGTGTTGGAAGCAACGATCTAGGATCTTGGTTTGATGATGACAAACATGCGAACTATTTAACGTGTGTGCTATGTGTGTTTCAAGATGGGCAAATGAGTAAATCTTGAGGAGTTGACTAAGTCAACGTATTGGAGAAATCGCTATTCATATAGCATCCTAGGAGAGAAAGGAAGCGTGAGCTCAAAGAAGTTTGACTTGGTCAATATAATGGGAGATGAAATCTATTTGAGATTTGGTCAAATCAATTAGGGAGCTTTGTTGCTACCCATTTCCTTTTCAAACTTCAATTCAATCCCAATACAAATTTTCCATTCCTTAACTCTAGGGATTCTCTTTGATCATATCCCTTTAAACAACCCTTGCTTCCCTCCTATAAAAACCCCCTTCATCAATTGCATAAACGCGCGGCTTAAAAAAAATTGAGGGGCAGCCAAAATAATCCCAGGAGCTCTTCATAATAAAGAATCCCCAAGCTTCTCTCAACCGTAACCCTTGAATACCCAGGCCGAAACTTTCATTTTCCTTTAAAAATTTTGAGTGCCGCACCTCTTGAGGCTTGATGCATCAAAAAATTTGAGTGACCTTCAATTCCCTTTTTTTAATCATCAGCCTTAAGTACCTAACGTTCTATGTGCTAAGAGAATCATACAAATTTGAGTGCTCTACAAGTCTGGGGGTATACGCATGGATTAAAAATCAAAGCACTCTGTTTTTTTTTGTATGCAAACAAATTTTTGAGGCCGACCGAATTAGAGCAGATTAATTTTTTGTTTATTGCGCCTTGTGCTCTTTGCGTTATCTTTGTGCTCATTTTTTTGGGCTTCACCGAGCACCGCACTTTGCAATTTATGAGAGGAGAGCACCTCGGAAATTTTTTTTGTACAGCCGTCACCTTCATCTTGTTTTGGCTTAAAACATTTTTGGACTGCCGAATATTGCATGAAGAGCCGCACCATTGAGAGCCTATCAAAATAGGAGAGAGCGAGAGACAAGGGGTTTGTAATCCTTAATTGCTTATTTTGTACCTTGCCTCTTTTTGTTTCTTTTGCAGGTGGAATCAAGAGATACAACTAAAAGGAGAGTGCACATCTCTCTCAGAGGGGCGCACGCATCAAGGCATCTTCATGCCAAATTCCAAAGGCCGGATGATCTCACTTCCTCATTTTTAATTAAGGGTGTTTGTTTTTTTTTTAGGATCCAAAAACATAACCCAGTGCCATGACCTAAAGAGAGAGAACCCAAAAAAATTTGGCCGAAAATTATTTCCCCTCAGCAACTGCACAATTTTTTAAAAGGGGAGCTCAAGTCGAATTAATTTTTTCATACTCATCATTAAGAATTTCACAGGCCGAAAGTTTTGATGGCAAAATCTCTTGTTTGACTTCGTTTCCTTGCAGGCTCCAAAGGGAAAGCAAGCTACAACCCTACAACCAAGTACCAAGTTGCAACAAATAATTCAAAGGGGGCCAATAGAGTTGCAGAACTATTGAGGAGTCCACATATTGAGGAGAGCCGACTTTCTGCAATATCACCATAGTGCCATCTAGACAAGGAACTCCAAGTGCCACAAGCATCTACCAAGGAAAGCCAGAACTTGAGTTGACGGTGTCAAGGAGACATCTACATCTACGTCAGACGAGATCTGACCCGTGCTGATTGATGAGGACATCACCGCTACATAAACTGAGATTCCTAAACTCTATTTATTATTAGTTTGTGTAGTTGTTGTGTTAGATCTTCGTAGGGGAAACTTTACCATATTTTGTGACTATTTTGGGACTTGTCTGGTTGGGGCTAGACAAGTGGGACCCAGCTAGTTTGGGACTAGCTGGTAGAAAGCGTTACTAGGATTGATAGTGAGAGAAAACACAGTGAGTGGGGTACTGAGATCCTGGCGAGTGTAGAGACATAGAGGGTGCTCTGAGCGTGCTCTAACTTGTGGTTTTGTACCTATTTCGCTATTCAATACTAGTATCTGCTTTGGGGGCTGGAGTAGGTCGTTGGGACGACCGAACCAGGATAAATCTGCTGTGTACTCTGTGTCTGTATTTTATTTACTCTGCTGCTGCTATAACTGCGTGAGTTTGTTCGTGGGTTGCACGAATTACTTTATAATCCTATTCACCCCCCTCTAGGCTAGGATCCAGATCCAACAGTGTGGTGGTCAAGATAGTGGCTGGCCTAGGTGGAGGTGCATGAGCAAGGATCACGGGAGGTAGGCCCCGTGTCTGAAGCAAGTCTATAATGGAAGCGAGCTCAGCCTCGACCCTCTGCTGATGGGTGGCTGTCGAGTGGTCGAAGGCATCAAAATCAAGCCGAAGGCGAGAAGTCAAGTCCACCATCACCGTCAGATGAGCGTCAGTGGTACGTGAGTCGAGGGGAGGAAGGGAACTGTGAGACACGACTTGCGTAAAGCGGCTCCGTGGAGGGGGTCCACGGTGCCTAGGCTGGAAGGTAGGAGAGTATGGGCTCGAAGGGATATCTACGGGGACAGCTGCAGAGGCATCCGCAGCAGCAGAAGGAGCTATCGTCGACACAGATGTGAGGACAGAAGTCGAGATGCTCTCAGTGAGTACGGCCGCTGCAGGAGAGGAAGTTGAGCCGGATGTAGGTAAATGGGACCCTATGGAGATAGGCAGGGATGCTAGACGGTCCCTAAGTGGTGAAAGGGTGACGGCTGGCTGGTGCTCTGAAAAGTCTAGAGAAGTAGGCTCGGGAGTAGATAAGATATCAGTGCCCTCGGGTATGTGTACAGAAGAGACAGTAGCAGTGGCCACTGAGCAGAAGGTGGTGACAATCCCCCAGGTCCCGACGGTGGTGGAGGTGGTGGAGACAGGGGTGGAAGAGGTATAGCCTCATGGTGACAAAGGGTGTACAGGTAGTGCTGGAAGGGCAACCACAATGGCAGCCAGGTCGGGCTCTTCATCATCAGAAGAGCCGAGCACACGGTCACCGACGTCAGCCTCGACGGGTGCTCCGGTTGGCTCGATGACGTGGAGGGCGGGAAGTGGGTGGACCCTATCTATCATCCAGCTCTGCTAAACAGGCACTATAGTAGTGAGGTGAGGGGCGGGAAGGACAAAGTGGGGGGGTGTGATGGGTGTCTAATAGATAGGTCCAGTGACGTGCCCCATATGGCCGAATGATTTACTTGTGCTCAAGAACACCTAAAGTCAAGCGCATGGGACCAGGGGGTCACTAGGTCATAAGAAAGATCGATACCCAGCATCTGTGCGAAGATGGTGAAGAATCCTCCACATCAGATATCAGTGGCGTAGTGCGAGTGGGCGGTCTGTAAATGGTGATAACACAACCAGTGGGCTGCGTTAGAAAGGACAAACGGGCGAAGGGGCCCGTCAGGATGGAAGCACAGAGGTCGTGTCATTCCCATAAGATGGAAAAGCTCGGGTAGGGACATGGTCCTGACCTCTGGCTTGCAGAAAATGGTGGTGGCGAGGTGTCGCTGCACATAGTAAAGGCAAGGATGCACAATGCATGATGCCTTCGCCCGGCTGGGGTGGTAATGGTCTAGACCAGAAATGCGATGCCAGAAAGCTAAGGCATCGAAAGTAGATAGCTCGTAGTCTGGGGAGAAGGCGGCTCGGGGGTCAGGGATGGCTGGGAAACGGAAGTGGGAGCGGATCATAGCATACGTGACCATGAAGTCGTGGTCCAGCAGCCGAAAGGTAATGCCATCGCCTGCCTAGGTGCGGGCGATGGAACTCAATGCCTCCAGAGTGAGGCAGTGTAGGTGGGTGCGTGGACCGCTAGGAGTCGATCAAAACCGAGGGTACGGTATAGCCAATAGACTCCTTACAGGAGTCCAAGGCGTCGGAGGGTGGGGACATCAATAAACTATGTGGGAATGAGTCTCCGCTACGAAAGGGATATGAATCAGTCACGGTGTGCATCGTCCCTAAATGTGATGCCGAATGTCCACACACGTGGCGACAGAGCGACGGGTGCGGCATGAGGGGTGGGTGGTGTGATTCGAGATGAATATTGCATAATTAACCTCATATTTAGCCCTATTTTGTGCTTATATGATGCTTAATTAGTCTCTAATACGTTCGTATTTTGTATATCATCATTTATTAGAGAAATCACTTGATTTAAGCACAAAACAACAATAAACTGAGAATGTCTGAACTTTTTATATTTTTCATGGCTAGGTCTTGATCTCACTATTCCAACGACTATTTATTTGTATTTTTCTGAGATCTATGCTAATTACTGTGTATTTTTGAATGCAAAATACAAGTTAATATAAGAAATACACAAGAAATACTCTCAAAATACACCGACGCACGAATCTTGGTGGCCACGTGGCAGCGATCCACGCTCGCCTGCCCACATCTGACGGACACCACGAGGCATCGGAGCGGCTGAATGTCGACCGTCAGATGAAGATCGAACCACCAGCAACCGAGGTGCTCGAATACGAATTAAGCAGACGATGTGGAGAAAACAGTGCCATCCGATATCGAATCCAACGGTCGAGATCTGTGCTACGAACGAGCTGGCAGCTGATTTCCTTGGGCGACGTGGCTCAATCGCAGCGGTTCACACAAGCATCCGACGGCTACAATGCACTCCAAGCTGGGAACAAATTTAAATTGAAGAAAGCGACGTGGCTCTTCGCAGAGCGTTGGATGTCGATCCAACGAATCATAATTCATCCGAATTGTGTTCGGATTCATTGAACTTAGCGGGCATTGATCCGATAACAATGCCACGTGGCGAGATCTCATCAGACCCGCCCAGATCTAACGGCGGAGAATGAGAGCGGTTGGCGGAGCAGGTTAATTTGGCTATTGGTGCGAATTTGGGACCCACTAAGGAACTTAAACCCGCAATGTTTCTATTTAAGAGTATTCTAGGGGGTTTTGGCCGTATTCTGGCGTATTGGAGGCTCTAGGAGCCGTATTTCGCCATGTAATTTGGAGGCCCTGGGGACAGAGGCTAGATCTATAATCTGAAGGAGATTTGGGGCTATTTGGAGAGGATTGGTGATATTTTTCCTATCTTTTGCCTTGTATTTTGTGTATTAGGATGTATTAGAAGTATTATTCACGTATTTTGATGATTATATGATGTATTTGTCTATGAATGCTGAATATATTCTCTCCATGCATGGTTAATCTTAATATGTGTTGGTGTTGATGTAGTTAGGGTGTCGTAATAATTGATTTTGATATCTTTTCGCCCTATTTGCATGTATAATCGCATATTTTGTCGATTTCTACATATATATTGTTTGGGTATGTTATACGGAGACGTAGGCATGCTTGAATAGAATAGGATCTTTGCTGACTTATTCGTGATGCGTCCCGAGAGGGCACTTGTGTTTATTTTTTTTATGAAATCGACGTTATACGTGATTAACTCTTTGGCACTATTTCATGCTCTTTATCGTTATATTTTCCAAAGTTCGCGTGCCCTAACCGGACGAAACGTTGAGTTATAGAAAAGATATTAATAATCATTGGTTGCACACACCCTAATGAAATCACTACCAACACATACTCTCCATATTAGTACTCCATATCGAATTCACTGTAAGTATCGTAGGATTTTCGTTTATTCTTTGAAACTCTTGATACCATATCATTATACTTGATAGGTGGTTGGTTATTATCGTTTTATTACTCTTTATAAATTGAAGTCGTGGTTTTGCATGTCAGTTGTCCCGTGGATACAATACATGGACTCACCATGATTATTACTTGTTCGATCTCCTACGCTTGGGAGTAGCGCTCACATTTTGAGACGAGCCAAGTTTTTCGCGCCGTTGCCGGGGATAACAGTACTTGCGAAGATACAATTTCAGTTCGCATGGAGAAAAATTCGGTGTGATCCTTCCATCTTATAGTTTAGAATTTTTATTAGTTTTTTGTTTTGTTTTCTCTTTATAAAAAATTCAAAAAAATTGGAATACACGAATTTCTATCGTGCAAACAATTTGTATGATGCAGAGTACGATATTGCACACAAACAAAGGATGGAGAAGCTCAAGGTCGTTAGTTTTAATTAGACTGATTGTGAACCTTTCTTTCAGGCCTGGAGGAGGTTCACAGACGTAATAGCGAGCTATCCGCAGCATGGGTACACAAAGAAAGAGCTTATGGAGTCCTTCCTATCTGGACTACGACCATAGCTACAGGAATTGTCATGCCCCGCTTCCCTAATATGGAAGGCGAGACGTGAGGAGGGCTGCTCAGACGTGGAGCTGTGAAGCTACAGTCTGATAAGCGTCTGTAAAAATTTCGAAAAGTAGCAGGTCCTTGCATTGCGACGAAACAACAACAACAATAATAAAGCAGATAAAAGAACATCCACCAACAACATCCAACAAATATTACAACATCACAGAATAGTCACAAAAGTACAAGTCTGAACAATAGGCCTAAAGCATGGCCAAACAAAACAAAGAGAGATAGGTGCTAACAGCAACTAAGAAAAGGTAACAACTAAGGGGAGACTCCAAACGAGTCTAGGACTGGTCACCCGTGTCCTCGAACTCAGTCTCTGTAGGGACCTCAAACTCAGCGTCAACGAACTACTCGTCCTCTGCTACCTGCTCGGTCTCAAAGCCTGACATGTGACACCCAAAGAGAAAAGTGCACATGTCAGCAAAAGTCTCCCAAGGGAAGCGGAGAACTTTTGTGCAAGGATATAATAAACTGAAACAACTAACAGTTCTAATATAATGAGGTGATATGACATTTTAAGGATGCATCAATTTTAGTATGACATGAAGCATGCAATACAAGTAACAAAAACACGAAACATTATCCCTTCACTTTGTGCACAGGGTTTACGCCTTTTGGCTGAAGTGGCTGTACGGGCACACTTCTACGCTCAAGTGATCGCTTAACCCTACCCCCTCAACGTGAATCGAGCGTTGGTTTTCCAACAACACTGTGCTCGCTTTTGGATCACGAGCCAGGAAGTGTTTTTCATTATGGCATAGGGTTGTGCCCACAAAAGCAGGTGCCTAGTCTCAATAGCAATAACATTTGTAGCGTGTGCTACTCAATCACGAAGAACACATGATGCATGACATGACATGAGATGAGCAGTTAAAGTGCGTACCGTTAATTGAAAATTAAACATGGCATGGCAGCATGAATGAAAGCATGTAAAGTGTCGGATCTAGTTTCGTTATCAAACTAGATCAAAAAGGCGTCTAGGCAACTATCATTTCACTGCCTAGTCTCTTTTACGCTAACAAATAAATTGGCCTAAAACGTGGCCTAAACATTTACTGGCAAGTATCACTTGCATGTTTCCGGTGGTATCGGTTGTCGTGGGTTCGTCTGGACGGGTACTACGTGTCGGTACTTCCGATTCTCTGTTTTGGTTGAACAAGTTCACGAATTAGGTCCATTGCAAGATATGCACAAAATTAAGTTAATCCATAAATTAGGTTCGTCCGATTTTATTGGGGTCCCAGGCTAGGGTGGTGTTTATATGGTGTTATATTAATAGGGTACACTACGATTTATTCTAGTTTTATTATTCTAACATTATTCGACATACTGAAATTAAATACTCAACAATTTAACAACTTAAGCTTATACTAACAACTAACTAATACTAACTAAGCTAATTACAAGTAAAACATGGTATTAAATATTTCACATATTAATTTTTGACTAAGGGATAAAAGCCAACATGTCATAACTTATCATTGTTTAATATTATCCTATATACTAAGTCTCTCTCCCTCTCTTACTCTTTATCTCTCTTTCTTTTACTTTAACTCTTACTATCAACTGCCCCCCCCCCTCTCCCTTTCTTAATTAAGGCCATCCCTCGTTCTTATTCTCTGTTCTTGTCTGTTCTTTCATTTCTTTGTTTTTTTGTTTCAATTAAACTTTTGCAGCACAACCATACGAAAGGGAGGGAGGTTCAAAACTAACGCACCAAGGGAGCTCGGAACGCACGCGGGAAGGGGATGCGTTGGCCGGCGGTGGGCTCCTTCGACGGACTCCCAGGCGGTGTCGCGGCTGGTGTTCCGACGGGCGACGGCGCAGCAGGAGCGGTGCGCGCGCGGTGTTTCTGGGCGGCTGCGAAGGTGGAGGAGGGTGGAGGAAAGGGAAGAAGGAGAGGTTTGTATGATCTGAAGTTGTTTGAGATAAGGGTTTGATTTTGGGTTTGATCTGGAGAAGGAGATGAAAGGGATAAGGGTTTGATTTTGTTTTGATTTCTGAAGTTTGAATCTGAAATTTGTTACTGATTTGTGTTCTTCCTCCTCTTGATTCTGATTTCAAAATCAGTTTGGGATTGATTGTATTTGTTGGGGGATTTGTTTGCAGAGACGTTTTTGGGTGAAATGAGTTCTTGGTTTGAGAAATCTGATGGAGGATTTGCAGATGATTTGTTTACAGGATTCAAGATGGGTTTTGATTTTGGTTTTGGGTTGCTCTGATTTGAATGTTTGAACCAGAGTTGATTCTTGGTGTGGATCTGTGATGAGAATTTGGGTTGGGAAATTTGTTTGCTGTAGGGTTTGTGTGCAGACGATTATTGGTTTGTCTGATGGCTGAAATGGGTTCTGAAATTGTTTGGGAATTGATATGGGTTTTGGTTTGATTCTGGTTTTGGGAAAGAATCTGAAATGTTTGATTTTGGGGTTTGAATCTGAAATCGATTTTCAGATCTCCTCTCTTGCTGTTTGGAAAATGATTTGGGATGAATTTGTTTCTGGTTTGTGGAATGATTTTGCAGGGTTCGTTTATCAGGAAGAGACCGTTGGCTTAAGAAGATGAGCAGGGGAACACTCCCTCAATATTTGTCAAAGCAGCATTAAATCGATTAGGATAGAAGTTATTACTATCTTTAGACTAATGAGTGAAAGAGAGACGTATAGCTTTGTTTAAACAAAAAAAGAAAGCCTAATTTGACTAACTGAAGATTTATTTGGCAACGTGTGTTTTGTCGTTTTAGGTAGGGTTAAAGTAAAAACGTAATTAAGTAAGTTTTAATTGTAATAAATAAAAAGAGAGAAGTAATTTGTGAAAGTAATTAAAATGATTTAGGAATTTGTAATTAGTAAATTTTAGATGTAATTAATAAAGTAATTAGTGACAGTAATTAGCAGGATAATATAGTTAAATTATTTTAGTTAAAACTTGATGGTAAATAATGACGACACGGTAAAAAAACAGTACCGCGCTCGCGTCGACACGTACAGACAAAAAGTTATCTAAATGACTGAAGAAAAATACCGGTACGCACAATCGAAAACTTGCCTAAAAATACTGACCGTTACATTCTACCCACCTTAGGAAAAATTCCGTCCTCGGAATTCCTATCAACTAAGGAGCAGAAAACAAATATGGATAACGCTCTCGTATTTCATCTTTCCACTCCCAGGTAGACTCTCCTGGCGAGTCGTGACGCCACATCACCCTGACTAGATCAACAGTCCTATTCCTGAAGACTTTCTGACGTTGATCTAGGATCTCCACTGGTTGCTGTTCGTACGTCAGATCTGGCCGAACGGTAATCTCAGAGTAATCCACAACATGAGAAGGGTCGTTGATATAACGACGGAGCTGGGACACATGGAAGACGTCATGAACTCCCTCTAAGGACGGTGGCAAAGCTAAGCGATATGCTACTTCTCCAACTCGCTCTAGCACATCGAACAGTCCAATAAATCTCGGACTAAGCTTGCCTCTCTTCCCAAATCGAATTACTCCACGATTCGGGGAGATCTTCAGGAACACATGATCTCCCGGCTGAAACTCCAAAGGACGCCGTTTAGCATCTGCCCAATGCTTATAACGGTCCTGAGCAATCCGAAGCTTGTCCCTGATTTCACGCACAACATCCACAGCCTCAACTATCATCTCTGGTCCCAACAGCTCCCTATCACCAACGTCATCCCAACTCAGTGTCGATCGACATTTTCTCCCGTAGAGAGCAGCAAATGGCGCCATGCCAATGCTCGCCTGGTAGCTGTTGTTATAGAAAAACTCCACCAGGTGCAGATGATCCTCCCACGAACCCTTGAGACCCAACATGCAGGCACTCAGCATATCCTCCAAGATCTGAATAGTGCGCTCCGACTGTCCATCCGTTTACGGGTGATACGTAGTACTGAATTTCTGACTGGTACCCAGATTGTTCTGCAGACACTTCCAGAACTAAGATGTGAATCTCATATCTCGGTCAGATACAATGCTCACGGGAACTCCATGCAAGCACACGATCTCCTACATGACATAATTCACATCACGACTAGTACTAGACGAAAACTATTAAGGTTTGAGTTAGGTCATTACCTCCATATACTTTCTTGCTAATATCTCCGTGGATTGTCCAACTCGGAAAGGTATAAAGTGCACAGACTTGGTCAATCGATCAACGATGACCCAGATCACGTCGTTCTACCTGGTGCTCCGAGGTAAGCCAGTCACGAAGTCCATCGTGATGTGCTGCCACTTCCACTCCGGAATCGGCAGAGGTTGTAGTAATCCAGCAGTGCGATGATGTTCAGCCTTCACTTGCTAACACACGAGGTACTTGGCAATGCCACGTGCCACACTTCTCTTCATCCCATGCCACCAGAAATTCTGACGAAGATCCTTGTACATCTTAGTACCTCCAGGATGAATAGAATAAGGCGAACTATGAGCCTCATTCATCAACTCCTCTCTGATATCCCCTGCAGGTACGCAGATCCTACTACCATATCTCAAAGATCCATCTGCGTGAATCAGAAAATCTGTCCGAAGCCCTGCTTCGACTTGCTCTCGGATCTTCTTTAACTTTGCATCTCCATCTTGCACAGTCTTGATTCGATTCACAATCGTCGATTGAATCTGCATGTTCATCAACGACGAAGTGATTCCCGGTAGTAAAGCTTCAACATTCATCCTTCGTAGATCCTGCTGCATTCTCCACTGAGATGTGAGAATCATCACTTCGGGCAGTCGACTCAAGGCATCCGGTACGACATTCAACTTCCCAAGATGATACTATAGATCGATGTCGTAGTCTGCCATCAATTCCAACCATCTACGTTGTCTCATATTTAGCTCCTTCTGAGTGAATATATATTTCAAACTTTTGTGATCAGTGAAAATTTTCACTTTCTCACTCAGTAAGAAATGTCGCTAGATCTTCAGTGCAAAGACGACAGCGGCTAGCTCCAAATCATGGGTCGGATAATTCTTCTCATGGATCTTCAATTGTCGCGAAGCATATGCGACCACATGATTGTGCTGGTGCAGAACGCATCCAAGTCCCTTGCCCAATGCATCGCAGAAAATCTCGAAGCCTCCGCTTTTGTCCGGGATAGCTAAGACTGGTGCAGTAGTCAGTCTCTCCTTCAAAGTGGAAAAAGCTTGCTCACAAGAGTCTGAACAACTGAACTTAACATCCTTCCTCGTCAATCTCGTCATCGGCTTAGCTATTCTCGAGAAATCCTTGATAAATCTACGGTAGTATCTAGCCAATCCAAGGAAGCTGCTGATGTCCGATGCCGATCGAGGTGTAGGCCATTCACTGACTACCTTGACCTTCTCCAGATCCACTAAGATACCAGCTCCTGATACTACATGTCCAAGAAATGCAATTCTGTCCAGCCAGAATTCGCATTTGCTGTACTTGGCATACAGTCTATGGTGACGGAGCGTCTCCAACACCATCTTCAAATGTTTTACATGCTCCTCCTCGCTCTACGAGTACACCAAGATGTCGTCTATGAAGATCACTACGAACTTTTCGAGGAAGTCCTAAAAGATAAGGTTCATGAGATTCATGAACACAGCAGGAGCGTTTGTCACATCGAACGGCATGACAACGAACTCGTAATGTCCGTACTTAGTCCGAAAAGCGGTCTTGAGCACATCTTCCTTCTTGACTCTGACTTGATGGTATCCGCTCCGGAGATCCAACTTCAAAAATACCCTCGATCCACCAAGCTGATCGAAGATATCATCAATGCGGGGGCAGCGGGTACTTGTTCTTCACTGTGATCTGATTCAAATCTCGATAATCAATGCACATTCTCCTTGATCCATCCTTCTTCTTTACCAGCAAGACGGGTGCACCCCAGGGAGATACGTTGGGATGAATGAAACCCTTCTGCAGTAGCTCATCCAACTGCTTCCTTAACTCTTCTAATTCTGCAGGAGCCATACGGTATGATGCCTTCGAAATCGGTTGAGCTCCTGGCATAAGATCGATGCCGAACTCCAACGCTTGATCGGGCGGTAGTCCAAAAATGTCTTCAGGGAAGACGTCTTCGAAATCTCTCACTACTGCAGGCTTCTCTGGTTCAGCAATCATAGATGCAACGGTCAATCAGTAAGGCTGTGCTTGGAACTTGACAGGTCCAAGTGAACGTCCTCCACAGACAAACTCGAACACTGGGTGATCAGGAATTTCGAACACCACTTTCTTCTGGTGACAGTCGATCGTGGCATAAAAAGCTCCTAACCAGTCAATACCGAGAATAGCATCAAAGTTGGATAGGTCGTGGACAATGAAATTAGCATACAGTTCATGTCCGCTAATCACCAACGGGCATGGTCTACATCCCAGTGCAACATTTACTACACCATTCCCAGTTGTAACGTTCCAACACGTGGGAAGTGTATAGGTGGGTATCGAGTGTTTGACTACGAACTTCCGAGATAGGATGCACATGGAAGCTACAGAATCGAACAGGGTCAAGGCCGGGTGAGATGAAACTAAGATGACACCTAAGGGTAATATGCAACTAGATTAACACGGATCTAACTAATCAAATATAATGCATAAATAAGGAAGACTAGTATAGAGGCTACCTACAATAACTCTGTCCTCAGTCTCTGCCTCTACTGCAGTCATCGTGAAGGCTTGCCTCCTAGGCTAAACGGCCTGCTGGAAAGCCTGCTTCTGGGGAATGAGAGGCGCTCCACATCCAACAGCTACTGGAGCTCTCTGCTGCTGAACTCCATCTTGTGCTTTCCACGGTTGCTTAGTTCTCGGACAGTCCTTCAATGCATGTGTAGCGTCACCACAAACTAAGCACTGACCCAAGAATCTCCTACACTGCTCCTTCACATGACCAGCCTTGCCACCAAAATGACACATCTTCTGAATAGGCCCACCTGGCCTCTTGAACTGCACGGACTGATTAGGCTTCATCCCAGGCCTAACCACAGTTCTAGCCTGCTCCACATGTCTCTTCCCAGCACCCGAGTACTGACCTCTCTTCTGATTGGCAATCAACTCCTGCCTCTTGGCAGCTACCAACAACTTCTGGTAAGAATCCAAGTCCGAAGAGGACATCAGACTCTGCAGCTCCAAAGATAAACCCTGCAAGAATCTCTGAGCTGGATCTTCAGCGGTCTCCACCATCTTCAGCGCAAAGCGACTCAATCTAGTGAACCCTTGGTGGTACTGATCCACCGTCAGATTTCCCTGCTTCAGATTGATAAACTACTGCATCAGCTCCCTCCTGGCATCTCGAGGTAAATACTCATCATTGAATCTCACCTTGAAAGTGGCCCAGGGGATAGGCTTCACTAACATCTGCTCTTCTGACTCCCACCAATTGCGGGCATTTTCCTTCAGTTGCTTCTTCACTAAGTCAACCCATCCAGCCGGGGAAACCTTCAAGAGAAGCAGATTATCCTCCATGTTCTTCATCCATTCATCCATAGCTAATGATCCTTCTGTCCCAGTGAAATATGACGGGCCCAGCTCCCGAAACTGCTTCGCTCCCGGTTCGAAGCGAGGGGCATTCTGAAGGATGCCTTGCTGAACCTGCATCATCTAATGCATCATCCTCATCATCTCAGCCATGGTGGGTTCTCTATCAGCATCCGCAACACGTCCTGCTCCACCACCAGCTCCAGGTCCACTACCAGCTCCTCGAGTAATGCGTCTACAGGCTATCTAAGACAAGGAAATGTTCAGATTAGACTTAATCATGACTCGAATGTTATGAATAATCAATTGGATGTTATTATCATTATTGTTGTTCCAATATTTTGTCGACGCAAAGAGGAGACCTGCATGGGCCACCACTAAAACCTGTCATGCCCCGCTTCCCTAATTTGGAAGGCGAGACGTGAGGAGGTCCGCTCAGACGTGGAGCAGTGAAGCTGCAGTCTGATAAGCGTCTGTAAAAATTTCAAAAAGTAGCATGTCCTTGCATTGCGACGAAACAACAACAATGATAATAAAGCAGATAAAAGAACATCCGCCAACAACATCCAACAAATATTACAACATCACAGAATAGTCACAAAAGTACAATCTGAACAATAGGCCTAAAGCATGGCCAAACAAAACAAATAGAGATAGGTGCTAACAGCAACTAAGGAAAGGTAACAACTAAGGGGAGACTCCAAACGAGTCTAGGACTGGTCACCCGTGTCCTCGAACTCAGTCTCTGCAGGGACCTTAAACTCAGCGTCAACGAACTGCTCGTCCTCTGCTACCTGCTCGGTCTCAAAGCCTGACATGTGACACCCAAAGAGAAAATGGCACATGTCAGCAAAAGTCTCCCAAGGGAAGCGGAGAACTTTTGTGCAAGGATATAATAAACTGAAACAACTAACAGTTCTAATATAATGAGGTGATATGAAATTTTAAGGATGCAACAATTTTAATATGACATGAAGCATGCAATACAAGTAACAGAAACATGAAACATTATCCATTCACTTTGTGCACAGGGTTTACGCCTTTTGGCTGAAGTGGCTGTACGGGCACACTTCTACGCTCAAGTGATCGCTTAACCCTACCCCTCCACGTGAATCGAGCGTTGGTTTCCCAACAACACTGTGCTCGCTTCTAGATCACGAGCTAGGAAGTGTTTTTCAA
Source organism: Scilla litardierei (assembly GCA_030789695.1). Lineage (NCBI taxonomy): Eukaryota > Viridiplantae > Streptophyta > Magnoliopsida > Asparagales > Asparagaceae > Scilla > Scilla litardierei. Next base: position 60,483,011 of record CM061132.1, read on the forward strand.
TATGGCATAGGGTTGTGCTCGCAAAAGCAGGTGCCTAGCCTCAATAGCAATAACATTTGTAGCGTGTGCTACTCAATCACGAAGGACACATGATGCATGACATGACATGAGATGAGCAGTTAAAGTGCGTACCGTTAATTGAAAATTAAACATGGCATGGCAGCATGAATGAAAGCAGGTAAAGTGTCGGATCTAGGCAACTTTCATTTCACTGCCTCGTCTCTTTTACGCTAACAAATAAATTGGCCTAAAAACGTGGCCTAAACATTTACTGGCAAGTATCACTTGCCTGTTTCCGGTGGTATCGGTTGTCGTGGGTTCATCTGGACGGGTACTACGTGTCGGTACTTCCGGTTCTCTGTTTTGGTTGAACAAGTTAACGAATTAGGTCCATTGCAAGATATGCACAAAATTAAGTTAATCCCTAAATTAGGTTAGTCCGATTTTATTGGGGTCCCAGGCTAGGGTGGTGTTTATATGGTGTTATATTAATAGGGTACACTACGATTTATTCTAGTTTTATTATTCTAACATTATTTGACATGCTGAAATTAAATACTCAACAATTTAACAACTTAAGCTTATACTAACAACTAACTAATACTAACTAAGCTAATTAACTTACTAAGCTAATTGCAAGTAAAACATGGTATTAAATATTTCACCTACTAATTTTTGACTAAGGGATAAAAGCCAACATGTCATAACTTATCATTGTTTAATATTATCCTATATACTAAGTCTCTCTCCCTCTCTTACTCTTTATCTCTCTTTCTTTTATTTTAACTCCTACTGTCAACTGCCCCCCCTTTCTCCCTTTCTTAATTAAGGCCATCCCTCTCTCTTATTCTCTGTCCTTGTCTGTTCTTTCATTTCTTTGTTTTTTTGTTTCAATTAAACGTTTGCTGCACAACCATACGAAAGTGAGGGAGGTTAGAAACTCACGCACCAGGGGAGCTCGGAACGCACGCGGGAAGGGGAGGCGTTGGCCGGTGGCGGGCTACTCCGGCAGACTCCCAGTCGACGGCGCGGCTGGCGTTCCGACGGGCGGCGGCGCAGCTGGAGCGGTGCGCGCGTGGCGTTTCTGGGTGGCTGCGAAGGTGGGGGAGGGTGGAGGAAAGGGAAGAAGTAGAGGTTTTTATGATTTGAAGTTGTTTGAGATGAGGGTTTGATTTTGGGTATGATCTGGAGAAGGAGAGGAAAGGGATAAGGGTTTGATTTTGTTTTGATTTCTGAAGTTTGAATCTGAAATTTGTTACTGATTTGTGTTTTTCCTCCTCTTGATTCTGATTTCAAAATCAGTTTGGGATTGATTGTATTTGTTGGGGGATTTGTTTGCAGAGAGATTTTTGGGAGAAATGAGTTCTTGGTTTGAGAAATCTGATGGAGGATTTGCAGTGATTTGTTTGCAGGATTCATGATGGGTTTTGATTTTGGTTTTGGGTTGCTCTGATTTGAATGTTTGAACCAGAGTTTATTCTTGGTGTGGATCTGTGATGAGAATTTGGGTTGGGAAATTTGTTTGCTGTAGGGTTTGTGTGCAGACGATTATTGGTTTGTCTGATGGCTGAAATGGGTTCTGAAATTATTTGGGAATTGATATGGGTTTTGGTTTTATTCTGGTTTTGGGAAAGAAGCAGAAATGTTTGATTTTGGGGTTTGAATCTGAAATCGATTTTCAGATCTCCTCTCTTGCTGTTTAGGAAAATGATTTGGGATGAATTTGTTTCTGGTTTGTGGAATGATTTTGCAGGGTTCGTTCATCAGGAAGAGACTGTTGGCTTAAGAAGATGAGCAGGGGAACACTCCCTCAATATTTGTTAAAGTAGCATTAAATCGATTAGGATAGAAGTTATTACTATCTTTAGACTAATGAGTGAAAAAGAGACGTATAGCTTTGTTTAAACAAAAAAAGAAATCCTAATTTGACTAACTGAAGATTTATTTGGCAACGTGTGTTTTGTCGTTTTAGGTAGGGTTAAAGTAAAAACGTAATTAAGTAAGTTTTAATTGTAATAAATAAAAAGAGAGAAGTAATTTGTGAATGTAATTAAAACGATTTAGGAATTGTAATTAGTAAATTTTAGATGTAATTAATAAAGTAATTAGTGACAGTAATTAGCAGGATAATGTAGTTAAATTATTTTAGTTAAAACTTGATGGTAAATAATGACGACACGGTAAACCAAAAACAGTGACGCGCTCGCGTCGACACGTACGGACAAAAAGTTATCTGAATGACTGAAGAAAAATACCGGTACGCACAATCAAAAACTCGCCTTAATATACTGGCCGTTACAGGAATTCTTGGGAGTCATGACGCCAATAGAGTCATGGAAATAAATGGAGTCCCTACAAGAGACTGATCAGATCATTAATGAAACTTCAGATGGAGATTCAACGGAGCCTTCATGCCTTGATCAAAGAGAGCAAAGCGTAGATGTACCATTGCAATCCTTGAAAGATGAAGTTTATTATATCATTCAGACACATGAGGCTACATCCCATCAATTCCAAGAGAACTTCCTTGCTCGAAGTCGGCAAATTCAGCAATCCATTGAAAATCTTACCCTGATTGCCACTTGCTTAGAAGAAGGTAATTCTTTTGAAATTAAATTTCAAGAATCTAATATGAGTTCATCTTCTATTGCAGGTATATCGAGCGAGCCATGTCACGATGAAGTCACGAATAAAAATATTAACATGGCAGTTAGTGTGTGCAAAAGCGAGGACGAGCTAGCAATTTTGGATGAACAGGAGGAGGAAATAGCGAGGGACATGGGTTTAGATATTATCATTATGGAGCCCGAACCACTTTTCCCCCAGTTTTTTCCCAAAATCATTCATCCCTCTCCCTAATGAATGAGCATCATACCGAGAGTAGTGCACATCTTTCAGGGAGTAGTCATCAACATGCTATAATTTATTTCACTTACTTTGATGACTACATTTGGAATATTTTTATTGTAAAGAACTTTAAACTAATTTGGACTGACATAACTCATCCCTTGCAGGACATTGGTAAACAAGTAATAGAGATGCTTGGAGTTGTGTTGCTGGGGTCCAATTTAGCTTTTGGAGGAAGGATACTTGTCGAGGAGTGCAAGGAGCAAATTGAACAACTTCCTCCACCATTAAAGATTCGGGATCCGCCATTTGACCACGGTGTGTTCTTTCCATTAGCGTAGATTTTTATATGCTTTCTAGGATGCTTGCTTTTGAATAAACTCGTACCCTTTTCGACATTGAGGACAATGTCCATCTTTAGTTGGGGGGAGTGTATGAGGCCTTATGATTTTTTTCAAAAACAAGGCAAAAGAAAAGAATAAATCATCATTTTCATCATTTAAAACTCCTTCACATACCACAAATGCGGATGATTATGCATTGATTGAGTTCTAAAAATTATTTATGGCTTGAGTTAATTATTTTTCCTTCATGAAATTACCGTTAATATGCTATTCATGAAAACTTTCAATTGCCATGATTAATATCTCGAAATAGTTTGAATTTATTTCATGCATGCCACTGTGATGAAAAAGTTTAAGTATACACGATTTATTAGAATAGTCTTCAAATTGAAGAGGGATTTGGCCTTTGTTACTAATGTTTATGTTCATATTTATGGGTGTTGAGTTGCTTATTAAAAAAAATTGCAAAATAAAGTGAAAAAGAAAAAATGCATCGTTCTCTTGAGTTCATTGATTAGCCGGGTCTTCGTGCCTCAGGAAGCATTGGAGATTCGCGTCGAAAGATGGATGAATGGGAGTGCATTCAAAAAAGAGAAAATAAAACTTTGATGTTTCGAGTATTAAGTTCGAGGAGCTCTTCTAAGCCTAATGTCTGAAGGTCGTCTAGCCTAGGAATTATTAACTAAAACATCGCTACATGAATCATTCTAAGTCGTCAAAAGAAAAGAAAAATCAAGAAAAAGAAAAAAAATAAATGGTGAATAAACCAAGCAACTTCAATACCCACGATTTGAACGATCTTTTTGAGATGCCAATTCGCAAAACGATGTGTTATACTTTCGCTTACGCAAAACGATGCTTACATGTTATTTATTCGAATTACATTAGAGAAAATATCATGTGATTGATCTTGTGCATGGATTGTGTATATTGATGGTCTAAATCATGTTGGAAAGCGTATTATTGAGCCATGCAATAGGCGATTAATAGAATTAATTGTTTTATTAATCATTCGACTTAATCGCTCTTTTTGCTAGGGACTAGCAAATCGCTAGTTGGGGTGTGATTCGAGGTGAATATTGCATAATTAACCCAGTACTTAGCCTTATTTTGTGCTTATATGATGCTTAATTGGTCTCAAATACGTTCGTATTTTGTATATCGTCATTTATTAGAGAAATCACTTGATTTAAGCACAAAACAGCAATAAACTAAGAATTTCTGCACTTTTTATATTTTTCATGGCTAGGTTTCGATCTCACGATTCCAACGACTATTTTTTTTGTATTTTTCTGAGAATGTGCTAATTACTGTGTATTTTTGAATGCAGAGTACAAGTTAATTTGAGAAATACGCAAGAAATACTCTCAAAATACGCCCTGCACTTATCTTGGCAGCCACGTGGCATCGATCCACACTCGCCCGCCCACATCTGACGGACAACAGAGGCATCAAAGCGGTTGAATATCGACCGTCGGATGAAGATCGAACGGCCAGCAATCGAGGCGCTCGAATACAAATTAAGCGGGCGATGTGGAGAAAGCCACGCCGTCCGATCTCGAATCCAATGGTCGAGATCCGTGCTATGAACGAGCATGTAGCTGATTTCCTTGGGCGACGTGGCTCAATCGCAGTGGTTCATACAAGCATCCGACGGCTATAACGCACTCCGAGCTGGGTTCAGACTTAAATTGAAGCGAGCGACGTGGCTCTTCGCAGAGCGTTGGATCTCAATCCAACGAATCATAATTCATCTGAATTGAGTTCGAATTCATTGAACTTAGTGGGCATTGATACCATAACAATGCCATGAGGCGGGATCTCATCAGATCCAGCCCAGATCTAACGGCAGATGATGAGAGCGGTTGGCGGAGCGGGTTAATTTGGCTATTGGTGCAAATTTGGGACCCGCTAAGGAACTTAAACCCACAATGTTTCTATTTAAGCGTATTCTAGGGGTTTTGGCCGTATTCTTGCATATTGGGGGCTCTAGGAGCTGTATTTCGCCATGAAATTTGGAGGCCCTGCGGACAGAGGCTAGATCTATCATCTGAAGGAGATTTGGGGCTATTTGGATAGGATTGGTGATATCTTTCCCATCTTTTGCCTTGTATTTTGCGTATTAGGCTTGTATTTGAAGTATTATTCACGTATTTTGATGATTTTATGATGTATTTGTCTATGAATACTGAATAAATTATCTCCATGCATGGTTAATCTTCATATGTGTTGGTGTTGATGTAGTTAGGGTGTCGTAATCATTGATTTTGATATCTTTTCTCCCTATTTGCATGTATAATCGCGTATTTTGTCGATTTCTACATATATATTGTTTGGGTATGTTATACAGAGGCGTAGGCATGATTGAATAGAATAAGATCTTTACGGACTTATTCGTCCCAAGAGGGCACTTGTGTTTATTTTCTTTATGAAATCGACGTTTTACATGAATAACACTTTGGCACTATTTCATGCTCTTTATCGTTATATTTTCCGACGTTTTCGTGCCCTAACCGGACAAAACGTTGAGTTATAGAAAAGATATTAATAATCATGTTGCACACACCCTAACGAAATCACTACCAACACATACTCTTCATATTAGTACCCCATATTGAATTCACCGTAATTATAGTAGGATTTTCATTTATTCTTTGAAACTCTTGATACCATATCGTTATACTTGATAGGTGGTTGGTTATTATCGTTTTATTACTCTTTATAAATTGAAGTCGTGGTTTTTCAGGTTAGTTGTCCCGTGGATACGATACCTGGACTCACCAGGATTATTACTTGTTCGATCTCCTACGCTTGGGAGTAGCGCTCACATTTTGAGACAAGCCAAGGTGCAGTAGTGGGGATGGGGGCAGAAGTGACAGGGATGTGTGTATGACGTGGGAGAGAAGAGTCGGATGTGGACGATGGATTGCCCGCATACTCCTCCTCGATGGTGGGGGTAGTGGTGATCAATGCCCCGGATACACACCTGGGGCGGGGTTCGCTAGTCTTACCGCAAGCGCACGGTGTAGCGGCGAGCGGGTATCGAACACGAGGAGGGAAAATGACGGTGTCTTCTTCAATTCACCTAGCTATAAGAACAGTTGAGAAATATTCGCAATAAAGCGGTCACAGTCGTTCAATTGTGTAAAGAAAAATATCAAATTAATAAAAACGCCTAGGGATAGGGAATCCCCGCTACAAACCGTATCTCGTCATTTTGATTCGTAGGTTTCAAAATTGCTAGACTAGAAATTCAGGTGAACTAGTTGCAACTAAATGTAGAACCACGCTCACGCTCTCGCGCTATTTCCGGTCTATAGCAAACCTAGGGTAGGGTCCAATCTCTTGTAAACCCTAACCTAAGCAAGCTAGCGTGAAGAACAACATCATCGTTCAATCGTATCTCGAGCCCACTCTCGTGCAAACCCGAGCTACGACCTAGGTTGGGATAGTTCCTACCCGTCCAATCTCTTGCAAACGGGTATTGGTATAGAATTGTAAACGAAAACCCTAGTTTCGGTCCAATCTCTTGCAAACCGATTCCAGAGAAACCCAATTGCAACCCAATTCGAATTTCTAGGGCTTCATATCGAGTTGGGATCCAATCTCTTGCAAATCCCAATCGGTATGAATCCCTAGCTATTCGTATTAAATCAATCCCAAACTAACCCTAATCAATTCTAGCAAGAATTTCACCAATTCATCACAAATTAGAAATAGGGTTCGTAGGGTTCATCCCTACGCTCTAAAGACGATAAGACTACTCACAATTTATAATGCAAATCATTAGAAATTCAATAATAAAAACAATAGAATTCATTGCAATAAACAATATATCAATAAAGATGAGGTTTTTGATAGAAAGAGAGACAAACCAATGAAGATTCAATAGCATCCAAAAAATAGCACTTTTATCTCTCTCCAAAGAACCAAATCTAATCTCCTAAAAAGTATTCTAAAAAGGCTGCAAAAAGTATGAGAAAAATCTCTCTAAACTAGGTTAAAAACTGGGGTTAAATACCCCCCAAAATCGCCCAAAAAACTGTGACAAAATTTCCCCTGTGCAGCTTGAAAATCACAATTTACGCTACAGGCAGCGCGGCTCACTCGGCCGAGTGACAAATGTCACTCGGTCGAGTGACGGACCCCGACGGATTCCAGTAACCTCGGACTTTTGGGGGTCGTCTCCTCGGGAGTCACTCGGCCGAGTGACTTTCTTCACTCGGCCGATGTGATTTCTTCATTCGGCCGAGTCGGAACTCGGGAGCTGACTGACGGATTACAGTAACTTCGGGATTTTTGCTTGCCGTCGTCGAGATGCCACTCGGGCGAGTGGTGTCTCCGTGCTTGGTCGAGTGGTCTGGCGATGCTCGGCCGAGTGCACGCTGATATTCAATCTGCTGCATGTCTGATCTGGTCGGCCGAGCGGGCTGTCGATGGTCGGCCGAGTGACTCCTTCACTCGGCCAAGTGGCATGCTGAAAATGCCCAAACTTCGTATTTTTACTTCCTCGTCGCTCCTACGATGTTCTTTCTTCTTCCACTCCTCTCCAATCACAGAATTCCCCTTGAAAGAGTCACGGGTGACACTCCGGAGTGGGTGCATCTCAGAATCACTCCAAATCGCTCCAAATCTCCTGAAATTCGACAAAAACAAGAAAGCGTGAAAAGCATCGCAATATTGTTGAATAATCGTGAAAAACGCGATACGAGCGATCAAAATGGCATGCAAACATGCAGAAAAAAGGTGTAAAATATGGAGTGATCAAAATCCCCAAAGCTTACCTCTTACTCGTCCTCGAGGAAGATGAGTTAAAAGCGAACCCGGTGGATAAAGATAATAGAAACGACGGAAAAGTGGAAAATGAAAAAAAAATGCAAAACAAAGTAGAAAACGAAGAAGGAAGCTGCTAGATCATTTTTCTCAGGAGGTGGGTTTTGCTTACTCATATAGCACACATCGAATATAAAACACATGTCAAAGACTTTTATCTCGATATCATAGTGTAATGGTGCATTTGAAATAGAAAACCCAAGAATATCAATATAGCATGAAAAATGGAATAATTCTAGAATTAACATCGTCTGAAGCATCTAAAACGGTATACAAAATCGTAGATCACACACTTTTCAATTGAATGCTTTCTATAAGGAGTATAAGAGATATCACACAATAGAGTAGTAAGAATAGAAAAAGCGTGGTTTTCATGAAATGAATGCTAAGCGTAGATTTCTGGATTTCGTGAAACTTTAGCAATCTCACCGAGTATAAAATATTACTTAGCCTAGGTTGTTATGCACCGTCAAGTAGTCGCTCTCTCTCACATCATTGGATCCTCTCCCCCAAGCTTATCCATAAGCGTGGTGGCATAAACAAAACAATATTTACATTTCCCGTTTCTTTTGAAGCTCCAAAAGTAGAAGAAATAAAAATAAAAGCAAAAAGAGGGAAGAAAGAGAGAAAGGGTAAGAGATGGGATCGTTTTCGAACTTCTTTTCTCTTTTCTTTTCTTTTTCTCAAATCTTTTTCTTATTCTTTTTTTTCTCTTTTTTTTTCAAATAACATATATACACAAATGATCCCAAATCAAAAGAGAAGGATATACAAGTATTTTTTTCTTTTGGTTTTGGGGAATTTGGAGCATTGGATATAATAACGGGGGATGCCAATAATAGAATTGCTAAGGGGAGATTCACCAATGAATTTATAATAGAGACATAATATTCAAGATATGTGGAGAAAGAAATAAATGTATCTCTCGGTTCACACTATAGGACGTGCATGACAACTTCAGCAGGGTAATTTAATCTACTCAGTTTAATCTCAAAAAGCAAACTAGTCCAGATTTATCAATGCTAGCAAACATTCAATCAACCTGAAGTGAAGCATACAAATCATGCAATAAGAAGTGATATGAGAAAAGAAAGCAATACTCCAGATATAAGCAATCAATGCATGAATCTTGATGTGTTTTCTACGATAGCATACATATGAATTATCAGACAACAGCTAATAGTAGAATTTCATCCATTTTCCTACGGAAAAAGAAGTGGGTTACTATTTCTAAATGCAAAGCAGAACATAGCATATGATATCAGAAACAAAAGCTATGACATGACAAAAGTAGCATACATATAGAGAAAAGCTAACACCACGTCATCGTCATCACAGAAAAATCATCTCTAACAAAAGATGAAAGAAATAAAGATAAAGGAAAACAGAACTATTTACAATGCAGCACATAAAGAAAATAAGAAAAACGTGATGCATGGTAAGAAAAAGAAAAAGTGATGAAAAATGGCTGCAAGAGCGGAAAAACGTGAAAAAAAAATTAAAATAAAGGTGATAAAAGCAAAAAGTGTGAGAACTCACTCCTCCAAGCTAAAGTGCACAGTGTCCTCAATGTGCAAAGTGTGGCACACCGAGAGACGGGTAATGGGTGTGGTGGGTGAGGATGCATGCATGATAAAAAAAGAAAAATAAACAGATAATATGATGCGGATATGAATGATGCATGCAAAGATCAAAGTGATGCAGGTAATGTGTCACCAAAAATACTCTCCCTCTCTCCCAAAAAGATATAGAATGATGTGATCGGAACAAGGACCAAAATAGTGAAGGGAGGAGGTGGGGGCAAAAATATATCGATAGGATCAGAAGAGAATGGGCAGCATAACGACAAAAAAGGATCAATGGCATCAAGAGTGTGCCTAAGCTGGTGGTGCTGCACCATCTCCGTCCTGTGGCGGAGGTGGAGGTGGTGGTCGGGGTGTCTGCTTGGTGGGTGGGTGTAGTGGAGGTAGTCGCGCCAGGATCTGATTCAGGCAAGCCTGAATATCGGGGAGCATGGCGACGCGGGACTGTACGGTACTGACCGTCGCAGAGAGAGCCCTAAAGTCGCCTCTGAGTCCACTCACCGCCCCCTCAAGAGCACGAATGCTCTGAAGTAGAGCGTCGGGGGGTGGTGGAGCGGAGGGACGAACAGGTCTAGGCTGTGAAGGACGGGGCTGTCTGACATGGGCAGTGTAAATAATGGGGCCAGCAGGGTAGCGTGGAAGGGGTGCTGTGCTCGGTAGTGGATGCCCAGCCTCAGTGTGAGGCTGGGACACAGGCTGGGATGGAGCAGCAGCAGTGGCAGCAGTGGAAAGTAAAATCAGCGACGAGGAAGCAGAAGAGGTCAGTGACACAGAAGCGGGGACAGACGTCACGACACTCTCGGAAAGGACAGCTGCGGTGGAGACAGAAGGGTCGACCACTGGGGAGGAAGTGTGGGTCCCAAAAGGTGACACCCCAGCGGACAGCAAGCTGGATAGGGTCCGCACAACTGCAGGGAAGGAAGACTCGCCGTTTTCAAGGATAGTGGGTGGATGCTCGGGAAGAAGTGAGGAAATAGGCTCAACCGAGATAGGCACAGCAGTGGTGGGGGTGGTGGTGGACGTCTCAACAAGGGTACTCCCGACACTAACAGAAGTGGGGACAGAAGTGTCGGGAGGTGCAGTCAGTGCAGGCACGGGCTGAGGGATCATGAGGTCAGCAGGGGGTGCAGGGGGTGCCTGCTCAGCACCCTCAGCCTCAAGTACGTAGGCAGCTGTGATTAGGAGATCCATCGCTGAGATCCAATCCTCGTGGACCGGTCCAATATGTGTCCGAGCGGGGCTCGGGAGGATCATGTAATCGGTACTAAAGGGACCGTGCAACCACACCCAGTGTCGCTGGCCGTGGGGACGAAGCATCTTCATCCGGGCCATAACGTCTATCGACAGTGAAGTGGGGCCCGGGGATCATCGAAGGTCGCCAGGTAGGTCCACGCCAGTCATCAGGACTAGCAAAGTAATCAGACCGCCGCAGCAAATAGGTGAGCGAGCGCCCACCGAAATGATGATACAGTCTAAAAACCAGCTAGCAATATCGATCTCAACGGTGGGGACCAGGTCGTCACTACCCCTATCCAGAGCTCTAGGGCGAGTCATCGCGTAGAGCATGTAGAGCTCAGGCGTAGACATCGTCCCAGGCTCGTACCTCGCCAGGAAGGTGGTTGCCATGAGGTGCTGGGCAATGTGGAGGCAGGGGTGCAGGATGGCTGAGGCCTTGGCCCTACTAGGGTCAAAGCCAAGTGGTGAACCCGTGATTCGTGTCCAGAACGTGGAAGTGTCGAACAACGGTGGTGGGATGTGCGTGGGCGTGTAAGCACGGTCGGGGACAGGGACAGCGGGCCACTGGAAGAACGTACGAAGCATGTCGAGAGTGACCTCGCACTCTCAATCCATCAGGAGGAATGTGCTTCCCCAGCGGTCCGGTCAATCGAGCTCAGGACCTCTAGTGTCGGACGGATATAGGTATCCGCCGACAAAGCAAGAAAATCACGCCATCCCATGTTGTCGTACAACGTGAGCAGCCCCTCTAGTACCCCTAGGTGATCAAGGTCTGCTAAATATGCGAACCTAGAGGGCACTATCAAGCGCTGGGCGATACGCTCAAATCGGACGCGCTGTGCGTCGTTTCTGAATGTGATCCCCATCGGCCCGACGACGGGAGCAGGTGGTGGGACAAGATTGACTGGGATAGGCTGTGTGGGTGGCGGTGGCGGTGGCAGGCTAGGTGGAGGGGAGTCCTCCCTAACGTGAGAGGGACCGGGGTCATCGGTCCGCCTCCGCTTGGGGGCGGATCCCCGCGTGCGTGGCCTAGTACGGGGCTGCATGTGTGCCGCGAGTGCTCACCCAACAATAATAATATGCGGCGTGCTAAATAATGGAACGAATGTACCTGAACACACCGCGAGAGCAAATCAGCCAATGAGTGCGAAGAACGCCGCCTCCGTGAAGCTAAAAGCGCGTCCTGAAGCTCCCCAAAGCTCCCCCAAGATAGCCTGCAAATCAAACAACGATATCAGCGGATAATATTCGAAATACATGGGGGAGATGGGGTATAATAGATAGATAAAAGAATTAATTTGATTTTTGGGCTCAACAGGTCTACAGATCGAGAGAAACAAGGAGAAAATAGGATATCGGGGCAAACCAAGGTGATAGGGGGAAAACTGAGGCGGCGCCGGCGAGGTGGAAGGTGGCCGGCGGTCGGAGTGGGGAGGGGAGGTCGGTCGCAGGTCGGTCGGGGGTGATTCGGGCATGGAGGATGTCGTAGCGGGCGAGGGATGCGAAGCAGCCGAAAGCTCGGGCGAAATCAGGGGATTTTGGGGTTTTAGAAAATCACGCCCGCTCCCGACCTTATATATAAATTGTTACGACTCAGTCGAGTGGCAATGTCACTCGGCCGAGTCCGTAAACAAAAGAAATTTTGAAAATCTCGTTCCCACTTACGACTCGGCCGAGTGGCTTTTGTTTACTCGGCCGAAGGGAGAAAATTCCTTCGGCCGAGTGGGTCTGCCACTCGGAAATTTTTAGGTTAGGAGGGTATCTGTTTCACTCGGCCATGGGAATTCTATACTCGGCCGAGTGGCGGTTAGTACTGAAATGCACAAAAAGGACAGAGAGTTGGTTCTGCAGACTTCCCTGGTTGGTTCCCCACTCGGCCGAATGGGGTCCTTTGCTCGGCCGAGTCGCATAAGATACTCGGCCGAGTGACGTGCTGTTTTCTGCTTCGGGGCTCCGTTTTCGCTCTACTCTCTGTTTTTCTTCCTCCAGTTGGTTTCTTCCTTCTCCTAAGGCATGAACGCATTCCTGGAGCGCTCTTCCTTGCCTCTATCATCCTCTTATGATTGATCTCCTTCTTTCCTTCTCCTGTTATGAAAAATAGGACCCGTTGTCACGATTTTTATGGGCAAAAAGACTCTAAAAACTAACAAAAGTCTAAACCAAAAATGAAGACCAAAATAAAAAGAATAAAAAGAATGCAAAAACCATCGGGTTACCTCCCGACAAGCGCTCGTTTAAGGTCTTGAGCTCGACCCCTTTGGATTTTCAATTTAGCGTGGGATGTTGGGTGCATATGAGATGCACCCGTCGAATTTACCAGGAAGACCGCTCGGATTTGGATCGTGGTGGTGCGTGGCCTTCCTCAGTACCCCTTCATCATGGGCAATGTTGGGGGATGGCTCCCCCAAGTTTGAGCTTGTTCCGGTCCTTGGCTTCACTGGTGACACCGATCTTCGAATCGGTGGAGCTTTCTTCACATTCTTCAATGTCGAGAGCTTGCAAAGCTCTCGTATTCTCGTGACATCAGCATCGCCATCATCATTCACCGTGGAGCTTTTGGGAGAGTCCACAATCTTCTCTTCTTCGACCAAATCTTGGCCTTCTTCAAAGGCGTCATCATGGAGTGCGCTGATGGAGTAAGGGATATCCTCTTCTATAACCTCGTCTAGGAGGTCCAAATAATCTAGCTCCTCATGATATGGCATGTGCTTCATAGCCTTTGGTATATGGAGCTCGACTTCAATGTTGTCGACATTTAAGGTAAGAGTCCCTTCCCGTACATCGATGGTTACACCGGCGGTGGCGAGGAATGGGCGTCCAAGTATGAGCGATGTGTCACCCTCCTCCTTGATATCCATGATCACAAAATCACACGGCAAGCATATGCCTCCCGGAACTTGGAGTGGGATGTTCTCCGCGATCCCAACCGGCCTAGTGATCCGACCGTCCGCGAGTTGAATCCTCATGTCGGTCGGTTTTAAATCGGTGCCGGTGTTCAACTTTCGGAACATGGTGAGAGGCATGAGGCTCACACTAGCGCCTAAATCAACCAATGCTTTTTGTAAGGGGACGCCTCCAAGTGTGCAAGGAATCTGAAAACTCCCGAGATCTTTAAATTTGGCGGGCTCCTTCTCCTTCCTAGTGAACCAAGTTCCTTGTTTCGCGAGCATGATCTTTTCTTTCCTTTTTCTTCCCGTAATCAAGTCCTTTAAGAACTTCGCGTAGGATGGGATTTCCACTATGGCATCAAGGAAAGGGATATTGAGGCTCACCCCTCTCAAGTATTCGAGGAACTTGGCTAGCCTCTTCTCGATCTTGGCTCTAGCTAGCCGTTGAGGGAAAGGCACCGGTGGCATGAATCGGCGCTCATCAATAGGTTCCTCCACTCTAGATTTTTCTCCTTCTTGCGGCTCCTTCTCTTTTTCCACCTCAATTACCGGCTCGCTCTCTTCTAGAATCTCCACCACTTGTTCCTTGACTTGAGTCATGGGGGGAGTGGTATCCTTCCCGCCTCTTGTCATAACCGCAACCACCGCGTTGATATGGCCGGTGTTGCTCCGTGGATTTGGCTCGGGTTGAGCCGGCAATTGTTGGTTGTTCCTATTGAGCAACGCGAGTTGCTCCCCAATTTGAGCGACGACGGTGGTGAGAGAATCTTGTCCCGCCTTCAACGTGGAGTTAATCTTTCTCTGCTCCACCATAAACTCCTCCACCTTAGCTTCAAAATCCGAACGTGGTTGAGCTTGCGGAGGGTTGGGATTTCTCCAACCTTGATTATACCCGGGTGGCCTATAAGGTACCACTTGTTGCCTAGGTGGGAGGTTTTGTTGCGGTGGCCCCCTTGGTTGATAATTCAATTGTGGTGGTGGAGCCCGAGCTTGAGGAGGTTGTTATGGCGGGGGGCTCAAGGCACAAACATTATTAGCATATGAAAAACTCGGATGGTTTCTAGCGGCCGGGTTGGCCCAATATCCGGAATTCCCCGCAACATACTAAATTTGCTCCAAAGCTCCTTCTCCATGCTCCCCTCCTACATACATGGCTTGGGATTGGTCTTGCAAATCACTCATATGGTTTGTCGGTGCGGATGTAGAAGGAGCTCCATGTGGCTCAGAAATGTATTTCTCCAATCTCTCTACTACCTTGTGGAGAGAGTCAAATTTGCTAGCAAGCTCCGCCACGGCCTTGGCCTCATAAATACTCGTGGGATTCAAGGAGGACGAAGAATGTCCTCGCTCGTCGCCCCACTGTTGGTTGTTGGAGGCCATCTCCTCTAGCAAGGTCGTGGCTTCATCGGGGGTCTTTGACAAAATGGCTCCGTTGGCGGTAGCATCAATAATCTGTTTTGTGCCCGGTTGGAGTCCATTGTAGAAACTATGGACAAGCTCCCAATCCTCTATGCTGTGATGGGGGCATTGATGCTGCAAGTCCTTGAAGCGCTCCCATGCCTCATAGAGAGTCTCATGCGGTCCTTGCTTGAAGGACATGAGAGCACTTCTTATCTTCACCGTCTTAGAGGGCAAGTAAAATTTGTCGACGAAGGCACTCGCCAATTCATCCCAAGTGGTGAAGATTCCTTCAGCTTGCGTCCTCAACCAATATAAGGCCTTGTCCTTGAGTGTGAAGGGGAAGAGGCGCAATCTGATAGCATCTATGGAGATGCCCGGCATTTGGAAGGTGGCACATTTTGATAAAAAGAGCTGGATGTGGTAATGAGGGTTTTCATGGGAATTTCCATGAAAAGGGTCTTGCTGCATCAGAACTACCAATCCAGTCTTCAACTCGAAATTTTTGTCGGCCGCCAACTCCGGTATAGCTATGGACGAGGTCGTGGAGGAAGTCTTAGGCCGAAGCCTATCTCTAATGGAAATGATCCTCGCCATTCGCGTCACCAATTCTTCGGGTGTCTCAGGATGGGTCATAAAGTTCCCTTCAGTATCGAGTCTCCTCTCTGCTCTGATCCTCCTCAATGTACGTTCGATCTCCGGATCGTATAGTATTTCTTCGGGATCCGCTGTGGATCTCGTGTACATGCAAGGAAAAACAGAGTTTCAAAGAAATAGTTAGCACAAGGGAATGGTAAAATAAAAATAGAAATAATAAAACAAAAAGAAAAATACCTAGGTAGGTAGAAACAAACACTATCGCCTCCCCGGCAACGGCGCCAAAAACTTGATCGACACCCCGGATACACACCCTGGGCGGGGTTCGCTAGTCTTACCGCAAGCGCACGGTGTAGCGACGAGCGGGTATCGAACACGAGGAGGGCAAATGACGCTGTCTTCTTCAATTCACCTAGCTATAAGAACAGTCAAGAAATATTCGCAATAAAGCGGTCACAGTCGTTCAATTGTGTAAAGAAAAATATCAAATTAATAAAAACGCCTAGGGATAGGGAATCCCCGCTACAAACCGTATCTCGTAATTTTGATTCGTAGGTTTCACAATTGCTAGACTAGAAATTCAGGTGAACTAGTTGCAACTAAATGTAGAACCAAGCTCACGCTCTCGCGCTATTGCCGGTCTATAGCAAACCTAGGGTAGGGTCCAATCTCTTGTAAACCCTAACCTAGGTAAGCTAGCGTGAAGAACAACATCATTGTTCAATCGTTTCTCGAGCCCACTCTCATGCAAACTCGAGCTATGACCTAGGTTGGGATAGTTCCTACCCGTCCAATCTCTTGCAAATGGGTATTGGTATAGAATTGCAAACGAAAACCCTAGTTTCGGTCCAATCTCTTACAAACCGATTCTAGAGAAACCCAATTGCAACCCAATTCGAATTTCTAGGGCTTCCTATCGAGTTGGGATCCAATCTCTTGCAAATCCCAATCGGTATGAATCCCTAGCTATTCGTATTAAATCAATCCCAAACTAACCCTAATCAATTCTAGCAAGAATTTCACCAATTCATCACAAATTAGAAATAGGGTTCGTAGGGTTCATCCCTACGCCCTAAGACGATAAGACTACTCACAATCATAATGCAAATCATTAGAAATTCAATAATAAAAACAATATAATTCATTGCAATAGACAATATATCAATAAAGATGAGGTTTTTGATAGAAAGAGAGACAAACCAATGAAGATTCAATAGCATCCAACAAAATAGCACTTTTATCTCTCTCCAAAGAACCAAATCTAATCTCCTAAAAAGTATTCTAAAAGGCTACAAAAAGTATGAGAAAAAGCTCTCTAAACTAGGTTAAAAACTGGGGTTAAATACCGCCCAAAATCGCCCAAAAAACTGTGACAAAATTGACCCTGCGGAGCTTGAAAATCACAATTTACGCTACAGGCAGCGCGGCTCACTCGGCCGAGTGACAAATGTCACTCGGCCGAGTGACTGACCCTGACGGATTCCAGTAACTTCGGACTTTTGAGGGTCGTCTCATCGGGAGTCACTCGGCCGAGTAACTTTCTTCACTCGGCCGATGTGATTTCTTCATTCGGTCGAGTCGGAACTCGGGAGCTGACTGACGGATTACAGTAACTTCGGGATTTTTGCTTGCCGTCGTCGAGATGCCACTCGGGAGAGTGGTGTCTCCGTGCTCGGCCGAGTGGTATGGCGATGCTCAGCTGAGTGCACGCTGATATTCAATTTGCTGCGTGTCCAATCTGGTCGGTCAAGCAGGTTGTCGATGGTCGGCCGAGTGACTCCTTCACTCGGCCGAGTGGCATGCTGAAAATGCCCAAACTTCGTATTTTTGCTTCCTCGTCGCTCCTACGACGTTCTTTATTCGTCCACTCCTCTCCAATCACAGAATTCCCCTCGAAAGAGTCAAGGGTGATACTCTGGAGTGGGTGCATCTCAGAATCACTCCAAATCGCTCCAAATCTCCTGAAATTCGACAAAAACAAGAAATCGTGAAAAGCATCGCAATATTGTCGAATAATCGTGAAAAATGCGATACGAGCGATCAAAATGGCATGCAAACATGCAGAAAAAGGTGTAAAATATGGAGTGATCAAGTGGCACGGCGAGAGCGGCGTGAGGGTCGAGAAGAGGAAGTTTCAGTGGCCTTCCTCTTCCCACGACATGCAGGTGTGGGACCTCCCCTAGTGCGAGGCATAATGCAGAAGGCAAGCTGTAGTGTCGGTATAAAGTAAAGAATAGAGTGTACTGACAATGTTATCGCATCAAGAATGCTGTAAGAGGGTATGGGACTTCTGTTGATCAGAGGTCCCCCAAGCTGATCCAGGACGTGTCCTCCTCTGTAGGCGAAACGTACCTGAAATAGAAGAAAAATAGAATGTTAGTGGTGAAAGGAGAAATATGCATGGGAGATGTGTGTTGCTACTCGACCGAGCACAATCATTGCTCGGTCGAGTAACGTAGGGGGTAGGGTTGGTGTGTTGAGGGTTGCTCGATCGAGCAGCAGTAGTGTTCGGTCGAGTAGGTCGGATGTGTTGGTCGATGACTCGACCGAGCACTAATTGTGCTCGGTCGAGTAGTTTCGATGGGGAATGGGGTGTCTAATTGCCCGGTCGAGCACCATTTGTGATCGGTCGAGCAGATGGGGTTGCCCTAGTCAGTTTTGGGGGCTGGAGCACGGAGGGGGGATCGGTTGAAAAGGGGGGAAGGGTTTTAACGAAAGAGGGAGGGAGGGAGGGAGGGAGGGGTAGACGGGGGGGGGTAGAGAGAGAGAGAGAGAGAGAGGAATTCTGACTGGACGATGATGTGGGCGGCGACGTCGGTCGTCGGTCGTCGGCAGCCGTGCGGATCGAGTAGGGGAGGGGTATGGGTGCTCGGGCAGGATGATTTGGGCAAATTGAAAAGGCTTAGGGCTTAAGGAAGATGGGTTGGGTTTTAATAAACCGACTCGTTCGGAAGTGGGCCCCGGATGCTTTAGGGTAACGTGACTCGATCGAGCAGCGTAACTGCTCGACCGAGTCAGACAAAAATTAATATGGGATTTAGAACACTCCCTCGTCTACTCGATCGAGTAGGGTCTACTCAGTCGAGTCAAAAGACCATGCTGTCGTTGTTTCACATCTTCTCTTTTGCTCGGTCGAGCATGTGGCTACTCGGTCGAGTAGGTGTCTACTCGGACCGAGTAGAGGCTACTTGGGCCGAGCAGTCAGAGCGCCGGTTTCATCAGTTTTTTTCTACGCTTGATCGAGTAAGTGTCTACTCGATCGAGCAGATCGTCACTCGACCGAGCAAGAGCCACTCGGGCCGAGCAAGCAGAACATTGTTCTCCTTGTTTTTCCTGTGCTCCCTACAACTCGACCGAGTAAGTGGCTACTCGGTCGAGTCATCCATGATTCAGGTGACTCTTTTCCCTTTATTCGGCTGCTCTCCTTCCAGCTCCTTTCTATTCAATACATCGATTTTCGTGCTCCCCTCAACGTTCAACCCTCAACGTTTGACCTGTAGAAAGGAAGAACCCATCAAATTTTTATAATTTCGCATTTTTGTGAAATAGATAACGTTTTTATTTGGTTTTCTTGGATAGATAAAGAAAAAACAAAAATTGAAAACGATAATCTAAGATATAAAAGATCGGGTTGCCTCCCGATAAGCCCTCGTTTTGAGTCATGAGCTCGACTCCCTCAAGTTCTTCAATTGTTATTTGGCGCGTATGAGATGCACACATCATACTTGCCAACGTTACCATGCGACGGTATTTGGCATGCTCCCTCTCCACGGTTTTCCTCGGCTACGTGACTGATGGCTTCCAGCTTCTTGTGGTGCAAAGAGCTATCTGTGGGCTCCTTATCATGCACACGAAGATAGACGGCAACCGCCTTGTGGTAAATGGGGCCGCCATTGTCATCAGCACTTGTTCTCATCGGGTCCTTCATGACCCCCTCAGCGGTATACTCCCCTATGACATCATCTTCTAAGAGCTCCAGATAACTAGCTCCTTCTTCTCGGACATGCTCCCTCATAGACTTTTGCAACCAGAATTGGGCTTCAGTATTACCCACATTCATTGAGAGAGTCCCTTTACGAACATCTATAAGGACGTCGGCTGTCACCAAGAAAGGACGGCCAAGTATGAGCTGGGAACTTCCTCCTTCCGACATATTCATGATGATAAAATCCACCGGCAAACACAATTCGGGAGGTATTTGCAGAATGATGTCTTTGGCAATGCCTATCGGATACGTGATCGAATGATCTGCTAGCTGTATGGACATGTTTGTAGGATCCAATTCACTTTCGGTCTGTAGTCTTTCAAATATAGAAAGCGGCATCAAACTGATGCTTGCTTCCAAGTCGATCAAAGCACGGTTGATAGGCGTACCTCCTAAGAACATGAGACCGTGAAGCTTCCCGGATCCGGTAGCTTCCTCGGAAGATGGTTTTTTATGATGGAGGTAGAGTCCTCCATAAGCTTTATTTCCTCATGCTTCTGCTTCCCAGTAATGAGGTCCTTCAAAAAATTCAAATAAATAGGAATTTCTGTAATGGCATCCTTAAAGGGGATGTTGAGCTGGATGCCCTTCAGAAGTTCCATGAACTTTGAATACTTCTTCTCCATTTTAGCTAAAGCTAGCCTCTGTGGATACAGCGGAAGGGGTCGGCTTCCCTTATCCTTTACGGCACTCTTAGGAGATGGCTTACTAGAACTAGTTGCATCGTCCCTTGGTGCTGGTGTGAGGTGGGTATGGTGGAAGGCAAATCCGCCCTCTCTCTGTTCATGGTAGGCTCATCTGTAGCCTCTTCATCATCACCGCCAATAGTGGCATCTTCGATTGTAACTGGTTCTTTGTTTGTGACCGGCACCATCACAGCGTCGGTTGTCCGTCCTCCATGCGTGGTAACAGAGACCACAACATTAGCTTGAGCCCTCAGATTCGGCTCTGGTTGTGAAGGCAACCTCCCTTGACTCTTAAGTAATTGGGACATCTGACCCCTCAGGTCAGACCCCGCAGCTCATCAAGCGACGTGTTTATGTTCTTGAATTGAGTAGACATGTCTTGGTTGAATCTGACTTGTCCGCTCATGAACTTCTCAAAGGCGGTCTCTAGACTAAAACGCGATGGCGTTGGAGCACAGCCTTGCTAGGGCCGGCAATTAAATTGGTAGCCTGGTGGTCGATATGGCCCAGCTGGCCTAAATCCGCTCTGCTGTTGATTGTAGAGGAATATGCCCTCGGATCATTTGTATTTGATGCAAATGAAAATTTAAGCCTAGATAGGGACTAATTTGCATATGATGCAAAAGAGATTAAATGTGTCTTAAATTGTTTAAGACTATATTTAATTAAATAAATGCATTGAAAAGGTTACCTAGATGACGGGATCGTCCCGCTCTAAACGCAGGTTCAAACCGCGTCAAAAACGGAGTCCAAATGCACAAGTTATAGCCAAAACAAGTCAGCCCAAACTGTTGGGCTGAAACCAGCGAAAATGGAGGCCCACCAAGCCCAAATTTTCTGGTTAGGGTTTTTTGAAACCTGGGATTTTCTTGACGGCTACATTTCTAAGAGAAGCATGACTTTTGGCTAACTTTAGACAATTGTTTGAAGAGTCAAACGAACTCCGATTGACGAACGGTTTTTTCCTATGCGTTCACCATTGAACGCCCTTCGTATTGATAGGTTGTATCAATCATGAAGTTCAACGGTGAGGGAGTTAAAATTCACGGAAGTTTAGCCTTTGTGAAAGACAAACTAAATTGAATTAATTAACTCCAACTTTAGTCCCACATCGGAATTTGAGTAGAGGGGAGGGGTCAGCCGCCTATATAAATAGGGGTCTGCCCCCTTCCTCTAAACTCGTCCCAAGCTCTAGATCTGAGCGGTTCTCGTAAATGTTGGAGCACGCTCGGATCTAAGCTAAATTAATATTTCTCCTCTCCCTATAAATTTTTGTCTTCCTCCTGAGGGCTCTAGCAAAGCCGCAAAGGAGTTCGAATTCGGATCCGAAATCTAGGCGGAGGTTTCACTCGCGTGAAACTTTCTTCGGCGGTTGGTTAGCTCGGCGACACGGGATTGATCGCCTCAGGATGCGGAGTGGTTCGAGGAGCGGTTCGGGGAGCGGTTCGAGGAGCAGCTCGGCGTGGGACGAGGAGAAGCTCGGAAGACGGTGCGGAACATCTCGCCTGCTCCAGGGTTGAGATTCCAGGTATGTGTTTAATTAAGCATTAGTTTAATTTAATAGCAGTAGGCTAGATCCTTCTTGGGATGGTCAGACCCATCCCAAGTCGGCAAGATCTTGGGTTAGGGTCTTGGACCTTAGGGTTAAATGTTAATTAGATTAACATGTTTATTTTTCCGCTGCTTTTCTGTCTATGTTCCGTCCGACTTAGGACGGGCATAGAGTTTTTGTGCCCCAAGGGTCCCGAAAAACCCTTCAGTGGCATCAGAGCTTGTTGAGCTTGAGTACGGGTTCTCGGGTTATAAGCCGACCCGTAGTAATCGCTCTTACCGTACCGAGTCCCTGTAAGATGGTGATCTTATAATGGGTTGGGCATTGTCGAGAGGCATGCCGTAAAGCAAGTTTCTGAGGTATCTTGTGACGGGTCTAGGGTGCCATGGATGATGGGCCTTAACAGCGTCGCAATGATATCAGAGTGATACCCTTCAGTGGTATCAGAGCCATGGTCTGTGTTTCGATCTAGCCTGCGATTTTATTATACCTGAAATGCTTTTAAATACATTTTTAAAAAATGTTTTTAAAGTTATGAGATAATTTTCAAAATGTTTTAGATGTTCAAAAATTCTATTTGATAAATTTTGAACATGGAAATTTTTTAAATGACGTTTTAAAATTTATGTGATAATTTTTAAAACTAATTTTAAATCTTTTAAAATTTATGCGATAAGTTTAAAGTGCCTAAAAATTTTATATGATAAATTTTTAACCATGAAAGTTTTTTTTTAAAATGATGTTTTAATTTTATGAGATATTTTAAAACTGATTTTAAAGGTTAAAATTTTTATGCGATAAATTTTTTAAAAGTAGCATGCAAATGTGTGATTTTAAAAACAAGTTTTTTATGAGATAAAAATAAAATATTTTTAAAATCATATTTTAAATTTAAATGTTAAATTAATGTTTGCATGCTAAAAATTGTTTATGTGATAGACATTGTTCTATTTAAATTGTTAAATAGTTGTACACCTTTTATGCGATAAATTAGTGTAGCTTTATGGCTAGTTCATCTTGTCCCTTATTTGATAACACAAGACAACCTTTTAGGTTAGCCATTAAGAAATGATTAAAATTTATTATTTGAATTTTAATGACATGCTATGTTTTAATAAAACATTAACAATGCTTCAAGACCTAATTCCTGATTAGGGTAGTCCTTTTAATGAAAATCTTAATTCTAATTGTTATAATTAATTTTCATTAAAGGACTTCGCTTTTAGCGTTGGTTAATAAATTTATTAAAATCCTAATAACGATTTAGGATAGCACGTGAACCTTATATTTGATAAGGACTTAATAAAAGTTATTAAACAAATCCTAAAATTTTGAATTTAAGGATGCAACTAGTTGATAGGATTAATTAGTTGTTAATAAAAGCTGTTTAGTCTATGGCACACATACAAAAATGACAAGCTTCATTCAATGGACCATGAGCCAGGCAATGTGCTTGTCTAAGAGTTCTGGATCAACCCTTGCTAGTCCAAGGGGCAGTGATCCTGGCTTAGTCAATTCCCTGGCTGTGTTCCGCTGGACCGGAATGTCGCGAATCATGATTGTATGACACCCTGGACTATATCTAGTCAATGCGTTATAAATCTTATTAAAGATTAATCTGTATCCCTCCTTGATTTTGGAGCTTGGTAACTCAAAGAAGACAATTATAGTTGTTGAGTCTCCTCAAGCTATGACATGTTTATCTTTAAGGAACAAACTCCAACATACATGTGATGTAGTCTAGACTTGACCCAAATCGATACGTCGGGTCTCCTCGAGCATCGATCTAAGTCAAATTATGATACGAAATTAAGGGTCTGACTAGACCAGTCATTATGATTTGTTGAGTCTCCTCAAGATCATAAGTGACTGTGGGTAAAAAACGATAGGGAGTCACATGTGATGTGATTGACTAAGAGTTAGTCTACTAATCATGGAACCAATCAACTTGTTGAGTCTCCTCAAGGTTGTGAGGTTCAGGATGATTGGATCCCTCTTTCACTAAATTTTAAATTTTTTAATTCGATTAAATCGTTCGTTATTAAGCTTTGAAACGATCGTAAAAATAGTGTGAGGATATAGATAGATGAATGCCAATCTACCTATATTTAATATTGAACATATGCTAAACTAGGGCAAGACTATGTTTACCGAAGGAATCGAAATATAAATTTTTAATGGAATTAGTTAATTGGTCAAATATGTTGATTAATTGAATATCAAGTTAAATTCTAATTGATAGAATTAAAACTATATTCTCGTTGACATTAAAATGACCTTCAAAAGAACAGACTTAAGAAATATGATTTCATTAAGTTCTGGGTCCAACAAGTAAATTCACGCTACATGTCACTCATCTCTATATGAGGCAGCTTGAACATATAGGAAATTCGAAGTATGTTTCTCCCTACAACTTGTCGAGCTACCCTCAAGGTTGTATGGACAAACAATTTTGATCCACAAAGTTCAAGAATTCGATCAAATAATTTGAGTCGAATACGAATGCATGAGCGGTGAAAGGCTAAGTATCCCAACCGGATCTTGAGACAAGCAACTTCTTGAGCTACACTCGAGATTGCAACTCTCAGGCGTTTGGATACATGCGATGCTTGCATAGCTATTTATTTATGTTGGAATATTTAATATCTAAATGTGATTTAGAAAAGGAAGAAGGCACTCCGGAAAGTCAATCGAGTTTAATAGTTTAATTAGTAAATGCATAAGTAGGAGGATATGAAAATGTGACACATTTTGATGTCACGATTTTATAATTATTGTTATACAAAAGACGTCTAACACAATTTGACGAATGTCGTCACCACGCTTCTGAAGCAATGTTTTGCGTTAGTAATTTATGTATAACGATAATATTTATATATTAAATGTTAATATATATAAATACACAAGATAGTAGTAAACTTGTATGGAAAAATAGACTATGCCGTATCGAGAGACTAAGCTTCACAAGTCACATAAAGAGGGGTCTGACCTCTCGTATTATGAAGTCTGCGGACACTTGTGAGTCTTATCCTCTTAGATAGAATGGCCGAAACCCATCTGTAAGACAGTGGGAGAATGAGTTGTCGAACTTAGTCTAGTTCATACTGATGTACCTGAGTCTAGATTAACCAAATTAAGTTATTCGTATATTTTATTAAGACACGTGTTCTTGATGAAACACAAGTCTGATAAAATAAAGAACGAAATGACTAAAGTATTTAAACTGATTCGATTAGATCGAATGGTCTACATTAAATCTTGCGTAATTAAAAGAAAATGTGATTTTCTCTCAGGTCAAGTCTGTAAACACATCCGTGTGTTAAAAGGTATGAATCACACTTAGTTAGACTTGGTGTGATCCATTGTAAGTGACTCTGAGTTAAGTCATCCTTCTGGGTTAAGTCCCAGATAGTAATGCCTAGGTCTTGATAATGTTCTGTGAGGACATTATCAATAAGATATTCATTAAATCAATCATTAGGAAGTTGTATAATTACTCGAATTTTGTGAGACGAAGAGTCGAGTTAAACATCATAACTGATGATGACTTAGTCAACTTCCGGGATGAAATTCGGAGTAGTAACTCCGATTTAAAAAACTTGATGCAATCAGAATAGGTCCGTGTGCGTAAATAAATTTTGGAATTTAGTTTACGTGCACAAGAAAAATGTTTCCTCACTTTCTGCAAGTAAATCTTTAAGTTGAAAGATTGGTGCAGAAAGGAATATAGTGAAGTGCAATCATGTTGGTCGAGAACGATTTTTCCATACTAATTCCTATAAAACGGATTATGTTGAAACCGTCTCGCCAACAGATGTGTACACATCTACTCGGACCAAAACTCGATGTAAACGCTTGAGTTGATCATGAAAATTGGAGCATTCACTTATAAGTTCATTTTTCTAAATATGATTTAGAGGACCAACTTATATGAATTAGCCAGATAGTTTTCAAGGTCAGTGGGAGCGTATAAATTACATGCGAGACATCAAAGGGATGGATCATTTATTTTGACAAAGTTATCAAAAGGTTTGACACTTTATCAGAAATAGAAAAGAGCCATTTGAAATGACCATTAACAAATTTAATTGATTATCGTAAGGTACGATGAACTGGATGAGATCCAAGGAAATAAAAATATTATGGATTCCGAAAGACCAAGTGAATTATTTGAATGAGATTCAAATGGTTGGTCTAACATGAACATAGAAACCCCTTAAGTCTAAAGTGTAGACGGTTTTAGCAGATCCACTCACAAAGGCTCTACCACATGAAGTCGGGAAAACTTACGTGCAAAACGGTATTAGATACCGAGATAAATGGGCCTGAGTGCAAGTGGGAGATGTTGAGGGAAGAAACCTTCGAGGTAATCTATCTCTGTGTATGAATAGCACAAACGTCTTGTTCGAAATAACAGTAAGCTGTTTGGTAATAATTTATCTACGTTAAATTATGATGTAATTAACATTAGATATTAACTTAGGTAAAGTCCTGAGACTTTATGCGAGGTCAAACAGGTATCGAGATGAGTATCTCGATCATGGAGAAATGTTTGACCGTCTGTAGCATAAGTCTAAAAGGGTTCGTGTTCGTAGATGTTTCGAGACAAGGATATCGAAACATCGGATAGACCATTGTGTCTTAGTCTTCACCGTTTAGCGGTGGCGATGATCTCATGATCGCTTGACTTGGCGAAGTCAAAGACGAGACACAGGTGCTCATTAGAGAATGAGTTCATTGAACGATCCACATGAGTTATCATATGGTTATATTGACCAATCTGTCAATGATGACTCTGAGTGATGATAGGCTAGTTGGTCTTTTGACTTGAGGTCATTTTAACTAACCTGTGCGTGAACGGTGCCACTTAGATCAAATGACCTAGCTTCGAGGCAAGGCCTGTCGAAAGGTCTTTGATTGTGTGACACTTGAAGCGTATGAGGAGAGTAATGACCAAGAGAGGATTCGTCTCTCCCAGTCAATGGGAGTTAGTGTCGTAGGGTTAGTTCGGTCTTTAGTAAAAACTCTGGCCAGAGTATGATGGAAGAAGTCCAACATTTTTGACTAAAAGATTGATAGAAACTAACTGGAGTCAAGTTAGTGGGGTTGACATTTTGACCGTACCCTAGACTTGATCTACACGACATAATTAAGACGAAGAGACTATAACTGCGGAATTCATCATGGAAACAGTCAGGGTGGTCCCGACAATACTCATGTCAATGAGTCAACCACATAATGATGATTCCTGAAGCAGGGACGGCAACCACTGCTCGTGGTCACTGCCGTATAGGGCTTCGAGCCCAACCTGTTGTAAGGGTCAGGCTGTAGGGTCTCACACAGAGTGTGACCTTCGTCTAGTAATATGTAGAAATTAGTTAGGGAGAATAATTTGCATTTGATGCAATGGATAAAATATTGCAAAAGATGTTTGCAATCATCTCCTGCATTCGGGATAAATGATCCTGAGTGCAAGTGGGAGATGTAGAGAAATATGCCCTCGGATCATTTGTATTTGATGCAAATGAAAATTTAAGCCTAGATAGGGACTAATTTGCATATGATGCAAAAGAGATTAAATGTGTCTTAAATTGTTTAAGACTATATTTAATTAAATAAACGCGTTGAAAAGGTTACGTAGATGAAGGGATCGTCCCGCTCTAAACAGAGGTTCAAACCGCGTCAAAAACGGAGTCCAAATGCACAAGTTATAGCCAAAACAAGTCAGCCCAAACTGTTGGGCTGAAACCAGCAAAAATGGAGGCCCACCAAGCCCGAATTTTCTGGTTAGGATTTTTTGAAACCTTGGATTTTCTTGACGGCTACGTTTCTAAGAGAAGCATGACTTTTAACTTTGGACAATTGTTTGAAGGGTCAAACGAACTCCGATTGACGAACGGTTTTTTCCTATGCGTTCACCATTGAACGCCCTTCGTATTGATAGGTTGTATCAATCATGAAGTTCAACGGTGAGGGAGTTAAAATTCACGTAAGTTTAGCCTTTGTGAAAGGCAAACTAAATTGAATTAATTAACTCCAACTTTAGTCCCACATCGGAAATTGAGTAGAGGGGAGGGGTCAGCCGCCTATATAAATAGGGGTCTGCCCCTTCCTCTAAACTCGTCCCAAGCTCTAGATCTGAGTGGTTCTCGTAAATGTTGGAGCACGCTCGGATCTAAGCTAAATTAATATTTCTCCTCTCCCTATAAATTTCTGTCTTGCTCCTGAGGGCTCTAGCAAAGCCGCAAAGGAGTTCGAATTCGGATCCGAAATCTAGGCGGAGGTTTCACTCGCGTGAAAATTTCTTTGGCGGTTGGTTTACTCGGTGACACGGGATTGATCGCCTCGGGATGCGGAGCGGTTCGAGGAGCGGTTCGGGGAGCGGTTCGAGGAGCAGCTCGGTGTGGGACGAGGAGCAGCTCGGAAGACGGTGCGGAACATCTCGACTGCTCTAGGGTTGAGATTCCGGGTATGTGTTTAATTAAGCATTAGTTTAATTTAATCGCAGTATGCTAGATCCTTCTTGGGATGGTCAGACCCATCCCAAGTCGGCAAGATCTTGGGTTAGGGTCTTGGACCTTAGGGTTAAATGTTAATTAGATTAACATGTTTATTTTTCCGCTGCTTTTCTGTCTATGTTCCGTCCGACTTAGGACGGGCATAGAGTTTTTGTGCCCTAAGGGTCCCGGAAAACCCTTCATTGATGTGGTGGTTGTCATTGTTGTTGTTGAGGAGGGGGTGGTGGCCTCTGAAACTGTGGAGGTTGTAGCCCTCACTTGGGTTCCCGTAAGACAATCCGGGATGATTCCTTGCGGCCGAATGTTGCCACTGATTTTGCCCATCTCCTTGGACATACTGTACCGACTCAGATGATTCGGCTTTGTCATAATGTCCCTCATTGGGAACGTAACTTTGCTCTCCATATTCCTCCGAAGGATGATAGGCCGGGGTACTGGCAGTTGTTGGGATGGAGTCTAAATGCTGCTCGATCCTAGCCACATGTTTACACAAAGTCTCAATGTGAGAATCGAGGTGGCTAACAGCTTTTACCTCAAGGGTCCTGGTGACAATGGTGTGCTCCTTGCTCCCCTGTTGGTTATTCACCGCCATATGCTCAAGTAGATCGATGGCTTCCTTAGGCAATTTGTCCAGCAGGGCGCCTTACGCGGTGTCATCAATTATCATCTTCGTGCTGGGCTACAGCTTATTGTAGAGGCTTTGAACCAGATCCCAGGACTGGATCCCATGATGAGGGCACTGATGCTGAAGGTCTTTGAACCTTTCACATGCCTCGTAGAGAGGTTCTTACAGAAGCAGCTTAAAATTAGATATAGCTCCTCTGATCCGCACCGTCTTGGAGGGCGGGTAAAATTTGTCAACGAAGGCGAGCGCCAGTTGGTCCCACGTTGTGAAGTGATTGGACGGGTGGGCTCGTAGCCAATATGAAGCTTTATCCCTCAAGGTGAAGGGAAAGAGCCTTAGCTTAATGGCATCGTCACTCACATCTTTGGCTTTAAATGTATCGTACTTTACCAGAAAAGTGTCGATATGATGGTTTGGGTTCTCGTGCAGATGCCCATGGAAGGGATCCTGCTGCATTAGATTTATGAGCCCGGTCTTTAACTCGAAGCTCGCTGCTGCCAGTTGCGGTCTCAAAATGGAGGAATTGTTTCTGAAGCTCGGTTTCATGTGGTCCTGGATGGACCCGGTGTGAGGTGGAGTGGCGTTATTATCTGCCATTTGATCAGAGAGTGTCTGACTCATATTCGAGGCCCTGAGAGCTCTTGCTGTTTTCTTGATTTTAGGATCGAATTGCAATTCTTTATCAAAAGCCCCAAAGCGAGTGATCATGCACAAGACAGCTCAGAAAAATACCATGAGTAGCAAGATAATAATTAAAAAGAATGAAAAGGGTGGAAAGATAAGGAATGGTGAGAGTTGCTAGCAAACTCTTCAAAAAAAATAAACTGAGATATACCGTAACCCTCCCCAGCAACGGCGCCAAAAACTTGACGCACCCCAAACTCACACCTAAAATCCACCTAGTGGTGTCACAATTGCCGGGCGCAATAAAGTTCCTAGGTGTTGACTCTGGGCTCTATCCGCAAGTGGACGGTGTCAAATTATAGTATATAAGATTGTCAAATCCCACATGGACAGTGACGGTGTATTGGGGTCTCAGATTATCTTTAAATCTCAGAATGAGATAGCAGTTTGTTTGGAAAGATTGGTTGTGATGGTGTTGTTGGTTTGATAATAAAAGAAGCTAAGGCCTTTAAGGATCACCGCTAAGACCATCGGAGGTTGATGTTAGAATGTGATCTTTACATTGCATTGGATTTAGGGGGTTGATCTCTCAACTCATACCATTCTCGTGTGTTAGAATTTAGAGGTATTTCAGTTGCTCCCATTGACGCAATGGCGGTAGCCGTCAATGTAGCGATATAGTTTGTCGGTGGATCCCCTCAAGCACAAGCCGGGCATGGTCACGAGCCTTGGTTGAATCCACAAATTCCCTATTTAAATCCCAAAGATACTCCTTAAGCTCATCAATTCCACCGACCGTGGGCATAATCTCAGTACGAGTTCTCCTAGGGATTTGGATGGATCAACCGAAATAATCCCACTTATTCCCAATACAACCTAGAGATCTAGGTCTACATGTCTTTCCTAGAGTCTTAGGGCTAACCCATCAACCCTAGGGAAAACTACTCACACATAGCGATTACGACAAATAAAAACATAGTTTCTACCCTAGAAAACATCATAGCAATAAAATCAAGCGAGGGATTAAGATCTTATGTATCACGAATGTGAAAGAGCAATATCCAATAGAGATCAAAGAATTCCCGCAGATTCCAAGACAAAAGAAATAATGAAAACTTAATCTTTCTCCAAAAACAACTCAATTCTCAAAACCTAGATCTAGATCTACAATCATTTTCGATCCCCTCTCCCTAAGCTCAAATCAAAAAACGTAATAAAATCTCCCTTCACATCAATCAAAATTAGATCTCCTACATCCGTGTGGGACCCCGACGAAAATAACCTGAAATTCTGGAGTCTGGGCCTGCATGTCGTCGACCGAGTCAGTGACTCGGTTGAGTAGACGCCTGCTCGGTCGAGTAGGCACATTAACTGCTCTTGGCTTGCGCAAAGGGGTCCGGGCTGCTCGGTCGAGCATGCCGCCTACTCGACCGAGCTATCAATAGATTGGATCTCCTTCCAAAATGTCGCTCTGCCTACTCGGCCCGAGTAGGCCTTGCTCAGTCGAGTCATTCGCTGGCTCGGTCGAGTAGGTCCTGCTCGGTCGAGCAGGATGTTGGTGAGATAGAGCTCGAAAATAGGTCGACTCGGGCCAAGTCAACACTCTGCTCGGTTGAGTCGGATGCACGTTCTACTGGGCTTTGTGTATCAGCTCGATCGAGCAGCTTGTGCTACTCGGTCGAGTCGCCTGGGAAAAATCCAAAACAACTCCTTTCTCTTGCTAGATTCTCATCCACTCCTCCCATAAGCTTTCAAACCGCAGTGAACTCCTCTAGAGCCTCGCCAACGGACTCACATGCATGCTGGATAAGTCCATATCCAAAAGTAGTTTTGAATCGCTCCAAAATCCCTAAAAATCCACAAAACTCTACGAAACTCAAATATGGCATTAAAATTGCAGTATCGTTAGAAAATGCGGGATTTGGATGCAGATATGACATGAAATGCAATGGAATGATGCTATGAAAAGATAGAAAATATGGACACATCATACCTCCTCTATGTCATCCACAGGAGCAGGTCGTTGATAAGCGAAGTCCTTCCGATCGTCGAGGAGGTCGATCGACAAGGCTTGCTCGGACCCCTTGTGCTTGGTGGATCCGACGTAGCAGCTTTGGGAGAGATTTTGTGACCCATGCACCTGTCCAATTCTGTGCTTGGTCTAGAACTTCACCATTTGATGCAAGAGCAAGGGGAGAGCTTCGATAGCAGTCATGTAAGGTCACCCTATGATACCATTATACGCCGAGGTGATGTCGACGACAACAAACTACATCATTCGAGTGACGACCTTAAGCCTCTCCCCCAAGGTGACCGACAGCGTGATCACCTCAACAATAGGCACCAAATGTCCAGTGAAGCCGACAATCGGGCCTAAGCACGACTTCAGCTCCATCTGGTCAAGCCACATCTTCATAATCATGGACAAGAAAAAGATGTCACACGAACTGCCCATATCAATCAGGAACCTGCTCACAATTACCGGGCCGACGAGAGCTTCAATAATGATGGTGGCCTCATGGAGCATCTCGACCCCCTCCAGGTCGTCATCAGAGAAGGAGATAGGGGGATGAGCCACTCTCCTCTGCTTCATCCCCGTGCCAGTGCCCGTTGTCAGGACTGTCGAGCATAAGACTTCCTTGTCGACATTGTTGTACTGCCCTGGGCAGGCCCGCTGCATATAACATCCACACGAATGATCGGCTTAGGCCCGTGGTGGGCCACTTGAACAGCGTCATCGGTCGGTTGCTCGGGCCCATGATGGCCCTCCTTCCTCGATCAGGTCACGTCGGGTTGAAGAACCTCTGGAGATGCCCTTCTTGAATCAGTCGCTCAATATCTCTCTTCAGGGCAAAGCAGTCATTAATGTCGTGGCCGTTGTTACGGTGGTACTGAAAATATTTCTGTATACTCCTCCCGACACCTCTCACCCTCACCTCCAGGGGCAAGTCTTTGAGGAGTCCACTAGTCAGGTCTGTCGCCATCACTTCGGACAGGGGGGCATTGAGTCGGGTGTAGTGTGCCATCTCCAGTGCTCTCTCTTGCACGCCCCTCAGGGCGGGGTTCCTGGGAGCGAAGAACCCCCTTAAAGGTCCGGGGTGATCTTGCACTCGCGTGCACCCTTGTTCATGCCCTCGAGGGTGGTCTGGGTGACGACCCATGCCCCGGTCCTGGTCACGGACCCAGGGGTGCTCATCCCGCCTTGGTCGCTCAGCGGGCCTGGCTTCAACACGGGGGCTGCAATGGCAGGGGCTCTCTGCATCAGCCCCAGGGCCTCCTCGCTCACCATAAACTTCTCTGCCTGAGCATAGAGGTCAGGAAGGTTGGCGGGTGGATCTCGGAGCAGTGACTTGTGAAGACATCTGTTTGCCAATCCCTTTTTAAAGGCAGCCATGAGGAGCTCTTCACCGCAGCTTGTTACACCGAGTCACTCTTTGTTAAAGTGCTGCAGGAAGCTACAGATGGTCTCCCTATCCTTCTGGACCACCATGAACAAATAGTCGGATGCCTTCTTCCTCCTCCGCCCATCCAAGAATTGATTGCAGAACTTCCACAAGAGGTCATCAAACGAATCAACGGAGCCACTGGGCAAGCCGTTATACCACTCCCTGGCCGCCTCCTTCAAGGTGGTTCGGAAAACTCGACAAAGGAGGGCGTTGCCTGCCCTGTTGACCTTCATCCTGTCCTAGTATAGCTCCACGTGCTCCAGGGGATCGCTCGAACCGTTATAGAGTTCAACATGAGGTAACTTGAACCTATAGGCTATCGGGATTGAGATCACCCTGCGAGACAGCGGATTGACCTCTCTGGGGTCGGGGGGTGCTGGCTCTCCATCCCATCGATTGGAATCACTAGATGAGCGACCTTGGTGGTCAGGGGCATTCTTCCCTCTCTCCCGAGGAGTAGGACTACGGTCGCAACTCCTCCACCTTCCATCTCCCTGCCTAGGAGAACGGTGATCTTGCCGGGGGGACTTCTGCTACGAAACTCGTGCCCTATGCTTTGGGCTGGGTGATCTCCCTCGATGGTAGCTTTCAACAGGATGCTCTGACAGGGCATCCCTTCGTATCATCGAGGCCGACGCCAAGGGGACTCCCAATGGCAACAAATCTGGAATGAACTAAATTTTGGAGGGACTAAATCTTTGTCATTATCCCCACACTTCTCATTTATAGAGTAAAAAAGCATATGCTTTCTCTCAAGCTCTCAATGGCAACTGAATCATATGATATGAACTTCGCAGGAAAAAGTTTGAGGAGAACAAGAGGAAGCTGGAAGAGCTCAAGCAAGACAGGTTAGATTTCTTTTTTTAAAAATGCTTTAAATGTTTTTGACCGTAATTGCCTGTTATTGTTGGATATTCTACTGAATAAGTAAGCTACTGAGCAAATTCATCAAGATATAGTTGCACTGAATTTTGATAAAGAAACATTTTCAATTATTTGAAGCTCATTAGATGCATGCAATATTGTTATATGAAAGTTAAGAGGAAAAAATAGCTATTTGGTTCATGACACTATCAAATTTATGCCAAATTGAATTCCTCTTGAGCTTTGCAGTAACATAGTATAAAAATAAAGATACGACAGGGTTAGGTGTTTCTCTATTCATGTTGTTAATTAACTTAATGAATGGTTGACCGTTTTGTTAATTCTCTCACAAGTTTCTCATAAACGATCATCTGTGAAGGTCAATTGGTTACTGATGTATATATTAAAGTTTTTGCCCTAATTCCTTATTCATCTTCTTTTTATATCTCATAAATTAAATAATAAGTGTATGATTTTGATGGATATCAATTGATTCAGAGGAGATTTTTTAACTTCCAGATGGGTCTTTATGGATACACAGCTTACTCCGCAAGCAAATTTGCCCTTCGTGGCTTAGGGGATGTGTTGCAGCACGAAGTCGTTTCTATCAACATTTGCGTTAGTCTAATTTGTTTGTTGCGTTTAAGTTTCTTGAGCTTCTTCCTTCTATACTCTTATTGTTCCATTTAGGAAATAGAATGAATTTCTGAAAATTTGATCTTTAGTTGAGCTAGCTAGCTCTTCTGAATGGTAAATATTTAATGATGTAATAGAAGACAACAATACTATTTTTATGACCACCAAAAGAATCAATGATTTTTAATTGAAGAACTATACTGCTATTCCAATAGCATGTACTTATTAGATGTTTCTTAAACTGCATATCATCTATTATGTTTGAAGATTGATTATTGTGGGCTATGCATCATCTTTAGCATTATAATGTATACTGTAAGTTGTATTCATTTGCATCGATTTGTGGATGTATGGAGGTACCAGCTGAATTTATTTATAAGGAAAGATGTGTTCTGGTGAATGATCGGTCGAGTTGGGCAAAGTATATGTCTATCTCTTGCTCTCATGTAGATGAATATGATATCATAACATTGCAGTACACGTAGGATGGTTTATTAATTGTAGATGAGAATCGGGGTGGGCATGCTATGGCTTCTGGGGATGACATTGCCATCAAAATATGTGACCAGAGTTAAAGAGAGAGGTATATGTGGTATGTATGTTATAACATTGTTCTTCTCTAAACTCCTTGCAGCCACCATTTAGTGACAAATTACAACTTGGTTTTTAAATAAACAAGGTTGCAATTAAATTACTCTGATAAAATCCTAATTTATCATATAAGTTTACTTTGTTTGGCTGGTTTAGTGCACTAGCTGCAAATATATGAACGAGACTGTTATGTTCAGAAGATGATGTTTTGTTACAACATATAGTGCAAGTTATAAATTAATCAATTATAAATGTGCAGAGAAAGAAAGAATATTTGATTTTACAGGGTTGAATATCATTTTAGTTTGTGTTTCTTTTCTTGCCATGCGATAATGAGTGGATAAAGAGAAATATATCAACCTGTATGAGCAGGAATTTGACAATTAGTTTATTCGGGACTATTAATTCATTAGGCTCCCAGCACGTAGTTGGCCATAGCTCATGCAAGGTGATTTTGAAAGGGGCATATTTTTAATGAACATCGTCCTTAGTGCACTGGTTAAATCTGGAGGTAACTAAATTCTCTTGGGAGAACTAATTTTTGGGGAATCCAAAAATTTTTGGGGAACTAAATAACAATTATTGCAGTTTCATTATTGTTGTGGTTTTAAAATTAGTGGATCCACGATTTAGAGGGGCAAATATTTTAAATGAAGCGTGCATTTTAGGCACGTTAAATTTGGAGGAACCTAAATTTTTGGGGCACTAAATTCTTCGGGGGAAACTAATTTTGGGAGAACTAAATTTTTTGCGGGAACTAAATAACAGCTATGGCATTTTAGTTAATACTGTTTGTTTAAAATTAGGGGTTTCAAGATTTTGAGAAGAAATTTTTAAATGAACTGTGCCCTTAGGGCACGGGTTATGACTATCCTTGATATGATGAAGGAATCGTTTAACAAATTTGTGAAATCACATTTACTTTTTAATATCCTTATTTTTTATATTCTTGATATGATGAAGGAATTTGATATCCTTATTTTTTACCATCTCATACAAATGTTCAAGTCTAATACTAACTATTTTTGCCTTAGTTCAAGAAAAGTTAGCATAACTGATGGAGCGAAAAAGGGTGGAACGAAGATGAAGCTAATCCATGGGCATGTTAATGTGAGATATGTGGTCATCTAAGTTTGATAATGTTACTTCTGTAAAACTAGATTGGGCATGTTAATGTGTTATTCTATTATTAATTGAATATTTGCCTCTTATCATTGTAGGAAGTACATGATGCTAACTATGAAGAAGAACCAAAATGCAGATGTATTTGATAGTTTGTACATGTTAATTGTTATCCTATTATTAACTGAATATTTTACCCTTATCATTGTAGGAAGAACATGATTCTGACTATGACAAAAAACCAGAAACTGCAGATGTATTTGATAATTTGGACATGTTAATTGTTATCCTATTATTAACTGAATATTTCCCCTTATCATTGTAGGAAGAACATGATTCTGACTATGACGAAAAACCAGAAACTGCAGATGTATTTGATAGTGATTTTGATGACGATACGAGTTGCCTCCAATGTTCAATTTGATTCAGTTTCATTATGAGGATATTTATATTCTTAAATTTGTTCATTTCTATAAAATTTTAATAAATTTATGTGAAGTTTCATAACATTTTTTCTTTAACTCAGGAGTCTGGGTCAGATGAAGAAGTGGAAAATGTTGTAGAAGAAAGATTTGCCGTATTGAGCTAAAATGCCATTTGCGAAGCTTAATGCTATTTGCGAGCACCTGAATAATGTCGTCCCTAAAGAAGGAAATGAGGATGTCAAGGCAAAGGTTCATGGGTCAACGAAACTAAAGGATAACAACTCGGAGGACGCATTGTTGGCATTCAAAAGTGAGGTGAATTGTTCAACATCATTAGAGATGCATCAGCTGTATTTTAAGGAGAAGCCATATGACAAAATGGAGAGCTTCCTTTTGGAGCAGTTCCCGTTGCTAGAGATTGTTAGGGATTTGATTCTTAATTGAGTTTGGATTTGTGTGGCCAAGTATAGATCTGATTTTAGACATTTGCAGTACTTGGAAACTTATTTTTCGTTATATCTTTTGTTTAATCGGTAGGAGGATATGATCAGTGTCTTGGCATTGTTGATTTGTTTTTGTATTGGTATTTGCCATGGATCGTTATTTTGGAGTATTTGACTTTATGCAGATGCTTTTGTAATTATGAATTATGAATTTCTCTATGTTTCTACTGATCTTCATGCTCGAGCTCTGGTTATGGTATGGATTTTGGATGCATGAAGTAAATAACACAAGTACAATGATCCAGGACTGGGTGCATGCGGAGTACCTCATTTTTAGTAGCAAAGAGAATGATACTATCAAACAATTCTCTACACAACAAGTTGTCGTATTAAAGCATTCCTTTAACTAGCAGTTTGTTCAATCTCCATTTAAAGTAACAAAGCATTGGTCATAAAAAACTGCTCTAAGGAAAAATAATTCACACAACTTTGCTTCTCCTGCCTTGATTAACATGATGGCAACATGTGTTAACACAAAATAAGCTCAATAAAAGCAGCGTGGGATTTTTTGGAATATTTGTGCTTTGCCAGCAACATGTGTATCTGTTGCATTCATGCATCCTATGCTGACATTAACTCATTGCTCAAGGCCAGGAAATTCTTCTTTCTTTGAAAACCTCTCTAACAAAATTTTTGGGAAGAACTAAATCTGCAAGAAACTAAATTTTAGGGAACTAATTCTTTTGTCGTAACTAAATTCTCTGCAGAAACTAAATTTTGCGGTGAACTAAATAACTTTTATTGGAATTAAATGACAACGCGTGGAACTAAATGTTTAGGGGTACTAAATTTTGGGACGAGTTAAAACTGGAGGGAACTAAATTTTAAGGGGAATTAAAATTTCTAGGGAAACAAAATTCTCCAGGGAAACAAAATTTTGGAGAAACTAAAATTATTAGTGGAACTAAATAATTATTATTGTGCTTTAATTATTACTATTCGTATAAAATTATGAAATCCAAGATTTTGAGTTATAAATATTTTAAATGAACCACGCCGAAGGCGGCCCGCTGAATTTTTGTTCGTTTAAATTTTGGATGGGGAAATAATTTTTAGGAAGAACAAAGATTTTGAGTGGATATCTTAAATGAAACGTGGCCGAGGACACGTATCCGCGTCAAAGGCGCACCCGTCGAAGGCGTCCGTGCCGAAGCTAAATTTGTGTTCGTTTAAATTTTGGAGGGGAAATAATTTTTGGGGAGAACAAAGATTTTGAGAGGATATCTTAAATTAATTGTGCCTACAGGCACATGTCCACGCCGTCGCCCGCGCCAGCCTGCAAATTTTTTTACGCTAATTTGTTTTTCTATGCCAAAGGCGCGCGCACCAAATTTGTTATTCCGTGCCCAAGGCGCCCGCGTCGTTAAAATTTTTTTACGCTAATTTGTTGTTGCGCATAATTTTGGTTGTAGAAATAATTTTTTGGGAACAAAGATTTTGCAGAGGAAAATCTTAAATGAACCGTGCCCGCGGGCACGAGTTATGACTAGTATATATAAGAAAAGTTAGTGTTACTTTATTGAAAAAGTTCTAAAAATGTACAAAGAGTCCAGATATGGTAGTCAAAGGTGGATGCTGGCAGAGCGGGGAGCGGACACAAGCATCGTCACCCACTACTGGCCGACCCACCTTCTCAACCAATCTGTAAATCAAATGTAAATATGTTGCATCTTTCCAAAAGTGATCTTGGCCTAGTCAAATCCATGGCCGTGGTCCACTGGACCGCAAGGATGTGAATTATGCTTATGATGACATCGTCGATTAAATCTAGTCAATTACATTAAAAATCTTCTTCAAGGTTAGCCGTAACCCTCTCTGTTTTAGAGGTTGGTAACTACAGGTTATATGTTATAGTTGTTGAGCACACTCAAACTATGTCATAACACTTTATGGAAACCAATTTCTCAATACATGAGATGTAGTCTAGACTTAACCCAAACCATTGTGTCGTGTCCATACACTGAGCGCCGGCATAAGTTAGGCTAGACACGCAAACACGGGTCCGACTAGACTAGTCATTGTGATTTGTATGAGCACACTCATGATCACAAGTGGCTAGGGGTAAAAACCAACAACAGAATCATATATGATATGATTGATAAGGGTCATCTATCAATTGCAGAGTCAAGCAATTTGTTGAGCAAACTCAAGGCTGTTTGGCCCAGGGTGGTTGGATCTCTTTCCCATTTAATTTAATTTAATTAAATCGTTCATTATTATGGCTAAAAATGATCACAAAAAAATAGTGGGAGGATATAGTTTGATAAAAGCCATTCTATCTATATTTAAAATTGAACATATGCTAAAATAGGCTAGTTCTATGTTTATCAATGGAATAAAAAAATAATATTCTAATAGAATAAATTAACTGGTCCAAATGGTTGGCTAATGGAATATCAATTCAAATTCTAATTGATAGACTAAACTATGTTCTCGTTGACATTAAAATGACCTTCTTAGCACAGGCTTAAGGACAATGATTTCCTTAAGCTCTGGGTCCAACAAAATAAATGGACACTACCTGTCACTCGCCTCTATGAGGGTGACGTGCGTTTATATTTCATATATTTCGCCTCTATACCGCCGGAGGGGCAGCTTGAACATATTGATGTTCAAAGCATGTTTCTCCATATGATTTATTGAACACACTCAAGATTGTATGGAAAACGGTTTCGATCCGCAAAGTTCGAAACTTTGATCAAATTGTTTGAATCGAAGATGAGTGCATGAATGGTGCAAGGCTATAAATCCCAATGGATCTTGAGACGAGCAACTTGTTGAGCACAAACAAGGTTGCAAAGCTCAAGCGTTTGGATACATGAGATGTTTGGATGGCTGTTATTTGTGTTGAAACAAGTAATCTAAATGAGATTTAGAAAAAGGAAGAAGGATTAAGGAAATTCAATTAAGAAGAAAGTTTTATCTATCATTAATAAAGGCAAAATAGGAGGTACTTAAAATGTGACATATTTGATGTCACGGCTTCAGGATAACCGTTATACAAAAGGGAATATATTGTCATACGTGTTGGAAAATGAGCAATTGTTGTTTCTTGGACCATAGAGGACATCTAACATTTTTGGGCGAATGTCGTCACCTTGCTTCTGAAGCAATGAGAAACTTGTATAATGATAATGTATTAAATGTTAATACACGAATATGCAAGTTATAAAAACTTTGTCTATGAAAAAATAGACTAGGCCGTACCGATGAGAACAAACTTGACAAGTCACATAATGAGAGTTCTGATCTCTGGTATTATGGGTCGAAAGACTTGTAAGCCTTGTCTCAAAGGTATAATTGCCTAACACCTTCTGTGAGACATTGGGAGAATAGTTAGAGAACTCACAATCTTGTACATACGGATGTATTCAGACCTAAGTCTAAATTAGCCTAGATAAGTTATACTTATTTTATTAAGACACGTGTTCTTGATGAAACACCAGTCTGATAAAATAGAGTACAGAGTGACTGAAGTATTTAGACTACTTCGATCAGATTGAAGAGTCGAATACTTATCTAAATAAATCTTGTGAAATTAAAAGAAAATGTGATTTTCTCTCTGGTCAAGTCTCTTAACACATTGGTGTGTTAGAGAGCATGAATCGCCTTTGTTAGACATGGTGCGATGCATGGCAAGTGGCTCTGAGTTACAATCCTCCATCTGGGATGAGGCCCGGATAGTAATGCCTAGGTTCTTGATAAGGTTATATGAGGAGATTATCAATATGATATTCATTGAATCAATCGTTAGGAAGTTAAAGAATTACTCGAGTCTTATGAGACCAGAAGTCGAGTAAGACATCATATTTGATAATGGCCTAGACAACTTCCAATATACCATTGGGGGTAGTGACTCTGACTAATAACTTGATGCAATCTGAAAAAGGTTCGTGCATGTAAATAAAGTATGGACTTTAGTTTATGTGCCCAAAGAAACTGTTTTGTATTGGCTGCAAGTGAATCTTCGAGTCTAGAAGGTTAGTGCACATAGAAAATAATGAAGTACAAGTTATGATGATGATTGAGAA
Source organism: Scilla litardierei (assembly GCA_030789695.1). Lineage (NCBI taxonomy): Eukaryota > Viridiplantae > Streptophyta > Magnoliopsida > Asparagales > Asparagaceae > Scilla > Scilla litardierei. The sequence goes on from CM061132.1 coordinate 60,524,345, forward strand.
CGATTATCATCCGGACTCCTATAAATGGATTATGATGAAATTGTCTCACTAGAAGATGCATACAGCTCTACTTGGACTGAACTCGATGTTAATGCTAATGATGACCATGAAAACTGAAGCATTCAGGTATAGTCTGTTTTCTAAATGTGATTTAGAAGAACTAATTATATGAATCGGCTAGAAAGTTTTCAAGGTTAGTGGGATCGAATAAAAAAACATGCGAGGCATCAAGGAGCCGGAACATATGTTTTGACAAAGTGGTCAAAGAGTTTGACACTTTATTAGAAATGATTATGAATCGTATAAATGATCGGTAACTTATTTGGATTATTTTCGTAAGGTACGATGAGCTGGATGAGATCAAGGCAAGACATTAATTATGGATTTCAAGAGACCAATGAAATTATTTGTATGAGATTCAAATGTATGGTCTAACATAAACATAGAAACCCCTTAAGTCTATACAGTAGACGTTTTAGCAGATCCAAGCTCTACCACATGAAGTCTGGAAAGACTTATGTGTTAATACGGTATGAGATACCGTGATAAATTGGCCTGAGTGCAAATGAAAGATGTTAGGAGATAGGTATGTCCTCGAACTCGAGATAATTTATCTCTTTGTAAGTGTACAATAAGCTGTATGGTAAGTTAATAATAATGTAGTCGACATTAGGACTTAGGTAAAGTCCGAATACTTAATGCGAGGTTAAACCAGTATCGAAATGAGGATCTCAATCATGGAGAATTGTTTGACCGTTAATAGCATAAGTATAAAACAGTTCGTGGTCATAGATGTTTCGAGAAAAGGATATCGAAACATCGGATAAACCATTGTGTCGTTGTCTTCACCATGGAGTGGTGACAATGATCTCATGGTCGTTTGACTTGGCGAAGTCGGAGATGAGACACAGGTGTTCATTATAGAATAAGTTCACTGAACGACCCAACGAGAGTTATCACATGGTCAACATAACTTATTTGTCAGTGATAACTCTTTGTGATTATAGGATAGTTAGTCCTTAGACTTGAGGTTATTGTACGAACCTGTACGTAAATGGTGTCACTTATATTTCTGACTGAGCTTCAAGGCAAGGCCTGTCGAAAGGTCTTTGGTTGGGTGACACTTGAAGCATGCAAGGAGAGTAATGACCAAGAGAGAATTCGTCTCTACAGTTATAGGGAGTTAGTGTCACATGTGTTGGTTTGGTCATTAGTGAAAAACTTTGCCCGAAGTATGTTGGAAGAAATCCAACATTATTTGACTAAAGACCGATGGAAACTAACCAAGTTTAAGCTATTGGGATTGATAGTTTGACCGTACACTAGGCTTAACTAGGCGACATAGTTTTGACGAGGGGACTATAACTGTGGTATTCATCATAGACACAGTCAAGGTGGTCCCGACAATACTCATGTCAATGAGTTAGCCACATAATTATGATACCAAAACAGGGATGGCACCTGCTGCTTGTGGTCTCTGTCATCTGGGTTTTTGAACCCCACCTGTAGTAGGGTCAGGCAGTAGGGTCTCACATAGAGTGTGACCTTCGTCAAGTAATAAGTAGAATTTAGGGAGATAATACATATGATGTATGGGAATTAATTAAGTCGCAAAGAGTTTGCGATATAAGTCTAAAACATCAAACTGCAAAGAGGTTGCCGATAGCTTCTGCATTCGGGATAAATGATCCTGAGTACAAGTGGGAGATGTTGAGGAATGTATGTACTCAGTTCATTTGTATTTGATGCAAATGGATTTTATTAATAAAGATGTGACTATTGCATATGATGCAATAGAAAATAAAATATACATTGTAAAATGTTTACGAATATATTTTATAAAGGCATAGAAATGAAGAGGATTTTCCTGTGAAAGTCACGGAGAAAACTGCGATCGAAGCAGGGTTTAAACGGGCCCAGTAATGATGTTTCAAAGGAGTTTTAAATATAAAATTTTAATAATTATTTAAAAGATGTTTTAAATAATTTTTAAATTAAAAAAACAAGACAAACCCAGGCCCTGGGCGCCAGGCGCCTGGGCCCAAGTGTCTGGGCATAAGCATAGTTGTTGGTCCAGTAAGGACTACACAAGCGTCAGCTCCATGGGGCCCACACGCTGGGCCCCACAACTCATGTTTGGAACCCTAGAGTCTGTTTTTCAATTGGTGACTGGTTTTGAGCAAAAATCAAATTTTTTTCAACTTTGGACACTCATTTGAGTGGTCAAGCGAAGTCGAAATTGAGCGCCGTTTGTTTCTATGCATTCACAATTCAGTGCTCTTCGAATTGATAGGTTGTATCAATTACGAAGCTCAACGGTGAGGGAGGAACAATTTGCTAAAGATTGCCTTTGTGAAAGGCAAAATTTAGTTAATTTTTCCCACTCCATAATTTAATCCCACATCGGATATGATGTGAAGGGAAGGGGTCGGTCGCCTAAATAAATATGGGCCAACACTCTCTGTGAAGAATCGCACCAAGTCTCCAAATCCGAGAAGCTTTCAAAAGTTTGGAGCACGCTTGGATTAAGACTTAAAATTAATTATTTCCTCTCTCCCAAAATTCTTCCTTGCTCCTGATCAGGCTTTAGCAAAGCTACGAAGGAGCTCGGATCGGATCCAAAGTCTTGACAGAGGATCCACTCAAGGTGAAATCTACTTCGACGCATGGTTGACTCGGCGACAATGGGGTGTTGCTAGCCTCGGGATATGGCATGGCTTGGGAAGCGGTTCGGCTCGGGACGAGGAGCGGCTCAGGACGCGGTTCAGCTTGGGAGAAGCGGCGCGGTGGGCCAAAGAAATGATGCTGAAAACAATGCTTCATATTCTGCGGAAAGGAAGTGTAAGGCATGTAGTTTAAATTATTAGCATGTGTTTATAATTACAAATAGGTTGATAGATCTATCCTTAGGGGTTGGTCGGACCCAAATCCGGGATAGTAAAGATTTTGGCTAGGGTTGTTTCTTTAGGGCTTAACTTGAAATTGTTTTAAGTTAATTTTTCACTGCTTATTTAATTACTTTGTTCGACCGACTTAGGTTGGATGTCGTATTTATGGCCATAAGGACCAAGAAATCCCAACACAAATATCATGTTCGAAATAACAGTCAGTTGTATGGTAAGAATTTACCTAAGTTAATAATAATGAAGTCATCAATAAAACATAAGTAAAGTCCTGAGACTTAATGCAAGGTCATGTATCAAGATGTAGATCTCGATCTTGGATTCATGCTTGACCGTTTATAGCGTAAGACTAGAAATGTCCGTGGTAGCAGATTTTTCGAGAAATGGAAATCGACACATCGGATAGACCATTGTGTCTTAGTCTTCACCATGGAGTAGTGACGATGATCTCAGGGTCATTCGACTTAGCGAAGTTGGATATGAGACACATGTGCTCATTGGAGAATGAGTTCATTGAACGACCCAACGAGAGTTATCATGTGGTTAACATTGACCAATCTGTCAATGATAATCTCGGTGATGATAGGTAAGTTGGTCCTCAGACTTGAGGTCATTGTACGAACCTGTACGTGAACGGTGTCACTTAGATCTTTGATCTTGCCTCGAGGCAAGCTCTGTTGAAAGGTCTTTGGTTAGGTTACATTTGAAGCGTGCGAGGATAGTAAATACTAAGAGAGGATTCGTCACTCCTGGTCAAGGGGTGTTAGTGTCGCACGGGTTAGTTCGAATTTTAGTAAAAACTCTGGCCAGAGTATGTTGGAAGTAGTCCAACATTATTTGACTAAAGATCGATGGAGACTAACAGGCTTCAAGCTATTGGGGTTGACAGTTGACCATACCCTAGGCTTGACTAAGCGGCAGAGTTTTGACAAATGGACTAAAACTACGATATACATCACGGACACAGTTATGGTGGTATCGACAATACTCATGTCAATGAGTTAACCACATAAGTATGATACTAAAACATGGATGGCATCTGCTGCTTGTGGTCACTGCCGTCTGGGGTTTCAAGCCTCACCTGTAGTGGGGTCAAGCATTAGAGTCACACAGAGTGAGACATTTGTCAAGTAATAGGTTAGATAAGTGAGAAATTGCATTTGATGTAATAGAAAGAAAACTGCAAAGAGTTTGCAGTTAGCTTCTGTATTAGGGATTAATGATCCTGAGTGCTAGTGGGAGAAGTTGAGGGATGTATGCTCTCAGTTCATTTGTATTTGATGCAAATGGATGTAAAATAAAACATATATATTGTAAAATGTTTATAAATATATTTTATAAAGGCATAGAAATGAAGAGGATTTTTCCTCAAAAGTTGGGGAGAAAACCGCGCTCAAATCGGGGTCCAAACGGATGCAATAAGTCTGTTTATAAGGGTTTTAAATAGAATAGGTTATTTAAAAGAGTTTTAAATTAATTTATTTTTAAAAAAAATTAAAGGCTAAAGGCTGGCGCCCACTTTGTGGGCACCAACAAAGCTCACACGCCCAGCTTTGCTGGGTGCATGAGACAAGTTATTAGTGGGGCCCACTTCGGGCCCCACAAAATACATTAGGTTTTGATATAACCTAAGTATGTGACGGATGGAATTTTGTGTATATTATGTTTTTGTCAAAAGTTTGGCACATCGTTTGAAGGACCAACGAATTCGGATTTGAGCACAATTTGTTTCTATGCGTTCACCATTCAGCGCTCTTCGATTTGATAGATTGTATCACTTGCGAAACTCAACAGTGAGGGAGGAAAAATTAGTTGAAGTTTAGCCTTAATGTAAGGAAAACAAATTTAAGTTTTCCCTTTAAAATAATTTAGTCCCACGTCGGAAATGGAGAGAAGGGGAGGAGTCAGCCGTCTATATAAATCAGGGCCTACTTCTCTCCTTGAAACTTGTCCCATGCTCCAGATTTGAGTAGCTCCACAGGAGCAAGCCTGGATCTGAGCTTAAATAAAATATTCCCTCTTTCTCCCTAAATTCTTCATTTCTCCTGATCGGGCTCTAGCAAAGCTACGAAGGAGTTTGGATCGGATCAGAAGTCTTGACGGAAGATCCATTAAAGGTAAAACTTCCTTCGGTGCATGGTTGGCTCGTCGACAAGGGTGCTACTCGCCTCGGGACATGGTGTGGTTCGAGTAGCGGTTCGGCTCGGGACGAGGTGCGGCTCGAAATGTGGTTCGGCTTGGAAGAAGTGGCGTGGGGCCAAAGAAATGTTGCTGAAAACGACGCTTCGTACTCTGTAAAAACGAAGTGAAAGGTATGTAGTTTATTAACATGCGTTTGTAATTGCAAATAGATTGTTAGATCTATCCTTAGGGGTTGGTCAGACCCAACCCCGGGATAGTAGAGATTCTGCCTAGGGTTTGTTCTCTTGTGGGCTAGACTTAAAATAGTTTTAAGTTGTTTTTTTCGCTGCATAATTCGATCTCGTCGTCTGTTCGACTTAGGCCAGATGTCGATTTTATGACCCTACAGACCCAGAAAACCCTTCAGTTTCTACTTGTCCCACACTTTTCGCAATGAAGAGTATTCTGCACAAACATTACAGAAGTAAATCAAGTGTCTACAAATTTTCAAGGGTACAACTTCAAGTGTACAACAAGGGATGACACAACCATCCAATTCTAAGTTAGGGACCCCAATAATCACAATAGCAACATACATATTCTCTTAACAGACCACCACCATTCCACACCAACTATTAAGGAGGAAATCAAAGGAAGAATCCCGAGCTGGTACATGAGCCACAACAACAAGCTTTTGAAGATGCATTGCAAAAATTCACACAATTACAACAGGCTCAGATGTAGCAGCAACATGCCCAATTCTAGCAAATTCGGCAACTCCAACACACACAACAAGTTTAAGGCCAACAATTCCAATAACTTCAGCAAATGCCCAAAAGCTTCGTAAAGCTTGCAGCAATCTTGGAGAAGGGAAAGTTGCCATCACAGCCCCTTCTGAACCCCAACATGAACTCATCATCTTCAGGGGGGACAACATAAAGCCATGCCAAGCTAAGAACACTATTAGGAGTGGGAAGGAGATTGAGAAGCCAGAGCCGCTATGCCAAGAGCCCAAAGAGGAAGATGAAGCCAAGGGAACCAATATGAGCATGAGCACGAACAAGGGCCCAACCAACAAAGACAATGAATAAGAGGAGCCCGAGCCATGCACACCTCCTGCACCCTACCTTCAGAGATTGATACCAACAAAGAAAGATAAGTACCAATCCAAAATTTACGAAATTTTTCAGAGGTGTCAAATTTATATCCCTTTGCTTGATACTATAAATCAAATTCCTAAATATGCAAAAAAAAAATTTAAAAGAACTTTGTGTCGTAAAAAGAAAATTGTATGTTAGGAAGAAAGCATTTTCGACCGAGCAAGTAAATGTCATCATGCATACACCTCCTAAATTCAATGATACAGGAGCAACCACACTTCCATGCATAATTTTAGGAAGACAGGCCTTGTTGGACTTAGGATCTAGTGTCAACATTCTTCCATATCATGTCTTTACACATCTTGGGTTAGGAGAACTTAGACCAACATCTATCAGCCTACAATTAGCTCATATGTATATCAAAGTATCCAAGGGATGCATCGAAGATGTTCATGTCCAAATGGACAATTTTTACTACCATGTGGACTTTATAGTCCTAGACCTCGAAGGACCCCAAACTACTCACTCTACATCCATCATTTAGGGTAGGCCATTCCTTGCTTCATGCAATGCTTTAATCAATTGCAGTGGTGGCAAACTTAAAATCACATCTAGCAACATGTCCTTAGACTTGAATATTTTTAATGCATGTAAAAAGCCAAGGGTGAATAATGAGATAGAGGACGTAAACAAGGTAGATTTTCTGGTTGACGAATACTTTGATTCTGAAATTAATAATGCTTTGAAATTTATTGATGCATTTGTTGATGATATTGACAATATTCCATTTGTGTAGGAGGACGTGGAGGAGCTTAATGTCGTGTGGAAGCTTGAAATTGAACCATTGTCGCCATTTGTACCGTCCCAAATGACATCGAAAGTGGATGAACCAAGGCCTGAATTGAAGCAGCTTCCCGAATTCCTAAAGTATGCATTTCTAGGGGATAAGAATGTATTTCTAGGGGATAAGAATGTATTTCTAGTGGATAAGAATGCATTTCATGTTGTTATATCTTCTAAACTTTAGAACATGAAAATGCTTTGCTTGATGTTTTGCGGTCATATAATGGAGCTATTGGTTGGTCCAAAGCAGATATAAACGGTATAAGTTCCCTTGTTTGCACACAACACACATATCTTGAGGACAACACTAAACCAATTAGGGAAATGCAATGTAGATTAAAACCTACGTTAAAAGAAGTGGTTAGAGGCAAAGTCCTAAATCTACTAAATACGGGTATCATATACCATATATCAGATAGCAGGTGGGTGAGCCCTACCCAATTGGTGCCTAATAAATCTAGCCTTACCGTGGTGAGGAATGATAATGATGAGCTTATTCTGGTTAGGACCCGTATTAGATGGTGCATGTGCATAGACTTTTTAGGAAGCTCAATGCCTAAAATAGGAAAGACCACTTCCCTCTCCCGTTCCTTGACCAAATCTTGGAAAGGGTCGCATGTCCTGAATATTATTACTTCCTAGATGGCTACTCTAGGTATTATTAAATTGAAATACCCCTGAGGACCAATATAAAACTACATTCACTTGTCCTTTCGGGACTTTTGCATTCTGGAGAATGCCATTTTGTAGGATCGCCTGTATACACAAATACATTAAAAGGGGTGGGGGTTGAATAGTGTATTATAAAAACTTGTTGCAAATAAAACGTTACTAAAATTTGCAAAATTGGAACCGAAATATAAATGACAAGTATTAAAAATAAACCAATCGCAAACACAAAGATGTATCATGGTTCGGATCCTTTTGATCCTACTCCAGTTCTCTGCTCCCCGTAGAGATTTTCAATCTACTAAAAATCTACTAAAATCACTTGGTCCCTGCAAGCATTAACTTACAAAAATGGTGACACTCCCCGTGTCCCAAACTTTGTACAATCTCTACAACTAGAGATTCAATCCTTGTTGAAGAAATAATGAAATAGAACACACATATAGCCTTGGTATGAATATCAAGAATGAATTCAAAGGATGGTGTTTAAAAGGAGAACTTCAATGTTTCTAAATGTGGAATTTGCAAAACACTATTGAAGTTCTTTAGTTCTCAAATGAAGAAAGAGATCAGAATTTCTTCTTACAAATGAGAACACAAACAACTTATCCAAAGAGAATTAGAGCCTTAATTTCCACAAATGAAAACAAAAGAAGAGGAAAAGGAGTGAATGAAAAAGAAAGGTGATACCCATCCTTTTATAGTGTTTAGAAACTGTTCTGGACGGTTCTGAATGGTTCAGAAGGAAGTTACCAACGGATAGAAACTGTCTAGAAAATTTCGGACTCAAACGGTCATAAAACGGTTTAGCAGGCTACGAAAATTCGTAGTCGACCAAATTCAAAAATTGGAAATTTTGAAATGGGTTGGAAGATAATGTAATTTGAACCTTAGGGATATATGATATGTTATAGCCAAGGCCCTGAAGCTATCTAAAAACAAAATTACATTATTCCGAAGATACGTTGTCCAAACGTAATTTGAGTAGCGAAGCTGGTATTCTCAGAGAGTCCTTGTCAAGTGAGCATATGTATTATGAAAATATAATGAGCTTGATATCTTCACATATGTATATATAGATTTAGTAACAAATTTTAAATTGATTGTCACATCAAAACCATCTGGAATAGAAGATGGAATATACAAAGTTCCAACATTCTCCCCCTTTTTGATGATGACAAACAATTTAAAAAATATAGTATGAGTATTACTCCCCCTGAATATATGGTAGATGTTCTCCCCCTTTGTCATCCACAAAAAGCGGAAAAACAAAAGTAGCAGGCTACGATTTTTTTAGTCGGCTAATAACGAAATGGAGAGAAATGCGCATAAAAACCGAACATAAGAGAGGAACAACCAAATAGATAATTAAACAGAGACTGAGGGTAATACACCATCAACTCAAGCACAAACATAACATACTACAGGACTACAAACATTTAAACAAACAACAAAATGAACGAAACAGAGACGAATTAAACATAAACGAACTAAACATAACAAACGCCCGATTACATAGATTGCATAACATAACATATCTGGTAGAGGACTAAGAACTAAATAGAAGATTATATAGGTTTTAGTACACCAAGCAACACGAGCAAAATAAAACCGGAAACATGCAAACCAACGGCCGATTGAAAAAGTCCATGAAAAACACCAAAATAAAAACAGCAAAACACCCATGATCAATACCCCAAACCGAACGGCAAGACAGCGGACATCCGAAAAAGAAAGTAGCAAGGCCGAAGGAATAACAGAGCCTATGGATGATAGGACGAGATGCCAGGGGAGGAAGGGCAGGGCCTAGTGTGACGGGATGGAATGACATTCTGGGCTTCTAAGGCAGAGACAAGCTGGGATTGGTGGATGAAAACAAATGGGAAAGTGCCACTTGGCAAATTGAATCCTCATTCCAAGGAGAAGTAATGCAAGACAAATCCTCATTCCAAGAGATGGAATAAAAGAGATCAAAGTTTCTGACCGACATTTAAGAGAGGGTAGGTAAGATATTTTTGGTTTAAAAAGCTTGTTTTTGAGAGAAAAAATCATTACCCAAAATTGTATGTGAAATGATATGAGACAAAAAAAGATAACACATAGGTTAAAACAGTAAAAGACAAAAAGATAACCATCAAAAGTACACAATAAAAGTGTTTGAAGAATTGGTCGGCTACAAAAATTTGTAGTCGGCTAAAAATAAATAAAGACCATTAAATTATAGAAAAATTCTCAAAAATTAAAACAAATTAACATACTTATATATCAAATTCAGATTCACTGATGATGCCCAAATTTCGTCTAAGTTTAATGAAAGATTCATCTTTCAAAGGCGTAGTCAAAATATCGGCAATTTGATGTTCAATGGAAATGAATTTTAATATAATATCACCTTTTTGAACATGATCATCCAAAAAATGATGACGTATGTCAATATGTTTAGTTCTTGAGTGGTGAACAGGGATTTTTAGATAAATTAATTGCACTAGTGTTTTCACACATAATAGGGCATGTGGAACACTAAATGATATAATCTGATATAGTTTGTTTTATCCATAAAATTTGAGCACATGCTAAACCAGCGGTAATATATTCTGCCTCTGTGGTAGATAATGAAATAGAGTTTTGCTTTTTGCTAAAACAAGAAACTAAGGCATGTCCAAGAAAATGACATGTGCCACTAGTACTCTTTCGGTCAGATTTACAACCAGCAAAATCTGCGTCACTATATGATAACAAATCATATGTGCTAGTTTTAGTATAGAATAAACCATAATCAGATGTATGTTTAATATATCTAATAATTCTTTTCACAGCAGTTAAATGTGAAAGTTTTGGATTGGATTGAAAACGAGCACATAAACATACTGAAAAACATAATATCCGGCCTACTTGCCGTAAGATAAAGTAAAGAACCAATCATACCTCTATAGGGACGTTGGTCAACATCCTTACCATTTAAATCTTTGTCAAGAGATGTTGATGTGCTTATAGGAGTTTGCTTATCTGAAGAATGTTCAAGTCCAAAGCGTTTGATGAGTTCTTTGGAATACTTGCTTTGGTGGATGAATATACCTTCCTTCATTTGCTTGATTTGAAGACCAAGGAAGTAGGTGAGTTCACCCATATGACTCATTTCAAATTCTTTCTGCATAATGTTTGAAAAATCTTGGCAAAGAGATTCATTAGTAGAGCCAAATATAATATCATCAACATATATTTGAATAATAATTATATCTGAACCTATATTTTGAATAAATAAAGTAGAATCAATTTTACCAATAGAATAACTAGAATTCAAAAGATAACTTTTAAGTTTTTCATACCAAGCACGAGATGCTTGCTTAAGACTATATAAAGCTTTTATTAACTTGAAAACATGATTATCTAGTTTTTTATGATGGAAACTAGGAGGTTGTTCAACATAGACTTCTTCTTTAAGAAATCTGTTGAGAAAAGCACTCTTAACATCCATCTGAAATAATTTAAAATTTCTAAAACATGCATAAGATAATAACATCCTTATAGATTCAAGGCGAGCAACTGGTGCGTAGGTTTCTTCATAATCAATACCTTCTTCTTGATTATAACCTTGTGCAACTAATCTTGCCTTGTTTCTTATTACCTGTCCAGATTCATCCAACTTATTTTTGAATACCCACTTGGTACCAATAACTGGATGATATGAAGGACGAGGAACTAATTTCCAAACGACATTCCTTTGGAATTGGTTGAGTTCTTCCTGTATATTCATGATCCATTAACTGTCATTACAAGCATCATTAATGTTCTTTGGTTCAATGGATGATAGAAATGCACAATGTGCCATTTGTTCTATCTGTCGGCGATCTTTCACGCCATCTGGGATGTCTCCAACTATTAAATCTAATGGATGATTTGGAACTTATGCAAATGCTTTTGAAAGATTTGAAACAGACTCAACAGAAGAAGGGTTAGTAGCACCATCATCATTAAGTTTAGTATTATCAAAAGATTTAATTACAGGTAATAAATTCTCTTCATCATCAATGATTTGAGAATTAGATGAGGGGGTCTCATCAAAAGTGACATATAATGATTCTTCAACTGCTGAAGTTCTTTTATTGAAAACTCTGTAGGCTTTAATACGTGTTAAGTATCCAAGAAATTCCTTCATTAGATTTAGAATCAAAATTTTCAAGTGCATCTCTAGTGTTAAGAATGAAACATTTACATCCAAATACTTTAAAATAAGATACTCGGGAAATACGATCAAAGAATAATTCAAAATAGGTTTTGTTTAGAAATGTTCTTATAAGAACTTTATTCAAGATGTAACAAGCGGTTGCAACAGCTTCTGCCAAAAGTATTTTGGTAGATTACTATCACAAAGCATTGTTTTGGCACATTCTTCTATTTTTCCTTTCTACAACACCATTTTGTGGTGCAGCACGTGGAAAAGAAAAATTGTGAGTAATACCATTTTCATTACAAAACTTAGTAAAAGATTCATTCTCAAATTCTCCACTATGATCACTACGAATAGTAACTATGCTTGAGTTTTTGATCTTTTGAATCTTTTTACAGAAGATGGAAAATTCTTCGAAAGCATCATTCTTATTATGTAAGAATAAAACCCAAGTGTATCGTGAATAATCATCAACAATAACAAATGCATATCTACTTTTTTTCAAAGAGGCTACTCTTGAAGGACCAAATAAATCCAAGTGTAGGAGTGCTAAATGTCTCTTTGTAGAGATGATGTCCTTTGATTTAAAAGAAGATTTTTGCATTTTTCCTTGTTGACAAGCATCACAAAAATGTTTGTGTTTGAATGAAATATTTGACATTCCAATAACTAACTTGTGTTTTGAAATATGTGCAAGATTTTTGAAATTCGTGTGTCCAAAACGTTTATGCCATAAAAGTGTATCGTCAGATGAAATCATCAAACAGTGATTGTGAATGGTAACTAACATGCATAAGATATAAATATTATTCTTATGCTTGCCACGAAATAAAATAGAAGACATATCAGAATTATAAATGATGCAGTCATGTTGTTCAAAAATAATTTTAAAATCTTTATCACATAATTGACTAATGGAAATCAAATTATGTTTCAAACCATCAACCAGGAGTACATTCTCAATGATAGGCTGATCGGAGTTTCCGACTATTCCAGTGCCTATAAGTCTTACTTTGTTGTTGTCACCAAAGGTTACTGAGCCTCCATCTTTATATTGAATGGTTGAAAGAAGGTTGATGTTTCTTGTCATGTGTTTTGAACAGCCACTATCTAAGATCCATCTTTCTTTTCTTGATACCTGAAAAGATAGAACATGAAATATTGGTACCCTTTTCTTAAGGGTCCTTGGGATTAGATCTTAGGTAGCCAAACCCAAGTAGAATTTGGCTTTCTTAAATAATTAACACAATGACCAATAGATTGCATATAATCAGAAATGTATGATTTTCTAATATATAAACATGTATCATTAGGAACCCATGTACTAACTGTATTAGGTTTCTTAGGAGATGCAATCGAAATGTTTGAAACATTTCTTTGTGAAGTAGATATAGAAGTGTTTACTATCTTCGTGTAGATGAATGCTTGATTCTTCTTTTGTGATTTTACAAAAGTTGTCTTTCCAACAAATGAAGATGTTTTAGGAGGTTTGGATATATTCTTATCAGAATAACCCAGTCCTTGCCTATGATTTGCTGGATATTGAAATTGAAGCAAATCTTCGAGATTAGTCATGCCTTTGTTAAATTTATTAACACTAGAAGATATCTCATCGTACTTCATCATTAGTGATGAAATACTATTATCCATTTTGGATATCTGTGCATGCAATTCTTGATTCTTAGTTTTGAGAAGATCATTCTCTTTGCTAAGTCCAAGATTTGAGAAGATGTATTCTCAGTGTTTATTGCATAAAATGAAATGCATTTTGATGTTAATTCTTGATGTTCAAGACTAAGATCATCATTGCTTTGTTTCAAAGACTTGCGTTGTGCATTTAGTCTTTTGAAACGAACAAAGAGATCATTAAATGCATCTAATAATTCTTCATTATCAATAGTACTTATATCGCTTTCATCATTTTGTGCCAGAAAGTACATGTTAGCATTTTCGTCATTGTTGTCTTCTTCTTCTCAAGAATCCCATGTTGTTGTGAATGCTTTCTTCTTTCTATCAAACTTCCTTTCCTTCTTGGAATGATCATTGGTGTAGTTGTTGGAAGTTTTGTACTTTGCTTTGAGGAGTGGACAATCCTTCTTTATATGTCCTGGCCTATAACAATTAAAACAAAGAGAAGAATCAGAATTTTTAGATTTGAAATTGTTATATTCACCTTTTCTTAAGAGCTTCTTAAAGTTCCTTGTGAGGAAAGCATCATCATCATCATCCATTTCTAAATCTTCATCATATGATAAAGCTTTAAAAGCAAGTACTTTCTTTTTCTGGTGTGTTTCTTCTTTCTCGTCTTCTAATTGAACTTCGAAGGCCATTAGATTACCAACAAGACTTTCAACATCTATTTTTGAAAGATCGTTGGTTTCTTCAATTGCGGTGATCTTTGGACGCCATTCTGGAGTTAAAGCTTTAATAATCTTGCGAACCTGTTCAAGTGAAGTGTAAGTATTTCCAAGAGCATTTAAAGAATTTATAATATTGTGGTGTTCATTTCTTCAATAGTCTCTTTTTCCTTCATCTTGAACAACTCAAACTTGTAAACCTAAATGGAAATCTTAGTTTCCTTCACTTTACTGGTTCCTTCATGAGTTACCTAGAGTATGTGCCAAATATCTTTAGTAGTTTTGGCCAGAGATACTTGATTAAATTCATTCTTATCCATTGCACTAAATAAAGAATTCATAGCCTTTGAGTTGTTGGTTGCTACAGTTTGTCTTTGGCAGATCAATCAGAGAAAGGAGCTGTTGGCTTCTGATATCCTGTCTCTATGATGTTCCATAACGTATAATCCATACTTTAGAGATGAATCTCCATTCTAACCTTCCAGTACGAATAATTGGAACCATCAAATAGAGGAGGACGAACTTGAGAGTTGCCTTCTGGATATTGTGATGAATATTTGTGTGGAACTACCGTCATGTTCTGTTCTGCCATCTTAATCCTGCTTTGATACCAAATGTAGGATCGCCTATATACACAAATACACTAGAAGGGGGGTTGAATAGTGTATTATAAAAACTTGTTGCAAATAAAACGTTACTAAAATTTGCAAAGATGGAACAGAAATATAAATGACAAGTATTGAAAATAAACCAATCGCAAACACAAAGATGTATCCTGGTTCGGATCCTTTTGATCCTACTCAAGTCCTCTACTCCCCGTAGAGATTTTCAATCTACTAAAATCACTTGCACCCCGCGAGTATTAATTTACAAAAATGGCGACACTCCCAGTGTCCCAAAATTTGTACAAACTCTACAACTAGAGATTCAAACCTTGCTGAAGAAATAATGAAATAAAAAACACCTATAGCTTTGGTATGAATATCAAGAATGAATTCAAAAGATGGTGTTTAAAAGGAGAACTTCAATGTTTCTAAATGTGGAATTTGTGAAACACTCTTGAAGTTCTTTAGTTCTCAAATGAAGAAAGAGATTAGAATTTCTTCTTAGAAATGAGAACACAAACAACTTTTTCCAAGAGAATTAGAGCCTTAATTTCCACAAATGAAAACAAAAGAAGAGGAAAAGGAGTGAATGAAAAAGAGAGGGGGTACCCCTCCATTTATAGTGTTTAGAAATGGTTTTGGACGGTTCTGAACGGTTCAAAAGGAAGTTACCAACGGATAGAAACTGTCCAGAAAATTTCGGACTCAAACGGTAAACAAAACGGTTTAGCAGGCCTACGAAAATTCGTAGTCGACCAAATTCAAAAATTGGAAATTTTGAAATGGGTTGGAAGATAATGTAATTTGAAGCTATGGAATATGTGATATGTTATAGCCAAAGGCCCTAAAGCTATTTAAACATAAAATTACATTATTCCAAAGATACGTTGTCCAAACGTAATTTGAGTAGCGAAGCTGGTATTCTTAGAGAGTCCTTGTCAAGTGAGCATATTGTTGGGGAATTGGCGGTCCCTTAGGGCACAAAAACTCTATGCCCGTCCTAAGTCGGACGGAACATAGAAACAAAAATCATTTGCAGCGGAAGAAAAAAACTAGTTAATCTAAATTAACATGCAGTTAAAACAATTTTTAACTTAGCCCTAAGGTCCAAGACCCTATGCCAAGATCTATGCCGACTTGGGATGGATCTGACCATCCCAAGAAGGATCTAGCCTACTGCGATTAAACTAAACTAATGCTAAAAATACTTTAACCACATACCCGGAATCTCAGCCCTGGAGCAGGCGATATGTTCCGCGCCGTCTTCCGAGCTGCTCCCGTCCCACGTCGAGCCGCTACTTGAACCGCTCCCCGAACCGCTCCTCGAACCGCTCCGCATCCCGAGGCGATCAATCCCCGTGCCGCCGAGCCAACCACGCGCCGAAGAAAGTTTCACGCGAGTGAAACCTCCACCTAGATTTCGGATCCAGAATCCGAACTCCTTTGTGGCTTTGCTAGAGCCCGCAGGAGTAAGGCAGAAATTTAGGGAGAAGAGAAATATTAATTTAAGCCTAGATCCGAGCGTGCTCCAACATTTACGAGAGCCGCTCAGATCTAGAGCTTGGGACGAGTTTTGAGAAAGGGGGGAGACCCCTATTTATATAGGCGGTGGACTCTCCCCATTTCTCAAAATCCGAGGTGGGACTAATTATTTGGGTTAGTTAAAATCAAGTTAGTTTACACTTCAAAAAGTGCAAACTTCCGTGAATTTTAACTCACTCACCGTTGAGCTTCAAGATCGATACAACCTATCAATACGACAAGCGTTCAACGGTGAACGCATAGGAAAAAACCGTTTGTCAATCGGAGTTCGTTTGACCCTCCAATTGATTGTTCAAACATCAGCCCAAACACACCCAAAACACAAAACTGCAGCCGTCAAGAAATTCTGCCTAGGGTTCGCAACCCTAGGCGTGTGGGGCCCACCAGGGGCCCCACAGCCTCGATCTGCGCGAGCAGCCCTACCTAGGCGCGTGCAGCGCACGCGCCCAGCTGGCGCGTGCGCCCGCGCCTGGCGGGCGCCCGCGTCAGCGGGTGGGCCCTCTGCGCGGGCGGGCCCGCTGACGCGGGCGTCAGCCTGCGTCAGCTGGCTGACGCACGCGTCAGCGGGCCCCCCCTCTTTTCTTGGGACTGGGTTGATTTAATCAGCCCCTTTGGGCTGATGGGCTTTTGGGCTTTACATTGTTTTGGCCATAACTTTTATGTTTGGCGTCCGATTTGGACGCCGTTCGAACCTGGGTCTAGACTGGGACATTCCCGTCTTACCCGTGAACTTTTCCTTGCGTTTATATTATTAAATATTGTATTAAACAATTTAATACACATTTAATCGCTTTTGCATCAAATGCAAAATAGTCCATATCTAAGCTTAAATTATCATATTGCATCAAATGCAATTATCTCTTCTTTTGCATCAAATGCAAATATTCTCCCTAACTAATTTCTACCTATTACTAGACGAAGCATTGCACTCTGTGTGAGACCCTACAGCCTGACCCTTACAACAGGTTGGGCTCGAAGCCCTATACGGCAGTGACCACGAGCAGTGGTTGCCGTCCCTGCTTCAGGAATCATCATTATGTGGTTAACTCATTGACATGAGTATTGTCGGGACCACCTGACTGTTTCCGTGATGAATTCCGCAGTTATAGTCTCTTCGTCTTAAATATGTCGTGTAGATCAAGTCTGGGGTACGGTCAAACTGTCAACCCCAATAACTTGACTCCGGTTAGTTTCTATCGATCTTTAGTCAACTAATGTTGGACTTCTTCCAACATACTCTGCGCAGAGTTTTCACTAAAGACCGAACTAATTCTACGACACTAACTCCCATTGACCGGGAGAGACGAATCCTCTCTTAATCATTACTCGCCTCGTACCTTTCAAGTGACACCCAATCAAAAGACCTTTCGACAGGCCTTGCCTCGAAGCTAGGTCAGTTGATATAAGTGGCACCGTTCACGCACAGGTTTGTCAAAATGACCTCAAGTCAAAAGACCAACTATCCTATCATCACTCAGAGTTATCACTGACAGATTGGTCAATATAACCATATGATAACTCTAGTGGATCGTTCAGTGAACTCATTCTAATGAGCACCTGTGTCTCGTCTTCGACTTCGCCAAGTCAAACGATCATGAGATCATCGTCACCGCTAACCGGTGAAAACTAAGACACAATGGTCTATCCGATGTTTCGATATCCTTGTCTCGGAACATCTACGACCACGAACCATTCTAGACTTATGCTACAGACGGTCAAACGTTTCTGCATGATCAAGATACTCATCTTGATACCCGTTTGACCTTGCATAAAGTCTCAGGACTTTACCTAAGTCGATATCTAATTATAAAATAACTTAGATAAATTATTACCAAACAGCTTACTGTTATTTCGAACAAGATGTTTGTGCTATTCACACAGGAATAAATGGCCTTGAGGGCATCATATTCCTACATCTCCCACTTGCACTCAGGCCCATTTATCTCGGTATCTTATACCGTTTTTACACATAAGTTTTCCCGACTTCATGTGGTAGAGCCTTCGTGAGTGGATCTGCTAAAACCGTCTACACTATAGACTTAAGGGGTTTCTATGTTTATATTAGACTAACCATTTGAATCTCATTCAAATAATTCATTTGGTCTGTCGGAATCCATAATATTTTATTTTACTTGGATCTTATCCAGTTTATCGTACCTTACGATAATCATTTAAATTTGTTAATGGTCATTTTAAATGGCTCATATCTATTCTTGATAAAGTATCAAACCTTTTGATTACTTTTTCAAAATGTATGTTCCATCCCTTTGATGATTCGCATGTAATTTATACGCTCTCACTGACCTTGAAAACTATCGGGCTAATTCATATAAGTCAGTCTGTCTAAATCATATTTAGAAAAACGAACTTATAAGTGAATGCTCCAATTTTCATGGTCAACTTAAGTGTTTTACATCGGCTTTGGTCCGAGTAGATCTGTACACATCTGTTGGCGAAACCGGTTTCATCATAATCCGTTTTAAAGAAATTAGGATGAAAACCGTTCCCGTCCAACATTATTGTACTTCACTATTCTGTTTTCTGTATCAATCTTTTAAAGATTTACTTGCAGAAAGTGAGGAAACATTTTCTTTGGGCACGTAAACTAAATTCTCAATTTATTTACGCACACGGACCTGCATCAAGTTTTAAATCGGAGTTACTACTCCGAATTTCATCCTAGAAGTTGACAAAGTCATCATCAGTTATGATGTCTAACTCGACAATCCGTCTCACGAGATTCGAGTAATAATACAACTTCCTTACGATTGATTTATTGAATATATTATTGATAATGTTCTTATGGAACTTTATCAAAACCTAGGCATTACTATCTGGGATTTAATCCAGAGGGAGGACTTAACTCAGAGTCACTTATTTATGGATCGCACCAAGTCTAACTAAGTGTGATTCATACCTTTTAACACACCGATGTGTTAACAGACTTGATCTGAGAGAAAATCACATTTTCTTTTAATTACACAAGATTTTATTTAGCTAAGTATTTGACCATTCGATCTAATCGAATCAGTTTAAATACTTTAGTCATTTCGTTCTTTTATTTTATCAGACTTGTGTTTCATCAAGAACACGTGTCTCAATAAAATATACGAATAACTTATTTTGGTTAATCTAGACTCGGGTACATCAGTATGTACGAGACTGAGTTCGACAACTCATTCTCCCACTGTCTCACAGATGGGTTTCGACCATTGTATCTAAGAGGCTAAGACTCACAAGTGTCCGTAGACTTCATAATACGAGAGGTCAGACCCCTCTTTATGTGACTTGTGAAGCTTAATCTCTTGATACGGACAAGTCTAATTTTACCATATAAGTTTGCTACTATCTTGTGTATTTATATATTAACATTTAATATATATATAGTTATTTAGAAATTACTTAACACAAAACATTACTTCAGAAGCAATGTGACGACATTCGTCAAAATGTGTTAAACGTCTTTTGTATAACAATTTATTCTGAAATCGTGACATCAAAATATGTCACATTTTCATTTCCTCCTACTTATGCCTTTACTAATGATAAATTAAACTATTTAACTCGATTGACTTTCCGGAGTGCCTTCTTCCTTTTCTAAATCACATTTAGATATCAACATAAATAAATAGCTATGCAAGCAACTTATGTATCCAAACGCTTGAGCTTTGCAATCCTGAGTGTAGCTCAAGAAGTTGCTTGTCTCAAGATCCGGTTGGGATACATAGTCTTGCATCGCTCATGCACTCGTATTCGACTCAAACGGTTTGATCGAATTCTCGAACTTTGCGGATCAAAATTGTTTGTCCATACAACCTTGAGGGTAGCTCGACAAGTTGTAGGGAGAAACATACTTTGAATGTCCTATATGTTCAAGCTGCCTCATATAGAGACGAGTGACATGTAGCTTTAATTTATTTGTTGGACCCGGAACTTAATGAAATCATATTTCTTAAGTTTGTTCTTTAGAAGGCCATTTAATGTCAACGAGAATATAGTTTTAATTCTATCAATTAGAATTTAACTCGATATTCAATTAATCAACTTATTGACCAGTTAACTAATTCCAATATTATCAATTGATTCTTTTGGTAAACATAGTCTTGCCCTAGTTTTAGCATATGTTCAATATTAAATATAGGTAGATTGGCTTTTATCTATCTATATCCTCCCACTATTTTTACGAACGTTTTAAAGCTTAATAACGAACGATTTAATCGATTAAAAATTAATGGGTAAGAGTTCCAATCACCTTGAGTCTAAACAACCTTGAGTGTAGCTCAACAAGTTGATTGACTCTGCGATCAGAAGATGACTCTTCATCGATCATATCGGATATGACTCTCTTAATCGGTTTTTGCCCCTAACCATTCGTGATCATGAGTGTGCTCATCCAAATCACAATGTCTAGTCTAGTCGGACCCTTGTTTTCATGTCTAGCCTGACTTGCCCCTCAGCTCGGTGTATGCACGACACGTCGGTTTGGGTCAGGTCTTAGACTACATCTTATGTATTTAAGAAGTTGGTTTCTACAAGGTTGCCATGTCACAGCTTGAGTGTATCTCAACAACTGTAACACGGGCCCTATAGTTGCTAACCCCTAAAACAAGGAGGGCTACGGCTAATCTTGAAAAAGATCATTAACATATTTGACTTAGATATAGTCCAGGGTGTCATACAATCATGATTCGCGTCATTGCGGTCCAGCGGAACACAGCCAGGGAATTGACTAAGCCAGGATCACTACCCCTTGGACTAGCAAGGGTTGACCCAGAACTCTTAGCCAAGCACATTGACTGGATCATGGTCCATTGAATGAAGCTTGTCATTTTTGTATGTATGCCATAGACTAAACAGCTTTTATTAACAACTAATTAATCCTATCAACTAGTTGCATCCTTAAATTTAAAATTTTAGGATTTGTTTAATAACTTTTATTAAGTCCTTATCAACTATAAGGTTCACGTGCTATCCTAATCGTTATTAGGATTTTAATAAATTTTATTAACAATGCTAGAAGCGAAGTCCTTTAATGAAAATTAATTATAACAATTAGAATTGAAAAATCATTTAAAGGACTACCCTAATCAGGAATTAGGTCTTAATATTGTTGTTAATGATTTATTAAAACATAGCATGTCATTAAAATTCAAGTAATAAATTTTAATCATTTTTAATGGCTAACCTAAAGGGTTGTCTTGTGTTATCAAATAAGGGACAAGATTAACAAGCCATTAAAATAAAGCTACACTAATTTATCGCATAAAGATAGTGCACAACTATTTAACATTTAAATATACTAAGTTTATCGCATAAACAATTATAGATTTTTAAAATCAGTTTTAAAAATATCTTATAAATTTAAAACATTACTTTTTAAAAAAATTTCATGTTAAAAAATTTATCATATACAATTTTTAAACATTTTAAACATTTTAAACTTATCGCATAAATTTAAAGCCTTTAAAATCAATTTTAAAATTTATCACATAAATTTAAAAACATCATTTTAAAATTTCCATGCTTAAAAAATTTATCATATAAAAAATTTAGGGCATCCAAAATAATTTTAAACTTTTAAAGATTTAAAATTATTACATAAATTTTAAAACGTCATTTTAAAAATTTTCATGTTCAAAAAATTTATCACATAGAATTTTGAACTTAAAAAAAACATTTTTAAAAATTATCTAATAACTTTAAAAAATTTAAAAGTTCTTAAAAGCATTAACAAGTTTAATGAAATCGCAGTACCTAGATCGACTACGCAAACATAGGCTCCGATACCACTGTTGGGGAATTGGCGGTCCCTTAGGGCACAAAAACTCTATGCCCGTCCTAAGTCGGACGGAACATAGACACAAAAATCATTTGCAGCGGAAGAAAAAAACTAGTTAATCTAATTTAACATGCAGTTAAAACAATTTTTAACTTAGCCCTAAGGTCCAAGACCCTATGCCAAGATCTATGCCGACTTGGGATGGATCTGACCATCCCAAGAAGGATCTAGCCTACTGCGATTAAACTAAACTAATGCTAAAAATACTTTAACCACATACCCGGAATCTCAGCCCTGGAGCAGGCGAAATGGTCCGCGCCGTCTTCCGAGCTGCTCCCGTCCCACGCCGAGCCGCTACTTGAACCGCTCCCCGAACCGCTCCTCGAACCGCTCCGCATCCCGAGGCGATCAATCCCCGTGCCGCCGAGCCAACCACGCGCCGAAGAAAGTTTCACGCGAGTGAAACCTCCGCCTAGATTTCGGATCCAGAATCCGAACTCCTTTGTGGCTTTGCTAGAGCCCGCGGGAGTAAGGCAGAAATTTAGGGAGAAGAGAAATATTAATTTAAGCCTAGATCCGAGCGTGCTCCAACATTTACGAGAGCCGCTTAGATCTAGAGCTTGGGACGAGTTTTGAGAAAGGGGGGAGACCCCTATTTATATAGGTGGTGGACTCTCCCCTTTTCTCAAAATCCGATGTGGGACTAATTATTTGGGTTAGTTAAAATCAAGTTAGTTTACACTTCAAAAAGTGCAAACTTCCGTGAATTTTAACTCACTCACCGTTGAGCTTCAAGATCGATACAACCTATCAATACGACCAGCGTTCAACGGTGAACGCATAGGAAAAAACCGTTCGTCAATCGGAGTTCGTTTGACCCTCCAATTGATTGTTCAAACATCAGCCCAAACACACCCAAAACACAAAACTGCAGCCGTCAAGAAATTCTGCCTAGGGTTCGCAACCCTAGGCGTGTGGGGCCCACCAGGGCCCCACAGCCTCGATCTGTGCGTGCAGCCCTACCTGGGCGCGTGCGGCACACGCGCCCAGCTGGCGCGTGTGCCCGCGCCTGGCGGGCGCCCGCGTCAGCGGGTGGGCCCGCTGACGCGGGCGCACGCGCTCAGCTGGCGCGTGCGCCCGCGCCTGGCGGGCGCCCGCGTCAGCGAGTGGGCCCGCTGACGCGGGCGGGCCTGCTGACGCACGCGTCAGCGGCCCCCCCCTCTTTTCTTGGGCCTGGGTTGATTTAATCAGCCCCTTTGGGCTGATGGGCTTTTGGGCTTTACATTGTTTTGGCCATAACTTTTATGTTTGGCGTCCGATTTGGACGCCGTTCGAACCTGGGTCTAAACTGGGACATTCCCGTCTTACCCGTGAACTTTTCCTTGCATTTATATTATTAAATATTGTATTAAACAATTTAATACACATTTAATCGCTTTTGCATCAAATGCAAAATAGTCCCTATCTAAGCTTAAATTATCATATTGCATCAAATGCAATTATCTCTTCTTTTGCATCAAATGCAAATATTCTCCCTAACTAATTTCTACCTATTACTAGACGAAGCGTTGCACTCTGTGTGAGACCCTACAGCCTGACCCTTACAACAGGTTGGGCTCGAAGCCCTATACGGCAGTGACCACGAGCAGTGGTTGCCGTCCCTGCTTCAGGAATCATCATTATGTGGTTAACTCATTGACATGAGTATTGTCGGGACCACCTGACTGTTTCCGTGATGAATTCCGCAGTTATAGTCTCTTCGTCTTAAATATGTCGTGTAGATCAAGTCTGGGGTACGGTCAAACTGTCAACCCCAATAACTTGACTCCGGTTAGTTTCTATCGATCTTTAGTCAACTAATGTTGGACTTCTTCCAACATACTCTGCGCAGAGTTTTCACTAAAGACCGAACTAATTCTACGACACTAACTCCCATTGACCGGGAGAGACGAATCCTCTCTTGGTCATTACTCGCCTCGTACGTTTCAAGTGACACCCAATCAAAAGACCTTTCGACAGGCCTTGCCTCGAAGCTAGGTCAGTTGATATAAGTGGCACCGTTCACACACAGGTTTGTCAAAATGACCTCAAGTCAAAAGACCAACTATCCTATCATCACTCAGAGTTATCACTGACAGATTGGTCAATATAACCATATGATAACTCTAGTGGATCGTTCAGTGAACTCATTCTAATGAGCACCTGTGTCTCGTCTTCGACTTCGCCAAGTCAAACGATCATGAGATCATCGTCACCGCTAACCGGTGAAAACTGAGACACAATGATCTATCCGATGTTTCGATATCCTTGTCTCGGAACATCTACGACCATGAACCATTCTAGACTTATGCTACAGACGGTCAAACGTTTCTGCATGATCAAGATACTCATCTTGATACCCGTTTGACCTTGCATAAAGTCTCAGGACTTTACCTAAGTCGATATCTAATTATAAAATAACTTAGATAAATTATTACCAAACAGCTTACTGTTATTTCGAACAAGATGTTTGTGCTATTCACACAGGAATAAATGGCCTTGAGGGCATCATATTCCTACACATATGTATTATGAAAATATAATGAGCTTGATATCTGCACATCTGCATAGATAGAGTTAGTAACAAAATATATATTGATTGTCACATCAAAACCATATGGAATAGAAGATGAAATATACCAAGTTCCAACACATTTGGCTTATGCAATGCCCCCGTAACTTTTCAAAGCTGCATGCTTACTATTTTTGTTGATATGATTGAAAAGATTGTGGATGTATTTATGGATGATTTTTTGGTTTAGGATAGCTCTTTTGATAACAGCTTTTCTGACTTGGCTCTTGTACTTAACAGATGCACAGAGAAGAACCCCCTTTTAAATTGGGAGAAGTGCCACTTCATGACCACCGAGGGCACTATCCTTGGTCATTTGGTTTCCAAGGAGGGAATTAAAGTAAATAAAGCCAAGGTATAGGTTATTGAGAAGCTACCTAGCCTTTAATGCATGAAGGACGCCAGCCCTTTTCTTGGCCACGCCGGTTTTTATAGGCGCTTCATTACATTTGGTGCAATGTCACGTCCTCTTTGCAATTTGTTAACACAAAACACTGAATTTATTTTCACATAAGAGTTTCAAGATTCTTTTGATTCCCTAAAGAAATTACTAACTTCTACTCCCATTTTAAGGTCCTAGATTGGACCCAGTCGTTTGATATTATGTGTGATGCCAGTAATTATGCTATTGGCACTATAATGGGACCACGAAGGGGTAAACTCCCAGTGGTGATATACTACGTTAGCAAGACCATGAACAAGTGTCAAAGAAATTATACCAACACATAAAAGGAATTGCTAGCTGTAGCTGGAAAAATTTAGAAGTTATAATTTGGGTTCCCCTATCATAGTTATTATCTAAAAAATGATGCCAAAATAAGACTAATCCGTCGGATCTTATTGTTGCAAGAGTTCAAGGTCCAAATCAAATATAAAAAGGGTGTGGAGAACATAGAAGCTAATCATCTCTCACATTTGACGCTTGATCCTGAACTGGCTAGGAACCCGTTGGATGACTCCTTCCCAGACGAACATCTTTTTAGTGTCACCCCCTACCATGGTAAGCGAATATCGTGAATTATTTTGTAACAGATAAGACCCCTGACACTTGGTCGTTACAAGATTTCAAAAGATTTAAGGATGAGGTAGAATATTTCTTCTTGATGATCCCTACGTATACAAATATTTTAATAACCAAATAATTAGGAGATGCATTCCCGAGTATGAGATGGAGATCGTTATAAAATTTTGTCATGACGGGGTATGGGGGGATACTTTTTACGTAATAAAACCGGAGAAATTTTTTTACAATGTGGTTTCTATTGGCTGTCAATGTTTAAAGAAACTCATACATATTGTAGATCTTGTAGTGCAGCCAACAAGTAGGAATCATGACTATCAGAAACATGATGCCGCTAAACCCCGTACTAGACATAGAACTATTTGATTGTTTGGGCATTGATTTCATGAAAATCTTTCCACCATTGTTTGGATATGTTTACATTTTGGTTTCCATTGACTATGTATCAAAATGGGTGGAAGCTATCCCGTGTAAGACTAATAACACCCCTGGCATGTTGAACTTCTTGAAGGAAAATATCTTTGCAAGATTCAGGGTGTCAAATGCCATTGTAAGTGAGGGAGGGTCCCACTTTTGCAACTACTTGTTCGCAAACTTGATGTTGGGGTCACACACAAGGTTTGTACTCCGTACCATCCCCAAACCAATGGCCAAGTGGAACTCGTGAATAGTGAAATCAAGTGCATCCTCCAAAAGATGGTAAATCCATCAAGGAGAGATTGGAGCGCATGATTGTATGATGCTTCGTGGGCCTACATGATGGCCTACAAGAACATTATAGGGATGTATCATTACCGTCTAGTTTTTAGAAAATTCTGTCATTTACTTGTGGAGTAAGAGCATAAGTCCTATTAGGCAGTAAAAAAGTTTTATACAGATTTTGACTGATCTCATGACTCTCGTAGATTACAACTTATGCAGATAGAAGAATTGCATATAGAAGTGTATGAAAATGCTAAATCGGCTAAGGAAAGGATGAAGTCAGTGCACGATAGGATGAATTTGAGGAGAGAGTTCATACCGGGCCAAAAAGTCATCCTCTACAACTCAAGGCACCACATATTCTCATGAAAGCTCTACTCCATGTGGTTGATCCATTCATCGTCAAAGATCTATTTCCACGCGGAGCTATATTACTATACAACCAGAAGGATGTGAGTGACTTCACGGTGCGGCCAAAGACTCAAGTATTATCATGAGCCGTGGACCAAGGACACAAGTTGTCATGCCCCGCTTCCCATTCTACTAAGGAGTGAGGATGCGATCGGGTCTGCGGTGTGGTTAAAACAAGGAGGAGTACTTTTTTTCTTTTTAAAATCTTTTCTTTCTCATTGGCTTAAACACACTAAGCGCTGCATGTCCTTGCAAGCAAATTTAAGAAACAGCTCAAACGAGATTATTACATGTCCAGCATACAATAATTTAGATACATCTTGGGCCTAGCATGGCCAATACAAACAAAATACACAAATAAATTATTTCAAATATAAAGGTGCAGTCGCGAAGGTAAACGTCTAGTCTTCCGTGTGTATATACTCCATGTAGTCTTCGAGCACTGGCTCGACTCCTACAGTAATGTCTTCAGCGAACTCACTATCGATACCTAACGGACATTTCGTAAAACAACAAAGTGAAATGTCCATCAGCGAGGTTTACTCGGCAAGATAATCTCAAAACCAAAACATTAGGCATTTTAAATAAAAAAAGCTGAAAAGACAAGTAAATAAGTTTAATAGGAAAGATTTATGGCAGTTTAAGTATTCCCAGCAATTTGCAACCTGCAGTAATTTACTCATTTAATAACAATTTGCAACACCATCAGCAACCTGTGACAATTTAGAATTTGTTAACAAAACTGTAGCAACCTGTAGGAAAAGAGGTTAAACCAATATTCAATAGCCAGTCTATTCTAGAGATAAGTCCATGTCCAAGAGTATGAGAGATAACCAACATGCGCCCTGCGTCGGGAGCAAATCCTTGGTGGTACCCACCGTCCCTATATGGCGACAGACAAGGATCTAACCTCCGTAATGTGTTGGAGGTAATTTAGTATGGGTGCATCTAGCCACTCTGTAACAGTTCTGATCATAGACTACTCCAAACCCATAGGTCAAGTCAAGTGTCAGGTCAAAGTTTTTGTACTATCAATTTACATTTGAAGTTCCATCGTCCATTCACTTTTATTAAAGTTCCATCTTCCATTCTTTTATACTCAGTTCATTTGCATCATTAGATGTGCACAATGGTACCCCGACTCTCAATAGTCCGTATAAGATGTCCACAAAAGTTCACGACTTCACGACTCAATTTAACAATTAAATGAAAATGTAAAAATACTTAATAGTATAAGAGAATGAGCAATAAATGATTTTAACTAAGCAAATGAGTTTAAATTAGCTTTAAAATATTTTTCTAAGGCTAATATCTAGTTTTCAAGATTGTTAAATAATTATTAAGCATTTTTAAACAATTTAAAAGTGCCAAAAACTAATTTTAAATCAAGAAATCATTTTTACGACATATATTCAAAGATTTATTTAGAGCAAACTGTACGTCAAAATTCTTCCATCAATGGGCAAAAATGATCGTATTAACTAGTACCACAACATATATTTTTCTCGTACGTCAGTGTACGTGAAAATATCAAGATACGAATTTTCAAAGGAAT
Organism: Scilla litardierei; assembly: GCA_030789695.1. Lineage (NCBI taxonomy): Eukaryota > Viridiplantae > Streptophyta > Magnoliopsida > Asparagales > Asparagaceae > Scilla > Scilla litardierei. Next base: position 60,552,732 of record CM061132.1, read on the forward strand.
TTAGCTTATTTCAGTTTTGCCTTTGAAAAATCAATGTGAGAGATATACTTGCCTTTTGGTGATGAAACTAGCGCCAATGAGTCCGTTTCGTCGTTTCTGATTTTCTGGGAATGGTCTCGTAATTTTCTGAGGCATATACGATTAACTATGAATTTATTACAATCAGTCTTTACTATTCGTATTTTTATACGTATTTTAATACATATTAAAATACGCCCCATTTCTGGGTACCATTACTTTTCCTTATTTGTGTAGGTCCTGCAAAGTTCCAGTGAAGCCAACATAGAGCAAACAGAGATTTCATAATAGAATTAACTGTATTCATTCTTCAAAGAGGGTACAAAATCATAACAAAAGATAAACTACTAGTCTTTATTTCTAAACAAATAGAAAGCTACTAAACAATAGAAAAAACACTCTCCTTATTAATCCTTGTCTCAGAAGTCAGCACTCTCCACTGAGAATTCGGACTCCTCAAAAGCTGGAGCCTCCTCGTACTCTGGTTCAGTCTCTGTTGAGAAAACATTTGAAAGGATAAAGTAAACGACATCTACAATAAACAACAATTATAACTTTCATGCAACCCTAATCCTAAACAAGTCAACAACCTTAAGCACTAGACTGTATCTAACTAACTAGAACACTTCATTCTTTTATTATGCTCATAATGTAAAGGGAAAGAGCGACTAAAGAACAACCTCGGGTTTCACAAGCAAGCTCATATGTGCCCTAAATTTATTGGTTCAAGATATTATCAAAGGAACCCAGTCAAGTCATTCAATTCTGTCAAAGAGCATAGTCTTCGCCACTCTTCCTAGATTTAATTATGAGTTCCTAAAACCCGATGTCTTCCTAACTACAACTGTCATCTAGTTTTATTCCCTCTAGGTTATGTAACATAAATAGTGCATCGAACCTATAATGTCTATAGCAATCGTTCCAACGTGTCAATATCCCACAATTAATATATGCAAGTGCACCATCATTATCAGAAAACTCATCTTCTAACATTACGATGCTAGAGTAAATTTCTACGAAGTAAACCTGTTGAGTATTGATTCCTCGGATTTGGTTTTTATGATGAACAAACATAAACATCGTGAACTAACTCTTTGTGAGCGCAGTTATTGATATCGTCGCCAAAATTCTACGTATATCAAAAGCGACGTCTAAAGATTTCTCAAAGCACGCGATCGTGTGCCTAAAGCTTCGTTGAAGCTCTAGGAGCATTATTGAAGTCGAGAGATTCGGATTGAAGCTTTGAAGACGGTTCGTCTAGTTTATTTTATAGTCTTCTAGCTTCTTTTCGTAGAATGTTAAGCCTTGAGTAGGTCTTACATGATAATCTTCATAACGCTCATATCTTAGAGCTAGGATTATCTTAGAAGCCCATACAAACTTTCCCAAAGCTTCACGCTTCATTTCGCGGCTTCTGGTGCATCTTAGTTGGTTCAAGAAGAAGAACCAACCGACTAGATTGTCATATAGTCGGTCAGTGATCCTTCTTGAACCGACTAGATCTCCTTGCTCAATTCAGCCTCTTCACTATTGACCAATTATTCGGTCCAAGAAGGTTCACTGACCGACTAGTTGTCAAACTAGTCGGTTAGGAATCCTTCTTAGACCGACTAGTTATTCTTTCATTTTTCAGCCTGAGCTACTGTTTACAGTTAGTCGGTACAAGAACATTCATCGACTAACTAGTTGTGAAACTAGTCGGTTGGAATTTGTTCTTAGACCGACTAGCTCTCTTTGAATTCAACCTATTGTATTTCAACTCTTAGTCGGTCAAAGAACACTCACCGACCGACTAGTTGTCAAACTAGTCGGTTGGCAAGTCTTCTTAGACCGATTAGTTCTAACTTCTTAAATTCACTTTATTGGCTGTGAACCATTTAGTCGGTCCAAGAAGAATCACCGACCGACTAGTTGAGAAACTAATCGGTCAGTGATCCTTCTTAGACCGATTAGACTGCTTCAAAAATAGATCCATTGGAGCATTAAATGCACGAATTTTCCCTCTCTCTCTTCTCCATCCTATATAATCTTGAGATGATTCTTCATAGCATTCAAGGCTGCCATTATTGAGTTTTAGATATCAAAGAGAAGAGCATTTAATTCTCATTTCCAAGCTCACTCATTTCTCAAGAATCTCTCCCTCACTCTTATTCTTCAAGAGAGATTCTCATTGATTGTGAGCTCTTCAAGCCAAGAGCTTGATTCAAGGTCACCAACTCCATCCTAGCCTTCGATCGCTGTTCATCTTCTTGGAGCTAGGGTTTGGTTCCTTCTTCTTCTTAAAAATCCTCCTTGCCCTATAATCGTAAGTTTACTCAAGGCATAGGATTTTGTTGGTAAGCATTTCATATTTCATTTACATTGCTATTGCAAGTTTTTCTCTCGGTTTGTGAGAGAAGTGTGTGATCCCGGTTTGTGGGAGTCACATTTTGATTTTTGTATGATTTGATCTTGTAGAGTTTTTCTACAAGAATTTCATAGTGCAAAACTTGGGTTAGTGGTTTCTAACTCAAGTAGCCGGAGGGGATCCGGGTGTTTGGGACGTAGGATCACCGGGAACAAGTCGGGGAGACTTGGGTGGATCCGAACCCGTTATATCGTTTGTTTGCTTTGTCGTTTATTGTTGTCAATATTTTCATTCCGCATTGTTGGTTGAGTTTGCACGATAATTAGGAATAATTACTCTTGATTATTTTCAAGTACTATTCACCCCCCCTCTAGTACTTGTGCAGTAGCTATCAGGGCATTACATTTGGTATCAGAGCAAAGTTCATAGCTATGTCTACCAACGACAACAGGACCGTTCGTCCACCTTCAGACTATAGCACCTTCAGGAACCGTGAAGGAGCTTCTTCGGTGATGGAAGACACTCCTATACTAGGCCTCCTTATTTCAATGGTGCCAATTATGGGTACTGGAAATGTCGGATGGAAACGTTCCTCCGGAGCACTTCACTATGGAGAGCCACGATGACGGAGTATGTCGAGCCCGCTGAAGAAGATTTCGCGAAGTGGACTACCGTGGAGGTCGCCGCGGAGGTAACCAATGCCAAGGCAATGAACGCCGTGCAATATGCATTGGAGCCCGAAGACTTCAACAAGATATGACATGTAAGAGTGCATATCAAATCTGGAACTCACTCCTCATCTTGCATGAAGGAACGAGTAGGGTAAGAGACTCCAAACTCACTGTTGTCAATAAAGAATTCGAATTATTTCATATGCAACAGGGTGAGAAGATGAAGGAGTACTATGCTCGCTTCGTTGATATTACAAATGAATTAGAGGCTCTTGGAAAGACTTACACCCAAAAGTAGAAAGCCTCAAAGATTATCGATGAACTTCCTTCTTGTTGGGAAAAGCGTACCTTCGCCATCGAGGAAGGTAATGATATGAATAAATACACTGTCGTTCAACTAATGGGTACCTTGATGTCTTATAAGGTACGCAAGGACAGTAAAATAAAGATGCAAGACAAGATGAAGTCGTACTTGAAGCAAGACGAGCCAAAGAAAAAGGCGATTACGTTCAAGGCCGTTCCATCTACATCTACCGCTGATGAAGAATCGGAAGACGAGTTGGACTTGGAATCCATTGTCCTCATGGCAAAGAAGTTCAACCGATTCTTCCAGAAAGGTAACTTCAAGAACAAATCTAAATTTAGTTCTACTAACGCCTCTGATCCTTTGTGTTTTAAATGCAACAAGCCAGGACACATCAAAGCGGATTGTGCTCAAAATAAACAAAAGGAGAAATGGAAGGCGCCAAAGTTCGACAAGTCTCGGAAGTACAAGAAAGGGTACAAGAAAGGACTTGTCGGGACATTCACCGACTCCGACGAGGACTCCTCAAGTGGAGAGTCGGATGATGAGCAAGTGGAGCAAGCATACATGTGCTTCATGGCAAGAGAGGAACATGATTAAGAGTCCTCCTCCAATGAAAGCGAGGATGAAGGCGATGAGGTAACAATGGATGACCTTAGATTAGCTAACGAGCAAATTTGGTCTAAGTATTCTAAACTAGTAAATAGATATACTAAGACTAAAGATGAGTTAACTAGTCTTCAAACCTCACCTAAGCCTATCATCATCAACAACGACACCGTTGTTGAAAGTTTGAGAAATGAGATTGTAAATCTCAAATCTCAACTTGAGCATGTTCATATTGAGGAATCGGATGAACATGAGATAGCGGATTTGATTTCTCGGAACTCAACTTTGAGTATTGAGAATGAGAATCTCAAGTCTCGTGTTTGTGTACTCACAACTCAAGTGTTCACTTTGGATGCTTCAATACTTTATCTCACCAAGAAGTATGAGTCCACATTAGGCCGAATTAATAAATTCAATAAAGGTAAGGACCATTTGGATAATATCCTAAATGACTTACTTCCGGCCAATCATCGCATTGGCTTGGGGTATAAGATGGGAAATTCATCCACATCGTCCACCACCTTTATTAGGCCAACTTCCGATGCCTCAACGAGTGGGAGCAAACACCTCATTGGTAGTTCATCTACCAATGGTGCTTCCACTTCGTACACACCCTCATTTGGAAAGAAACCCACTTTGGGTGGACCTCCAAAGAATGGTCATGCATTTATGTACACCAATACCATGCCACGTAGGAACACACCTCCTACTCCACATGTTCACATGTATGATGATTTCTATGCACCACATCCACGGGCACGTGCAAACCAAGTGAGACACACTCACGCACGTGTTCCTCCACATGCATATGTTCATCCATATCACTATCATATGAACAATTATCATCATGCACCATATCATATGTCGCCACCACCATTTCATCATGTGCCATATGCTTATACACATCATGCTTTTCCTAGGCCACCTCCTCATAGGCCACATGCATCACGTAGAAATCAAAAACGTATTCATGCTCCCAATAGGAATATGGCTCCCAAAATATTCACTATTTGGGGCCCGAAGAACACTAACATGCATGAAAAACAAGCATACATGAATTCCTATTTTATGAATGTCGTGCACAATGATGATTATGTTGGGAAGTCTAAGTCCAATTGGACTTGGCTTCCAAAGGTCTAATCTTTTAGGACCCAATGACCTTGGGTACCATGGAATGATATTTTCATCTTTAGGTACTCAAGAAAAAGAAATGGAGCAACAAATCCAACTTTAGCTCCAAGGATGGGTGGATACTCGATAGCGGGTGTTCAAAACACATGACGAGTGAAGCTCAATTGCTCTCCGAAGTGGTGCCCATTGCTAATGGGAACCGAGTAGTCTTTGGAGGCAACGAGAGCGGAACCATCATTAGTGTTGGTAAAGTTGGTAACCCATCTAAACCACTTATAAGTGATATTTACCTTGTTAAAGGATTAAATCACAATCTTATTTCAATAAGTCAACTTTGTGACAAAGGTTACAAAGTTAGCTTTGCGAAAGGAATGTGTCATATTTTTAGTAAAGATAATAATAATTTGTTATTTTCTGGCACACGCCATAAGGATATATATATCCTAGATCTTCCAAAATCACATGAACAATGTCTCATTGCCAACACTAGTGAACAACACTTATGGCATCGACGTTTTGGTCATGTGAACTTTGGAACACTTTTTAAGCTATCCAAGTTAAATTCTATTAAAGGATTTCCTAAGCTTACTTTCCAAAAGAAAAGCTTTTGTGACTCGTGTCAACGAGGCAAACTTCCAAAATCGTCATTTAAACCTAAGAAAAGCATTTCCTCTAAACGGCCTCTAGAGCTTTTACATCTAGATCTTTTTGGGCCAACTAGAGTTGCTTCATTAGGGAATGCTCGATATGGACTTATCATGGTTGATGACTTTGCTAGATTTACTTGGGTATTTTCTTTAAGTAATAAAAATGATGCTTTTGAAAACTTCACAATATTTGTTAAGAAAGTACAAAATCTCATTGGAACCACCATTGTTACTATTCGTAGTGATCATGGAGGGGAATTTGAGAATGAGTCTTTCTCACATTTTTGTGATGAAGTTGGTATTACTCACACCTTTTCCTTCCCTCGCGCACATCCTCAAAATGGTGTTGTTGAGAGAATGAATAGGACGCTAGTGGAATGTGCTCGCACTATGCTTGATGATAGCCAACTTGGCCATCAATTTTGGGCGGAAGCGGTATATACCGTTTGCTATGTGTTTAATAGAATACTTTTGAGGCCCGGCACCAAACAAACTTGTTATGAATTGTTGTTTGGTAGATTGCCTCAAGTTAAACATTTTAGAGTTTTCGGTGCAAAATGTTTTATTAAAAACACGTATGGTAGTTTGGACAAATTTGATCCAAGATCAGATGAGAGGATATTTGTTGGATATTCCTCCCGTAGCAAAGCCTACCGGGTATTCAACAAAAGAACCTCAACTATCGAGGAATCACTTCATGTTTCATTCAATGAAAATTTTGTCCCATCCAGAATTATCAATGATGATGACTCCATGGATGTTTTATGTGATTCTATTGGTAATTCTAATTCTATTGATTCTATTGATACTAACCTGACTGATGAATCTTTTGAGAATGTTCCTAGTGATCAGGGAGTTCCCAAACAGCTTCATACAGTTGGTGACCATCCCCATGAGCAAGTCATTGGCAACATACTTGATAGTGTCAAGACGAGATCTCAAGTCAACTACATCGCTCATTGTGCCTTTGCCTCTTCAATAGAGCCAAATAATATTAACGAAGCGTGCGAAGATAGTGCTTGGATCCTACCAATGGAGGAGGAACTCATTTAATTTGAGAGGAATGAGGTTTGGGAGCTTGTTCCATTTCCTTCGAAGAACCACACCGTTATAGGAACGAAGTGGATTTTCAAGAACAAGACCGACGAGAACCAAAACGTCATCCGGAACAAAGCTCGGTTAGTAGCTCAAGGCTACCGGCAAGAGGAAGGTATAGATTTCGAAGAATCCTTTGCTCCGGTAGCTAGACTAGAATCTATTAGGTTGTTGTTATCTTTTGCATGCCATAAAGATTTTAAACTCTTTCAAATGGATGTAAAAAGTGTGTTTTTAAACGGAGATGTTGAACTTTCTTTTGGATTTGGGTTTTAAAATGGGTGAAGTTGATTCTACACTAGTTGTTAAGTATTCGAATCATGATATTATTTTAGTTCAAATTTATGTTGATGTATCATTTTCGGTGCTACTAACTTCACTCTTTGCGAAGAGTTTTCTAATGTCATGAAGGACCAATTTGAGATGAGCCACATGGGTGAGCTCAAATATTTCTTAGGTCTCCAAATTCGCCAAATGAATGATGGAATCTTCATCCACCAAACCAAGTACATGGTGGAGTTGCTAAAGCAATTTGGAATGGAGAATGCCTCAGGCAAGAAGACTCCTATGAGCACTACTACACATCTTGATAAAGATACGAGCGGCAAAGATGTAAACATTCGTCTATATCAAGGTATGATAGGTAGTTTATTATATCTTACTGTCAGTCGGCCCGATATTATGTTTGCTGTATGTGTATGTGCTCGTTATCAGTCTCAACCTAAGGAATCTCACTTAGTAGCGGTAAAACGTATTTTCCGTTATTTAAGTTACACACTCGACTACGGATTACTTTATCCAAAGTCTAGCACATATGAGTTAATCTCATATAGTGACGCAGATTATGCTGGATGCAAATCCGACAGGAAAAGTACTAGTGGCACTTGCCATTTTATAGAAAATTCTCGTGTCTCTAGGTTTTCTAAGAAGCAGAATTCTGTATCACTGTCAACCACTGAGGCGGAATATATTGCCGCCGATGCTAAGTGTGCTCAGGTTCTTTGGATGAGACACACCCTTAAAGACTTTGGTATAAACTGTGATACTTGCCCTATAATGGTGGACAACCAAAGTGGAATATGTCTCTCTAAGAATCCAGTACACCATTCACGTTCCAAACACATAGATGTCCGTCACCATTTCCTAGATGATCATGTTGCTAGAAAGGACATCATTTTAGTGTACGTTGAAACCCAGAAGCAAATCGCCGATATTTTCACGAAACCACTCAAGGAAGACTCCTTTGTGCGGTTACGTCGAGAATTGGGGATTATGGGTGAATCTGAGATTCAGGATTCATACTTTCAATAATCTTGCATGATAATAATTTTTGTTCATATGCTCATGCTAGATTTGTTGGGATTTTCTGGATTTATGTTTGGATTTTCAGAATTTTTGCTAGATATGTTCATACACGTCGTATTTATGATTTTCGATGTTTTATGGGGTAGATTAATGATGTATGAGAGTATTTCGATGTTTCGTCCAAGTGCGCTTAGGAGAGAACTCAAAATTTCTGATTCACAAATTTTTTAGACTCTCTTAGTCGGTCCCAGTTCATCAGCCGACCGACTAGATTCCATTCTAGTCGGTTAGTGTTTGAACTCAGACCGACTAAATCTTGCCCCATTTTGACTTCAGTTACTGCTTGTTGTTAGTCGGTCCAAGCTCATTGGCTGACCGACTAGATTGCATTCTAGTCGGTCAGCACTTGAACTTAGACCGACTAGTTTTGCAGGGGCAGTTGCGTCTTTTTCTCTCCAAGTCGACTTATATCTCCCCGCACCGATTAGAATTCATTCTAATCGGTGCATTTCCCTCTTCTCAAACCCCCTAACCCCGCGACCCTCCATCTTCCTCAGCCAGCTCCGCCGTCTCCGACTGCCGTCAACCGCCGCCGGTCCTCCTGAGTCCCTCTCCTCCTCCAGTCGACCTAGGGTATCACTTTCTCTCATCTTTTAGGGTTAGATTTCTGTTCGTTTCGTTCTATTTCAGTTCATATTAGGGTTGTTTCTAGGGTTTCCGTTTTTCGATTTTGTGTCGATTCGTTCGTTTGTGTTGTCTCGTCTCACGATCATGGCGAAGACATGTATCCCTATCCGTCCCTCCAGTCCGTCTTCCATGACCGTCGAGTTTCCTCCTACCGACTCTCCTCAACCCAAACGTCAAGCTAAAACCACTCATCCCTCTTCTTCCTCGCCTCCCCTCAGGAAGAAGAGGACTTCCAAGCCCAACCCCCAATCTCCATCTCAGTCCAAGCCCCGAACCAAGGCCAAAGAAAAGATTTTGACTCCAGGCCCCTTCTGTGCTCCCACTCCTCCCGATGACTCTGACAAAGAGTATATTCCTGAATCTGAGCCTACCGATAAAGCTCCTACTCCTCATCCTCGATCTAGCTCTCGTCTGTCTAAGAGGAAGGCTCCAATGCCTTTGGGTGGTGTCGATATCTCGTTGTGTCACGATGACCCGTTGTGTCTCGTGGCTTACAACCGTATCGAGCATTGTCCATTGAATTTGGAGCACTTTGGTCAGTTATCTTGACTTTCCACATCTCACCGATCTTCTCTCCTATAGCGGCCTATTAGATTATCTTCGCCATGACCCCAAGGCAAACCCTCACCCGTACTCCCAACTCGTCAAATTATTCTATGCCAATCGAGTCCGGGGTGAGTATGATGACACCCACTCCATTGAGACCACTGTCTTGGGGACACCTATTGTCCTCACGGCAAAGATTTTAAGGGAGTTGATTGGTGTCTCATCCTCTGGCCTTCTCCCTGCTGATATCTCCGTGGATAATATCCATGATTTTGACCAGACCATGCTTGTCGAGATGTTTCATGTCATCCCTCCCGCCATGATTGGCGTTCCTTCCAAATCGTTTAAGCCTAATGCTTGGGTCCTTAATCTCATCCTGAAGTCGTGCCTCCTACAGAAGTACGGCTCCTCTAGCTTGCCCTCCCAACCATTTCTCAAGATTATCTACGCTCTCTTCATGGGGAGCGAGATAAATTGGGCTCGTATCATCCTTGACAAGATGGATTCTTTTGAGTGCATAATGAAATCACCAAGTCTGACCACATTCCTTATCCTTGACTATTGACTCTCATTTTCCGTCACTTCGGCGTCCCTTCCCCTCGAGATGACCAGCGTCCTTTGGGTCCTCCCCTGAACGCGACCGCCGTCAAGAAGTCTCTTGCGGCGCTTCGTCACGTTCAGCGGACTACCCCTGCTGCTGATCCTGCTCCTCCTCCTCTGTCACTCTTTGAGTTTTTAGTTTCCCTGAGACATCAGGAGTCTCGTATTTCTCGTTGTGAGGAGATGCTTGCTCGCATCTGCGAGTATCTGGATATTGATGTTCCTCCGTCAGTCTCTGACGAGGAGGAAATGGACGAGGCTGGTCTCGAGGAGCTTGTTGGATCTCCTGCTCGTGCCCCCGAGGGTACGTCTACTGCTGCTACATCTGTTGGTGATCCCGAGAGCACACCTGCTACCACCATTCCTTCGGTGGATACTCCCGCCATTCCCGAGACCACCACCTCTTCTGCAGAGCCTGCTGCTGCTGCTGACCCTGCCTCCGCCTCCTGAGCTTGCATTGGAGGACTCTCCCAGGTGCACTTGGATGATATATCTGTCGTGAGAGAGTGGGGTAGGATAGTTGGGTGGTTATGCTTTTTTGATGTATTTTTGGATGTTTTTGATGATATATTTTAATGTATACATGTTTTGTGATACTTAGATGTATGCTGTGAGATATGTTATATTTTGTGCACCGATCTGATGATCGTTTATATTAGTGTTCACGGATGTATACTTTTTGATGTACCATGTTCTTATATATATACATCGTGTTGCCATTTACTTCCGTGTGCACATTATATTTTTTTCTCTGATGTTGATTTCGTCGCTCGACGATTATATTTGATTAAATAGAATTCTTTCTACAAAAACATAGAATTGTTTTCCATGCACTAAATTCACCAAGAATGTTGATATTGGAGAGTATGTTCCATAACTCAATATGTGAAATTGATTTGAGTTTTGTTGATTTCATTTTTCAATTTTTGACTATGGTCTCATTGGCACGCTTTGATTTTATTCGTTATTTTACATTGGTGTCATTTGGACCATGGTCGTATTCTTCGACTCTCGTGCTTTTATTTTTTAGCCATTGTTGTTGTCGTTGGTCTCCTCCCGCTATTTTTGCTAATGCCAAAGGGGAGAGAATTAATAATGACGATGTGATAAATGATAATTTAAAGCAATTTACCGTGAATCTAATTTGATATGTTAGATTCAGGGGGAGTTAAGATATAAAAATGGATTTCAAATTCGATATTCCAATAATTGGATCATGTTTTATACTTTCCTCGTCTGCTTGATGCATATGATTATTAATTAATATGGAATTAACGTGTCATCAATGCAGGGGGAGTAAGTAAATTTCATTTCAATCATTATTATTGATTTTTATTTATGATGGGTTGTCATCACCAAAAAGGGGGAGAATGTTGAGTATTGATTCCACGGATTTGGTTTTGATGATGAACAAACATAAATATTGTGAACTAACTCTTTGTGAGCGCAGTTATAGAGATCGTCGCCAAAATTCTATGTATATCAAAAGCAACATCTCAAGACTTCTCAAAGCGCGTGATCGTGTGCCTGAAGCTTCGTTGAAGCTCTAGGAGCATTATTGAAGTCGAGAGATTCAGATTGAAGCTTTGAAGACGGTTCGTCTAGTTTATTTTATAGTCTTCTAGCTTCTTTTCGTAGAATGTTAAGCTTTGAGTAGGTCTTACATGATAATCTTCATAACGCTCATATCTTTGAGCTAGGATTATCTTAGAAGCCCATAAAAACTTTCCCGAAGCTTCACGCTTTATTTCGCGGCTTCTGGTGCATCTTAGTTGGTACAAGAAGAAGAACCAACCGACTAGATTATCATCTAGTCGGTCAGTAATCCTTCTTGAACCGACTAGATCACCTTGCTCAATTCAGCCTCTTCACTGTTGACCAATTAGTCGGTCCAAGAAGGTTCACCGATCGACTAGTTGTCAAACTAGTCGGTTAGGAATCCTTCTTAGACCGACTAGTTATTCTTTCATTTTTCAGCCTGAGCTACTGTTTACAGTTAGTCGGTCCAAGAACATTCATCGACCGACTAGTTGTGAAACTAGTCGGTTGGAATTTGTTCTTAGACCGACTACCTCTCTTTGAATTCAACCTATTGTATTTCAACTCTTAGTCGGTCAAAGAACACTCACCGACCGACTAGTTGTCAAACTAGTCGGTTGGCAAGTCTTCTTAGACCGACTAGTTCTAACTCCTTGAATTCACTTTATTGGCTGTGAACCATTTAGTCGGTCCAAGAAGAATCACTGACAGACAAATTGAGAAACTAATCGGTCAGTGATCCTTCTTAGACCGATTAGACTGCTTCAAAAATAGATCCATTGGAGCATTAAATGCACGAATTTTCCCTCTCTCTTCTCCATCCTATATAATCTTGAGATGCTTCTTCATAGCATTCAAGGCTGCCATTATTGAGTTTTAGAGATCAAAGAGAAGAGCATTTAATTCTCATTTCCAAGCTCAATCATTTCTCAAGAATGTCTCCCTCACTCTTATTCCTCAAGAGAGATTCTCATTGATTGTGAGCTCTTCAAGCCAAGAGCTTAATTCAAGATCACCAACTCCATCCTAGCCTTCGATCGATGTTCATCTTCTTGGAGCTAGGGTTTGGTGCCTTCTTCTTCTTCAAAATCCTCCTTGCCCTAAAGTCATAAGTTTACTCAAAGCATAGGATTTTGTTGGTAAGCATTTCATATTTCATTTACATTGCTATTGCAAGTTTTTCTCTCGGTTTGTGAGAGAAGTGTGTGATCCCGGTTTGTGGGAGTCACATTTTGATTTGTGTATGATTTGATCTTGTAGAGTTTTTCTACAAGAATTTCATAGTGCAAAATGTGGGTTAGTGGTTTCTAACTCAAGTAGCCGGAGGGGATCCGGGTGTTTGGGACGTAGGATCACCGGGAACAAGTCGGGGAGACTTGGGTTGATCCGAACCCGTTATATCATTTGTTTGCTTTTTCGTTTATTGTTGTCAATATTTTCATTCCGCATTGTTGGTTGAGTTTGCACGATAATTAGGAATAATTACCCTTGATTCTTTTCAAGTACTATTCACCCCACCTCTAGTACTTGTGCAGTAGCCATCAGGGCATTACAAAAACTTTATTTATAACACTTCCAAAACATTACTAAAACAATCAGATCTTTCGAAACATTTAAAACTGACTAATTTACTTTAAAAGGACTAAGTCATAGTTAGGATAAGATTTGGTTATTTAGGCATCCAATAATTTGTCGTTAGGGTCTACCACGCCTGTGGGGAAACTCCTCAGAATCTGAAATTAGGAATAGGGGGCTAATCTCAATTAAAATCGCACCAAACAGTCACATATGCGACTGAACATTCTGATCTGTAAGACAACACACAAAAATATAAGCATTTAATGACTGGACAAGGAAACTACACAGAACCGTGGCTAATGAACCAGAACAACCACATGGTACATTTAGCCACAAGCCACAAGAACACATAACGGATGCAGGCAATTGAAACAGTGAACCACAAATCAGCCGAACACAAACACTGAACAGGTAGAAACCCCGGCTGCTGACCCTAAAGCCGAAACCCTATACCAAAAGTACGGGGTTGCGGCATAGTTGCAGCCTCGCCCTAAAGATGCCCTAATTTTGAAGAGGGAAAAACGATTCCCTTCGTGTTAAAGCCGAATCATCATTTCCTAGATCAAACCCTGTTTTCGCAATAAAATCGAAGCATACAAGAGTATAAATGAAATTTAAAGCAAATATGGTTTACCGATCTTGAAGAAAACCAAAGCCGAGAGATCCAGTAGTCCAGAAAACCAATAATGAAATCAATCGAAAAGTTTAATGAGAGGAAAACCAGATTCGAACTCAGTCAGAAGAAATTTTGTGGAAAGGAACAATTTTGCATCCACCAAAATGCTACGTATAAGTGAGAGAGAGAGAGAGAGAGAGAGAGAGAGAGAGAGAGAGAAAGAGAGAGAGAGAGAGAGAGATTATCGAAGTAGGAGTCCCAAAAGATCTGGGGCACATGATTTTGGGGATCGAGTTGGTTAGGGTTTTCAAAAACCCTAGCGACATCGCTGTCCGCTGGCTCGTTCGTTGCGCGCGTAAGTTGAGAGAAAATGAGTCGAAGGGGGAAATGGGTCGGGTGAGAGAATTAGTGGGAGAGAGGAGTTTAAGTTGGGTTTTATTAAAATGGAAATGGGTTTTAAAATGTATATGAAATGGGTCAGTGGAGATGGGCTTTGAGTCGGGCTAAAAAAAGCGAACCGTTACATCCTCCCCTTACAAAAAATGCCGTCCTCGGAATTGAAAGAATCAAGACTTACTCAAAAGGATAGGTGTAGCGCTCCTTCATCTCGTCTTCTTGTTCCCAAGTAGCCTCTCCTGGTGCATTACGATGCCATAATATCTTCACTAAATTTACTGTATTTTTCCTCAGATTATTCTGTTGTCGATCAATGATCTCCAATGGCTGATGTTCGTACGTCAGGTCTGGGCGCATTGTAATCTCGGAATGGTCCACCATGTGCGCTGGATCTCCCACATTTTTGCAGCTGAGATATGTGAAACACATTATGTACTCCTTCTAAGGATGGAGGCTGTGCAAACTTGTAAGCCACTTCTCCCACTCGGTCGAGCTCATCAAATGGTTCAATGTAGCATGGGCTAAGATTCCCTCATCTGTCGAAATGAATCAGACCAAGATTTGGCGAAATCTTCAAAAATACTTTGTCTCCTGGCTGAAACTCCAAATGTCTTCGTCTCGAATCTGCCCAATGCTTATATCTTTCTTGAGCCAACTGCAATCTTTCTCTGATCGTCCGTACACACATCAAATGCCTCTACTATCATCTCGTGCCCCATCACTTCTTGATCTCCAACGTCATCCCAGCTCAAGAGTGACAGACACTTCCTTCCATATAAGGTTGCAAATGGAGCCATCCCGATACTCGCCTGATGACTATTATTGTATACGAATTCCACGAGGTGCAAGTGATCTTCCTACGACCCCTTGAAATCCAATATGCCTGCTCGCAACATGTCCTCAAGAATCTGAATGGTGTGCTCTGACTGCCCATCTGTCTGAGGATGATATGTTGTGCTAAACATGAGATTAGTGCCCAGATTCTTCTGCAGTCTCTTCCAAAAATGCGATGTGAATCATGTATCTCTGTCTGAAACTATAGTCACCGGTACTCCGTGTAGTCTCACAACTTATTCCATATATCTCTTAGCAAGAACCTCTGTAGACTGACCAACTCTGAAAGGTATGAAGTGTGCAGACTTCGTCAGCTGATCCACGATTACCCTAATAGAATCGTTCTGCTTCTTGCTTCGGGGCAAGCCAGTCACAAAATCCATCGTGATATGCTGCCATTTTCACTTAGGGATAGACAGTGGCTGTAATAATCCTGCAACTCTCTGGTGCTCAGCCTTCACCTACTAACACACTAAACATTTGTCCATGCTCCGTGCAATGCTCCTCTTCATTCCGGGCCACCAATAGTGTTGCTTCATATCCTGATACATCTTCGTACCATGCGGATAAATAGAATAGGGTGAACTGTGAGCTTCCTTTAACAACTCCTCTCTAACATCTGATCGCTCCTTACTTTACACCTTTTTTCTGCATGTTTGCATATCATTTTGATCGCCCATATCGTGTTTTTCACGATTATTCGACGATATCGCTTTGCTTTTCACTATTTATTGTTTTTGTCGGATTTAGGACATATGGAGTGATCAGAAGCATAAATGAGATCAAGGGACTTGCACGCATACTGGAGCATCACCTATGACCCTATTGAGGAGCTAGCATCGCTAGATGATGAGCGAAAGAAGAAGAAGTTCGATAGAATCGACGAGGGGCGAGGAGGAGAAGATAGGACTCCAGAAACAGGCCACTTGACCGAGCATGTAGTTCACTCGGATGAGTAAAGGAACGTACTTGGTCGAGTACAACGGATACGAGAGCGCCTGTACACAAAGTCCACTCGGGCGAGTGAATGATCTCACTCGGCCGAGTAAAGAACTTCACTCGACCGAGTGAGGCAAAGCTTTCCAAAGGAGATTTTAGCCGACTCTCTGAAGTTTGGAGAATAACAGCAGAAGACTCAATCGCCGAGTGAGAAAGTCTACTCGACCGAGTGACGAACTCTACTCAGCCGAGTGACGCAGAGCGACAGACCCCCAAAACCCCCAATATCTCTGTTTTCTTTGGGCCCGTCACTCGGCCGAGTGACATACTCTACTCGGCTGAGTGGCACAGTCTGCCTGTATCGCAAACTAGGGTTCTGGGTTGTGCCAGGGGCAAATCTGTCAAGATTTTGTGGCCGACTTTGGCTTGTATTTAAGGCTAGTTTTCATCCTAGTTTAGGGAGAGACCAGAAATTAGGTTTTAGTATTATTCTAATTGTAATTCCCAGCTGGAGATTGAAGATTGTAGATCTGGGTTGTTCTTATTATTAAAATTTCTTTCTTTTGTGAATTGTTTTCTCTCAACCATGAATGATTACATGTTTTTATTTGTTTATTCTGTTGTTGCCATGATTAATCGCGAGTAATTCTGCTGTTCTAGGGCAAGGGGATGAACCCTATTGATCCGATTTTAGAATTGTGATGAACGAATTCATATGTTGCTAGAATTGATAGAAGGTTGGGTTGTGATTGATTTAATACGAATAGCTAGGGATTTCCATCGATTGGGTTTGCAAGAGATTGGATTCTAATCGATGGGAAGGCCTAGATATTCGATTTAGGTTTATAATCGAGATTCTCTAGACTTGGCTTGCAAGAGATTGGATCAAAGCTAGGATTTTTATTATAAATCTATACCCATATTCGTTTGCAAGAGATTGGACGAATACGAACTATCACAACCTAGATCGTGACTCAAGGAGGGATTGAACGATGATATCGATCCTCATGCTAGTGTCTTAGGTTAGGGCTTGCATGAGAGTGGGCCCTAACCTAGGTTGCTATAGACCGGTAATAGCGAGAGAGCGTGAGCTTGGTTCTCTATTCAGTTACGACTAGTTCACCTTAATTCAAGCCTTGCAACATTGAGATTCACGATTCACAAGGATAAACAACGATCCGTAGTGGGAATTCCCTAGCCCTAGACGCCTTTATTATATTGAATTCAAATTCTTAACTGAACGATTGTGACAATATTATCAAAACCATCCTTCCACCAATAGCTAAGTGATTAAAACGGAGTACCGTCAGTAGTCCTCCTCGTGTTTAAGTGATTAAAATGGAGTACCGTCATTAGTCCTCCTCGTGTTCGGTACCCACTCGCCACTTCACCGTGCGCTTGCGGTAAGACTACAATCGTGCTCTCCTGGGTGTGTATCCGGGGGTCGATCAAGTTTTTGGCGCCGCTGCCAGGGAGGCGACGATATTTTATTTTCTTTACTTAGCTATTTCTTTTTTTATTTTATTATTTTCACCCTTTTATTCCTCTATTGTCGGGGGAGGCACCGGGGAGGCGCCATTGCTGGGAGCCGATCAACTTTTAGACTCTCTTTTTCTGTGCATGTACACAAAATCGAAGGCACCCCAAGGAGACATATTATTCGACCCTGAGATCGAGCGTACGGCAAGGAGGCTTAGAGCTGAGAGGAGATTTGCTATAGAGGAAAATCAAATGGCCACGTCGGAAACACCAGAGGAGCTAGCGCAGCGTATGGCTAGGCTTGTCTCCATCCGAGATAGGCTACATCCCAAGACCACTTCTACCACCTCTTCTATAGTCATGCCGGAGTTGGCAGCTGACAAGAACTTTGAGCAGAAGGCAGGACTAGTAGTGTTGATGCAACAAGACTCATTCCATGGGAATGCACAAGAAAACCCACACTACCATCTGCAATTGTTCTTGGCTAAGTGCGCTACCTTCTAGATGCCTGGCATACCGGCAGATGCTATTCGATTCTGCCTCTTCCCGTTTACTCTTCAAGAAAAGGCATTGTATTGGTTGAGGATGCAAGCCAAGGGGATCTTCACCACTTGGGATGAGCTGGCGAGCGCATTTGTCAACAAGTTCTATCCACCATCCAAGACTATTAAGATACGAAGTGCCTTGATGTCCTTCAGGAAAGAACCTCAGGAAACCTTATATGAGCCGTGGGAGCATTTTAAGGACCTCCAACACCAATGCCCCCAACATAGCATTAAGCCGTGGGAGCTTGTACATAGCTTCTACAACGGATTGCAACCGAGCATAAAGCAATTAATTGATGCAACCCCCAATAGAACTATCTTATCAAAGACACCAGATGACGCTACGGCCTTACTTGAAGAGATTGTTGGATCCTATGGATGGCAAACAACACTAGAGGGGGGGTTGAATAGTGTTGTATAAAATAAACTTTTTCGTTCTTAATAGATTAACAAAATTCAAAGCCTTCTAATGTTGCCTAAGAAACCAAGTAGAGTGATCTACTCTTGGTTCTTAATCAACTTAATCAATCTTCAAAATCAAATCATAGATAAAAATCTTCTGGTAGTCGACTCCCTATGAACAGTAGTCGACTCCCAGAGGGAAATTAAGCATAGCTCAGTTAATGAAATAATTAATGAAGGTATATAAGATTGCACAAAAGTATAAGAAAAGCAGATACAAAAATTGATCTTTGCAATATATTATAAATGAGTTACAAAAGTAATATTCGATGAATCAAGAAAAGAAAATAGAAATAAACAATCACAGAGAGTGCAAACGTAGACACAATGATTTTTATCCTGGTTCCCCACAACCTTGGGCACGTCCAGTCCCCGACCAATCCGGTACGAGATTTCCTCGATCTGCCTTGGCAAATACAAGCACCTAACTTCACTTGTTAGGATTTCCAACAACTTAGCCTTGACCAGGATTTCCTGATTGCAACACTGCAATATCTCAACACCTAGACTTGTCTAGAGTTTTCGACACCCTTACAACATAGGGCAAACACAAAGAGAAAAACGATATCCAACTCGCCACAATTGTTTGGTGGAGATTGGATATACACCCAAATTCTATAGCTAATAGTAATAGACAACTATGTGTATTAGTGGCTTGATAGAATAAGATTTTAGATCACACAAAGATACGAATGAAGTTTTTGTGATCTAAATCAAATGTTTTTCAAAATCATTTTAAATAAAATCAGAGAGTAAATAATATGGATCTTGAAAACAAATAGCCAAATAAAAAATTGATCTTCAAAAAATAATATCTCAAAGAAATACAAGATCAAGAATGTAAAAACAGATTTGGCTAATAGAAAATGAGAGCTGAGAATTTAAGAACATTTAGAACTTTTGCGCAAGAGAATTTTGATTTCAAGTATTGTGTTTTCTCTCAAAGAAATAGTCCTCTATTTATGGGTAAAAAATGATAATTCAAAATTCAAATTCGTTTGACTTTTGCCCCGAAAATAATGGGAACAATAAATTAGAGATATGTCAAAGTCATGTCAAACGTCGAATTTCGACAACTGGTAGTCAACTCCCTAGGATTGGTAGTCGACTTCCAGTGTGTTTCAGGAGAAATTAATTCTCAGCTGGTAGTCGACTCCCATTCCGTGGTAGTCGACTCCAAGTGGAGTTTCTTCTAAGACACAGCTAGTAAGACATGTAGTTAGCTCCATGGTGTAATGGAGTTTCACTACCAAAATGAAAAGTTACTAGCAAAAGCTCTCAATAACTTTGAAAATGATTTTTAAAATTATTTAAAATGTTTAACTTCGAAATCATTTTTGTGTGTGTGTGTGTCTATACGTTTGGCTTTAACATAACCCTAAGAAGGACACAACTCACACACTAAGACTTAGGACATGTCTTTGAAGGCTTGACCAGATGATGATGATGTAGTAGTGAGCTTCTCTTGAGCTTCTGTTCCATTTGAGTTTGAGATTCATCATCGAGCTAGCAACGTTCATCCTTTTCTTTGCTAATTGAGTGTAGATTGCGCTTCTTTGGAGTATGTATAAGGCTGCGTAATCTGCACACTTAACTGTAGTGTAGTTAGTACACTAAGCTTCATTTGGTGTGCTCATCATCAAAATCACTTGGGGGTTGAATTCAATTTCCATCACTCTCCCCCTTTTTTATGATGACACCCAAATGAAAAATGAAGTAAGTTGACATAAATAATATGACATGACAATAAACTTACTCCCCCTGTTTTGATGCCGTTCTCCCCAGCATCAAAGCCGTTAGCAAAACAATAACAATACATTCATTTTTGCATTTTATACACTTTCTCCACTTGTTATCAAAAAAATGATATATCTTTTCAATAAATGAATCATCCAAGTTGTAATAAAATAAGAATTTTGTCAAAGAAGAATTCAATTACTATTCCTGCAAAAAATATGTTAGCATACGATTAACTAATGTTTTAGCAGAATATATCATATAATTTTATCCATAAGCATAGTAATATAAGAGTAACGAGCCTCACACCATAGTATAGTTATTACAGACCGGAAGTTTTGAAATCATTGTTTTAAAGCCATAGTTTGAGAAATCAAGAGTGAGAGCCATTTTTCTTCAATTCCATGATCTCATCAAGTATCATGCCAAGTGTTTCTTCCGTCATCTTGTTGCTCTTCACCACCAATTCCTTGAGATCATCTACTTTCTGATCGAGGTCTTCAAAACCTTTCTCTTGCGATATCTTCAGCTTTCTAATTTTCTTCAAGAGCATATCTTGAAGTTCAACGACGTAGGCTGGTGGCTCCTCGTCTTCTTCTTCTTCTTCGCTATCTTCTTCTTCTTCTTCTTCTTCTTCTTCTTCTTCTTCTTCGCTATCTTTTTCTTCTTCTTCTTCTTCTTCTTCTTCTTCTTCTTCTTCTTCTTCTTCTTCTTCAGAACCTCCAACAATAGGTTTCTTACCCTTCATTAAGGATGATGAGCCTCCTTCAGCAGCAAGCTTTTCTTTAGGGATGTTCTGATCAAGATCTCTATAGAGATTCATCCTACTGAGAGCATGAACATCAAAGATGCGTGTCGGATCTAGAATAGTGGTTTCATTCTCCAAGTGCATATTATAGCCAATAAACAAAATGGTAAGATAATGGCCGTGGGCAAGGGTAGACGAAGGTCGGTCAGAAGAAGCAGATGCAAGGGTGGAGTCCATGATGACTTTGGCCCAATTGACACGAATATTCCCTAGCATTGCATAGATGCACTTGGCTTGTTTCTCAGATAGTACAGAGTGGCTTCCAGATTTTTGGGTTATATTGTAAGACAATATATTTGCAAGGATTCTCCCTGGATAGCGAAGATCGCTACAAGGAAGTTTCGTTTGGAAATGTCTTCCAAGAAAATACCTTCTTTCCAGTATGTTTTCATCAACCATCTCTATATTATCTAGTAACACGCCAGTGTATGGGATTCCTAGAGCTTCTCCTAGAGATTTTACGGTTATAGCAAGTTTAGCGTCAAGCACTTTGGTGATAAATCTACTCTTGGCAAGGTCATAATTCATATTGGCATAGAAAAGATACACAAGTCTAGGATAGCAGTAATACATGTTTTCAGCAGAAAATAGGTTGCCAAATTTTGAAACTCCAAAATCCTGTCAATGCCATAGTTTTCTACATGATCAAGTTTTACGTATCTTTCATGAAGAATAGGCTTTTTGGAGATTTTAACAAAGTGTTCATATGCAGTGGTTCTGAAGAGGTAAGGCAGGATGGTTTCTAACTCAGAGATGGATTAGTTGTGACCTTCCTCTTCTTAGAAAACATTCTCTTGATAGGCATCTAGATAGAGTAAAAATTATTTACACAACTAGATATGCAAGCATCAACAAATGAATGAAGTAAAAGTTGATGAGAAGAGATTTTACCTTGAGTAAGCTTGAGACGATGATGAAACCAAGTGATGGTAGAAGTTAAATAACCAAGAGATCACCAAGTGCCAAAGAAAATTTTTCAAGAGGATGAGAGAGTGGGTAGTCGGCTACCCTAGGGTTTTACTATGGGGGGTTTTTAACAAAGAGGTGAAAGAGATGAATGATAGGAGCCTTTGGATCAGAAGATGGGTGGTTGAGATCAATATTGGCTTATTGGGTGTAAGTTGCCTTTTGGACATGAACCCATTAACTCAATGGAACCCAATAGGAGTTAGAAAAAAAGCAAGAAAACCAAACCCATAAATCCGCACAGCACGCTGGTAGTCGACTCCCTCAGGTAGGTAGTTGACTCCCTGCTGGGCTGAGTCGTTTTCTCATCCCGAGGGGTTTTGGTCCAAAGCTGAGTGCGTTTCCAAAAAAAGTGTTTTATAAATATAACACAAACATTTATAATCATATAAAAAAGATTTTAAAAGATTTTATCATATATTTAGCATGTTAATTTTGCAAAGTGATTTTGTAGCAGAAAAACTTTTTGATGTTGATCTTGTTATCATGCGTTGGATCTTGTTTCTCCTCTTCGTTTCATTAGAGTACCTGAAAGATAGATGTTTATGGTACTCTTTTGCTTTCGAGTCCATAGGGTTAGTCTCTAGGAAGCCAAACCCAATATGGTTTAGTTCCTTCATGAGAGATATATTTATAATTTTTTGCTTAAATGAACTTACTGAGCAAAGCTTGTAGCGTACCTTTTCTTTCTTTGATCAGACAAGTTCTTTGGTACCCAGATTCTCAGAAAATTACTGTTAGAATGATGCATCTTAGTATGCTTAACCTGTTTTTTGGTATGATGTGAACCATATCCGAGTCCGGTTTTGCTAGATGATGCTTTTTGGTTATCTATTAAACTATCTAACCTCCCTTTTCCTTTGTTGAAATTTTCAATAATTTTCATCGTAGCGTCGTATTTATCTTTGACAGATACGAGAAGATTATTCAAAATCTCAACTTTTTCATTTACGGAGAGAATGTCTTTTTGCAAAGAATTATTCTTTTCTTTAAGAAGACTATTTTCCTTAATAGCTTCTTCTTTTTCTTTAACATCCTTTTTAATATTCCTAAGTGTTCTTCTATGTTCTTTTATAAGCTTCTCATGCATTTTGCTTAGCTTCTTATATGCTCCCCTATAATCCATGTCTTCATCATCACTTGATAACGAATCACTATTACTAGATGAATTATGATGCGAGCTTACCTTAGAAGATATGGAAGCCATGAAGCACATGTGTGCTGTTTCTCTTCTTTCATCATTGTCGTCTGCTGAGGATTCATCGGTTGAGGAATCGTCGCTCCGGTCGAAAGCTGCATAAGCTTCCTTCTTTGGTCATCATAATTTGTTTCTTCCATTGGTTCTCTTTTCATTGCTTTCTCGGTTCTTCACACGATCTTTGGAATCACGGTTGTTTCTTTCCAACGGACAGTCTCTTCTGACATGTCCTGGTTTGTTGCAACCAAAATAGATAATACCGTTAGTGGGTCTAAAAGAACATTTACCATACTTACTTGTGATGAACTCTTTAAAGTTCTTCAAGATGAAGGCAATATGGTCTTCTTTGTCTGTGTAGTCGGAGTCTTCTTCTTGAGCTTTAAAAGCGAGATTCTTCTTCTTTGGTTTTTCTTCGATCTTCTTATCTTCTTCAAGTTCAATCTCATATGCCATGAGAGTTCCCATTAGTTCTTCGATGGTAAAATCCTTTACGTTATGAGCTTCTCTAATGGCCGTTGTCTTTCCCTTCCATTCGGGTTGGAGAGATCTCAGTATTTTCATCACCTGATCATATTTAGACAGTTTCTTACCCAAACCTGCAAGCTCATTAGTGATGTTAGTAAATCGAGTATTCACGTCTGTAATACTCTCTCCTTCTTCCATTTTGAAAGATTCAAACTTGGAATGTAAAACTTTTATACGAGATTCTTTTACCTTCTCGGTTCCCTCATGACTTACCTAAAGGGTGTGCCATATTTGATATGTTGTCTCGCATTGAGAAACACGATTAAACACATTACCTGTTACTGCACAGAATAGTGCGTTTATGGCTTTTGCGTTGAGGTTGGCTTTCTTTTTCTCATCTGCTGACCATTTTCCGAATTCGACTTCAGTAGGTTTGTTGTATGGTGCTTTGGTAACCGTCCACGCTTCGATGTCTAGTGACTCAAGATAAGTCTTCATCCGGATCTTCCAGCTAGCATAGTTAGTTCCGTTGAACAGCAGTGGTCGCATGGTATTGAGTCCTTCGGAGTGAAATGATGTTAACACCATCACTTTTATAGCCTTGCTCTGATACCAAGTGTTGGATCCTGTGGATGGCAAACAACATTAGAATGGGGGGTTGAAAAGTGTTGTATAAAATAAAGTTTTTCGTTCTTAATAAATTAACAAAATTCAAACCCTTCTAATGTTGCCTAAGAAACCAAGTAGAGTGATCTATGCTTGGTTCTTAATCAACTTAATCAATCTTAAAAATCAAATCAGAGAAAAAATTCTTCTGGTAGTCGACTCCCTATGAACAGTAGTCGAATCCCAGAAGGAAATTAAGCACAGCTCAGTTAATGAAATACTTATTGAAGATATATAAGATTGCACAGAAGTATAAGAAAAGCAGATACAAAAATTGATCGTTGCAATATATTATAAATTATTTACAAGAGTAATATTCAATGAATCAAGAAAAGAAAATAGAAATAAACAATCACAGAGAGTGCAAACGCAAACACAAGGATTTTTATCCTGGTTCCCCACAACCTTGGGTACGTCCAGTCCCCAACCAATCCGGTACAATATTTCCACTATCTACCTTGGCAAATACAAGCACCTAACTTCACTTGTTAGGATTTCCAACAACCCAGCCTTGACCAGGATTTCCTGATTGCAACACTCCAATATCTCAACACCTAGACTTGTCTAGAGTTTTCGACACCCTTACAACAAAGGGCAAACACAAAGAGAAAAACGATATCTAACTCACCACAATTGTTTGGTGCAGATTGGATTTAAACCCAAATTCTATAGCCAATAGTAATAGACAACTATGTGTATTAGTCGCTTGATAGAATAAGATTTTAGATCACACAAAGATACGAAGGAAATCTTTGTGATCTAAATAAAATGTTTTTCAAAATCCATTTAAATAAAATCAGAGAGTAAATAATATGGATCTTGAAAACAAATAGCCAAATAAAAAATTGATCTTCAGAAAATAATATCTCAAAGAAATACAAGATCAAGAATGTAAAAACAGATTTGGCTAAGAGAAAATGAGAGCTGAGAATTTGAGAACGTTTAGAACTTTTGCGCAAGAAAATTTTAATTTCAAGTATTGTGTTTTCTCTCAAAGAAATAGTCCTCTATTTATGGGTTAAAACTGATAATTCAACATTCAAATTCGTTTGACTTTTGCCTCGAAAATAATAGGAGCAATAAATTAGAGATATGTCAAAAGTCAGGTCCAACGTCGAATTTCGATAGCTGGTAGTCGACTCCCTAGGATTGGTAGTCGACTCCCAGTGTGTTTTAGGAGAAATTAATTCTCAGCTGGTAGTCGACTCTCATTCCGTGGTAGTCGACTCCCAGTGGAGTTTCTTCTGAGACACAGCTAGTAAGACATGTAGTTAGCTCCAGGGTGTAATGGAGTTTCACTACCAAAATGAGAAGTGACTAGCAAAAGCTGTCAATAACTTTGAAAATGATTTTTAAAAGTATTTAAAATGTTTAACTTCGAAATCATGTGTGTGTGTGTGTGTGTGTGTTGTCTATACGTTTGGCTTTAACATAACCCTAAGAAGGACACAACTCACACAATAAGACTTAGACATATCTTTGGAAGCTTGACCAGATGATGATGATGTATATGTGAGCTTCTCTTGAGCTTTTGTTCCATTTGAGTTTGAGCTTCATCATCGAGCTAGCAACGTTTGTCCTTGTCTTTGCTAAATGAGTGTAGATTGCGCTTTTTTGGAGTATGTATAAGGCTGCATAATCTGCACACTTAACTGTAGTGTAGTTAGTACACTAAACTTCATTTGGTGTGCTCATCATCAAAATCACTTGGGGTGGAATTCAATTTCCATCAGAGATGGACTTAAATAATCAACAGTGGGCAGACGAAAGGGGAAATTCTTCGTCATCTTTGAAGCCGGTTAGCATCTATGAAGCAAAGGTAGTGGCAGAGCTTTCTACAAAATTTGATTCCCTTCACAAAGCCGTAGAGAGATTGGAAAAGTTGGTGAGCGAACCATATGGAGCTTCCACCGTGTCCACACTGGGAGGAAGCATGAGCGACTGGCAGGATCAAGGCCAAGTTATGTTTTTTGGAGGGGAGCAAGGAGACGGAGCCATGTAGCAAGCTCAATATGTTGCAGGTAGTACCGGTTATTGGGTGAACCCAGCTACAAGGGGTCACCCCAGATTTTCATACGCCAACAATGATGGAGCCTTGAATCCACCGCCGCAATAATCACAAGCCCGGCCTCCACAACATCCTCATGCACAACAACCACAGTATCAACAGAGGCCACCCCAACAATAAATCTACCTACCGAGGCAACAAGCAGGACCCTATAGTCACTTTGGATACAATCAAGGATGGAGGGCACCCAATCCACCGCAAGCACCGCCAAGGTCGGAACACGAGGTCGGGGTTGAAGAATTCATGGCCGAACTAAAAAAGTTTAATGCAAAATTGACGGCCCAACAAGACTCCCTCAACACCGGCGTGGCACAGTTAGCGGAGCAAATTACGTTGCTCAACAAGACCAATCAACAATTGCCGGCTCAATCGGAACAAAACCCACGAAGCAACACCGGCCACATCAATGCGGTTGTGGCAGTGACTACAAGAGGCGGGAAGGACACTACTCTCACCATGATTCAAGCTAAGGAGTCGAGGGAATAAATTTCGGTTGAGAAGAAACCAGGCAATGAAGAGGAAGACCCAAAAGCGCCAAGCGAAGGTGAAAAATCTGAAGTGGAGAAGCCACGAGAGGAGCGAGCTTATACGCCACCGGTACCAATCCTACAACGATTGGCAAAGGCAAGGATTGAGAAAATGCTCGTTAAATTTCTGGAGTATTTACGAGGTGTAAACTTGAACATCCCATTCTTGGATGCAATCATCAAAATCTCGTCCTATGCAAAGTTTCTCAAGGATTTGATCGCGGGAAAGAAGCGAAAAGAAAGGATCATGCTCGACGAGCAAAGTATGTGGTTTACTAGAAAGGAGAAGGCACCGACCAAGTTCAAAGATGCTGGTAGTTTTCGAATTCCTTGCATGCTTGGAGGAGTCACACTTCAGAAAGCTCAAGTAGATTTGGGAGCAAGCGTGAGCCTCATGCCCCTCACGATGTTCAAGAAATTGAATACGGGAACTGACCTCAAGGCCACAGACATGAAGATACAACTCGTCGATGGGCGGATCACTAGGTTGGTGGGGATACCTGAAAACATACCACTTCAAGTACCAGGAGGACTCTGCTTGCCATGCAACTTCGTGGCGATGGATATGAAGGAGGAAGGTGACACATCGCTGATACTTGGATGCCCTTTCTTAGCCACCGTCGGAGTGATTGTAGATGTGAGGGAAGGAACCTTGTCCTTGAACGTCGGTAATATCGAAGTTGAGCTCCACATTCCGAAGGCAATGAAGCATATGCCTTGGGAAGAGGACGTGGACTATGTGGACCTCCTTGATGAGGTGATTGACGATGCCATGCCATTTTCCATTGGGGCCAAGCACAATGATGGCCTCGAAGAGGGCCAACTTACCAAAAATGACGATTTGATGGGAGACCCGTCGGATCCTCTTACGGATGAAGAAAAGGACGACGCTGATGTCGTTAAAATTAGAGAGCTATGCAAGCTCTCTACGGTGAAGCACGTGAATAAAGCTCCACCGGGTAACAAATCTTCGCCACCGGCCAATAAAAAGGACGTCGAAAGCTCAAGCTTGGGGGACTCCCCCCCCCCACTACTACCCATGATAAAGGGGAGCCGAGGAACGCCGAATAGAATCAACAACTGAACCCAAGCGGCCTTCCTGGTATGTTTGATGCGTGCATCTTCCATGCGCCAAACATCGAGCTTTAATCGTGAATCTTAAGGGGTTGAGCTCAAGACCTTAAACGAGTACTTGTCAGGAGGCAATCCGACGGTTCTATCTGACTTGTTAGTTGAATTTTCTTCTCATTTGTTGTTTTAGATCTTTATTAGTGTTTAGAGTCAAGTGTCGAAGAAAAATCTGACAATTTGTTACATTTTTCATTTCAGGAAAAGGAGAATAGGAGACCACATGAATGGAGAATGACCATGGCGATGGAAAGCACTCCAAGGATGCGCTCAAATGTCAAGAGAAGGAAGAAACTGACGGAGGAAAGAAAATCAGAAATTAGAGCAAAAACAGAGAGTTGGAGCTGAAAATAGCGGCCCACTTGGCCGAGTGACATTTTCACTCGACCGACTCGGTCAAGTAGGGTATTGCTCAGGGAAGTTTCGAAAAACCCCTCTCTGTTAATTACATGCCACTCGGCCGAGTGACTTTGTCCCTCGACTGAGTGAACCAGACACTTTCAGCACTTGAAAAGCTCTGCGTGGCCAAGCCACTCGGCCGAGTGACTTTGTCACTCGACCGAGTGAACCAGACACTTTCAGCACTTGAAAAGCTCTGAGTGGACAAGCCACTCGGCCGAGTGACTTTTTTCTACTCGGCCGAGTGACAGGTCTACTCGGTCGAGTCGGAACATATTTGAAAAAATTTCGAAATTTTCAAAACTGAGGCTACTCGGCCGAGTGGTCACAACCACTCGGCCGATTGACTAACACTATATAATCCAGCGATCCGGCCCTAAATCGAAAAAATACCCCAAAGAAATTTTTCTCGCCCGTGCACCCTCGTCTCTCGCCTGAGCACCCTCGTCCCTCGCCTGAGCCGACACCGGTCACGCCAGAGTGGCACGACCCCATGTTGACGCCGGCTGTCTGGTCGCCGCCCTTCCACTGCCTCCCTTGCCGCCGGCCATCCCCTTTAGCCCTAATTTCCCCTTTTCTCTTAATCTCCATTCCGTAAGCCATATTCTGCCCCGAATCGAAATTAAACCATATTCACATCTATTTCTTTTGATTTTCCCCTAAATTTTTCGATGTTCATTGCTTATCAATCAATTTTGTGTTTCATGATAGCTTAGGGGAGATCAAGGGAAGATTCGGCGCTTCTCAGGGGAGGCGTTTCTTTGCTCGCATTGCTTGCTTGGAGTCGCGTCATGCTTCGGTATATTCTTTCCTTTTTATTAGCACTTCACGTTGTTTGGCATGTCGCATGGCATTACCATGCCCCCACGCACTAGGTCCCGTGCACAGGCGCCCGCCTCTAAGCGGAGGAGGACTAGTGAGCCTAGCTCTTCCTCCGCTAGAGCGGACTCCCTACCGCCTAGCCCACCACCACCTACACTTCCGAATCCAAAAAAGAAATAAAAAGAAGAAGAAAGAAAAATTCAAAAAGAAAAAAAGAGAAAAAGAGATATGTATAGCCAAAAATCCAAAAAAGAATACAAATACCCAAAACCCAAAAAAAATTCCCACTGTGAATACCATTCTTATCCACCGTGAATAAAGGCAAGGCGAGAATTTGTACCAAGTGTTTTACTCCACACCTTCTCAACCTCCTTCGTTTTCGAACACACTTGGCATAGGATTTTTCTAACGATTATCTAGGTAATAGTGCAGTGAACTTCTAGTTCCTAGCAGTGGAGTCCCCAACACATGATACGCTGCGATTCTTATTCTACTCTCATGCATGCTCGAGCTTTTATTCACCGCTTATGCGAATTGAATTGATATTTGGGTTATTCCTTGGGTATGTGTATATGGAGCTTTATTGCACAATTTAGATAGCAACACCGTCTGCTCACTCACTCGCGCTTCACCGCGTGGACCCACAACACTTATATGGACTCATATTCTTGTGATTAGTGATGTGTTTACCGCATGCTTGCTTAGTGTGGCGAGTTAGTTTTTGTTGGCTCTGACGGGTGATCTAGGACTTTGCTTTCTTTTTTATTTTTTTCCTCCGAGCTCTTACTCTCACTCGTCTTCCTCGAGGAAGAGGAAGGATTCAGCTTGGGGGATTTTGACGTGCGTTTATATTTTATATATTCACGCACGTCTTCTTCGTGATTTTTCGTTGTTTTCCGTTGTTTCGTATCCACTCTTTTGTGTTTTTAGTATCTTTTTACTTTCTTTTTGTTTTTGTGCCGTTGCAGGATATTGCAGCGTTGGGGACATATATAGCAGATATCATGAATCCCCAGAGCAACGGGAGGTGCCACGCATGATCCCGAGGGCCAAACGTCGAAGAATATTATATTTTAGCACTCAACCGATCGGGTGGACAGACACACCCGATCGGTTCGTGCACGCGTATCCGACCCAGACAGAAGCAGCAGTGAAAAGGAGCCCACCCGATCGGTTCAGTGATCGGGCAGAGCCGCAGTCCTCTCTATTTTTGGAGCTGCTTCCCAACCGGTCAGTCGACCCAATCGGTTCAGCGATCGGGTGAAGCCACAGTGTTGTCTGTCTTTTGGAGCTGAATTCCAACCGATCGGGTGACATCTCAACCGATCGGTTCATCTTTAGCCGAATTCTCCCAGCTCACGACCCGACGACATCAACCGATCGGTTCAGCGACCGGTTGTGTATCTCCTAAGCTGAATACCAAGTCGACGTCCGTCTCACACGATCGGTTGATGCTTCAACCGATCGGGTGGACGCTTATCTATATATATTGCCCTAGGTTTTCCCAGAAAACGATACCCATTTTTTCAGACTGTCTTTTTCGGATTTGGCGGCTGCAATTTTATTTTGTTTTGTAAGTTCTCTGATTGTCTTGATATTTTAACATTTAGTTCTTAATACTATTTGCTCCGTAATTCTATTGCTTGATCTTGATTCCAATAGTTAAATTTTGTTGTGTTGCTATATTTGGAATGAATCATGTGTAGTTCCCCAATCTAGGGCATTGGTAGAAGCCCCTTCGTGAGTTCTCCCTAGAACGACTATAGGATTAGGATTCTGACAGGATCTAGGAATTTAGATGGTTACGCGTGGCGTTTTATTGTCATTGGCAGGATAAAGACCGCATCTGACCGTCGGGTCAAGGGGAAATATAATTGGAGTTTGATCCCCTAGCCACAGCTATCACCCCTAGCGTAGACATTGAATCCTAGCGCGTGGGAACGACAGGATGAAATGTTGGGAGTAATCGTTGCGAGCTTAGTGCTCCCGGAGTCGGTCGGTGTTAATGGACATAGGAATACCCACCATTCGAACCCAGGTAGACCTAGCATATCATCCTGGGCATCGACCGAAATATCGGGCCCATGGGACGGTAGGTATCACTCTTAGAGGCAACGTCTCACCACTAAACCTAGAATCGATCGTATTCCTATCCGTCGGTCGTAATAGAGAGGACACATGATAGGGTGGAAACCAAAGTCCTAGGTTTACCGTAATTCTATTTCGTGACAACCTACAGATCGTCAGGGCTAGCTCACTCACCGGGTGATCTGGTTCCTACTTGTTAACAAGCACAACACACGCCTCCCTGAGTTCGACCCCCAAGCCACACTACAACACCGTGCACTTGGGGTTACAAATATTTAAATCTGGTATCTCTGATCCTACTGCATATATTTCCAAATCTAGGGGACGTCAGGGGGCGGGGTCGAGGCGCTCGTAGCGGGGGAGGCTTCGGTGGACGGCGGTGGTGCCTTCGCCAGAGAACGGGAAGGGGAGGGGAACGTGGAGGAGGCGCAAATGAGGGAGAGAGGCACTTGCATCAGTTGAGCTGAGAAGTTGGGGGTGAGCCTGAGGGAGAGGGGAGAGTGATTAAAGGGGGTATTATGTAGGGTTAATATATAGTTATAATTATATCATATAGTAATTAGCTTAGTCAATGAAATTAATGCAATTAGGTTAGCTTTTTGAATAAGTGTGGATTTTGGGGTTATTGTGTAACACATGGACTGCCATGTTAAGGGGGTTGGTGTCATCTGCCAACAAGAGTGAGGGTAATTAGTAATAGTGATTATGGTAAGTTAAAAGTGATTAGTGAATGTAATCAGTGAAATTACGATTTTGCCCCTGAAGTTAAACGACTCTGAAAAATTACGAAAATATAGCTACGTGTTCATATCATCACGTGGATCGTGACTATGAAATCTATTTCGTAGTGTAAGCTACGAAGATATGAGTTTTGGGCCAAAACGTTTAGGATGCGGGTTTACAGGTTCTCTATTGATTTGACTTCAGAAAATTACGAAATTAATATGGCAAGCACTAAATGATCATAAAAGCTGATGGTAGAAGTTTGAAATCATTTTGATAATGTTTATATAGAAAATAATTTATACAGTTATATCGGTAATAATTAAATATAAATTATTATATAAATTCTTTAGGAGTTTTGGATGGCACTCGTACTCACTAAAATAGGCTATAACTATATTGATACGACCAAACATTTTTTTATAATTGATTTAAAAACCATTATGATATTAAACTCCAAACCAACCATTACAAAATACTTTTAATTTAAGAAAATACATAGAATACAATTATATGCGTACTGATGGATACATGTCGTCACATCCTACCC
Organism: Scilla litardierei; assembly: GCA_030789695.1. Classification (NCBI taxonomy): domain Eukaryota; kingdom Viridiplantae; phylum Streptophyta; class Magnoliopsida; order Asparagales; family Asparagaceae; genus Scilla; species Scilla litardierei. The sequence continues at coordinate 60,585,225 of CM061132.1, forward strand.
CCTTAAAATAATTCCGTCCTCCGAATTTCTGGAAACTCTAAGAAACAGATAATTGTTGTTATTAAGAAGCTCAAGCAAATAATAATAAAATGGAATGTTTGATGAACGATCACGTTATAGGAAAATAAGTTGTTAATAGCATGAAATATAATGTGATATCATAGCATCAAGAAAACAAGAGATATTACTAATAAATACATACTACTAACATCACCATAGCTTCCGTAATTAGTCCCGAGACCAGTATCATCATAATAATTATCTTGACTTTTCAATTAGCCAAAAGCTAATATGGCGTTACATGAAAATGATAGTTATTATGATAACATCTGTTCTAACTTGGAAACAGAGATGATAAGATAGAAACTAATCAATCACATCAAAAAGGAAGATCATAAAATTTAAAATTTCAATTTAGGCTAATGATGACTAACGGGTCCTAGCCAAGTAAGTCATCAATATAACATACAAAGACGTAATGACTAATCCATATGCATTCGTGTTGTTATACCTTAACCAGTCGAACACAAATGACATCAACTCCCATAAGTACCAAAGACAAGTCATCGTCCAAAACAACACAAATAAACAAGTACCAGGCAAACTACTAAAGACGATACTTATCACTATACTCATCACTGCCACTCCTTGTATCAACTCCCATAACGCCCAATAACAATCCAACACCAAAAACATTATCCAAATCCAAACACATGATCGACATCCAACTTCAACACCTAAGACTAACAACATGCCAATACCAATTGACAATGATACTCCTTGCCAACACCAATTGTCGACATCCACAGCTATCATCATCAATCCCAAACAAGCCAACATCAAAAAACACACTGGCTCGCTAACTCGAAGGAGTGAACATGCAGAGATGCCAAAGTGGGACACCAAAAGGGAAAAGATCCAGGGCAATGAGCGCAAAAAAGCCCAAGAATAGCAACTTGCCAAGATCTCAACCATACGGCGGTAGGGAGGGTGGCGGTGAGGAGGATCGTCGCTAAACCCAAAAATCCTAAAACAGAACGTCGGATGGCCATCGATGGTTGTCGATCGATGTTGTGCAGTGACTGTGACTGCTCAACAACGTTGGGTGGCATGGCGGATCTTCAAGTGAGGTCGTGGGAAGCTTGAGGCGAGAGGGGTTGGGCGTCGTCGCGACAGAGAGGAAGCCACGGGATGGGTTGGTGATGAAAGAGATGAGGGGTTTAAAAGGGGCGCCGAAGTCATTGATTGGGTAGGGTGACGTCCTGTCACGCCCCGCTTCCCATTCTACCGGGAGCGAGGACGCGAGCGGGTCCGCGATGTGCTTAAAACAAGGAGGAGTACTTTTTTTTTTCTTTTTGAAATCTTTTTCTTTTCTTCCTCCTTGGCTTAAACACACTAAGCGTCTGTATAAAAATTGCAGATTCTTGCTTGCAAGTTTAAGAAGCAGCTCAAACAACATTATTACATATCCAGTGTACAATAATTAAGATACAGCTTGGCCTAGCATGGCCAATACAAACAAGGTACACGAATTACATTAATCAAATATATATATATAAGTGCTGACGCGAAGGTAAAAGTCTAGTCTTCTGTGGGTAGATACTCCACGTAGTTTTCGAGCACTGGCTCGACTCCTGCAGTAGTGTCTTCAAGGAACTCACTATCGATACCTGACGGACATTTCGTAAAACAACAAAATGAAATGTCCGTCAGCGAGATTTACTCGGCAAGATATTCTCAAAACCAAAATATTGGACATTTTAAAATTAAACAACGATGAACTTTAAAGACAAGCAATAAGCTTAATTTACAAATAAGCAATAAAAGAGATAAATCAGTTTAAAGCAGTTAAAACAGTTAAGGCAGTTAAAGCAGTTAAACATTTGCAACCTGCAGCAATTTAATCATTGATAACCATTTGCAATACCATTTGCAACCTGTAGCAATTTCAATAGCAATTTGCAATACTATCAGCAACCTGTGACAATTTAGCATTTAATAACCAAACTGTAGCAATCCTGTAGAAAAGAGGTTATAATAATAATCAATAACCAGTCTATCCTAGTGATAAGTCCATGTCCAAGAGTACTAGAGATAACCAACATGCAGCCTGCGACGGGAGCAACTCCGAGGCTTACCCACCGTTTCGATATGGCAACGGTCAAGGTTCTAACCCCCGTAATGTGTTGGAGGTAATTTAGTATGGCGCATCCAGTCATTCTGTAACACTTGTGATCATAGACTACCCCAATCCCAGGTCAAGTCTAGTGTCGGTCACAAGAACGTGTACTATCTGTCTATTATTGAAATTCCATCTTTCATTCTATATTGTTAAAGTTCCATCTTCCATTCAATATTGTTGAAGTTCCATCTTCCATTTCAGTCAATTCAGTCTCGGTTTTCAACAGTCCGTACGATAGTTTCACAAAAGTTCACCACTTTGCGATTCGATTTAGCAATTAGAAGAAAACATAAAGATCACTTAAATTGATGAAAGAACGAGTAAGATCTAATTTTAACTAAGCAAAAGAGTTTAAATTAGCTTAAAATACTTTCTAAGACTAGTAGTTATTTTTCAAGATTTTTAAACAATTTTTAAACAACTTTAAATAGCCAAAAAGCAATTTTAAATCAAGAATGATTTTTAAAACATATGTTCAAGGAATTGTTTAGAGCAAACCGTACATCAGAATTCTTCAAACAAGGTGTCAAAATGATCGTATTCACTAGTACTACGACATATATTTTTATCGTACGTAAGTGCACGTAAAAATCACAGATTACGAATTTTAAAAGGATTTTTAAAACAAGAATTTATCATTACAACATATCTTCAAAGATTTATTCCGGGCAAACCGTACGTCAGAATTTTGCAAACAAGATGTCAAAACGATCGTATTTACAAGTACTGTAACATATATTTTTATCAGACGTACATATACGTAAAAATTGCAAGCTACGAATTTTAGAAGAATTTTAACCTATTTAAGTTTTGCCTTTAAAAATTCACTGTGAGAAATATACTTGCCTGATCGCGACGAAACTAGCGCCAATGGATTCGTTTCGACGTTTCTGATTTTCTGGGACTAGCCACACATTTTTCTGGCCCCTGTATAATTAGTTATGGATTTATAACCTTAAAACCCATTTATTAATTAATAAAAATTACGAAAAATGAAATATTCGTGATATTTACAAGTTTGCCCTTTCGAAACTTACGCTGTTTCGCTCGTCGTACTGTGCAGGGGCGGGGGCCTACGACGTCGGGGGGCGACGGCGAAGCGCCGTGGCGGCGGCGGAGGCGGCTACGGGGTATGAGAACGGTGGAGCGACGGCGGGCGTTGGTGTCCTCGTCGAAGCAGCGGTGAGGGGGAACGAAGAGGAGGCGGCGTTCGTCGGAGCTCGGGTGGCGAGGCTTCGGGCTGCTGATGGCGGCGTCGAGCGTAAACAGCAGCTGCTGCTGCTGGTCGGGGTCGTGGCGGAGTCTGGAGGGAGTGGGAAAGGCGGCGACGGGGCGAGCTCCGGTGGGGGTGGCGCTGTTGGGCGAGGGGAAGCGACGGTGGTGGCGCTGGGGGAGTGCTCCGATGGCGGACGGGGGCGGCGAAGCGACGGTCGTGTCCGCCTGAGGTGAATATGAGGGAGGGGAGAGAGAGAGAGAGCGGGAGTGATAGAGTGAGCGAGATAGAGAGTAAGCTGTGTGTGTTAAAATACAAAAGGGAAGGGGGTTTATTTATAGGTCTAGTTAATGGCAAGATTGTAATTAGTGGGGGTAGATGAGGGGGTAGATGAGAGGGTAGATGGGGTTAGATGGGAGGGTTAGATCTGAGCCAATTCAGATTTAACCACAAGGGATGGGTAGATGGGGTTAGATTAGGGTTAATTAGGTCATTAGCGATTGTAATTAACAAAGCGGAGGAATACAAACTCGTTTTCGCAAATAACTCCGAAAAATTACGAAAACGTACCCACGGGACCGTATCGTCACGAGGATGACGAATACGATGACCGTTCCAGGGTTTGAGCTACGGAAATACTAGTTTTTGGCCAAAACGTTTAGAAAGCGGGTTTGCGGGTTCTCTATAGAAATGGTATCAGAAAATTACGAAATTAATGTGGGGAGCCCTAAATGATCATATGATGCTACAGTACAAGTTTGAAAACGTTTTGAAGACGTTTGTATAGAAAATAAATTCGTCGAATCAAAACGGTAATTTTGGGAGATGAATTTTAACAGAAATGTTTAGGACATTTGAGGAAATCTGAAATTGCTGAAATATAATATGATAAGTCTAGTGCTCTAAAATATTTTTATAAGAATTTTTGAAATCAGTTTTGTTATAAAATTCTTCACGAACATTTATAAAGAAAAATTAATTTTTTAAAGTACGTTAAAAATAGGTAAATTGAAGTGATGAAATTTCAGGTCGTTACATCCTACCCTCCTTAAAAATAATTCCGTCCTCGGAATTTCTCAAAACTTTATAAAATAAAATAATTACTGGTATTTAAGAAGCTCAAACAAATAAATGATAAAATGGAAAACTAGTCGAATGATTACAATTTAGAAAATAAGTTGTTAATAGCATGAAATATAATGTGATATAATGGCATCAAGAAAACAAGAGATATTTCTAATAAGTATTAACATCATCATAGTTTCCGTAACTAGTCCCGACCAGTATCACTACAATAGTTACCATGCCTTCTCAAGTAGTCCAAAATTAACATGAGATAATCACATGAAAATGAGGGCGAACTTGGAACCTGAGGTGATAAGCCAGTAGCAAGCTATTTAAACCACATAAATGGAAGAACATAAGGTTTATTCGTGCTACTGGGTCTTAATCAAAGATGTCGCTCATCATATAGCATGTATCGACTAATCCACGGGTACCAACACCATCAATTTCCATAATGCCCAACCACATGCTAACGTCCAAATCACCGCCCAAAGGTAAGTACAAGGCCAACACTCTAAGTCAGTACTCACTGCCAGCATTTCTTCCGTCAATCTCCATACTATCCAACAATAAGGCAGGATCCATGCTCTCATCCAGAGCCAAGCACAAGGCCTACATCCAACTTCAACACCCAAGGCCAATACCATGCCAGTAACCATCGCCATCATTCCTTCCGTAGACCAATACTTGACATTCGCAACACCCAACATCATCCAACAAATGAACAACCAAAAACACGCTTTCCCGCACACCAAAAGGAGTAGACGCAAGAGGAAGCCTAAACGGGATCTCAACGAGGGTGAGACCCAAGGCAGAGAGCTCAAGAGAAGCCCAAGGATCACGGCTTCCCAAGATCTCAGCCAAGCGGCGGTAGCGATGGTGGCGGCGAGGGTCGCTGCTAAGCCCAACAGACCCCAAGGTCGTTGGTGGGCCATCGGCGGCTGGCGATCCACGGCGGCGAGCGCTGCGACTGGCTGTCGATCCATGGCGGGGAGCTAGGGCCTACGGGATGGAGCGAAGCGGAAGCTGGCGGATCGGAGATCGGAGCGGTGATGCGGGGTCCGATCGAGCTCGCTTGGGGAAGAGGCCGGGAGGAGGAGGGTGATATCTGAGGGAAAAGGGAAAGCCACGGGGTGGCTTGCGGAGGAAGGAGATGGGTTAAAAAGAAAAGGGGGGCACCGAAGTCGTCGGTGTTAGGCTGGAACGGGGCTCGAGGAGAGGAAACGGACAGAACGCAATAAAGAGGGGGAAAGGCGGTCAGTGGGAAATGAATCAAACCCTTGGGGGAAAGAAATTGGGTACAAGATAGAAGTAGGGGCTAGAGGAGAAATACGAGCACAAAATGAAAAGACGCCAACAACCTACACTGGCACGTCAGGTTGGGTCGTCTCAAAATCTCTAGTATCATCCTCGAATACTTCTGAGCGTCCTTCGATCTGCTTCCGCGGAGGAACTTGAACTTAAGATGGTCGGGTATTTTGAACTCTACCCTCCTTTGACGACAGTCAAAGGTGGCATGAAATGTCCTTAACCAATTCATCCCAAGAACAACATCAAATGTTGGCATCTCTACCACCATGGATTTAGCAAAAAGACCTCGGTTACAAATCACAATAGAACATTGGAGGCATCCGCTGGGAACTGCCAGCGGTCTCGACCATCCAACGTGGAGTCAGAGGTTTAACAGTTACAGTGATAAGAAACATGTCCAAGCTCTAAATAATAGAGTGAGTAGCTTAGTGGAATATCTCGTACCTGGGATTTACTTGGTCCGTAGCCTCAGCTTCTTCTACCGTCATGGTACAAGCTTGGCGTCTTTGGGGTAGCACCTGTTATCGAGTCTGCTGGTACACTTGTTGTTGGTTGACGTTGCTGAGCAGAGTTGGAAGGCTGAGACTTCCTCTCAGGACAGTCGCTTGCAGTGTGGCCCTTCGATTTGCTTCAGTGGTTGAACTCGAACTTCTGATGATCCAAAATTCGAATGCTGTCCTCCATAACTAGAGTTCAAGGGGACTAAAGAAAGATTCTAAGAAGGTCAATCGAAAGGTCATCAAGCTAAGAGAAGGTGATAATGATGAAGATCGATGGCGTTACATAATCATGATTCACATCCTTGCGGTCCAGCGGACACAGCCAGGGAAGTGACTAAGCTAGGATCACTTGCACCCAGTCTAGCTAGGTTGATCCAACAGACTTTAGCCAAGCACATTGACCGGTATCATGGTCCATTGAAGGAAGATTATCATTTATATGAGTGCCATCATCAACTGAAGGAAAGGTTGATGGAATGAGTAGATGGTTCATCCAATGAAAATAACTATAACGGTTAGCAAAAGTGGCTACTAGGGAGGGTATAACCAAGAATGGAACATGAGTTCCTAAGCAATGGTTAAGAATTCGAAAAAGGTAATGAAGTTCAATGGAAATAGTTCGTTGCAAATTTTGTGATAGAAAATTTCCAAATCAAGATGTGGACATGCTATAGCACGATAACATATGCTAGCAATGATAATAAAGACGATGGGTGTCAAATCGACATAGAGGGAAAAGGTTCAGGTATACCAGTGATTACAGGCTCTGCAGCTTCGTGGAGAATATAGGGTTGAATTTCCGGTATTTCCTTTACGATACCCAAGATGTCGTTGTTGGTGACGTCGTCTGTATCTGGTCGACCTGCCATATATACTTTAAAACAAACCGCAATGTAAGGTAAGTTAAAATCAAATCACCATCAGTTGTGAGTATCTGGTTGACCTGCCAAACTTCAAAACAAACCGCAATGTGAGGTAAGTTAGAATAAATCTATTCTAGTTGTACACTTAGATATTAATGTCATTTAAACCGATCTTAAAGTATTTGCATAAGCAAGACCTGCATGGGCCGCCACCGAAACCTGTCACGCCCCGCTTCCCATTCTACCGGGAGCGAGGACGCGAGCGGGTCCGCGATGTGCTTAAAACAAGGAGGAGTACTTTTTTTTTTCTTTTTGAAATCTTTTTCTTTTCTTCCTCCTTGGCTTAAACACACTAAGCGTCTGTATAAAAATTGCAGATTCTTGCTTGCAAGTTTAAGAAGCAGCTCAAACAACATTATTACATATCCAGTGTACAATAATTAAGATACAGCTTGGCCTAGCATGGCCAATACAAACAAGGTACACGAATTACATTAATCAAATATATATATATAAGTGCTGACGCGAAGGTAAAAGTCTAGTCTTCTGTGGGTAGATACTCCACGTAGTTTTCGAGCACTGGCTCGACTCCTGCAGTAGTGTCTTCAAGGAACTCACTATCGATACCTGACGGACATTTCGTAAAACAACAAAATGAAATGTCCGTCAGCGAGATTTACTCGGCAAGATATTCTCAAAACCAAAATATTGGACATTTTAAAATTAAACAACGATGAACTTTAAAGACAAGCAATAAGCTTAATTTACAAATAAGCAATAAAAGAGATAAATCAGTTTAAAGCAGTTAAAACAGTTAAGGCAGTTAAAGCAGTTAAACATTTGCAACCTGCAGCAATTTAATCATTGATAACCATTTGCAATACCATTTGCAACCTGTAGCAATTTCAATAGCAATTTGCAATACTATCAGCAACCTGTGACAATTTAGCATTTAATAACCAAACTGTAGCAATCCTGTAGAAAAGAGGTTATAATAATAATCAATAACCAGTCTATCCTAGTGATAAGTCCATGTCCAAGAGTACTAGAGATAACCAACATGCAGCCTGCGACGGGAGCAACTCCGAGGCTTACCCACCGTTCCGATATGGCAACGGTCAAGGTTCTAACCCCCGTAATGTGTTGGAGGTAATTTAGTATGGCGCATCCAGTCATTCTGTAACACTTGTGATCATAGACTACCCCAATCCCAGGTCAAGTCTAGTGTCGGTCACAAGAACGTGTACTATCTGTCTATTATTGAAATTCCATCTTTCATTCTATATTGTTAAAGTTCCATCTTCCATTCAATATTGTTGAAGTTCCATCTTCCATTTCAGTCAATTCAGTCTCGGTTTTCAACAGTCCGTACGATAGTTTCACAAAAGTTCACCACTTTGCGATTCGATTTAGCAATTAGAAGAAAACATAAAGATCACTTAAATTGATGAAAGAACGAGTAAGATCTAATTTTAACTAAGCAAAAGAGTTTAAATTAGCTTAAAATACTTTCTAAGACTAGTAGTTATTTTTCAAGATTTTTAAACAATTTTTAAACAACTTTAAATAGCCAAAAAGCAATTTTAAATCAAGAATGATTTTTAAAACATATGTTCAAGGAATTGTTTAGAGCAAACCGTACATCAGAATTCTTCAAACAAGGTGTCAAAATGATCGTATTCACTAGTACTACGACATATATTTTTATCGTACGTAAGTGCACGTAAAAATCACAGATTACGAATTTTAAAAGGATTTTTAAAACAAGAATTTATCATTACAACATATCTTCAAAGATTTATTCCGGGCAAACCGTACGTCAGAATTTTGCAAACAAGATGTCAAAACGATCGTATTTACAAGTACTGTAACATATATTTTTATCAGACGTACATATACGTAAAAATTGCAAGCTACGAATTTTAGAAGAATTTTAACCTATTTAAGTTTTGCCTTTAAAAATTCACTGTGAGAAATATACTTGCTTGATCGCGACGAAACTAGCGCCAATGGATTCGTTTCGACGTTTCTGATTTTCTGGGACTAGCCACACATTTTTCTGGCCCCTGTATAATTAGTTATGGATTTATAACCTTAAAACCCATTTATTAATTAATAAAAATTACGAAAAACGAAATATTCGTGATATTTACAAGTTTGCCCTTTCGAAACTTACGCTGTTTCGCTCGTCGTACTGTGCAGGGGCGGGGGCCTACGACGTCGGGGGGCGACGGCGAAGCGCCGTGGCGGCGGCGGAGGCGGCTACGGGGTCTGAGAACGGTGGAGCGACGGCGGGCGTTGGTGTCCTCGTCGAAGCAGCGGTGAGGGGGAACGAAGAGGAGGCGGCGTTCGTCGGAGCTCGGGTGGCGAGGCTTCGGGCTGCTGATGGCGGCGTCGAGCGTAAACAGCAGCTGCTGCTGCTGGTCGGGGTCGTGGCGGAGTCTGGAGGGAGTGGGAAAGGCGGCGACGGGGCGAGCTCCGGTGGGGGTGGCGCTGTTGGGCGAGGGGAAGCGACGGTGGTGGCGCTGGGGGAGTGCTCCGATGGCGGACGGGGGCGGCGAAGCGACGGTCGTGTCCGCCTGAGGTGAATATGAGGGAGGGGAGAGAGAGAGAGAGCGGGAGTGATAGAGTGAGCGAGATAGAGAGTAAGCTGTGTGTGTTAAAATACAAAAGGGAAGGGGGTTTATTTATAGGTCTAGTTAATGGCAAGATTGTAATTAGTGGGGGTAGATGAGGGGGTAGATGAGAGGGTAGATGGGGTTAGATGGGAGGGTTAGATCTGAGCCAATTCAGATTTAACCACAAGGGATGGGTAGATGGGGTTAGATTAGGGTTAATTAGGTCATTAGCGATTGTAATTAACAAAGCGGAGGAATACAAACTCGTTTTCGCAAATAACTCCGAAAAATTACGAAAACGTACCCACGGGACCGTATCGTCACGAGGATGACGAATACGATGACCGTTCCAGGGTTTGAGCTACGGAAATACTAGTTTTTGGCCAAAACGTTTAGAAAGCGGGTTTGCGGGTTCTCTATAGAAATGGTATCAGAAAATTACGAAATTAATGTGGGGAGCCCTAAATGATCATATGATGCTACAGTACAAGTTTGAAAACGTTTTGAAGACGTTTGTATAGAAAATAAATTCGTCGAATCAAAACGGTAATTTTGGGAGATGAATTTTAACAGAAATGTTTAGGACATTTGAGGAAATCTGAAATTGCTGAAATATAATATGATAAGTCTAGTGCTCTAAAATATTTTTATAAGAATTTTTGAAATCAGTTTTGTTATAAAATTCTTCACGAACATTTATAAAGAAAAATTAATTTTTTAAAGTACGTTAAAAATAGGTAAATTGAAGTGATGAAATTTCAGGTCGTTACACGTCCCCTAGTTTTGTGTACTATATGAAGTCAGACGGGGATACCTGGTTTAAAATTTGTAACCGCAAGCGCACGGTGTTGTAGTGTGGATTGGGGATCGAACATGGGGAGACGTGTGGTGTGCTTGTTATCATACAGGAACCGGATCACCCGATGGGTGAGCTAGCCTTATCACACTGTGGGTTGTCACGATATGAAACTACGAAAAGGTGTAAGACATAAAAAGGTAACCCATGACCTTGGTTTCCACCCTATCATGAGTTCTCTCTATTGTGACCGATGGTTAGGAATACGATCGGATTCTAGGGTTTAGTGGTGAGACGTTGCCTCTAAGAGTGATACCTAACGTCCCATGGGCCCGATATTCCGGTCGATGCCCAGGATGATATGCTAGGTCTACCCAGGTTCAGACGGTGGGCATTCCCATGTCCAACACCGACCGACTCCGGGAGCACTAAGCTCGCAACGATTGCTCCTGACATTTCATCCTGCCATTCCCACACGCTAGGAATCAATGCCTATGCTAGGGCGTGAGCTGTGGCAAGGGGATCAAATGCCAGTTTTATTTCCCCTAGGCCCGACGGTTAGAGGGGTCTTTATCCCGCCAATGATAATAAAATGCCCCGTGTAACCATCTAAATCCCTATATCCTATCGAAACCCTAATCCTATGGGCATTCTAGGGAGACCCCACAAAGGGGCTTCCACCAATGTCCCAGATTAGGAAACTACTCACTAAACATTGCAAGAGATTCAATACAACAAAATATAGCCATCAAAATTATAATCAAGCAATAGAATAGAGAAGCAAACGATAGTATTAATGCAATATTAATTTATCAAAGCAATCGGAGAACTTACAAAACAAGTTTAATTAGCAGCAGCCAAAATCCCTAAAAAATGCTTAAGAAAATGGGATCCTCGTTTTCTGGGAAACCTAGGGCTATATATACATTCTGGCAAGATGCCAGGGAATATTCCCAGAAGAAGACAACAATAAACATCCAAAAGATCGGTTGAAACATCAATCGATCGGTTGAGGCAGCGGGTAAATTGGCATTCAGCTTCCGACCGATCGCTGAACCGATCGGTTGGGGTCGTGATAATTCTCAACCGATCGCTGAACAGGTCGGTTGAGGCCGTGGGGCTCTGAAGCTTGAGTAGATCAGCTATAGGTGAACCGATCGGTTGACAAGTCAACCGATCGGTTAGAATTCAGCTTCAAAAACAGAGAGTTCTGTCACCACCACCCGATCACTTAACCGATCGGGTGGGGTCTTCTTCATTGGTGCTCCTCGTCAGGTCAGATACGTGTGCACAAACCGATCGGTTGGAACTGTCCAACCGATCGGTTGAGGGCTGATACATGCTCTAACTTGACATTTGGCCCTCAGGTTCTCGTGCGACACCTCCCGTTGCTCTGGGGACTCATGATGTGTGCTTGGTATGTCCCCTGCACTGGAAATCTCCTGAAATAGCACACAAACACAAAGAAAGTGAAAAGAAACTAAAAATCACAAAAGAATAGATACTAAACAACGGAAAACAACGAAAAACGACGGGAAATCACAGAGAAGACGTGCGTGAATATATAAAATATAAACGCAAGTTAAAATCCTCCAAGCTGAACCCTTCCTCATCCTCGAGGAAGACGAGTGAGAGTAGAAGCTCGGAGGAAAAAATAGAAAGGAAGAAACAGAAAAAGAAAGGAAATCCTAGATCGTCCGTCAGAGCCAACGAAAACCAACTCACCATACTAAGCAAGCATGCGATAAACACATCACTAAACCCAGGAAAATGAGTCCATACAAGTGTCGTGGGTCCACACGGTGAAGCCAAGTGAGTGAGGCCGTGAGCTAGTAGACGGTGTGACTAGCTAAATTGTGCAATAAAGCTCCATATACACATACCCAAGGAATGACCCAAATATCGATTCAATTCGAATTAGCGGTGAATAATAGCTCAAGCATGCATGAGAGTAGAATAAGAATAGAAAACATATCATATGTACGGGACTCTACTGCTAGGAACTAGGGATTCACCACACGACTACCTAGATGATCGCTAGAAAATTCCTATGCCATGCGTGTTCGAAAACGAAGGGGGTTAAGCAGGTGTGGAGTAGAACACTTGGTGCAAATTCTCGCCTTCCCTTTATTCACGGTGGATAGGAGTAATATTCACAACGGGAATTTTTTGGTTTTGGGAATTTGTATATATTTTTTGGATTTTTGGGCTATACATATTTTTTCTTTTCTCTTTTTTTGCTTTTCGAATTTTTCTTCTCTCCTTTTTTTGGAAGTGGGATAATGAAAAGTGTGCACTCCTCCAAATGGGAGAACGATGCACGACGAGGGGATCTGCACCAAGTAAAAAAAAAGAATACGAATTCTAAACACTTGTCAAAAGAAAAAAATTTCGCAGATTAGATCATAAGCAAATGGGTTATACTAGTCCTATTGGTAGAGTCCCGACACATGCGATTTGAAGAGTAATATATATATTATTCATGCATAAAGAAGCAGACAGTGGAGGCATATACCGCATATTCAAAATTGAAGCAAGATAGTCTAGGGGTCATCCAAGGACAGGCATATAAAACAAAATTACAATGTAGAAGCACACCAACTAGCTAGTCACAACACATAACTCACACAAAAGCAAAGTGAACCCACGAGGCATGAAATGCAATAGGACTTGGCTTCCTAGGGTTAGTGAATGTGATTATCATAGCTAAGCTAAGTGTGTGTGGGATTCCGTGGCAATTCATCATGTGGGGTCATCTCTAGGAGAGGGAGAACAAAAGAATGGAAGAAAAAGAAAACGACGAAAACGACTCAGAAATAACGGGAAAAAGACAAAACTGACGCACAAAGTGCGTCTCCCCCAGGCTGAATGTTGCATTGCCCTCAATGCAATAGAAGTAAAAGCGGGAGGGCAACGATAGATGGGAGGGAAGTACGCCCTAACAAAGAAAATGGGAAAAATATGAAAAACACACGAAACAAAATATAGAGAAATAAAGAAAATAAACACTCAAACCAACTATATAAAACATATGCACACGAACATATAAACAAGCATACAACAAACGACATGACACGACAACAATTACTAAAAATAGATTTCCCCCAAGCTGATCATGACAATGCTAGAAAAGAGATGTGATCATGGTGAATCAGAACAAATGGCTAGGGGAAAATCAGAAAAAGAAAAATCGGGGTGCAGGAGAGGCAGTCTCCTCACCCTCCTTGGAAGAGGATGGATGGGTGTGGGCGGGAGAGGTGACAGGTGTGCGGAGAAGTGGAGAAAGGGGTGGAGATGGTGGACAGATGGGTGTGGTGGTGGTGCGAACGATGGGTGGAGTGTCGGTGGTGATGGGAGGTAGGAGGGATATGGCGACCAATGAGGTGGGTGTGGGTAAGGATCTCGCGTGCACATCGGGCTTCTTGCGACGCGAGTAGGCGGTGGTGATGGAAGTGAAGGGTGGTGGAAGTGGTGGGTCAGTGGTGGTGGGTGGAGAAGTAGTGGCGGAAAGGGATACAGTGGTGGTGGGAGGAGGAGATTATTGCCTAGGTGGTGATGGAGGAGGTGATGTGGGTGGAGTAGGTGGTGGGGGACCGTGAATGTGTGTAAGAAGGCAGAGGATGGTGGCGACGTTTCGCTCGAGCACGAGGAAACGTGGATGTGATAAGAAGGAAGTGGATGGATCCTAGGAGGTAGAGGTGGATGCGCCAATCCGTAGAGTAGCCAGCTCAGCCTCAAGAGAGAGGCGAGCAGAGGTGGCCTGGCAGACAGTAGAAGTGGTGCCAGCGGTAGTGGTCGTGCCGGCACCGGAGGCTAGGCCAAAGAGGGACGTAGTAAGTGCCTCGGAAGAAACAGCTAAAGCAGCCAAAGTAGAACCACTAGGTCCAGCCCCGGTGTCTCCTCTGAATGCAGGGATGTCCTGCTCGCCCAAATGGACGGCAGGGAAAGGAGATCTCGGTGTGTCAGGGAGAGGAAACTGTAGATGTAACCCCCCTACAAACTCAGGATCAGGAGGAAACAACCAATCTGCCTTAAGATGAATAGACATGCGGCCTGGATTTGGCAGGATGGTATATGGTGCAGGGGGGTGGCCATAGTAAAAAAGCAAACCGAACGTTGCCTCACGGCCGGATCATATGGGTGTGCCGCAGGACATCAAGATCGAGATATGTAGATCTTGGGGCACGAGGCAAATCGGCAGGGATCAGGATGTTGAACGCGGGGTGTAAGCAATGAGAGTAATGAGGCCGCATCAGCAATATTTACCCTTGTTTGCGCGATTAATATCAATGCGCAGGGCCTCGAAGGTAATCCCGTCAACACCGGGAATGAAGCGGAAAGTCATCGCCCAAAGGATAAAAAGATCAGGGATGGTCACAATACCGGACTCATCCTGCAAAAAGAAAGCACTAGAGATTATATGGTGGGCGAGACGAAAAATGGGGTGGATAATGGAAGAGGCCTTTGCCTTGCCTCTAGGAAAATGATCATGAAGAGTGAGGCGGCCCCAAAAGTGGTCGACATCGAAGTCGGTATGAAATTCATAGGGGTGGATGCTGTTCTCGAGATTGGGGAAACCGAAAATGTTGTTGATTATGGTCACATGGGTACGGAAGTTTCGGTTCCTAAGGCGAAAATCGACAATAGACCCATCCTCAGTTTTGATGGTAGATAGAAATTCTAGGGTGAGTGAGGGGTAGGATCGTGAATGGGAGTGTAAGAAATATAGCCAACCTAAGTTTGCAAAAAGTGACTCGACTCCAGAGAAAACTCCGAGATCGAGTAGGGTTTGATTGTGTGCACATTTGGTGGCTAAGTGAGATCTTTGGCTGATTGGAAGATAGAGGCCTTTGTGTTCCGGACTCAAGAAACGGACTCCCTGCGATCCCATCAGTGGGTCCACCACAGGTATGATGGGCAGGGGTGGTAGTTGGGTAGGCGGAGGAGGAGGAGCACGTCCACGTGTGGAAACGTGTGGATTTGTGTCTCTTGCGAGATGGCTCCTCTTCCACCATAATGCGCTTACCCTTGTTCTTATCTTTTGCCATGATTGTGTGGCAACTTAATGTGATATGAAAGATTATATGAGTGTGCACACAACCAATGATAAAGGAGAAAAATAACAATACTCGGGCAATGTAAAAATTAAGCTAAGGAGTGAGTGTACCCAATACTGAAGCGAGTCCCAGCTCACAAAAGGTCCCACGCTGTATGATGGAGTGATTTGGGGAACCGCCGCACACTAATCCAACAAGAACAAAATTTTCGAAATGGGGGGTAGGGCTAGGGTTTTTGGGTGATTTGGGGATGAAGTGTGGGCAATGGTAGGGTGCTTGATGGTGGGAGAGTATGTGAGGAAGTGATAGAGTGATTTTAGGAGTGAAGGGAGTAGTAGAGGAGATTGTGTTGGAGGGGGTGAAACGACCGTTCGAATCGAGATTCTGGAAGTCAGGTGAATGAAATCGCTTGAGGGGTAGGGTATTTATAGGGTTAGGCGAGCCGATTGGTTGAGATTTCAACCGATCGGTTGGGTCGTTCTTCAAAAATTGACTGTTGGATAACAGCTACAGGTGAACCGAATTCAACCGATCGGTTGACCACTCCCAAAAAATCCCGAGGCTCCTGTCATCTCCACCCGGTCGGCTACCCGATCGTCACTTTTATCAACCGATCAGTTGAAATTTCACCAAAAATTCCCGTGACTTCTGTAATCATTGCCCGATCTACCATCCGATTGTCGATACTATCAACCGGTCGGTTTGCTCGTGTGTTGAAGTTGGGCACTTAACTGATACTGGCCACTCGATCGGTTGATGCATGAACCGATCGGGTGGGGGTAATTCCTGCACAAATACAAAAATCATCTAAGTATCCCAACAAAGATTCCCATAGCAGTATTTATTCGCAAAAATTAGTAAACTAATCATATAAACAACGACAAAAGTTCCGAACATGGGTTGCCTCCCATGAAGCGCTATTGTTTATAGTCGTTTGCTCGACTCCCGATATATGATGTTCATGGGGGTTTGTACAGGTGATGCCCAATGATCGGCAACCTCTCATCTGTAGGTGGTGGGGCTCTTGTTGGTGGTGGTGACAGCAGATGAATGGTCTCGACAACTCTCCGGCTGGTGATTTCCGGGGGCTTTTCCCTCACGTTGGCGTCAATCGCCACTCTTCTCAGGATTTGGACTTCATCAGCTGTGAGCTCCAAAGGATCTTTTCCTTTGCCCTTTGTCGGAGCAACCTTCACAAATCCGGGGGGAGTCGACCGGGAGACACATTCTTCTTCAGCGATTTCTTTTCTTCCCAGCCCATTATGCTCCTCAGGTCCATAAAAGGCTTCGGGTGGGTTCCTTGAAAGAACCTCCCAAGCGGATGTTTCAACAATTCTCTCTTCCTCTATCTTCATCAGATTGCATCTATGTTCCTCCGGTGGCGACTTCATTGACAATGCGAAGTCAAACTCTACTTTCTGATCTCCCACGTTCAGGGATAGTTTCCCTTTCTTGACGTCTATGAGTACGCATGTGGTTGTCATGAAGGGTCTCCTGAGGATAATCAGGGTGTGATTATCCTCAGGCATGTCCATAACTATGAAATCGACTGGCACATGCACGCCGCTCACGTTGACCGGCAAGTCGTCCACCACCCCCACCAGATACTTTATTAATCTGTCTGCCAGTTACAGAGTCATTCCGGTGGATTCAAGCTCACCCATATTTATCCTCTTGTAAAGCGATAGGGGCATCAGACTCACGCTTGCACCCAAGTCGACAAGTGCTCGATTGATTGATACCTCCCCTATTGAGCATGGGATAGAAAAACTCCCGGGGTCATTGAGCTTTGGCGGATTGGCTCGTTGAATTAGAGTGCTGCACTCCACCGTGAGGACAACTTTCTCTTTTCTCGTCTCCTTCGTAACTAAGTCCTTCAGAAATTTTGCATACGAGGGGATCGTCTCTATTGCCTCCGGAAAGGGGATTTGTAGACTCAAGTCCTTCACCATTTCAAAGAATTTGCAGTACTTTTCATTGATTTTTGCTTTGGCCAACCTCTGTGGGAATGGCACTGTCGGCTTGAAGACCTTTGAGTTGTCGCCCTCATGTTTCTTCTTCCCTTCATAAACTCCCTCCGGAGTCACGGGGTTTGACGTCGAGGCTCCATTGTCATTTACGTCCAGATTTGGTCTCTCATCGACCAATGGAGCTTCAGGTTCTTTCATGGCCTCTTACCGAGACATTTGCTTGACCATGCGTCAAGGCTAGTGTTTGATTGGGTCCCCTTGTGTTTACCTCTAGCTGCCCCGGCAGCTGCCCTTGTGCCTTCCGAAGGTTGGCCACCTGTAACCCCAGCTGGGTTACTTGGTCAGCAAAAGACTTTCGTTCAATCTGCAGCTATAGGTTGATCTTCTCCTGATTTGATATATACTGAGTAAGGAGGATTTCGATATGAGAGACCACATGTTGGTTATATTGTTGTTGCTGAGGCGGGGGCTACTGATTTCTAGGAGGGTACTGCTGATATATCTGCTGCTGAGGTGGAGGGGGATGATATAGCTGCTGCTGCTGCTGAGGTTGCTGATACGGTGCCCTGTAGCTGAAGTTCGGGTGGTTTCGGTTGTTAGTAGAATATGCGGGATTGGAACTTGTCCTCGGTGGATAGGGTGCATTCCCCGTAGGATTGTAAAATAGTGCACTCGCATTATCCACCGGTTCCGAGATATCTCCACCATCAAATTCTCTCATTGGTTCAGTTTCAACCGCTGGTACATGCTGAGTGTTGGCGCCACCGGCCCCTACCATAAATGCTGAGATCTGGGTGGAAAGCAAACCAAATTTGCTAGACAGTTTATCTACTTCTTTCACCCGGTGCATTCCTCCAGATTTTAGTGTGGCACGCTCGTTGCTCCACCTTTCATTGTTCGATGCCATATTTTCCAAAATATTACCGGCATCTTCTTCATTCCTTGACATGAAGGATCCTCCAGCTGCTGCATCCATTGAAGACTTTAAGTCTCCCTCAACCCATTGTAGAACAAGTTTATAATTTGCCAGCAGGGGAGCTCATGGTGAGGGCATTTCCGTTGCATTTCCTTAAACCTCATCCATGCTTCATGCAATGATTCATGGCTGCCCTGGAGAAGGAGGAGATTTCGCTCCTCAGCTTCATTGTCTTCCCCGAAGGGAAGACCTTGTTCAGGAAAGCATTTGAAAGCTTCTCCCAGGTTGTGAATGTATTGGGGTCCTTCTCCTTCAGCCATTGTATTGCTTTGTCCTGCAGAGATAATTGGAACAACCTCAACCGAATTGCTTCGGTTGACACGCCATTGATTCTGAAAGTCTCGTACTTATCCAGAAAGGAGTCCAGATGCTCAATCGGGTTCTCCATAGGAGCTCCTGGAAATTGGTCCTACTGGATCCAAGCCACCAACGATGGCTTCAGCTCGAAACATCCGGTCGTGATGGCCGGAGTTCGGATGCTGGACGTGGACCCAATGGACGGCATTGAGTACTCAAGCAAGGACTTTTGGGGAGTGATATTTTCTCCCATGGCAGCAATCTCTTCCCTTCTTCTTTTCTCGGTGTTCAGATGCCTCACATTTGCGTTAATCTCAGGATATAGAGGAACTAAGTCGTCAAGACTTCTGGAGTTCCTGCGCATGAAAAATCAGATGTACATGTGAAGCGCTTATGGTATAATGACAATAAAAACAGAAAATAAAGAATAAAGAATAAAAACAAAAATATAGAATGTTAAAATTATCACGGGGTAGGATATGAACTAGTTTTGGGGGTTACTGGGTCCTAAATACAAGCACGTTGCCTCCCGGCAACGGCGCCATAAAGCTTGACGTCCCCTAGTTTTGTGTACTATATGAAGTCGGACAGGGATACCAGGATTAAAATTTGTAACCGCAAGCGCACTATGTTGTAGTGTGGATTGGGGGTCAAACATGGGGAGGCATGTGGAGTGCTTGTTATCAAACAGGAACCGGATCACCCAGTGGGTGAGCTAGCCCCATCACACGGTGGGTTGTCATGATATGAAACTACGAAAAGGTGTAAGATATAAAAAGGTAACCCAGGACCTTGGTTTCCATCCTATCAAGAGTTCTCTCTATTGTGACCGACGGTTAGGAATACGATTGGATTCTTGGGTTTAGTGGTCAGACGTTGCCTCTAAGAGTGATACCTAACGTCACATGGGCCTGATATTTCGGTCGATGCCCAGGATGATACGCTAGGTCTACCCAGGTTCAGACGGTGGGCATTCCTATGTCTAACACCGACCGATGATTCGGGTTCAATATTACATATTTAACCCCCCATTTAGCCATATTTTGTGCTCTTGTGATACTACATTGTTCTCTAATTCATACGTATTTTCTACACATTTAATTATTAGAGAAAACACACTATTTGAGCACAAAACAGCATTTAATGAAGTATTTCTGCACTTTTTATATTTTTCCTAGCACCGTCTCAATCTCACGATTCCAACGAATATTTATTTGTATTTTTCTGAGGTCTGTGCTAATTATTGTGTATTTTTGAATGCAGAATATCATTTATTGGAAATAAAATAAACGCGCACGAATCTTGGCGCATGCGGTGGCAGCATCGGAACGGCTCCCGTTCCGATCGGACGGCTTGGGGAAGCGGGCGACGTGGATATTTGAGCGCCGTTGGATCGTAATCCAACGGCCATCCGCCGCGCAGAACGAAGCGCAGCGAACGTCAACTTGATGGCCACGTGGCTGCATCCCAACCCGCTCACGCCAGATCCAACGGCCCACAATTGAAGCAGCGATTTCTTTTACGAGCGGGCGACGTGGCATCTCGCCGTTCGTTCGATCACGAATCGACGGTTCCGCTCGACTCTGAATCGAATTCGAAGAACGCTGCGGAGCGCCTTTTCTCGAGACACGTGGCGAGCATCCAAGCGTCTACCGCGTGAATGAACGGCGGAGATGGACTCCGCTTCGAAACGAAATCGAATCAGCAGAGCGCGACGTGGCGAGATCGTCACGCTTACTTTCCAATCGAACGGACCAGAGGCATTACGAAATGAGCCCCGCAGCGATGAAGCGGGTAACGAGCGCGGATCCGAATCCGCTTGCCACGTGTCGACACCACATCGCATCCCGCCTTGATCAACGGCGTAGAATTGCGCCGATCTGGATCAACGGCTGCGATGACTTCGGGCGCGTAAATGGAGCAGGTTTCGAACCCGTTAAGCAACCCAAACCCGCAATCTTATTATATAAGCGTATTTAGGGTTTTTTTGGGCGTATTCAAGCAGATTGGGGCGTATTTTGGGCGTATTGGAGGCTCTAGGAGCCGTATTTTCCCCCTGAAAAATTCTGTAAAATTTCAGAGGCTTGTTTTCTTATTTCCAGAAAGTTTGAAGTCTTTTCAAGGAGAATTGGTGATATTTTCTTCAACTTCTATCCCGTATTTTGGTGTTTCCTATTGTATTTTGCTATGAACTTGAAGTATTTTGTTATGGAACTTGTTTATTCTGATATTATGAGTAGCTAGAACTTATTTGTGCATGGTATGGAGTAGTTAGGGGATATTATTCGTGTTTATTTGGTTGAAATTCCTTGTGCTAAATCGTTTAACGTCGCTAAAATTGTAATCGGTGTTCGTAAATCGATTTTTTTTAAGATTCCAAAAGAATTAATTAAGTTGACGATCACCCCAAAAGGGCGAGCTTTGATCTCCCCAAAAGGGAGTTTCATACCGTAGTTTTGATCTCTCCAAAAGAGAGTTTCATATCGTATTATAATCTTAGCGACGATCTTTTTGAATATTTTGTTTGAACCCCCAAAAGGGCATCTTCCGATGAATTGCTCCCAAAAGGAGAATTCATTGAGTTATATTGGGTATTTTCCGGTGAATTGCTCCCAAAAGGAGAATTCATTGCGTTATACCTATCAACCAAATTAATACGAATCGTTGACCCTAGCGAACCCATACCATGTGCAAACTCTTTATAAGTATTTTCATACACGTATTTTCCTTGTTCGTATCATTCACGTATCCCCATTCACACCACCATCACCACCATTAAAAGTGTTTAGTTTCTCTTCGTTGGCTTTCTATTTGATTTGAATTGTGGTTGTAACAGATTTCTTCCCGTGGATTCGACATCTGGACTCCCAGATTTTACTACTTGTACGGACTCTTGCACTTGAGAGAGAGCACCTTTTCGGTCCCACCAAGTTTTTGGCGCCGTTGCCGGGGAGGAATGGTTTGTGACTACGGTTTATTTCATTTAGAGGACCTTCGGTGAGATCTTTCCACTTTACTGTACATAAACTTTTTTTATTATTATTTTATTTTATTTCAAAATGGAATATATGAACTTCTATTGCACAAACAATCTTTATGATGCACGATATGCTAATGCACACAAACATAGAATGGAGAAGCTCAAAATTGTTAATTTTAATCAAACTGACTGTGAAACTTTCTTTCAGGCCTGGAGGAGGTTCACAGACATTATATCGAGCTATCCACAGCATGGGTACACAAATGAAGAGCTTATGGCGTTCTTCCTAGATGGACTACAACCGCAGTTGCAGGAATTATTGGGAGGCATGACGCCGACAGTAGCATGGGAATACATGGAGTCTCTGCAAGAAAACGAAGAAACCGTGGAAGAGACTTCAGAAAGCGATTCAACGGAGCCTTCGTGCCTCGATCAAGAAGAGCAAAGCATAGACGTACCTTTGCAATCCTTGAAAGAGGAAGCTTACCAGACTATTCAGACACAGGAGGCCACATCCCATCAATTCCAGGAGAATTTCCTTGCTCGGAGTCGACAGATTCAAAATTCCATTGAAAATCTTAATTTGATTGCCGCTTTCTTAGAAGAAAATAATTATTTTAAAATTCAACTTCAAAAATCTAATACTAGTTCATCTTCTATTGCAGGTATACCGAGCGAGGCCACGAATATAAATATCCACATGGCAGGAAGTGTGTGCAAAAGAGAGGACGAGCTACCAATTTTGGATGAACGAGAGGAGGAGACAGCTAGGGACAAAGGTTTTGAGATTATCGCCATGGAACCAAAACCATTCCCTCCTCCAGTTTTGTCCCAAAATCATTTATCCCTCTCCACAATGAACGAGCATCATACAGAGAGTAGTGCAAATCTTTCAGGGAGTAGTCGTCAACTTGCTTTAATTCATTTCACTTATTTTGATGACTACATTTGGAATAATTTTATTTCGAAGAATTTTAAACTAAAATGGATTGACGTGACTCATCTCTTGCAGGATATAGGTGGACATCTTATAGAGATGCTGGGAGTTACGTTGCTGGGATCCAGTTTAGTCGTTGGAGGAAGAATAATCGCCGAGGAGCGCAAGGAGCAAATTGAACAACTTCCTCCACCATCAAAGATTCGGGATCCTCCATTTGATCACGGTGTGTTCTTTCCAGTAGTGTAGTTTTTTTAATGCTTTCTAGGTTGCTTACTTGAATAAACTCGTACCTCTTCCGACATTGAGGACAATGTCCATCTTTAGTTGGGGGGGGTGTGTATGAGACCTTAGGAATTTTTTTTTTGAGAAGAATAAATCACCAAATCTCATCATTTTAAAACTCATTCATATGCCTCTAATGCGGATGATTATACATTAATTGTGTTCTAAAAATTGTTTATGGCTTAATTAATTATTTTTCCTTCATGGAATTTCCGTTAATATGCTATTCATGAAAATTTTTCAATCTCCATGATTAATATCTCGAAATAGTTTGAATATATTTCATGCATGCTAATGTGATGAAAAAGCTAAAGTATACACGATTTATTAGAAAGTTTTCAAGTTGAAGAGGGATTTGGCCTCTGTTATTAATGTTTATATTCAAAGATGGGTTTTGAGTTGCTTACAAAAAGATGGAGAAAAGAAAAGAAAAGGAAAAAAAATGAATGAAGAAGTATGTCACTAAAACATAACTTGGTTGGCTCGAGTAGTACAGTCCGAGGGGTCCTTCTTGGCCTAATGCCATATGATCGTCTGATTTGGGAGCCATTGACCGAAAACTCACTCATTTGATGGAGCGATCCAAGTTATACTTTTTTCTGCGAATGTTGCTTGATGCGCGTTACGCGGAACGAATAAAAGAAAAGAAATGGTGAATATACTAAGCAACTTCAATACCCATGTCTTGAATGATTATTTTGATAGGCCAATTCCTTGGAAACACGAAAACTAGGATAAAACGACGTGTTATACTTTCGCTTGCGCAAAACGATGCTTGCATGCTATTTATCCAAATTAAATTAGAGAAAATATCGTGTGATTGATCTTAGTCATGGATTGTGTATATTGATGGTCAAGACCATGTTGGAATGCGTATTATTGAGCCATGCCATGAGCAATTTGAAAGAACTTATTGTTTTAATTAATCATCCGTATTTATCGCTCTTTTTTGCTAGAGACTAGCAAATCGCTAGTTGGGGGGTGTGATTCGGGTTCAATATTACATATTTAACCCCCCATTTAGCCCTATTTTGTGCTCTTGTGATACTACATTGTTCTCTAATTCATACGTATTTTCTACACATTTAATTATTAGAGAAAACAGACTATTTGAGCACAAAACAGCATTTAATGAAGTATTTCTGCACTTTTTATATTTTTCCTAGCACCGTCTCAATCTCACGATTCCAACGAATATTTATTTGTATTTTTCTGAGGTCTGTGCTAATTATTGTGTATTTTTGAATGCAGAATATCATTTATTGGAAATAAAATAAACGCACACGAATCTTGGCGCATGCGGTGGCAGCATCGGAACGGCTCCCGTTCCGATCGGACGGCTTGGGGAAGCGGGCGACGTGGATATTTGAGCGCCGTTGGATCGTAATCCAACGGCCATCCGCCGCGCAGAACGAAGCGCAGCGAACGGCAACTTGATGGCCACGTGGCTGCATCCCAACCTGCTCACGCCAGATCCAACGGCCCACAATTGAATCAGCGATTTCTTTTACGAGCGGGCGACGTGGCATCTCGCCGTTCGTTCGATCGCGAATCGACGGTTCCGCTCGACTCTGAATCGAATTCGAAGAACGCTGCGGAGCGCCTTTTCTCGAGACACGTGGCGAGCATCCAAGCGTCTGCCGCGTGAATGAACGGCGGAGATGGACTCCGCTTCGAAACGAAATCGAATTAGCAGAGCGCGACGTGGCGAGATCGTCACGCTTACTTTCCAATCGAACGGACCAGAGGCATTACGAAATGAGCCCCGCAGCGATGAAGCAGGTAACGAGCGCGGATCCGAATCCGCTTGCCACGTGTCGACACCACATCGCATCCCGCCTTGATCAACGGCGTAGAATTGCGCCGATCTGGATCAACGGCTGCGATGACTTCGGGCGCGTAAATGGAGCGGGTTTGGAACCCGTTAAGCAACCCAAACCCGCAATCTTATTATATAAGCGTATTTAGGGTTTTTGGGCGTATTCAAGCAGATTGGGGCGTATTTTGGGCGTATTGGAGGCTCTAGGAGCCGTATTTACCCCCTGAAAAATTCTGTAAAATTCC
Organism: Scilla litardierei; assembly: GCA_030789695.1. Taxonomy (NCBI): domain Eukaryota; kingdom Viridiplantae; phylum Streptophyta; class Magnoliopsida; order Asparagales; family Asparagaceae; genus Scilla; species Scilla litardierei. Next base: position 60,610,339 of record CM061132.1, read on the forward strand.
AGAGGCTTGTTTTCTTATTTCCAGAAAGTTTGAAGTCTTTTCAAGGAGAATTGGTGATATTTTCTTCAACTTATATCCCGTATTTTGGTGTTTTCTATTGTATTTTGCTATGAACTTGAAGTATTTTGTTATGGAACTTGTTTATTCTGATATTATGAGTAGCTAGAACTTATTTGTGCATGGTATGGAGTAGTTAGGGGATATTATTCGTGTTTATTTGGTTGAAATTCCTTGTGCTAAATCGTTTAACGTCGCTAAAATTGTAATCGTTGTTCGTAAATCGATTTTTTTTAGATTCCAAAAGAATTAATTAAGGTTATGATCACCCCCAAAAGGGCGAGCTTTGATCTCCCCAAAAGGGAGTTTCATACCGTAGTTTTGATCTCTCCAAAAGAGAGTTTCATATCGTATTATAATCTTAGCGACGATCTTTTTGAATATTTTGTTTGAACCCCCAAAAGGGCATCTTCCGATGAATTGCTCCCAAAAGGAGAATTCATTGAGTTATATTGGGTATTTTCCGGTGAATTGCTCCCAAAAGGAGAATTCATTGCGTTATACCTATCAACCAAATTAATACGAATCGTTGACCCTAGCGAACCCATACCATGTGCAAACTCTTTATAAGTATTTTCATACACGTATTTTCCTTGTTCGTATCATTCACGTATCCCCATTCACACCACCATCACCACCATTAAAAGTGTTTAGTTTCTCTTCGTTGGCTTTCTATTTGATTTGAATTGTGGTTGCAACAGATTTCTTCCCGTGGATTCGACATCTGGACTCCCAGATTTTACTACTTGTACGGACTCTTGCACTTGAGAGAGAGCACCTTTTCGGTCCCACCAACCGACTCCGGGAGAACTAAGTTCGCAACGATTGCTCCCGACATTTCATCCTGCCGTTCCCACGTGCTAGGAATCAATGCCTACGTTAGGGGTGTGAGCTGTGGCTAGGGGATCAAATGCCAGTTTTATTTTCCCTTGGCCCGATGGTCAGAGGCGGTCTTTATCCCGCCAATGACAATAAAACGCCCCGTGTAACCATCTAAATCCATATATCCTATCGAAACCCTAATCATATGGTCATTCTAGGGAAACCCACGAAGGGGCTTCCACCAATGTCCCAGATTAGGAAACTACTCACTAAACATTGCAAGAGATTCAATACAACAAAATATAGCCGTCAAAATTATAATCAAGCAATATAATAGAGAAGCAAACGATAGTATTAATGCAATATTAAAGTATCAAAGCGATCGGAGAACTTACAAATAAAGTTTAATTATCAGCAGCCAAAATCCCTAAAAAATGCTTAAGAAAAGGGGATCCTCATTTTCTGGGAAAACTAGGGCTATATATACATTTTGGAAAGATACCAGGGAATATTCCCAGAAGAAGACAAAAATAAACATCCAACCGATCTGTTGAAACATCAGCCGATCGGTTGAGGCAACGGGGAAATCGGCCTTCAGCTTCCGACCGATCGCTGAATTGATCGGTTGGGGTCGTGATAATTCTCAACTGATCGCTGAACCGATCGGTTGAGGCATTGGGGCTCTGGAGCTTGCGTAGATCAGCTATAGGTGAACCGATCGGTTGACAAGTCAACCGATCGGTTGGAATTCAGCTTCAAAAACAGAGAGTTCTGTCACCACCACCCGATCACTGAACCAATCGGGTGGGGTCTTCTTCATTGCTGCTTCTTGTCGGGTCAGATATGTGTGCACGAACCGATCGGTTGGAACTGTCCAACCAATCAGTTAAGGGCCGATACATGCTCTAACTTGACGTTTGGCCCTCAGTTTCTTGTGCGATACCTCCCGTTGCTCTGGGGACTCATGATATGTGCTTGGTATGTCCCCTGCACTGGCAATCTCTTGAAATAGCACATGAACACAAAGAAAGTGAAAAGAAACTAAAAATCACAAAAAATAGATACGAAACAACGGAAAACAACGAAAAACGACGGGAAATCACGGAGATGACGTGCGTGAATATATAAAATATAAACGCACGTCATAGGGTCGGGTATGTATGGTTAGGCGGGACCGGGGCTCGAGGAGAGGAAGCGAAAAAAAGGAAATAAAAAGGGGGAGATGGTAGGCGGGAAAAAGGTTCAAACCATGGGAAAATCGGGTACAAGACGAAAGTTATGGGCAGAAGAGAAATACAGGCTCAAGAAAGATGAAGAAGATGTAACAGCCTACACTTGCATGTCGTGGTTTGGCTCTTCTCAAATTCTCTAGCACATTCTCAAATACTTCTGAGCGTCCTTTGATCAGCTTCCATTGTCGAACTCTAACTTCAGACGATCGAAAAATTCGATTGCTACCCTCCTTATAAAAGAGTATAGCCATAGTTTAGATGAACTAAACACGACTAGGAAGTATTCTCAGAATACGTAGGATGATTGGAAGGCCATTACAAGATTGAATGACGGTGATGCAATGATTTGACTGTTCTATCTTATGGAAGGTCACTATAGTTGTTATCAAAGGAAGGTTATAGAATAAGATTCATCAAAATGGAACACGAGTTCCTGGATGAGGGTTCAAGAGTTCGAAGAAGATAATGAGGACCAATAGAAATAGATCATTGCGACTTTTTTTGATAAGAAGCAATGGGAAACTTCCAAATCAAGAAGGGGTATGCTATGAAGATAATGATTATAGTATGATAATGTATGCTAGCAATGATAATAAAGGCGTTATGTAACACCCCGCTTTCCAAAAACAACAGAAGCGAGAACGTTACGAAGGTCTGCATGAACTGGAGCGGTGAAGCTCGAGTTCACTAAGCGTCTGTGATAACAACATATCAGGTTCTTGCATGCAATCAGAACAATTGAATATTATTTCATTCAATAGCCATATCTAGAAGTTTGTCCATGTAATAAAAACGACAGAGCCTTGATGTGTCCATATTTTCCACTATTTTCATATCATCATTACATCGCATTCCATGCCATTTTCGCATCCAAATCCCATATTTTACTACAATATCGTGTTTCTGATGTTATATTCAAGTTTCGTAGTGTTTTATGAGTTTTTAGGGATTCTGGAGCGATTTGGGACCCGACTTGGGTATGGACACATCCGACACACCCGTGAGCTCATTGGTGAAGCCCTATAGGAGTTTGCCATGTTTTGGGATCCTCGGGAGGAGTGGAGGAGAGAGCAAGTGGAGAGAGGAGCTTCAACAGCCTTAGGGGATAATTTCCCAGACTGCTCGGTCGAGCAGTGCAGATGCTCAGACCGAGCAGATGCAGATGAGAAGAGCAAGCAGATACGGGGATTGCTCGGACCAAGCAGTGCATCTGCTCGGTCGAGCCGCTCTTTATCCCAAAGCTGAAGTAATCCAGTGCACGGTCTGAGCAACTATTCAGCGACCGAGTCAGCCTCTGCTCGGACCGAGCTGAGCTGACTCGGCCCGTGCAGGTAAAGTGAGGATTTTGGAGATTTTCGATTCCCTGTCAAGCTCGGTCGAGCAGTTCAGCTACTCAATCCGAGCAACCGATCGAGCAACTTACTGCTCGACCGAGCAGCCTACTCGGTCGATAATGCTGAGGCTATTTTTGGAAACATTTTTGGTAGTAGCTTCTGCGCGATCTAAGGGCAGTGAAGTCGGGGAGCTGGATGACGATTGGGAAGGAGATTCATTTTAGATTTTATGAATAGATTTTTGGAGAGCGGAGCTGAGGTATTCTTGTTAGTTTTTAGATTAATTTTTGTTAAAGAATATTGGATCGAAACTATCGGATTATTATCTTTGTGATCTATCATCCTTGCGTTTGGAAATCTGGAATTTTCTTCAAATCTATTTATCGTCTATTTTCTTCATCTCTCGCTGTAAGTTTTTTATCTTTATTCCGCTAATTGCTATGATGTTTTCTTCCAGAAAAATGATGTCTTCATTCGCTAATATTGCCATGAGTGAGTAGATCTTTTTAGGGTTGATGGGCTAGCCCTAAAATCCTAGGGGGAAGACGTAGATCTGGATCTCCACGTTGAATTAGGGAATTAGGGGAGTATTTCGGTCGATCCTACCAAATCCCTAGATAACCCGTACTGAGATCATGCCCACGGTCTGTGGAATTGATGTGCTTAAGGGCTATCTCTGGGATTCGAATAGGGAAATCGGTGGATCCAATCAAGGCTCGTGACCATGCCCGGCTCGTGCCTTGAGGGGATCCATCTTTGAACTATACCGCTACATTGACGGCTACCGTCATTGCGTCAACGAGAGCTACTGAAATACCTCACAATTCTAACCCACGAGAGTGGTACGAATTGTGAGATTTATCCCCTAACCCTAATGCAACGTGAGGATTCTATTCCAATGTCGATCCCCGACGATCTTAGTGGTGATCTCTAATGCCCTAGTCCTTTTTATTAGTAAAACAACAACAACACCCCAAACAACTCTCTCAACCCGATAGCTATCTCACTTCCAAATTTAGAAGTAAACTGAGAACACATATACACTATCACTGTCCCTGAGGGATTCGATATCATTTCTACTATAACTTGACACCGTCCGTTTGCGGATCGAGCCCGGAATTGAAACCTAGAGGCCATACCACGCCTGGCGATCGTGACATCGCCAGGTGGAATCTAGGTGTAGGTTTTGGGTGCGTCATGTTTTTGGCACCGTTGCCGAGGATTTATCTCCGTGCAATTCGTGCCATAGCTAGGTCGCTCTAGGGTTACATTCCGGCGCCGTTGCTGGAGACGGCAATAGTGTTTATCTCAGTTTATTTTTATTTTTTTTGGCGAAGTTTGCTAGCAAATATTTCCACTTCTCACCCTTCCACCCTTTTTATTCTCTTTCTATTTTTCTGCCTTGCTACTAACATCTCCCTCCAGCTAGCAATTATTTCCTGACCAGTCATACATAATGGAGACGATGATGCAAGTGCAGTGGACCTATGAATCTGACAGTGACTCAGATGAGTTCAGTTTCTCTCCTTATCATTTACATGGACTTTAGGATTCGCGCATGGACGAATCCATGATTGAATGCATAGCCAGAGAACTGATTCATGCAGTTCGGTTTATCGGCTCTGGAACATATGTTACAGGTAACTCAAATCAGCAATTGGTCATGGATTATATAATGAACAAGGTTTCTGATGTAGGTACTATTGAGGGCAACATTCACATAAGCTTGGATGCGGACGTGATGTACCTCCAGACCATTGAGGCCTTACCTGTTGATGCAGGCTGGGGAGAGACTCATCAATGGGAGCCATTGAATGATTCTCAGTTGCTGGATATAATAGAGAGCGTGGTAGGTGATTGTGGGCCCATGGCACAGTGGAATTCCCTACTGACGACCCAGCTACATAAGAGCTCTCAGTTTTCATTACGAATGCTTTCCACAACGCGGATGCCTTGGATGGCGTCCCCATCGCTGTTGGGATCTATGTGCGATACAAGGGAGACACATTGCGCTTCTACAATGATATCCTCCCATAGATTTCATCTTATGAAGAACATACCAGTGAGGCTTACACAGATTACTCACCATTACAAAACGACATTGACCAGATAAGTCCTTATGACTCTATGTTTGATAATGAAAGCATACCTGAACACCTTGCCTCTGTTGACAGGTGCGCTATGGAAACGGAATCTGCATATGTCTGCCAATTCATCTCCATGCTCTTCCTATGATTCTGCCAACGAAGAGTTCCCACCTTCTGAACAAGGAATTGAGGATGCATCGTTCGTGCAGGTGAGAGATGACGGGGGTACAGCGCCCCCTCAAGTAGAACTGAAACTTCTTCCTGCCAATTTGAAATATGCTTTCTTGGGGAAAAATTCCAGATACCACGTTATTGTCAATGCGGCTCTCACTGAGCCCCAGCTTGAAAGCCTCCTAAAAATCCTTAGATCCCACAGAAAAGTGATAGGGTTCAACATCGCTGACCTGAAGGGTATCAATGAAACCATATGCACCCATAGGATTCATCTAGAGGATAAGGATGCCACCTCCATTAAGCCTCAAAGGAGATTAAATCCCAACATGAAGGAGGTGGTGAAAAATGAGGTCCTGAAGCTTTTAGAGGCCGACATTATCTATCCCATTTTCGATAGTAATAGGTTAGCCATGTGCAGGTTGTCCCAAAGAAAGGGGGAATGACAGTCGTAAAAAATGAAAAAAATGAGCTAATTTCCACTAGAACTGTCACCGGGTGGCGTATGTGTATCGCCTATAGGAAACTGAATAAGGCCACCATAAAAGACCATTATCCCCTACCCTTTATTGACCAAATGCTTGAGCATTTGGCCAAACATAAATACTTCTGTTACCTAGACGGATACTCTGGATTCTTCCAAATCCCGTTGCATCGGGAAGACCAAGAAAAGACGACGTTCACATGTCTATACGGCACATTCGCTTAACGAAGAATTTCGTTTGGGCTATGTAATGCAACTACCACATTTCAAAGGTGCATGACGTCTATTTTCTCAGACTTCATCAAAAACATTATGGAAGTCTTTATGGACGATTTCTCTGTTTATGATACCGAATTCGATGATTTCCTAGCAAATTTATCCAAGGTTTTAAAACGGTGCCATGACAACAATCTGACCCTGAATTGGGAAAAGTGTCATTTCATGGTGACATCATCACTTCTAAGGGAACTGAGGTTAATAAGGCCAAAGTCGAAGTTATCAAAAGTCTACCGCCACCCACTAACCTTAAGGGCATCCGTGGTTTCCTTGGGCACGCAGGTTTTTATCGCCGCTTTATAAACAATTTTTCTAATATTGCTCGCCCTCTCACGAAACTCCTCGCCAAGGACCCTCCTTTTGTGTTTACTAACGCCTGTTTGCTAGCTTTTAACAGGTTAAAGAAAGCTCTCATCTCAACCTGATTATACAGCCGCCAGATTGGAATCTTCCTTTTGAGCTTATATGTGACGCTAGTGACCAGGCAGTGTGGGTTGTTCTGGGCCAAAGGAAGGAAGGAAAGCTTCATGCTATATACTATGCTAATAAGAACTTGGATGATGCTCAAAAGAACTACACCACCACAGATAAGGAGCTGCTAGCCATAGTTTATTCTACCAAGAAGTTCAGGCCCTACCTCTTGGGGTCCAAGGTGATTATCCATACGGATCACGCGGCATTGAAATACTTATTGAGCAAGAAGGATGCTAAACCACGCCTGATACGTTGGATCCACCTTATCCAAGAGTTTGATATTGAGATCAAGGATAAGAAGGGTGCAGAGAATGTAGTTGCAGACCACTTGTCACGATTAATCCAAAGGCATGGGAATGACAGTTTCCCTATTGACGATTCTTTCACCGGTGAACAGTTATTTGTAGCAAACTCCTCTGAAGTCCCCTGGTATGCTGATATATTGAATTACCTGGTGAGCGGCATAGTCTCGTACAGGTTGGCAACCTATTTGAGGAGGAAGTTCCTACACGATGCCAATAGTTACTTCTGGGACGACCCGTACCTGTTCAGAACATGCGCCGATGGGATCATCAGACGATGTATCCCAAAGGAAGAGGCAACCTCCATCATATCGCATTGCCGCGATCAACCATGCGCGGGACACGCAGCTGTCACCAAAACCACGGCAAAAATCCTCCAAAGTGGTTTCTACTGGCCCACTATATTCAGGGATGCGAATGAATACATAAGGAAATGTGATAGATGCCAGAGAAAGGGGAATATCACGAAGAAGAATGAAACACCCCTTTATGGCATCTTGGAGATAGATCTATTTGACTGTTGGGGCGTTGACTTCATGTGACCTTTTCCATCGAGTAACGGTAATAAGTACATCTTGGTTGCCGTTGATTACGTCTCGAAGTGGGTGGAAGCCATGGCCACCCCGACACACGACACAAGGATAGTAGCCAAGTTTTTCAAGAATACCATCTTTCCTCGTTTTGGAGTCCCCCGTACTATCATAAGTGATGGAGGGAGCCATTTCATCGAGAGGAAGTTCGAGACGATGCTGAAAAAGGATGGAGTTCATCACAAGGTTGCCCTTGCCTATCACCCTCAGACTAGCGGCCAAGTGGATGTGTCCAACAGGGAAATCAAAAGAATCCTGGAAAAGACAATCAGCGCCTCAAGGAAGGATTGGTTACACAAGCTGGGCAACGCCCTTTAGGCATATCACACCGCCTTTAAAACTACCATCGGCACAACCCCGTACGGACTAGTATACAGAAAAGCTTGTCACCTTCCGGTAGATTTGGAGCACAGAGCATATTGGGCAATAAAAAAATGAATTTTGACTACCAAAGTGCCGCCACGAGACGAGCCTGCACAGCAATGAATTGGACGAAATTTTGCAACATGCTTATGAGAATGCGAAGATATATAAGGAGAGAACTAAGGCTTATCATGATAGGAACATAACGGTTATTTGCCATGATGTCGGTGACTAGGTACTCCTCTACAACTCAAGATTATGCCTCTTCCCCGGGAAATTAAAGTCAAGGTGTTCCGGCCCTTACAAGATAGTAAGCTTATCTACGGGAGGTGTCGTTGAGCTCGAAGGAAAAAAAACGAAAATTTCAAAGTAAATGGACAGTGGATTAAACATTACAGAGCAGGAGAACCAATAGGACAAGAGGAAACATACTTACTCGAGCGATCCCCCGTCGACTGTTGAAAAACTTGAGGAAGTCAAGCTCATGACTCAAAACGAGCGCTTATTGGGAGGCAACCCAATTTCTTGTATCCTTGACTATCTTCTCAATTTTCTTATTTTTACTTCATTTATTTTAGAAAACCAAACAAAAACGTTTTTAACTCCCGTAAAAATATAAAACCTCAAATTTTTGATGGGGTCCTTCTCTTCACAGGCTGGACATGAGGGGACAAGCAGATCGTCGTTTCGATCGGAAGAAAGATGGAGGAGAACAACAGATTTGGAGAGAAAAAGCCAAAATGGGCAGAAAGAAGACATGTGACTCAACCGAGCAGCCACTCTGCTCGGTCGAGCAGTGCAGACACAGAAAAGGGGGAAATCATCATCGGCTCGTTCCGAGCAGTCATCGAGAGCTCTGTCCGAGTAGGCATAGACTCGATCGAGCACTCGGCTACTCGATCAGATTGCATAGGCTTTTGGAATTATGTAGAAATGATCACTCTGTCTTCACGGCCCGAGCAGAATTGGCTGGTCCGAGCAGTCGACGACTCAACCGATCAGCTTACTACTCGGTCGAGTATGACAGGCTTTTGGAAATGTGGAAAAAAATGACATTCTGTATACACAGCTCGAGCGATATCAACTCGGCCCGAGCCGTCTCCAGTCCGACCGAGTAACCTTCTGCTCGACTGAGCAGTCTAAAAGGGAGTATTAGAACTTCAATCCCCACTCACCCTACAGCTTACTTGACCGAGCAATTACATTGCTCGGCCCGAGCCGGCTGTAGTTAATCTCGGGGCCTATTTTTATTTCGAGTTCAAACCATTTATTAAACACGTACCTACCCGTTAACCCTCCCCCTTAAACGACTTACCCTAATCAACCACCGAGCCCCCCTCCTTCTACTCGGCCCTGTCGACAACCCGAAGCTGCCAACTCCCGCCCCTCTGGTACGTTCGGTCACATTCTACCTATCTCCATCCCTCTTTATTTCTCTCTCTCTTCCCGCTTCTTCTTTCCATGCCGCCGCCCACCTCGCGCCTAAATCCCCACCGAGCACCCCCCATATCTCGCTCCTCGTTCGTAAATTCCTACCGTGCATTACATCTCGGACTGAGCAGTATAACTGCTCGGCCAGGCAACCTCACGCCTAAATTTCACTTATTTTTATGATTAATAAGCTGACGATTTTCCTATCCCTATTTCAGGTATGATCTACCTACGTCAGAAGTCACTGCTAGAAACAGCTTGGGGGACGCTACAGATCATCAATAATCACAAGACAAACCTCAACACCATTTCAATCTAGTCGGTACATTCGTTCCCCTATTTTCTTTACATACTGCTGCACTATATATTACCGCTTGCACAATGCCTACACGCCGTGCTAGACCCACCAATACCAGCACATCAAACCCTAGGCCTACTCGGCGTACCCGTCGAACATGCTTGCCCACTCAAACCAATACTGTTGGCGAATCATCCACCACCGCCCCTATGCCACCCACCGCCCCACTTCCCCCTGAACCTCTCTATATCGGCGATGCAGAATATGAGGTTACCTTCCGTAACGCTGACCAGGGCGACCAGTTCACCGCCATGCTCCTACTCTTAGGTTTGGGGGGCGTCATTACCCAACAATTAGTCGAGCACGACCTACCTTTCCTTCGGAGCCTAGTTCGTCACTAGCAAACTGACCCACCTCATGATTTCCAACCAGATCCCCCACACTGTCGGGTCCACAGCAGAGGGACCCATCACTACCCCCAGAAGGTGGTGCCTCTGCTTGATTTTGTCCTTACCCGTTTTGCCTCCCTCACTTATTATTGTGTCCATCTGTCTGTATGGGGCCCTGCACTTACATAGCTTGGGGGAGGACACCCAGTCATGCATCATTTTCATCCAGCATTGCATCATGTCATGTTTTTATTTTCTTTTTGCACGGTTTTTATTTTACATTCCCCCTCCCGCCCCACCCAATTTAGCATCATCTCCCACTTACCAGCATTTTCTTAGCAGTGAGGACACTGCTAGGTTTAGCTTGGGGGTGAGCGCTACCGCTTTATTTTTCACTTTTTCTTTTACGTTTTCTTCCCTATTTCAGTTTTTATTTCACTTTTTCACCAGTTTTCCACTTTCTTATCTTTTTTCTCTTTCCGCATCATATTTTCTTCTACAAACCATGCATGCATCTCTTTTTCTTCATTTTCTTATTTTCTCCGCCTTTTCCTCTTTTTATGCTAAGGATGTACCGCATGATGATACCTCTCGTAGCCTTAGTAGTTATTCATGATGCTTGCTATCTGTTGACATGCTATTAGGGTAATTTCAGTTTTACTATCTATTTTTGTGCATTTCTTTTGCTGATCTATCTGATTTAATGCTTGATATGAATTGAAAATCAATTGCATGAATAAGTATCTAGTATGCACTATGTTGGATACTGCACCTAGGTTCACGCATCACTAGAACACTTGGAGCATCTATTTTTATCTTATTCACTTCTGTTTGCATGCCTGCTGTTATTGTGCTTATTACTGCATGTCTTCTCAGTATTCATCTAGAGGAATGAAAATATCGATGCTATTTATGAGTTTAGTTAGGGTATTATTATATTAAATCGATGTGCACCTCTTATGAGTGAATGAGAGATATATGATTTTTCATCTCCACATACATATATATTTCTCTAAATATCAGTTGGTTGCATCCCACAGCTATCTTTACCGCTTCTCATTTTCCAAACCCAAAAAGAAAAAGTATAGCTTCTAAATAAAAAAAAGAAGAAAAAAGTGTATATATTCATATGTGAAAAAGAAAATAAAAAGAAAGAATAAAGAATGTTTTGTATCCTTTCATTAGAAACTATCATATATACTGGGAAGAAGAAGAAAAATCTCATATCCTATTCCTAGATGCGACGCCTCAAGCTAAGCTTGGGGGGGTAAACCAACTGATCACATGAGTGAGCATGACAGTAGAGTGGAGAAGGTGCATAACGTGGAGATTTAATAATACTTAAACTTTACGAAATGCTTTAGTATTTGGAGATTTTTCATGAATCGAAATAAATAACTGAATGTCATGACTTTTTCTATTCTCTATTGCTTGTCGTGTGATTTCTATATGCTCATTGTGTATCTGTGATTGAAAAGGGCATTGCCAACTTTTCTATACTAGACTCTATGGATTGCATGAGATTGATTTGAATTGATGGTGTTATTTCAGTCGATCCCTACCTTTTGCATGTACTGCATGCTAGACTATAATCTGTAAAACTAGAAATTGCAAGTCGCATGTATGTTTACTTTTCATAGCATCGTGATATACTATGTAGGCCTGAGATCTGACCGAACGTCCTTAACACCCTCCATTCACTTTCATTCCCTCCTCTTCCTATTTTTATTACTTATTTTCTTTTGTTTTCCTCCTGGCGTACCTAGTATTCGTCTTCCTCGAGGAGAGTAAGAGGTAAGCTTGGGAGATTTTGATGTGTCCATATTTTCCACTATTTTAATATCATTATTACATCGTATTCCATGCCATTTTCGCATCCAAATCCCATATTTTACTACGATATCGCATTTCTGACGTTATATTCGAGTTTCGTAGTGTTTTATGAGTTTTCAGAGATTCTGGAGCGATTTGGGATCCGACTTGGGTATGGACACATCCGACACGCCCGTGAGCTCATTGGTGATGCCCTACTGGAGTTCACCATGTTTTGGGATCCTCGAGAGGAGTGGAGGAGAGAGGAGCTTCAACAGCCTCAGCGGATAATTTCCTAGACTGCTTGGTCGAGCAGTGCAGATGCTCGGACCGAGCAGATGCAGATGAGAAGAGCAAGCAGATACCGGGATTGATCGGACCGAGCAGTGCATCTGCTCGGCCGAGCAGCCCTTCATCCAAAGCTGAAGCAATCTTCATCCAAAGCTGAAGCAATCCAGTGCACGGCACGAGAAACTATTCAGCGACCGAGTCAGCCTCTGCTCGGACCGAGCTGAGCTGACTCGGCCCGTACAGGCAGAGTGAATATTTTGGAGATTTTCAATTCCCTGTCAAGCTCGGTCGAGCAGTTCAGCTGCTCGGTCCGAGCAACTTACTGCTCGATCGAGCAGCCTACTCGGTCGACAATGCTGAGGCTATTTTTGGAAACGTTTTTGGGAGTGGCTTTTGCGCGATCTGAGGGCAGTGAAGTCGGGGAGCTGGATGACGATTGGGAAGGCGATTCATTATAGAGTTTTTGAATAGATTTTTGGAGAGCGGAGCTGAGGAATTCTTGTTAGTTTTTAGATTAATTTTTGTTAAAGAATATTGGATCGAAACTATCGGATTATTATCTTGGTGCTCTATCATCCTTGCGTTTGGGAATCTGGAATTTTCTTCGGATCTATTTCTCGTATATTTTCTTGATCTCTCGTTGTAAGTTTTTTGATCTTTATTCCTTCTAATTGCTATGATGTTTTCTTCCATAAAAATGATGTCTTCATTCGCTAATATTGCCATGAGTGAGTAGATCTTTCTATGGTTAATGAGTTAGCCCTAAAATCCTAGGGGGGAAGACGTAGATCTGGATCTCCACGTTGAATTAGGGATTTTGGGTAGTATTTCGATCGATCTTACCGAACCCTTAGATAACCTTTACTGAGATCATGCCCACGGTCTGTGGAATTGAGTGCTTAAGGGGTATCTCTGGGATTCGAATAGGGAAATCGGTGGATCCAATCAAGGCTCGTGCCTTGAGGGGATCCATCGACGAAATATACTGCTACGTTGATGGCTACCGCCATTGTGTCAATGAGAGATACCGAAATACCTCACAATTCTAACCCACGAGAGTGGTACGAACTATGACATTTATCCCCTAACCCTAATGCAACGTGAGGATTCTATTCCAACGTCGATCCCCGATGATCTTAGTGGTGGTCCCTAATGCCCGAGTCCTTTTTATTAGTAAAACACCACCACCACCACAAACAACTCTCTCAACCCGATAGCTATCTCACTTCCAGATTTAGAAGTAAACTGAGAACCCATATACACTATCACCGTCCCTGAGGGATTTGATATCATTTATACTATAACTTGACACCGTCCGCTTGAGGATCGAGCCCGGAATTGAAACCTAGGGGCCATACCACGCTGACGATCGTGACACCGTCGGGTGGAATCTAGGTGTAAGTTTCGGGTGCGTTAGGCCTCAGCATGGCCAAAAGAACTACAACAAGAAACATACTCTAAAACAAGTACTAAAGCAAAACTAAAAGAAGGCAGCAACAGAACAAGTCCTTAATCCTCCACAAGGAGCAACTCAGCGTCAATGGCAAACTCCTGGCTCTCTAGGTCAGGCATCTCGACCAAGTCCTCCTAGTACTCTAGCTCGTGATCTGACATACATTCCAAAAACACGAATGTATGTCAGCAAGGGTCTGTAAGTAAAATTAAGATGACCCAAAGCAAGGAGTACGAATAGTAACAAATTAAGAAGCATAACTCATTTATACAAGATATCAGCAGCATAGTTCTAAGCACGGAAATTCTAAAGAATTAAAGTAAACAGTTATGACATGGAACTTCTAGTGAATTAGAAAGTAGGCAGTTATGACATGGCAATTCTATATGCGAGTAAGGTGGCAACCTTTATTACAAATTCAATGCAAATGTTTTCTATCATGCATAGTGTTCTCGCCATTAAGACGTGATGAGTGAATCACTTCTTCTCACGGGGGTATAATCGTGAATGACGTCAACCCATCGGTACTCTTGAAGATAGAATCTTTTCATATGCTAAGTGGCCGCTCAACCCTAACCCCACCCCAAAATGTTGCTAAACCGTCATACACTGGAACACGAGCCAGACTAGTCATCATGTGACCCTACTGGAACACGAGCCAGACTTGACACATATGACCAATGGGAGTAGCCTAGATCAAAAGCACGAATTCACGAATTCAAGATGTTTGCCCTTGAGGCGCACGAATTCACGAATTCAAGATTTTCAAGAAGTTCCATTAACGTCCAATTTAACAATGTGTATGCAAGTATGATGTGCATCATATTAATCACCAGCATGTTCTTATTCTCATTATGACATTTAGCACAATTTAAAGCAAGTAAATTAACTGATTAAAAACATTAAACTTCAACAATCTGTAACAATTCTCATACTTGCCTGATTTGACGATTTCGGGTCCAGGTGGTCGGGACGAGAGGCGTGTTTATCGACATCAGAGTTTTAAGATATCAAGCTAAAGAATTCTCTACCGATAATTTAATCTCTAATTCATACAATTATATAATATAACATATATAACTAACACAAATTATAATCTGACTTATATGTATAACTAATCATATACTAACACATATTAACAGTTCATATATGCTGATTTGTATACATATAACTGGCACCTATATATAACAGTACACATATATTTAGTACTGCAACTTAACATAACATATATCTATTATACATTTGACATCGATTTTTGAATCCTAGGGCTGACTAGGACAAGCTGACTAGGACAAACAGGTTGATAGAAAGACGGCTAGGATTTGATCTTGATAAATCAATGGTTTGGACGAGGGTTTGAGATGATAAGTATGTATTTTTTAGATATCTTTTCTTGGAAAACAGCCCCCTCATTTGATTATGGGTCCTATTTTACTTTTGTGTTACGTTGGGGAGAGCAAGAGGCATTTTTATAAATAACAAGAGGCACTCCCTGGCTCTTGGAAAACAATTTTTTTTTGGGGAAGAGCAAGAGGCATTTTGGGGTCTCTTGCTCTTCCCCAAAATCATTAACCCACTATAAAGCAGCAGAACCCAACTCCTTTCCGTTTTCTTCTCTCCACACGCAAGCAGCAAGAGCCCAATTCTTCATCACCTGAGGTCAATCATCTTCTCCCAAGCAAGATTATTCATCGCCTGGGGTCTTTCATCTTCTCCCAAGCAAGACGGGTCTATCATCTTCTCAATCGCAATCCAGCAGGGTCTTTTATCTTCTCAATCACAAGGGGACCTGTCTCTTTCATCGCAAGGGGACCCGTCTCTTTCATCGCAAGATCTGCACTTCTTCTCACACCAAAGCGGCAAGATCTGCACTACTTCTCCCCAGAGCAGCTCTTTCATTGCAAGCAAGAACCCGCCTCGAGATTCTCAAGAATAGGAAGTAGTTTCTCGGTCCTACTGGTTTAGCCGCATTTCGATCTGCACTTTTTCTCGCCAAAGAATCCGGTAATTTGATGATTAATCTAAATTAATTCTAGGTATTAGCACAAAGGAGCAACTTATTCTGGTTTAGTGAAGGATTCCTATTCTACTTCAGGCGATGGGTTATATGTTTGGATGAAAATTAAAAATTTTCCCTCAAAATTGAATCTTTGGATGAAAATTAAAATTTGAAACTTTAATATTAGTCCGATCTAACACTAATGTCCATTTTCAAGATGGGATGAACTATGCTTTCTGGAAAGATCAATGGATTTCTAATGAAAAGAAAGCATGGTCTTTGTTGTTCTATGAGGGATATTTGTTTTAGAAATCATGGTCTCAGTTGTTTATTTTAATCTTTTTTTTACACTAAACTACACAAGGGTGAAACAATTTGTTCCATGTTGAGGTCTGAAGTTGGTTGTGCCAATTGCCTTCACAATTTGTCCACAAGGGCAGCCATGATTGACAGGGGACTCAGTTCCCCTTTCCTTTTTTTGAAAGTTTCCATCTTCTCTTTTCACCCTACCTCTTGATGTTGTTCAGGCCATTGTCTTAGTGTTGTTGGAGAGACTATTGAAACGATAATTGGATGGGTTGCCATAAGGTTGTTAGAGGGATTGTTTGAGAGATTAGGATTGATGTTAATTTTATGATTGATGTGTGAAGACGGGTGACCCGGCGCCCCGTTTACGGTATGGGCGCGGTGTCGTTTTACCACAAGTGCACGGTTAGTGTAGGGTGCGGGTATATCGAACACAGGGAGGTGGATGGCTTGAGTGGCTACTAGCCTCGCCTAGGTCGTGTGCTAGCTATGCGGATGATATGGGTGGAAGTGTAGAAATATAGAGAAGAAATAAAAAAAGACACGAAAAGAATCC
The DNA here is from genome assembly GCA_030789695.1 of Scilla litardierei. NCBI lineage: Eukaryota > Viridiplantae > Streptophyta > Magnoliopsida > Asparagales > Asparagaceae > Scilla > Scilla litardierei. The sequence continues at coordinate 60,627,066 of CM061132.1, forward strand.
CGCTAACACGGGCTAGAGCACTCATGACACTTGGCATTTGACTTGAGCCAGGGTGAGACATTGCCCCAAAAGGTGGTACCTAGCGTCCATGGCCCGATATTCCGGTCGGTTCCAAGCACGCTAGGCCTACCCGGTTCCGGACGTGGGACACTCCCGTTTCTATTAACACCTTCCGCAACCGGAGCATTAAGGCCACAATGATATCTCCCAACACTTCGTCCAAGCCGCTCCCGCGCGCGAGGACTCGATGTCTACGCTGGGGGCGTGAGCTATGGCTAGGGGGTCAACCGCCAAGTTTATTCCCCCTTGGCCCGACGGTCAGAGGTGGTCTTTCTCCCGCCAATGACAATGAAAACACCCCAGCGTAACCCTAATGGCCAAATAGGTCAAATGTGATTTCTAGCAATACATCGAAGCGGATCTTGACAGGACAAGCACCGGACCCCAATCCCCAACACATCTAGTGTGTCGTCGTACGAATTGGACCCAGATTGCTAGAAATCCCCATTGACACATTTCATCGAACACGTGCCATGCAATCAAGTCTAATGTAAATTTCCAAGCATCAATCCTACCCTAACCCCGTATTAGGGGTTCATCGAAACTACTCAATGGTGAATAACATAAAAACCAACAACACAAAAGACACACAAACTTTCACCATCAAGCAAAATAAACACAATACAAACAATGGAGAAAAAGAGAGGAGAATATTTATCTTGAGTGAATCGTTGATCCCATACAAGACTTATTGAACAAAATACCTAATCTAAAACTAACCTAGAACTCCCAAGAGAAGGGGGGCAGAAAGCCCTAAAAACTCCAGGAGAGATCCCCCTTCAGTCGGCCAGCCTCGTGTATTTATAGCCCCCACTTCGAAACCCTAATGGTTCGGGTCCAAACCCGCAGAAAAAACGCCACCCGATCGGTTGACAAGTCAACCGATCAGGTGATCTGTTACAAATAACAAACAGAAAACGGCGGAGCTTCACCCGTCAGATGAACCGGTCGGTTGAGTTCTTGGGTGACCGTTGGATCATGGAGCTGTCGGGTGAAGCGATCGGTTGGACGCCCGTGTCTTCAGCTCTTCAACATCAGCTACAGATGAACCGATCGGGTGAGAGTCACCCGATCGGTTGGCGTTTTGCTTCGAGAAAACAGAGAACAGCCCCCGCTGAACCGGTCTGCGAACCGGTCGGGTGACTTCTTTGTGAGCTGCGGCAGAGACCGGGTGGTGCACGCGTGCATCACCCGATCGGTTGGAGATGACCAACCGATCGGGTGAGGGGCTAAAAGATGAATTCTTTGGCGTTTGACCCCCTAGATCACGCGTGACCCTCCCGTTGCTCCGGGGACTCATGATATCATCGTTTTATGTCCCAAATGCTGTAAATTCCTGCAAAACACGGAAAACACGGAAAAGTGAAGGAAAACAAGAAAACACGCGAAAACGAATAAAAGACGGCGGTAAAATACGGAATAAACACGGAAGAAAACGTGCGTAAATATATGAAATATAAACGCACGTCAAAATCCCCCAAGCTGAACTCTTCCTCGTCCTCGAGGAAGACGAGTGAGAGTAGGAGCTCGGAAGGGAAAAATAGAGAGGAAGAGAGAAAAAGAGAACTCAATATCCTAGATCGCCCGTCAGGGCCAACAAAATCAAAAACAACACACCAAGCAAGAAAACGCCAAATCCCATCACTAAACCAAGGAGTATGAGTCCAGACAAGTGTCGTGGGCCCACGCGGTGAAGCGCGAGTGAGTGCGGTCGTGTGCTAGCAGACGGTGTCACTATCTACGATGCACAATAAAGCTCCATATACACATACCCAAAGAAATGACCCAAATATCGATTCGATTCGAATTAAGCGGTGAATATATAGCTCAAGCATGCATGAGAAGAGTATAAGAATAGAAGCGTATCATGCATCGGGGACTCCACAACTAGGGTTAAGAAAATCACCACACTAAAGCCTAGATAATAGCTAAAAAGTTCCTAAGCCAAGTGTTTTCGAAAACGATGGGGGTTGAGATGATGTGGAGTAGAACACTCGGTGCAAATTCTCAGCCTTCCCTTTATTCTCGGCAAGTAGGAAAAAATATTCACACGGGAATTTTTTTTGGGTTTGGGTATTTGTATTTTTTTTGGATTTGGGCTATACAAAATTTTTCTTTCTTTTCTTTTGGGTTTTTTTCTTTTCTTTTCTCCTTTTTTGGATTTTTGGATATTGGGATATATACATGTGTACTCTCCCAAGTGGGAGAACGGTACACGACGAGGGGATTTGCACCAAAGAAATCGGAATCTAAACACTTGGGCAAAGGAAACTATTCTCGCTAATTAGAGCATGGCCTAAATGGGTTATCCTAGTCCTTAATTGTGGAATCCCGACACATGCGAAATGAAGTATACGATATATATAGCATGCATATAGAAGCAGACATTAGAAGCAAATACCGCATATTCAATATCGAAGCATGATAATCTAGGGGTCAACCAAGGGTAGGTATATAAATCAACATCACAAAGTAGAAGCACACTATAAGCTAGACACGACACACGACTCACATAAAAGCAAAGTGGACCCACGAAGCATGAAATGCAAGAGGACTCGATATCCTAGGGTTAGTGAATGTGATTATCGAAGCCGTGCTAGGTGTGTGTGAGATTTTGTGGCAATTCATCATATGGGGTCATCTCTAGGAGAGAGAGAGAACAAAAGATGAGAAGAAAAAGAAAACCACGATGGAAAACGACTCAAAAACGAAGAAAAACGAGACAAATGACGCACGAAGTGTGACTCCCCCAAGCTGAAACTTGCATTGTCCCTCAATGCAATAGTAGTGAATACGGGAGGGCAATGAAAATGGGGGGGAGTTACGCACCGACACAAAAAATGAAAAACACGAAAAACACACGAACGAAACTGGAAAATAAAGAAAAAGAAACATACAGAATAAAAGATATAAAATACAACAAAGGACTCAAAGACACAAACACACGACAACGACACACGAAAACATGCACACAAAAGTCGATTTCCCCAAGCTGAACATGACAATGCTAGAAAAATGATATGATCAATGAGAATGCAGAAATATGCTAGGGGAAAATCGGAAAAGAAAGAAATCAGAATGCAGGAGAGACAGACAGCTCGTTCTCCTCGGAAGAGGATGTGGGAGAAATGATAGAAGGGCATGACATCGATGGGTTATTAAGATGCAAAAGCAAATCCCTAGATACGCTCCCCCTCGCTAATGAGAGGAGACGAGATTATTCAAATCTAAACTAGAAAGCGGTAAATTTTTACACTACTGGATTTAGAATACACCTGAGCCATAGGCGGATCCAAGATCTGGAGTGGGGCAGGTAGCTGCTCTAACTGCTCCTTCTGTGGCTCCTCCAGAAGCGCTGTGCCACGTGTGCCAATGGACCCAAGCAATGCACCTCCAAGCATCCCTCGTAGGTGTCCACCTGCGACCTGCAAAGGACGAGGTGCATTAGTCCATGGCAAAAAATCTTTCCCCAAAATAAAAGTATCCCAGAGATAATCGTCAAAATAAGATTGAAAATAGTGAAAGTGTGACGAATACTCCCGAGAATGGGTCGCTATCCTCTATACTAGCGACGACCAAATCCTCGCTCTCCATGAGAAGTGGCTCTCCAGGTGGTGACACACCGCAGCATACCTCAGGGGAAGTAGATCCTGTGTCCTGCGAGAGATATGGTATGTCAAATATATATGAGTCTAAAGAAATAGGAAGTGAAAAGCGAGACTCAAAAGTGGAGTGAGAGTGAGTATGAAAATCTCCCTGAATAGGGGCAATATGCTCAAGTAGATGCTCAGCCGCAGAAGAAGTGGAGCGTGACGGTAGAGGTAGATGTGGCTCGGGCTCCAGGAAGTGGATGATCGTATCCAAGCCCTCATGCACATCCTCCTCGATGATATGCTCATGCTCCTCCATCTGCCCGATGTCCTGAATGACATCCTCATGGTTGACCACCGACCAAGGAGGAAGCTGCGACAGAGATGGCTGTGGAGGTGGATGTGGAGCGGACCCCTCGTATGTGGTCGTGGTGTCCTCGTCCTCACGCACATCCTCCTCGCCTGTATGCATAATCTCTGTAAACTCCTCAGTGCTCTCATAGGACTCATGTGGGGTATCCAAATCAAGACAAGAAATGTCTCCCACAGATCCTAGATAAATCTCCCCATCCTCACTATCATCATCAAAAAATGCTTCGTCATCTAAGTGGTAGTGATGGAAAAATGGGTATCGGCTTGAGATGTGTCTATGGTGGCCGATGGCATGGTGGTCTCAATCATGAAAGTGGGTATATCCTCTCCTTCATCCCCTCTCCTCGGTGTCGGCTCGGTGATTGGTACCATTAAGTTTTGTAATATTTGGCCTTGGTTAGACATGGCACTTTCAAGGAGAGACACAAGGCTTGATTCTTCTTGTGTTTGTGGAGGGGTATAAGGTTGAGGAAATGGATGGGAGGTGTTTGGGCTAAGGTTGTGGGAAAATGTATGGCCTTGGTGTAGGGGGAGGCTCTCAAGCGTATATGGGCAATCATAATACACGTGCCCCGCCATCCCACAAGTCTCACAAACCAAAAATGAATAGGGATTGTAGCCTCTCATCTGAGCATCGAAATCTGATCTCCACATGGCAATATCAAAGATACCCTGGACAACAAAAATAAGAAAACTAGAGAGGAGCGTCAAAAGTACAAGAGAATAACAAAAAGATAATATAATGGTGGGGGAAAAATTTCTTGGTTATTGAATATTTTTTTTTAAAAAAAATAATAATAAAAGAAAAAGAAATTTTTTTGTGTTTTTATGCGTAGTCTAACGAACCCAAGCTAAGCTAATATCAAACCGAACGCCTCCCCGGCAACGGCGCCAAAACTTGACCGGCGCCCCGTTTACGGTATGGGCGCGGTGTCGTTTTACCGCAAGTGCACGGTTAGTGTAGGGTGCGGGTATATCAAACACAGGGAGGTGGATGGCTTGAGTGGCTACTAGCCTCGCCTAGGTCGTGTGCTAGCTACGCGGATGATATGGGTGGAAATGTAGAAATATAGAGAAGAAATAAAAAAAGACACGAAAAGAATCCCCGCTAACACGGGCTAGAGCACTCATGACACTTGGCATTTGACTTGAGCCAGGGTGAGACATTGCCCCAAAAGGTGGTACCTAGCGTCCATGGCCCGATATTCCGGTCGGTGCCAAGCACGCTAGGCCTACCCGGTTCCGGACGGTGGGCACTCCCGTGTCCATTACCACCTTCCGCAACCGGGAGCATTAAGGCCACAATGATATCTCCCAACACTTCGTCCAAGCCGCTCCCGCCGCGCGAGGACTCGATGTCTACGCTGGGGGCGTGAGCTATGGCTAGGGGGTCAACCGCCAAGTTTATTCCCCCTTGGCCCGACGGTCAGAGGCGGTCTTTCTCCTGCAATAACAATGAAACACCCCCGCGTAACCATAATGGCCAAATAGGTCAAATGTGATTTCTGGCAATACATCGAAGCGGATCTTGACAGGACAAGCACCGGACCCCAATCCCCAACACATCTAGTGTGTCGTCGTACGAATTGGACCCAGATTGCTAGAAATCCCCATTGACACATTTCATCGAACACGTGCCATGCAATCAAGTCTAATGTAAATTTCCAAGCATCAATCCTACCCTAACCCGTATTAGGGTTCATCGAAACTACTCAATGGTGAATAACATAAAAACCAACAACACAAAAGACACACAAACTTTCACCATCAAGCAAAATAAACACAATACAAACAATGGAGAAAAAGAGAGGAGAATACTTATCTTGAGTGAATCGTTGATCCCATACAAGACTTATTGAACAAAATACCTAATCTAAAACTAACCTAGAACTCCCAAGAGAAGGGGGGCAGAAAGCCCTAAAAACTCCAGGAGAGATCCCCCTTCAGTCGGCCAGCCTCGTGTATTTATAGCCCCACTTCGAAACCCTAATGGTTCAGGTCCAAACCCGCAGAAAAAACGCCACCCGATCGGTTGACAAGTCAACCGATCGGGTGATCTGTTACAAATAACAAACAGAAAACGGCGGAGCTTCACCCGGTCAGATGAACCGGTCGGTTGAGTTCTTGGGGTGACGGTTGGATCATGGAGCGTCGGGTGAAGCGATCGGTTGGACGCCCGTGTCTTCAGCTCTTCAACATCAGCTACAGATGAACCGATCGGGTGAGAGTCACCCGATCGGTTGGCGTTTTGCTTCGAGAAAACAGAGAACAGCCCCCGCTGAACCGGTCTGCGAACCGGTCGGGTGACTTCTTTGTGAGCTGCGGCAGAGACCGGGTGGTGCACGCGTGCATCACCCGATCGGTTGGAGATGACCAACCGACCGGTGAGGGGCTAAAAGATGAATTCTTTGGCGTTTGATCCCCTAGATCACACGTGACCCCTCCCGTTGCTCCGGGGACTCATGATATCATCGTTTTATGTCCCAAATGCTGTAAATTCCTGCAAAACCACGGAAAACACGGAAAAGTGAAAGAAAACAAGAAAACACGCGAAAACGAATAAAAGACAGCGGTAAAATAGGGAATAAACACGAAGAAAACGTGCGTAAATATATGAAATATAAACGCACGGGCACCCTTTAGACAAATTGAGTTGAGCTCTTGAATCTTGAGCACTTGTTTGTTTATCTATTAGAAATGTTTATGTAGCCATGTCATGCCCCCGCTTCCCAAAACGACGGAAGCGAGACGTAACGAAGGTCCGCATGGGCCGGGGCTGAGAAGCCCAGACCCAATAAGCGTCTGTAGGGGGTACCATTTAAAAAATTACAGGTTCTTGCATATATAAAATTCAGAACAACAAAAGTACAGAAAGAAAGGATGCATTCATTTTATAAAAGAGGCAATATCCAGTTTAAGAGAAGTCTAAAAGAAGAGAAGCCTGAGCATGGCAACAAATTGCAGAAAAAGAAACTAATGGTGCGAAGCACCTAACTTAAGCAAAAAAGGTAAAGTGGTGCTAGACACCAACTAAAAAGTAGTAACATATGCAAGACAGCGACGGAAGAGACCTCCAAGTCTGGTCCTTGTCGGGAACGTACTCCAGGTCGACGCCCTCTTGCTCCAAGTACTCAGGTATGTCCGGCTCGTCACATACTCTGGCTCAACACCTGACATACAGCACCCAAGAGAAAAGGAACTATACGTCAGGTAAAGTCTACAGGAAAGGGTAAGAGACTTTACTGCAAGTGTAAGGTAATTTAGAGCAATATTTTACGGGTTGATTAACATGTTGTTGTTATGACACGATAGTTATACCATGCAGAAAGTAAAGCGGTGCAAGAAAGTAAAACGTAACAGGCAGTAGCCGTAGCGTGTGCTACCGGCTAGGGACTAAGCTAGACGGGACAGGACAAGACAAGACAAGACAAGACATGTGTGACTCGAAGGGTTTACGCCTTACGGTTTGAGGGCAGCCAGACCATCTCCCCGTGCGATCGCTTAACCCTACCCCAACCCAAGTGCTCAAGACAAGAAATGACAAGGGATCACCCACTCACTCGGTGAATTCCCTATTCGCCAGCAGGCTTATCCATTGTCAATCATGACAAGGGATCACTCTCTCTAGCTTGGAGAGTGCCCTATTCGCCTGCAGGCTTATCCATTTTCAATCGTGACAAGTGATCACTCTCTCTAGCTTGGAGAGTGCCCTATTCGCATGCAGGCTTATGCAATACATGACAAGACATGACAAGAAGAGAATGGATGAGAGTTACATGACAAGAAGAGAATGGATGAGAGTTGTTCATTCTAGGGGGTCCACACGCATGCACACACATAGGAAACCTATGGTAGCAGTTGTTATTATTGTTTCTAGGGGGTCCACACGCACGCACCCACAGAGGAAACCTATGGTGTCAGTTGGTATTGTTGTTGTGCTTAGACTTCGTCGTCAAGTCTAAGCTACCAAGGGAGTCCCGGATGCTATCATCTCACGTCCGGTTCTCTTTAAATGTTCTTTAACTTCCTAAGAAGGGGAAGGCCTAAACATGGCCGTAAGAACACAAGTGTAAACACTTGCCTGCGGTGGCGAGTGCATCGTATGTCTGGAGCGTCTCATCGAAGTGGCGTGTTAGTGAGGGCACGTCTGAAACGGGTCAACAGCGGTGTCAGGACACGTTTTTCACCATTCCTGTAGAGTTCATTTCTAGGTTCAACGGGGCTATCCTAGCAGTCCAAGTCACATTTTTGTTTTATTCAGCCTAATCGACAATCTATCCTATGTGCACAGATATTCAGTCCTTCGTCGATGTCTAATATTTTCCAATGTTTTAAAGGAGAAGAAATGAAATTTATTGTTGATGATTTTTAGATTAGGTGTTTGATTTGCTACAATGGGGGTTCTTACTGTGCGTTAGGGGCTAACCTTTACTGCGGTTGAACGTTGATCGGACGTCGGGTCTGAAAGCGACAACAGTCACATGAAAGACGTATTATATCTGCGTCATTAGATTTAGAATATCAAAAGGTGAAATATACATTCACCAATGTAACCACTAACATGCTGACAGTACTAATATTTATTTAGCAACTGATTTAAAACAATAGCACTAACATTACATAATTATCCTACCGTACTATATTATTAAGGTTCCCAAATATATAAGTGGCCTACAGTAGCATGCTAAATTTATACATGGTTCCAATTACTGCAATAACCTAGGTTCAAAACATAATGGGTTTCGAATTAAATGCTAACCTGGCATAAATTAAGAATTTCTTAATTAAACTTAGCATGCGGTTTACTCTATACTCAATTAATAAGGTTTGTTAACAGTCATATCTACTGATAACTATATACAGATAGTAAACTATTTATTAACCTATAGATCACTTGCTGCTAATTAATAGACTGTACACTTACGTGCTTAACAGCGAGCCTTGCGTGTGCTCGCAGGTGAGCATGGCCAAACGTCTACGGCAGCGGCGAAGGACGAGTCGACGGCGGCTTCAAGCGGCGAAGGACGCATGGGTGCTGCGGCCCTGTGAGATGGCCGGAGGAGTGCTGTGAGGCTAGGTTGCAGTTTGAGGGTGCGTCGATGGAGGGCAGACGGCAGTACCACGAGGGGCACGGCGTGGTGGCAACTGTAGCTTCGGGTGACGTCGCCTAGCCATGCGGCGAGGTCTGGGCGGCAACGACGATGGAGGTGAGGTGAAGGCCACGGGGATGCACCAGAGGGTGAAGATAATGCGGTGTCGATGACGTGGGCAGAGCTTGGTCGGAGCGCGGTTGAGAGGAGGTGCTGAGCGGGTTGCAGGAACGCCGGTGGAGGCTTCAGGCGATGGAGAAGGAGGTGGGCTGGGGAAGAAGGGATCTTGGGGTTTTGAGCAGTTGGAGAGGGGAGCCCAGGTTTCTAAAAGAGAGGAAGGGCACGTGAGATCTAGGGCTAGTTTGTTATTTGAAGGCTTCTCGAGTTATAACATAGGAGGGGGCGGCTGTCGTTTCTCCTCGTAGGGTTTGTGTACAATAGGTTAGGGGATAGGTTCACGTGGGTAGAGATATATGGGGGGTCTGTTGGGTAGTTAGGATATGAAAGAACAATAGGTTTATATTTTATCTATGTTGACTTATTCACAGATCATTTGATTCTCTCAAAGAATTGATTTGATTTGTTAAAATAATTATCAATAGGTTAAGATATGGGATGATTATTTTTTAAACGCACAGATTTAATTTTATATAAAAAAAATTTTAATAATTAATATTGAGTTATTGCTTATTGGACCCTCGACGTCCAAAAATTACAAGGAAAATGCTGGGGCGATCGCGCCTCCGAGAGGATCATGAATACGGGGTCCGGTCGAGCATCTGCACTACGGAAGGCAGTAATAAAAATCAAATACACAAAACGCACATGAAACACAGCTACGCGCTAAAATACGTACAGTCAAAAAGTGGCCGTTACATTCTACCCACCTTAGAAATGATTCCGTCCTCGGAATCACTTAAACCAATAATAATATCTATATACGCATAATGATCGCTAATCCTATAACTTCGTTCCTCAATAATCCATCATAACTCGTCTTTCCATTGGCTAATGCTATAACTAGAATCACACCCTAGCACTTAACTATAAATCCACATCACCGTCTACAATTCAACAATCATCACGTCCCCAATATATTCTCCATCATATTAACTCATAAATTTGTTCTCCAATAGTCAATGAACCATCAAGCAACATCTTATCCTCAGTCCTATCATCTAATCCCCTGATCAAATTAAATCCATCTTCATAACATCCATCCGTCTCAACATGTCACGTTATCTCCAATGCCTTCTCATCTCAACTTAATAATCAAATCTTGACTCTTTAAATCTTCTCCTCATTTCATAATCACTCTAAATCGTCCTAGCTACTCCTATCTACCACTCGTCCAAGTTTCAGATCTGATAAGTTCTCATCTCCCTGTGTACAATTTCATTCAATCAAAATTCTCCATTGAGTCCGTTACACATTAGTATTAATAAATAAGTCTTGGACACCTCATTCTTTTCGTCCGAAGGAAATCTAATCTAATATCCTTGTGTTCAAAATCAATCACTCACCGCTACAACATATCTCATCACACGCTATGCCTACCCGCACACATAATTCTATAGCAATAATAACTAGTCATAATAATATAACAACAATAAAAATATCACTTCGAAGAGGGAAAGAAGAGAAAGGAAGTTTAGGCCAAAGACATATTTTTAAAACGTTTGGGAAGAACGTGTGGAGTTGTGGTATTGGTTGGGGAGGATATGGGGTTGTGATCTTGTGTGCTACTTTCAAAACTTTAATGATTGGATTTAAAAGAAAATAAAAAGGTTTTGATACAATCATATGCAGCCAAAAAAAATAAGCTAAATTATAATATGAAAAACTAAGTCTATAGAATTACTTGCAATGACACTATCCACACATATATAAATACCATCATTCATACAACTTCATGCATATATCACGAATATACAGAGTATACATACATGATGCAAGAGACCATCATTAATTTCCTAATGATAGCACGCTTATATGGGTCCACACACTCTACCTATAAACATACACAATGACAACATCACAAAACCAAGGGCCCACTACTAAACTAGAGTTGACACAGACAACGACAAGCACTAATGTCTAAACAATAGAAGGGAGACTGAAACCAAAAGCGAAATGAAACCAGATCGAAAAGAACAAGTTCGGATAAGGCAAGGATAATGAGATAGCTAGTTGGGTAGGACAAAAAAATATTGCTCAAAATAATTAAATAGATGAAAGAAGAATTACGTGTGAAATATGGTATCATATACTTTTATACTTATAAAAATATGTAGAAAAAGCAAGCAGATGGTAAAATTTTACAACTCGGAAAAAGAGTTAGACGAAGAAATAAAGAGTAGGGTGAGGTAGCAATTGTTTTGCAAATGAAAAATAGGTGTATACAAAGATTTTTGAAGTATGAGCACGATGAACATAGAACATATATATAAAAATTGAAGTTCTTATTTAGTTTAGAAAATATTCTAAAAGTACGTACGGTAAGTGGTAAAAATAAATTTCGTAGTTTAGAAAAAAGTGACATATTGAATTTTCAAAATGGCAACAAGGTTTTAAAATTGAAATCCAAAATATATTGGTTAGAAATATTTACAAGAAGTAATTTAAAAATTACGACCAAGAAGAATTCAAAATCCAAGAAAGAATTTTAACTCCACCGAAATGAGAGGAATTTAAATATATAATAATGTGTTTTTAAAGAAGTTAAACTGAGCGAAGAATTTAATAAGGAATTTCGAAAATACTTTTAAAGGATTCAGAATTTGCAATGGGGAGAGATTCGAAGAATTAACGATAATCGTCAAGAAGCGATCATGTGAGTCAAGGGCAAGAAAAATGATCGCATGATGGATACGCCTAGGATATGATTCATGAAAGCTATGATAGAATTCTACAGTCGATAACACATAAGTGTAATGATTGGAAAGATGCTAGAAATCAGGGGTTCTAATTATCGGGCTGTCTAAAGATCGGGAAAAATTAGCACTATGACTTCCTAATGATCTAGACTGCAATAGAGATCTCAAGGAAAGGTTCCAAAGAGAATCAAGACTACGTTCTGCTGGGCCCAAAGTAGATGGACCCAAGTGAACGACTAAACGAAGGGCTCTAGAAATCTAACATGGTCAAAGCCAGGTGAGAGGCTACTAGGGTATCCTAAGACGAGTATAGCTAATCTTAACTAAGGCGCCTGACTATCAAACCTAGATGTCTATCTAAGTCTTCTTACCATTTAAGACAAGGACAGCCTAATTTAGACTTGTACATGGATATTAAATGAATGCGGTACTCTTATCGTTCCGAACTTTTTGCATGACCTGCATGGGCCATCACTAATACCTGTCACGCCCCGCTTCCCAAAATGACGGAAGTGGGACGTGACGAAGGTCTGCATGGGCCGGGGCTGAGAAGCCCAGACCCAATAAGCATCTGTAGGGGGTACCATTTAAAAATTAGAGGTTCTTGCATATATAAAATTCGAAACAAAAAAGTACAGAAAGAAATGATGCATTCATTTTATAAAATAGACAATATCTAGTTTAAGACAAGTCTAAAAGAAGAGAAGCCTGAGCATGGCAACAAACTACAGAAAAAGAAACCAATGGTGTGAAGCACCCAACATAAGCAAAAAAGGTAAAGTTGTGCTAGACATCCAACTAAAAAGTAGTAACCTCTGTAAGGCAGCGATGGAAGAGACCTCCAAGTCTGGTCCTCATCGGGAACGTACTCCGGGTCGATGTCCTCTGGCTCCAGGTACTCAGGTATGTCCGGATCATCCACGTACTCTGGCTCAACACCTGATGTACAACACCTAAGAGAAAAGGAACTGTATGTCAAAGTCTATAAGAAAGGGTGAGAGACTCTATTGCAAGTGTAAGGTAATTTAGAGCAACATTTTACTGTTTGATTAACATGATGTTGTTATGACATGATAGTTATACAATGTAGAAAGTAAAGCATGCAAGAAAGTAAAACATAACAGGTAGTAGCCGTAGCGTGTGCGACCAGCTACGGGACTAAGCTAGACAGGACAGGACAAGACAAGATAAGACAAGACAAGACATGTGTGACTCGAAGGGTTCATGCCTTACGGTTTGAGGACGGCCAGACCCTTTCCCCGACCGCTCAACCCTACCCCAACCCAAGTGCTCAAGACAAGACATGACAAGGGATCACCCACTCACTTGGTGAGTGCCCTATTCGCCCGCAGGCTTATCCATTACCAATCGTGACAAGGGATCACTCTCTCTAGCTTGGAGAGTGCCATATTCGCCTGCAGGCTTATCCATTTTCAATCATGACAAGGGACCACTCTCTCTAGCTTATAGAGTGCCTTATTTGGCTGCAGGCTTATTCAATACATGACATGACATGACATGACGAGAATGGATGAGAGTTACATGACATGACGAGAATGGATGAGAGTTGTTCATTCTAGGGGGTCCACACACACGCACACACACAGAGGAAACCTATGATAGCAGTTTTTGTTGTTTCTAGGGGGTCCACACGCACGCACTCATTGAGGAAACCTATGGTGTTAGTTGTTGTTGTGCTTAGACTTCCTCGTCAAGTCTAAGCTACTAAGGGGGTCCCAGATGCTATCATCCCACGTCGGTTCTCTTTAAATGTTCTTTAACTTCTTAAGAAGGGAAAGGCCTAAACATGGCCGTAAGAACACAAGTGTAAACACTTGCCTACGATGGTGAGTGCGTCGTCTGTCTGGAGCGTCTCGTCAAAGCGGCACGTCAGTGAGGGTCCATCTAAAACGGGTCAACGGCGGTGTCAGGACACGTTTTCACCATTCATATTAGAGTTCATTTCTAGGTTCAACAGGGCTATCCTAGCAGTCCAAGTCACGTTTTTGTTTTGGTTCAGCCTAATCGACGATCTATCCTATTTGCACAGATATTCAGTCCTTCGTCGATGTCTAATATTTTGTAATGTTTTAAAGGAGCAGAAATGAAATTTAGTTATCGTTGACGATTTTTAGATTAGGTTTTCGATTTGCTACAGTGGGGGTTCTTACTACGCGTTAGAGGCTAACCTTTACTACGGTTGAACATTGATCGGACGTCGGGTCTGAAAGCAGCAACGGTCGCATGAAAGACGTATTATATCGGTGTCATTAGATTTAGAATAGCAAACTAAGGTGAAATATACATTCACCTATATAACCACTAACATGCTGACAGTACTAATATTTATTTAGCAACTGATTTAAATAATAGCACTAACATTACTTAATTATCCTACCGTACTATATTATTAAGGGTCCCAAATATATAAGTGGCCTACAGTAGCATGCTAAATTTATACATGGTTCCAATTACTGCAACAACCTAGGCTCAAAACATAATGGGTTTCGAATTAAATGCTAACCTAACATAAATTAAGAATTTCTTAATTAAACTTGGCATGCGGTTTACTATATCCTCAATTAATAAGGTTTGTTAACAGTCATATCTACTGATAACTATATACACATAGTAAACTATTTATTAACATATAAACCACATGCTGCTAATTAATAGACTATACACTTACGTGCTTAACGGCGAGTCATGCGTATGCTTGCAGGTGAGCGTGGCCAGACGTCTACGGCAATGGCGAAGGACGAGTCGACGTCGGCTTCGAGCGGCGAAGGACGCGTGGGCGCTGCGGGGATGTGAGATGGCCGGAGGAGTGCTGCGAGGCTAGGTTGCAGTTTGAGGGTGCGTCGATGGAGGGCAGACGGCAGTACCACGAGGCGCAAGGCGTGGTGGCAACTGTAGCTTCGGGTGACGTCGCCTGGCCATGCGGCGAGGTCTGGGCGGCAACGACGATGGAGGTGAGGTGAAGGCCACTGGGATGCACCAGAGGGAGAAGATGATGCGGCATCAATGACGTGTGTAGAGCTTGGTCAGAGCGCGGTTGAGAGGAGGTGCTGAGCGGGTTGCGGGAATGCCGGTGGAGGCTTCAGGCGATGGAGAAGGAGGCGGGCTGGGGAAGAAGGGATCTTGGGGTTTTGAGCGGTTGGAGAGGGGAGCCCTGGTTTCTAAAAGAGAGGAAGGGCACGTGAGATCTAGGGCTAGTTTAATATTTGAAGGCTTCTCGGGTTATAACATAGGAGGGGGCGGCTGTCGTTTCTCCTCGTAGGGTTTGTGTACAGTAGGTTAGGGGATAGGTTCACGTGGGTAGAGATATATGGGGGGTCTGTTGGGTAGTTAGGATATGAATGATCAATAGGTTTAGATTTTATCTAAGTTGATTTATTCACAGATCATTTGATTCTCTCGAGGAATTGATTTGATTTGTTAAAATAATTATCAATAGGTTAAGATATAGGATGATTATTTTTTTAAACGTACAGATTTAATTTTAAATAAAAAAAGTTTTAATAATTAATAGTGAGTTATTGTTCATTGGTCCCTCGACGTCCAAAAATTACAAGCAAAATACTGGGGCGATCGCGCCTCTGAGAGGATCATGAATACGGGGTCCGGTCGAGCGTCTGAACTACGGAAGGCAGTAATAAAAATCAAATACACAAAACGCACACGAAACATAGCTACGCGCTAAAATACTTACAGTCGAAAAAAGGCCGTTACAAGCCAGTAGTCCATAACACCCTCATCAAATTCACCAACAATATAATGCCATCCTTCTAATGCTTAGGCCATAGTTTGTGACACTTTATCTGGGTTATATGTTTTCAGGCGATGGGTTAATTTTAGTCCGATTGTATAGCATTCTTCTCGTAAGTTTATTTCAAAATCCGATTGTATAGCATTCTTCTCGCAAGTTTATTTCAAAATTATCTGGGTTATATGTTTTCAACGAAAATTTGTGTCTTTCAAGATTATCACAGAAGCTTCTCTTTTGCTACTATTGTCATGTACCTACTTAATATTAAACGCAAGGTACGTAGCAAAATTTGTGTCTTTCCCTAATGTAGCATTCTTCTCGCAAGATCTAACGTTGTTTAATTATTCTGGCAGCAAGATCAATTCTTCTAGCATATTTCCGGAATCTTACTTATCTGAAGGTGTTGATTTCTTGGTTGTCGAAGATCTGAAGGTGCATAATCGTTTTTTACTGTTCTTAATGATGTAGATGACAAAGTGCAGGTTAATGTTGTGAAAAGGATTGTGTATAGTTGGATATTTGTTGTTCTTATTGTTGTAGTTTTTTTCTTAGCATTGCTAGATTGTGTAGGGTCTGATATGTGCTGCTTTGAACCATTCCATTGAATTTGCATGTACATTTTTGATGTAGGGCACTTCATGTATGGTAGCATTACTGGATTGTGTATGATATGTTAAGATATGTTTCGAGAAGATGTGTTTGGTATATATCTAGCATTTTATTTAATTATGAGCCAGATGAGTCATACTAAGAAAAAATGGAAACTATCTAGCATTTTATTAAATTAAAAAATTGATTCAGTAACAACTATGTATAGGAATATCAAAGTGAAAATAAGCAAAACTAGTTGACAAAAACAAAGATCTCACATTTAATTGACGCCAAAACAACTGCAAACCAAAATTCATAAATTTCCACCAATCAAGACTCATGTAAAGGATTTAGGGTTGCTTTATATCTTGCAGTTTATATCAGAAACCAAAACCAAATTTGGTACCAAAAGTGTGATGTATCTTTACATGCTACCAAGTGTGCATAGTTATCGTCATCAACAAATAAATGAATTCAAACATTGGGACCAAAGATGAATGCCCTAACTCAAAATATCCAAAGTTTAACATCACTATATTGAGCAACTTATGTGTCAAGCTGTAACGACTGCTTTTCATGTATCTGGATTTATTATTTAATATAATATAATATATGTTTTGGTGGATTTTCTCCTCTTGTGTGGTTTTCGTCTCCGTAGTTTCATTTTCGATCGATTCGTCGTATTTTCTCGCTTCTTCCTTAGGATTGTCGATTTCGAAGTAAGTCACTCGTGACGGACTTCATAACGGTCGTATCTAACTATTAGATCAAGCCTAGGAGTCTTAGGAATCGATCCCGGGGCCCCGCGCTCCGTATCGGTACTTTGGTGCTCATTAGCCGGTGTAAGAAGGGCCACCGACCGACTAGATGACGATCCAGTCGGTCGGCAATCCTTCTTGGACCGACTAGTTAGCTTTCTAAATTTCTCAGGAGTTACTGTTTATCGTTAGTCGGTCTAAGAACGTTGGTTGACCGACTAGGTTGCAAACTAGTCGGTCAGCAATGCTTCATGGACCGACTAACTCATCATATTATTTTTGTATCAGTTACTGTTTACTCTTAGTCGGTCTAAGAACGTTCATCGACCGACTAGATTCTAAAATAGTCGGTCAGTACTTGTTCATGGACCGACTAACTCTAGAATCCTATTTTCGTTCAGGAGTTACTGTTTGCACTTAGTCGGTCTACGTTGGTCGACCGACCGACTAGTTACCAAACTAGTCGGTCAGTGGTTGCTCTTTGACCGACTAACCAGTGTTAAAACCCTAATTTCTAGGCAGCCGCCAGCTCAACCTATTTATACCCAACCCAAACGACTTCTTCTTCTCCAACACGACCCAAAACCCTAAAACTTTCCCCTTCAGCCCCCATCTTCCTCCAAGCTCCATTTCTCCATTCCAAGCCCTAAATCCATCATCCAATCCATCCATCCACTCTTTCTACCCCTCATCTTCCCCAAAATCTCACCCTCATCCATCAAATCCCCAAATCCCCCAAAACCCTAGTTTCCCCAAACTTCTCCAATCTTTTCCAGATCTGATCCTAGGGTTCCCCGGAGTGTTTCTTCCGCCTTCTCTTGGTAAGAAATCGATCTACCGTTGTTTTCTTAACTTATTTATAATTTTATGAAAACCCTAATTAATTTCATGTGTTTGGTGTTTGTTTCCCCCATAACAGCGATTTCCCCCGTAGGTAGCATCCGTGTGACGAAGTGATCGTCAATCCCCGGTGCTAGGCAAGTGAAACTTGCCACTTAGGGTTTAGGCCATGTTTTAGGCCATTTGCTTATTGTAGGCGTAAAAGAGGCTAGGCGACGAAATGATACTCGCCTAGGCGCAAATTGGGGAACTAGCTTGACAACGAAGCTAGTTCCGACTTTTAGCATGTTGCACAATTACTATGTCATGTTTACTTTCAATTAACGGTACGCGAATATGTTCATGTCATTGCATTTCGCCTGTCACGTTTAATTTAATTAACTGTACGCAAATAAATTGTCATGACCTCGCATTCTTTAGGTATTGCTGTGATTGCGTAGCTTCGCTACAATGTTGTGTTCCTGGCTCGTGTTCCAGAAGCGGGCCATGTGTTGGTTGATAGCCAATGCCCGAATTGCGTGTTCCGGCTAGGTGTTCCCCACGCCATACTAGTGTTCCTGGCTCGTGACCAGAAGCGAGCATAATGAGTTGGAAACCCCAACGCTCGATGTATTGAATTGTGAACTAAGAATGCGAGCTCAATGTGCGGGGCAACCTCAGGCTCACCAGCTGAGCTCAATGTGCGGGGACCCCAGGCTCCATATCGTGTGAATATTGGGTAGTGTTTAGTGCCGATCGGTCTGAAATGCTATGCCATTCAGCGAAGGGCCTAAACACCTACAAAATGTGAATTGATTGAATTGATAGTAGCTTGGCTACTCTTGTCTTGTCCCGATAAATTGTTCTCTTGTACAAATTGTCTTGCCATGTTTCAATCGTGCACTCATGTTATAACTGCCATGTCATGCATACTAAACTGCTAGGTTGCTAGATGCCTCACTTTCAGTTTCCTTGCCCAAGTCTTTTTAGACTTGCTGACATGTGCCCCTTTACTCTTTTGGGTGACACATGTTAGATCCTGAGCCTGAGTACCTCGTTGAGGACGAGGTGTTTGCTGACGCCGAGCCCGAGCCTGTGTTTGGCGGGGAGTACGTGGACACTGGGGACCAGTCCTAGTGTCTTCGTTGTGTTTTACTTTTGTTAGACAGTTGTTTTGTTATGTGGTGCGTAGCACCTATACTTGTTATGTCGTTTCTTTTGTTGGCCTTGTTCTGGGCCTTGGACTCTTTTCTTTTAGCCTGGTGGCTTTTCTGGATGTTGGACTTTTGTTGATGTTGGACAATTTGTGAGATGTGGAATTTTATTTCAGTCTCGCCTTGTGTTATTATTGTTATTCTGTTGTGGTTACAGGGACCTGTTTATATATTTTGGACGCTTATCGGGTTTGGGGCTTCATAGCTCCTCTCCCGTGCGGACCTTTTCACGTCTCGCCTCCATTTTAGGGAAGCGGGTCGTGACAGGTTTTAGTGGTGGCCCATGCAGGTCCTTCTGTAACTGCGATCTTTGGAATAGCGATAATAATATTAGAATGTCCGATGAACTAAGTTCGACGTCCGAGTCATAAGCTATGAGTCTAATCTGATTCGTTTTCTGTGTCATTAGATGGCAGGAAGGCGTTTCACCCGTGGTGGGGGCAGTGGTGCGCTCCCTCATGATGAGGAGCCTGAGCGGGAACCCACCAGCGGTGAGATGATGCGGATGATGCTGCAGATGATGCAAGTGCAGCAGGGCGTGCTTTTGCAAGTCCAGAATGCTCCACTTGCTCGAGCTGCCCGGGCTCTTCCGGATGCCCCTCGCTCTGAGCCAGGAGCGAAGCAATTTCGGGAGCTGGGTCCCGCATATTTTGAAGGTTCTGAGGGTCCTCTGGCGGCCGATGAATGGATTCGGAACATCAAGGACAATCTGAAGATGGCCAAGATCACCCCGGCTGGATGGGTTGATTTGGCGAAGAGGCAACTCAAGGATAACGCCAGGAATTGGTGGGATGCGGAGGAGAAGTTGTTGGTGGAGCCGATTGCTTGGGCTACCTTCAAGGCCAGATTTGAGGGTGAGTTCTTCCCGAAGGCTGCCAAGGAGGAGATGCTGCAGCGTTTTATCGATTTGAAGCAGGGGAACTCGTCGGTGGACATGTATCACCAAGAGTTCATGAGGCTGAGTCGGTTTGCACCAAAGATGGTGCAGGACGCTGAGGAGAGAGCTCAGAGGTTCCTGCAGGGGCTTGCTTCAGAGCTCCAGAGTTTTGTGACCTCCTCTGATCGGGAATCTTATCAGAAGGTTCTGGTAGCAGCTAAGAGGCAGGAGCTGCTCGTGAACCAGAGGAAGGGGTCTGTTGTTGGTGCTGGGAAGAGGCCTGTGGAGCAGGCGAGAGCCGTGGTTAGACCTGGATTCAGGCCTAATCAGTCCGCTCAGTTTAAGAGGCCAGGAGGGTCTATTCCGAAGATCTGCCATTTCTGCGGCAAGCCTGGCCACGTCAAGGATCAGTGTCGGAAGTTTTTGGGCCAGTGTTTGGTTTGCGGTGATGCTTCTCATGTCGCGAAGGATTGTCGGCATGCGGATCCGCTGCGGAGGGCTCCTGTTGCAGCTCAGCCGTTGCAGCAGTGAGCGTCTGTTCCTGCTGGACGTGGAGCAGCTCTTGTTCCGCAGAGGCAGGCTTTTCGGCAGGCTGTTCCGCCGAGGAGGCAGGCTTTTCTGATGACCGCTGCGGAGAGCGCGGCTGTGGATGAGGTTATCGCAGGTAATCCTCAATCTAGCTGTTACTTTCCTAGCTGGTTTTGATTGTTAGATTGTGTTGGTTGCTTGAACATGGTTGTTTGCTAGATTAGGGTTTGATTGTTAATTTCTTGATTAGGTGTGATTTTGGTTTGCACATTTCCTGCACGAGTCCTCTTTGACTCTGGTGCATCGATGTGCATTATTTCTCGGAGCTTCGTGGAGAGGCATTCCTTGTCGACGTCCCCTCTCCCCAAGAGTTGGAATATCGTTACAGGGAATGGTGTGGTCTCGGTGCATCGTGGTTGCAATTCTTGCTCGTTGGTGGTCTGTGGACATGAGCTTTTCGCTGATTTCATTGTCCACGACATCATCAACTATGATGCAGTTCTTGGGATGGATTGGCTTGCGAGCTTCTATGCTACGATCGACTGTCGGAGAAAGAAGGTGGTGTTCGAGATTCCCGGACATCCAGTGTTTGAGTTCAGTCGTGGTAGCAGTTCGCTTGGCCCTGTCAGATTTCGGGCCCAGGCCGGTGGAGGCTGTGGCTATGCAGATGGAGTTGGAGTGGCCGGCTGTGGTGCGTGATTTTGGCGACGTCTTCCCCAAGGAGATGTCTGGTTTGCCGCCTGATCGAGCTTTGGAATTTTCTATCGATCTTCTTCCAGGTGCGCAGCCGATTTCGAAGGCGCCGTATCGTATGGCACCTACAGAGTTGGAAGAGTTGTGAAAGCAGTTGGATGAGCTTTTGCAGAAGGGTTATATTAATCCTAGCGTGTCTCCGTGGGGAGCACCGGTGTTGTTGGTTAAGAAGAAGGATGGTTCGCGTCGCATGTGCGTGGACTATCGGGAGTTGAATGCGGTGACCATTAAGAATAAATACCCGTTGCCTCGCATCGATGATATTTTTGATCAGCTTGGAGGTTCGAGGGTGTTTTCTAAATTGGATTTGAGGAGTGGTTACCATCAGTTGAAGGTGAAGAAGGGAGATGTTCCGAAGACAGCGTTCAGGACGAAGTATGGACACTATGAGTTTGTGGTTATGCCTTTCGGCGTAACTAACGCGCCCGCAGTTTTCATGAATCTGATGAACCTGATTTTCTACGACTTTTTGGATAAGTTTGTCGTTATCTTTATTGACGACATTCTGATCTATTCGAAGTCGGAGGAAGAGCATGCCTCGCACTTAAGGACGGTGTTGGAGATTTTGAGGAAGCATCGTTTGTATGCTAAGTTTTCGAAGTGCGAGTTTTGGCTGGATCGAGTTGCTTTTCTCGGGCATTTGGTGACTGGAGATGGTATTTCAGTGGATCCCGAGAAGATTCGGGCCATCAGGGAGTGGCCTGTTCCGTCGTCAGCGTCTGAGATTCGGAGTTTTCTTGGACTTGCTGGTTACTATCGTCGATTCATTAAGGGCTTTTCTCGTATTGCTGAGCCGATGACCAGGTTGACGCGGAAGGATGTTGCTTATGTTTGGTCGGGTGATTGTGAGAGTGCTTTTGGTATTCTGAAGGAGAGGTTGACGACTGCCCCTATTCTGGTTGTGCCTGATCGCAGCGGTGGATTTGAGATCTTTTGCGATGCTTCTGGCAAGGGTCTCGGTTGTGTGTTGCATCAGCATGGGCACGTTGTGGCGTATGCGTCTCGTCAGCTTAAGGTTCATGGGAAGAATTATCCGACGCATGATTTGGAGTTTGGCTGCCGTTGTGTTTGCTCTTAAGATTTGGAGGCACTTCTTGCTGAGTGAGAAAGTGAAAATTTTCACCGATCACAAAAGCTTGAAGTATATTTTCACTCAGAAGGAGCTCAACATGCGACAGCGTCGATGGTTGGAGCTTATGGCGGATTATGATATTGATTTGCAGTTTCACCCTGGCAAGGTGAATGTGGTTCCGGATGCTTTGAGTAGGCTTACGGTGGTGATGATTTTGACCTCGCAGTGGAGATTGCAGCAGGATTTTTGCGAGTCTGGTGTGGAGATTGTTCTTCCTGGAGAGGCTTCGTCGTTGATGTACATGCAGGTACAGTCGACGATCGTGGATCGGATTAAGGCTGGCCAGGCCGAGGATCCGAAGCTGGTGAGGATTTGGGAGATGGTGGAAGCCGGTCTGCGGACTGACTTTTTGATTCATGATGATGGCTCGATGAGGTTTGGAGCCAGGTTGTGTGTGCCTGCTGGGGATATCAGAGAGGAATTGATGGTGGAGGCACACAGTTCGCCGTATTCTGTGCATCCTGGTGGCACCAAGATGTACCAGGATCTTCGTCTGAATTATTGGTGGCATGGTATGAAGAGGAGCGTAGCTCGGAGTGTAGCCAAGTGCTTGGTTTGCCAGCAAGTGAAGGCGGAGCATCAGCGTTCGGCCGGGTTGCTACAACCGCTTTCGATTCCGAAGTGGAAGTGGCAGCACATCACTATGGATTTCGTGACTGGACTACCTCGGAGTCCAAAGCAGAATGACGCGATTTGGGTGATTGTAGATCGATTGACCAAATCTGTGCACTTTATTCCGTTCCGAGTAGGACAGTCCACTGAGGCGCTAGCAAGGAGATATATGGAGGTAAAATTCTTTTACTCTCCGTTTTATTTCCTTTTCCTAGTTTAGATAGTGATGTAACGTGAATCGTGCAGGAGGTTGTGCGACTTCATGGAGTCCCCGTGAGTATCGTGTCTGACAGAGACACGAGGTTCACATCTCAGTTCTGGCAGAGTTTGCAGAAGAGCTTGGGTACGCGTCTGAGTTTCAGCACGGCGTACCACCCGCAGACGGATGGCCAGTCCGAGAGGACGATTCACATTTTGGAAGACATGCTGAGGGCGTGCATGTTGGATTTCAAGGGTTCGTGGGAGGACCATCTACATCTGGTAGAGTTTTCCTACAACAACAGCTTCCAGGCGAGTATTGGCATGGCGCCTTTCGCCGCTCTTTATGGGAGGAAATGTCGATCACCATTGAGTTGGGATGACGTTGGTGATCGGGAGTTGTTGGGACCTAAGATGATCGTGGAGGCCGTGGATATCGTCAGGAATATTCGGATGAGGTTGAGAATTGCTCAGGACCGTTTTAAGCATTGGGCGGATGCTAAACGTCGTCCTTTGGAGTTTCAGCCGGGCGACCATGTGTTCTTGAAGATTTCCCCGAATCATGGTGTGATTCGTTTTGGGAAGCGTGGAAAGTTGAGCCCGCGATACATTGGACCGTTTGACGTTTTGGAGAGGGTTGGCGAGGTAGCTTATCGCTTGGCCTTGCCGCCATCTTTGGAAGGAGTTCACAATGTTTTCCATGTGTCGCAGCTTCGTCGATACATTAGCGATCCGTCTCATGCGGTGGATTTTTCGGAGATTACCGTTCGCCCCGATATGACGTATGACCAGCATCCAGTGCAGATTCTGGACAGGCGTCAGAAAACACTTCGGAACAAGATTGTCAATCTTGTGAGGGTGATGTGGCGACACGGTTCACCTGGATAGTCTACTTGGGAGAATGAGGATGAGGTGCGAGAGCGTTTCCCACTTTTGTTTCCGGACTCGTGAGTTTTTGGAAATTCCGAGGACGGAATTTTTCTTAAGTTGGGGAGGATGTAACGACTGCTTTTCATGTATCTGGATTTATTATTTAATATAATATAATATATGTTTTGGTGGATTTTCTCCTCTTGTGTGGTTTTCGTCTCCGTAGTTTCATTTTAGATCGATTCGTCGTATTTTCTCGCTTCTTCCTTAGGATTGTCGATTTCGAAGTAAGTCACTCGTGACGGACTTCATAACGGTCGTATCTAACTATTAGATCAAGCCTAGGAGTCTTAGGAATCGATCCCGGGGCCCCGCGCTCCGTATCGGTACTTTGGTGCTCATTAACCGGTGTAAGAAGGGCCACCGACCGACTAGATGACGATCCAGTCGGTCGGCAATCCTTCTTGGACCGACTAGTTAGCTTTCTAAATTTCTCAGTAGTTACTGTTTATCGTTAGTCGGTCTAAGAACGTTGGTTGACCGACTAGGTTGCAAACTAGTCGGTCAGCAATGCTTCATGGACCGACTAACTCATCATATTATTTTTGTATCAATTACTGTTTACTCTTAGTCGGTCTAAGAACGTTCATCGACCGACTAGATTCTAAACTAGTCGGTCAGTACTTGTTCATGGACCGACTAACTCTAGAATCCTATTTTCGTTCAGGAGTTACTGTTTGCACTTAGTCGGTCTACGTTGGTCGACCGACCGACTAGTTGCCAAACTAGTCGGTCAGTGGTTGCTCTTTGACCAACTAACCAGTGTTAAAACCCTAATTTCTGGGCAGCCGCCAGCTCAACCTATTTATACCCAACCCAAATGACTTCTTCTTCTCCAACACGACCCAAAACCCTAAAAACTTCCCCCTTCAGCCCCCATCTTCCTCCAAGCTCCATTTCTCCATTCCAAGCCCTAAATCCATCATCCAATCCATCCATCCACTCTTTCTACCCCTCATCTTCCCCAAAATCTCACCCTCATCCATCAAATCCCCAAATCCCCCAAAACCCTAGTTTCCCCAAACTTCTCCAATCTTTTCCAGATCTGATCCTAGGGTTCCCCGGAGTGTTTCTTCCGCCTTCTCTTGGTAAGAAATCGATCTACCGTTGTTTTCTTAACTTATTTATAATTTTATGAAAACCCTAATTAATTTCATGTGTTTGGTGTTTGTTTCCCCCATAACAGCGATTTCCCCCGTAGGTAGCATCCGTGTGACGAAGTGATCGTCAATCCCCGGTGCTAGGCAAGTGAAACTTGCCACTTAGGGTTTAGGCCATGTTTTAGGCCATTTGCTTGTTGTAGGCGTAAAAGAGGCTAGGCGACGAACTGATACTCGCCTAGGCGCAAATTGGGGAACTAGCTTGACAACGAAGCTAGTTCCGACTTTTAGCATGTTGCACAATTACCATGTCATGTTTACTTTCAATTAACGGTACGCGAATATGTTCATGTCATTGCATTTCGCCTGTCACGTTTAATTTAATTAACTGTACGCAAATAAATTGTCATGACCTCGCATTCTTTAGGTATTGCTGTGATTGCGTAGCTTCGCTACAATGTTGTGTTCCTGGCTCGTGTTCCAGAAGCGGGCCATGTGTTGGTTGATAGCCAATGCCCGAATTGCGTGTTCCGGCTAGGTGTTCCCCACGCCATACTAGTGTTCCTGGCTCGTGACCAGAAGCGAGCATAATGAGTTGGAAACCCCAACGCTCGATGTATTGAATTGTGAACTAAGAATGCGAGCTCAATGTGCGGGGCAACCTCAGGCTCACCAGCTGAGCTCAATGTGCGGGGACCCCAGGCTCCATATCGTGTGAATATTGGGTAGTGTTTAGTGCCGATCGGTCTGAAATGCTATGCCATTCAGCGAAGGGCCTAAACACCTACAAAATGTGAATTGATTGAATTGATAGTAGCTTGGCTACTCTTGTCTTGTCCCGATAAATTGTTCTCTTGTACAAATTGTCTTGCCATGTTTCAATCGTGCACTCATGTTATAACTGCCATGTCATGCATACTAAACTGCTAGGTTGCTAGATGCCTCACTTTCAGTTTCCTTGCCCAAGTCTTTTTAGACTTGCTGACATGTGCCCCTTTATTCTTTTGGGTGACACATGTTAGATCCTGAGCCTGAGTACCTCGTTGAGGACGAGGTGTTTGCTGACGCCGAGCCCAAGCCTGTGTTTGGCGGGGAGTACGTGGACACTGGGGACCAGTCCTAGTGTCTTCGTTGTGTTTTACTTTTGTTAGACAGTTGTTTTGTTATGTGGTGCGTAGCACCTATACTTGTTATGTCGTTTCTTTTGTTGGCCTTGTTCTGGGCCTTGGACTCTTTTCTTTTAGCCTGGTGGCTTTTCTGGATGTTGGACTTTTGTTGATGTTGGACAATTTGTGAGATGTGGAATTTTATTTTAGTCTCACCTTGTGTTATTATTGTTATTCTGTTGTGGTTACAGGGACCTGTTTATGTATTTTGGACGCTTATCGGGTTTGGGGCTTCATAGCTCCTCTCCCGTGCGGACCTTTTCACGTTTCGCCTCCATTTTAGGGAAGCGGGTCGTGACACAAGCACCAAATATAAAAAATTGTTCTTTCATGTTTTGAAAGAACATACTCATTAGTTAAGTCGAAAACCCTACTTGAAGGACCTCACAAACAGAAAGACCTACTTTTACATATTGACAGCTACAACTACCAAACGCGGTAACAAATATGAGTAATGAAGTTACTTATTTCACGATGGTAACAGCTCTAAAACATAAGAGTAAAAGTATAATCGAAATAACTAACAAGTGGAAGGTCCTAAGTGTCACTTATACCAAAATAAAAGGGTGGAATAAGTTTTTTAGCAAGATCATTTTTTACTTCCCTATTCAATTTTGTTCTTAATGATGGTAAACCATTCCGTTGAAATAAAGATATGCATGTGCTAGGATAGATAAGCAAAAAGATGCATAAAATTTGTTGTAAATAATATAGTGCATGTTATTATTGAGAAAAGGATTGTGCAGAGTTGGAGTACGTAATTTTTTTGCTTAGCATTGCTGGATTGTGTAGGGTCTGATATTTGCTGCTTTGAACCATTCCATTGAAATAATGGTATGCATGTAACTTTTTGATTTAGCTTCGATTATTCTAATTGTGATTATAATCCAAAAAAATTTTTGAACTTCCACAAATTTCAAAATGGTTACAGAAATCAATTGCATAAGCATGAAAGCAACTCGTTCAAAACCTACACTTTTAACCTCTTAATGAAAAATAATAATCGTTAACCTCTTGACTTTAGAGTAAACTTTTTTAATTTTAGCACTTGCCACGAACAACCACACCATATTATATAGTTCCTCAGAGTTTTAGACTTTTACGCATAATATTAATCGATCAATACACCTTTAGAGATACCCAACCTTTGACTTGAACCCCTTTTGACCGAAGCTCGGCGACGGTGTCATCTACCTCCTGGCGGTGACGACGTCATCTACCATCCTGCAAGCCGAACTGGGTCGAGATCTTGATCCAAATATTTTCCCCCTTTTACACACATACACACATCTCTCTCCTTTGACACTGCAAGTAGTCCTTTCATCATGTGTGTGGAGTTTTTTGGTTCCCCATTCAATATATGCACAAGTTTCTTCTGATTTTTTTTCAACTTTGTCTGGTACATGATTGTTGAAATGAAAAAATTATTTAAAAGGTCCTTAATTGTTTAACATTTATTTTAAATGATTAAGTTGTAGGTCGAGCCTACATCTTTTAGCACTCTCATTTGATTCGCATCAACATGCAATCGGTATGCAATTTGTTACTAGAACCAAATTTATAATAGATACGGTTTTTACCATCATCAATCAAACTTATAATACACACTTAATTTAGGATTCTGTTAATAGTGACTTATCACGAAGAATATCAGCATCACGGAAGAGACAAGCCCAACAAAGAACTCTTACTGAACCTACCTTTGGCTCTTCACCACCAAATCATCGTTGTCTTGCAGCATTTCGATGATGGCAAAATGAAAGGACTCACACTGATATGATTTCTGAACATGAAGCTGAACAATCTGCCAGGTTATTATCTATATGACTGTACACAATATCTAATCTAAGTGATGTAATTTAATTCTATTTAGTTTTGGATTTAATTTTGTATATGTCCTTAGCTCAACGTAGATGAAGAGAATGAGAAAAAGAACAAAGAAACATATCTCAACAACATATGACTCCTAATAGTATACTTGATATACCGCAAGTAACAACTTCTCCAACTGAACAAGAAGATGGGGGCTCAGGCTCACACAATGATGCAATTTGTGAACAAGCTCTTGAACCAGTTGACAGTTTATAATCCATTTAATTATACACGCAATGATGCCTAAATGTAATTTAATTGTATTTAGTTTTGGGTTTACTTTGTATAGGTCTTTAGCACAACGTAGAAGGAGAGAACGAGAACAAGAGCAACGGAACATATCTCGATATATGACTCCTTCCAACATACTTAATATGCCTCGAATAAAACCTGTTTCAACAGCTTCTCCAGTTGTTCAAGAAGATGATGGCTCAGCCTCACTATTACTATGCAGGCCAACTCATCATAGAGTAGGTCCACCAACGCAGATGGATTTTGTTCGGCATTATCTTGGATAAATGAACATTACATGCCCTCATTGCTCAGCCTTACATTGGTTGGATGAACAGTTGTTGACTTCAACTTTGACAACACATCGTTTTGGATCCTGCTGTTTACAAGGAAAAGTAAAATTAGGTACACTTATTGAACCCCCTCCACCACTTCGAGATTTATATGATGGTGACAGTGACCAATCAAAATAATTTCGACAATATACTCGGGAGTATAATGCGGCTAATGCATTTACCAGCCTTGGCGCTTCATTGGATAGAAGATTGATTGCTGGCAGAGATCTGCCAATATTTACAATTCTTGGAGAATTACGTCATCGAACAGGCTCACTTTTGCCACAACAGGATCAAACAGCAAGTTATTGTCAACTATAAATATATGATCTGGCTGCTGCTACAAATTTACGAAGTAATAGAAATCCTCATTTGAGAAGGGCTGTATTAAAAATTATTCAAGATTGTTTATCAGGCATCAATTCATCGATCTGTATCATCGGGCTTATACTGTTTTAACACAAGATGAATCATATGGTCATGATCTTCCCGTATATCTGCATTATAATTCAAACAAGGATCGACGATGATATAACCTTCCAACCGTGGATGAAATTGCAATTATTTTACCTGGAGATGGCCATCGACCTTCTAAGATGCGAGATATTATTTTACATCTACGAGGAAATAATCAACTAATGAAAATCCACGAGGCTCATCATGCATACTTGCCATTGCATTATGTATTAGGCTCATCATGCATACTTGCCATTGCATTATGTATTATTATTCCTGCATGGTCAGCTTGGATGGGAACCAGATTTGAAGCAATGGGATCCTTTGCAAAATCAAGTCTCACATAGGCGCCTTACATCGTGTGAGTATTATAGCTACCATTTGTTTGAACAACCTACTGAGTATTCTTCAATTCTGAGAGCCGAAAAATTGTTCCAAAAGTTCACAGTTGATGCTTGGGCAGCAACTGAGCAGAATCGTTTGACGTTCATCAAACTTAATCAGCAAAAACTCCGTTCAGAACTATATCGGGGCCTTGCAGATATTGATGCATATGGAAGTGGTGACCAAATTGGCCAACACATGATACTTCCATCATCTTTCACTGGTAGTGCATGTCACATGTTTGAAATCTTTCAAGACTCGATGGCGATCACACTGTATAACCAGCACCCCGATATATTTTTCACCATAACTACCAATCCAAAGTGGCCTGAAATAATTTCAACTCTTCTGCCCAATCAAAAGACTATCGATCGACCTGATTTAGTTGCACATGTTTTTGAGTTAAAACGAAAGGCTTTGATGTCAAAAATGTATTTGGCAAGAAAGTAGCACATGTATTTACAATTGAATTTCAGAAACGTGGGCTTCCATATATGCATGCTCTTTTCTTTCTTTGTAATCCAGATAAGATCCATACATGTGATCAAGGGATAAGATTATTTGTGCTGAATTTCCTGATCCAACTCAAGATCAAGAATTATTCGATACCATTATGAAATGTATGGTGCACGGAATATGCGGTGCTCGAAATCCAAATGCTTCATGTATGGAAATGGTAAATGTACTAAAAAGTACCCAAGAACTTATGCAGATTCGACAACAATGGATCGTGACGGCTATCATATATATCGTCATCGTAATGATGGACATATCTATACTATAAGGGGCATCAAGTTGATAATCGAGATGTTGTTCCACATAATAAGTATCTCTACATAGGCTTTAACTGCCATATTAATGTCGAAGTTTGTGCCGGAATAA
Organism: Scilla litardierei; assembly: GCA_030789695.1. Classification (NCBI taxonomy): domain Eukaryota; kingdom Viridiplantae; phylum Streptophyta; class Magnoliopsida; order Asparagales; family Asparagaceae; genus Scilla; species Scilla litardierei. Next base: position 60,657,661 of record CM061132.1, read on the forward strand.
GATGTGTCAAGTACATTCATAAGTACATTTATAAAGGTCATGATCGAACTGTTAGATATGGACGACATGAATACACCCATGAGGGGATGTATGAGGGTATACGGACCTCAGATGTCGTGTGCACGAAAGCGTGCACGGAGGGAACCTTTTCTCGTGTGAAAAGGACCACTCGATAAGTGGAAAAAGCCACTCGATAAGTGGAAAAAGCCACTCGATAAGTGCATAAAGGCACTTGATAAGTGAATGAAGAAAAGGATAAATGAATGTGCTAATATAGGCTAATAAGCTTATATTTAGTTATTTCCTACAATAACTACCCCTAAAGCCTATAAATAGGACCCACGGGTAAGGCATTCATACTACACTTTCCATGCCATAAGTTTGCAAAAGGCATCTTATGTTCTTCTTCTCCCTTCCATTAAAATCCTCTTCTAAATAGAGATTTAGTCGGTGAAACTCTGCTTCGATCCTCCGTGACGAAGTATCGACCGTTGTGGCGAATCCAAGGGCAAAGTTCAGATATTACGGTACCGTGTACTCAAACGTAAGTCTCTACTTTATTATTCGATCCTAACGTCGTTGTTTTGACAGGAACCTACATTGGTATCAGAGCCATATGGGTTCGCCCCGGTCAAATCGTCGCCCCATCGAACCGATGAACGAGGCGTTGTCTTTTTCACGAATGGGTATCCTACCATTATGGATATGGTAGGAACGCTTCGTGACGGAGAGAACGCAGTGGTTGTTCTTTTCACGTTAGGGTCTTATGTCATTACGGATATGGCAGGAACTCTCCGTGACGGGAAGAACCGACTGTTCATATCGCCAAACTCGCACTCTTCATGGATGTTGAGTCTACATTCAAAAGGGAATGGGCGCTCTCTTCATGTGGAGCGTGTAGTTTACGAACTTTAAAGTATGTTATTTTTCCATTTTGGCACATGGCCATTGAAGGATAACTACTTTCTCGACGAACGGCTGCTTCAACGGAGAAGAAGATGGTGGTTATTCTCATCGGAGAAGATGACTTTTGGTGCATGACCGCCATGGCTATATGGGCTATGAAGGCAATGCAACCCCCTCCCCATGCGGAGGGGGTTGGCTACGGCCAATAACCACCACGACAACCCCCCCGGCGGGGACGTGCGGCCAACCCCATGAAAGGGGGTGGCCGGCCCTGGCCGGCCATGGCCAGAGGGCACTGGCCAGGCCATCCTCGGCCAGGGCCCTGCCGGCCCTGACAGGGAGCCAGGGCCCGGCCAGGGCCCTGCCGGCCCTGACAGAGGCCAGGGCCGGCGCCCTGGCCTCAGGCCAGGGCCTGGCCGGCCCTGGCCAGTGGCCAGGGCCAACGCCGTGGCCTCAGGCAAGGGCCTGGCCGGCCCTGGCCGGGGCCAGGGCCTGGCCAGGGGGCCTGGCCGGCCCTGGCAGAGGCCAGGGCTGGCACCCTGGCTGGCCCTGGCCGCTGCCAGGGCCACGGCTGGCCCTGGCAGTGTCCAGGGCCAGGCCGAGGCCTGCCGGACCTGGCCGAGGCCAGTGCCCGGCCACTGCCGGCCCCGGTCTCGGCCAGTGCCGAGCCCCGGTTGACCCTATAATTGAGGGGGGGCTTGCATGAATGTGACATGCATGCCCGGTCCATATGGGGCCGACGGCAATTATCTGCGGTAAATTCCCTTACAGATGGGGAGCGCATGGATCCATATGGGAGCCGACGACGATGGCTTGCAGAAAAATCCCCAAAGGGGGGATCCGGCCTTGGCACGGCTACGGCTCATCCCGGCAATGGCCAGGGATTACCGTATATTTCGCTAGTATCATAAGGGTACTAAGTTGAAAATATCGCTTTTTGCATTTGAAAAATACGTTTTCAAAATTACTGTAAAATACATTTGCAAAATATTTTTTGAAAAATACGTTTTCAAAAACGCTTTTCCGCTTCGAAGTACTATAAGAGTACTCTCGTTTGATAAGTGAGGGAGAAATATTGAAAGTTGTTCTAGATGGTGATTGGAATCGTAGAGACCTTTCTGATTCTAGAGCAACATCTTCGATATTTTTCGAAAGTAACTTATCAAATATAATAATATCATTCCAAGTGGGATTTTTTCCAAGTGGGAGTGATATTAAACTAGTCTGAAATTTCACATTCGATTGATTCAGTATCTCAATGGATCATGATTCGACCAGTGGTCTTTTGGACTAGTTTATGGGACACCTCAGCTCAGTCTGGGGGTAGTGAACCATGGACTAGCCATTTCCCTGGTCGGTCCGCTGGCCGAGACTAATGAATCATGAAAATGTAACAATATGATGACTATGTATATGAAATTTATGCAATGTTTTTTTGGTCAAACCTTTGGTTTTGTGTCTTTTACAGCATTATAAAAGTAAAATGTCTTCCGCTTCAAAGAATATCGTCATTGAGTTAAATAGAGGTGAAAAACTCAACGGCGATAATTACAAACTTTGGTCCATCAAGATACAATACGTTCTAGAGGAGCAAGAAGTGCTCAAAACTCTAAAGAACGTAATGATTGAACCTGAGTTGGGCACTACGGCCCAACACAGACGAGACAAGGAAGCTTTTGATGCTTGGTCTCGGAAGAATAAGATAGCTCGCATTACGTTATTGAGCAGTATGGCCGATGACATAATGCGCATCTTCCGAGAGCATGACTTAGCCATGGACATATGGTCCAAGCTTGAAGAGAAGTTTGGTGGCACATCGGTGTCCAAACTTCGTTCTTTAACTATAAGATTTGATTCATACAAGAAACGTCCAGATCATTCCATGGGAAAACATCTGCGACATATGGCGAATCTAATCTCAGAGTTAAAGGATGCAGGTCATGTGCTCACTGATGAGCAACAAATCCAAGCAGTCATACATTCCCTACCAAATGGGTGGGACCAAATGAAGATGCATCTCACTCATAATGAGAGCATCAAGACCTTCAGCGATGTTTCCAAGCACCTCGAATTAGAGGAAGAGCGGCTTACGGCTACCAAGCCAAGTGCAGAAGTGCACATGGTTTCTAGTTCCTCACACGGGGGAAAGAAATGGAAAGATCGTTCGAAGTCTACTAATGAACGTAATAAGCAATCTGAGTCTTCCAAGAAACCCAAACATAAGGGTGGGCACAAGAAATGGCACAAGAAGAAAGACTTGAAGAAGATCAAGTGCTTCAAGTGCAACAAGCTCAGTCACTATGCTCGTTCGTGTACGAGTGGAGGCGACGAGGTAACTTGTAATTATACTAGTTACATATGTGTTTCTAGTTCAATATTTCTTGTGGAATCTAATCCATTTTGGATAATTGATTCAGGTGCCACCGACCACATAGCAAGGGACAGACGGTCCTTCGTGGAGTATCATCGGATACCCCAAGGAACGAAGTGGATCTATGTAGGAAACAACACACGTGTTGAAGTGAAATGCGTTGGGACTTGCAAGCTAGTCTTGGACAATGGCCGCACTCTCCTACTTCATGATGTTCTCTTCACTCCAGATATTCGAAGGAATATAATATCTGTGGTCGTGTTAATGGGTCTTGGTTATAACTGGTTTTTTCATGATTGTAAAGTGGACTTGTTTTGTAATAATTCCTTAATTGGCACTGGGTATGTATTTAAAGGATTTATTGTATTAAATACAATGTATGACTCTTCATTTTGTAAAGAAAATTTCCTTATTACAAATTCTTTGACTTATGAGTCTGATATAATTTGTTGGCACGCAAGGCTTGGTCACATTGGACCAACACGGATGGATAGACTTGCCAAACGTGGCCTTCTATCCAATGTTTCAAAGGTCGAAATGTCGACTTGCGAACATTGCCTTGTAGGGAAATCTTATCGCAAGCCGTTTGGAACCGGCACAAGGGCCGAGGTTCCATTACAGCTCATCCATTCGGACATATGTGGTCCGATGAATGTCAAGACAAGACGCGGGAAGTCCTATTTCATCACTTTTATTGATGACTTCACCCGATTCGGTCATATCTATTTGATATCCCACAAAAGTGAAGCATTAACCTGCTTTAAAAACTATATGAGTTAGGTGGAAAATAAATTAGATCGCAAGATTAAGGTCTTGCGAACCAATAGGGGCGGTGAATATCAATCAGCAGGTTTTAAGGAACTTTGTGATGAAAAGGGCATAGTTCATCAGGTAACTATGCCTTATACTCCTAAAAAAAATGGTGTTGCAGAAAGGAGGAATAGGACTTTAATGGAAATGGTACGTTCAATGATGGCGCAAGCTAACTTGCCAATCACCTTTTGGGGTGATGCATTATTAACGGCCACTTTCATTTTGAACCGTGTACCCTCGAAATCAGTTAGCTCCACTCCTTATGAGTTGTGGAACCAGAAGTCTCCTGACTTAAACATTTTAAAACCTTGGGGATGTGCATCCTACGCACATATTTCCTCCCATAAGTATGGCAAACTTAGGCCAATGGGAAGGAAATGTATCTTTATACGATACGCAGAAAACTCCAAAGGTTATGTTTTCGTTAGTCAGGAAGACAATGGAGGTCTAATTGAGTTTGAGTCGAGGGATGTCACTTTCTTGGAAAATGAGTTTCCAAGACAGGGCGAGATAAGTCAGGAATTATCTCTATTTGAGATTAATGATCAAGAAGGATTACCTCATTCGAGTGGGAGAATTCTTGGTGAAGAACAAAATACGTTTCAAACTTCACTAATGGATGATACGAATGACACTAATCCTATTCCATACGGGAATAATGATCCAAGTGGGAGCATTTCTAATGACATTCCAAGTGGGGGTGATATTAGAATTGATCTAAATTCGAGTCAACAAGGACTTGAAGAATCTCAAATACGACGTAGTAGTCGTACAAGGTTGGCTCCTCTATGATTTGAGGTTGAATTTCCGCAAACCTTTATGACTTTACTACAAGATGATGACGAGCCTGCTACTTTCAAACAGGCCGTATCATGCCCTGCGAAAGACAAATGGATGGAAGCGATGAAGGAGGAGTTGGAATCCATGAAAGTTAACCAAGTCTGGGACTTAGTTGACTTACCTAGAGGACGTAGAGCTAATTGGAACAAATGGGTTCTCAAGATCAAGCATAAGGCTGATGGCTCTATTGACAGATATAAAGCTCGCCTTGTCGCGAAAGGTTTTACGCAACAGGAAGGGATAGACTACGAAGAGACCTTCTCACCTGTTGTTCGTTTTACCTCGATTCGCCTGATTCTAGCTATGGTAGCTTGCTTAGACCTCGAATTACATCAGATGGATGTAAAGACTGCCTTTCTCAATGGAGAATTGGACGAGGAGATCTATATGGAACAACCAACAGGGTTTGTAAAAGAAGGAAACGAACATAAGGTTTGTAAACTTCGTAAGTCATATATGGTCTTAAACAATCCTCGAGGCATTGTTATATACGATTTCAAGAAGTTGTCTTATCAAATGGTTTTTCCATGCTTGATGAAGAAAAATGTGTATATATCAAGAGGATTAAGAGCAAGTACGTTATTATGTCTCTATATGTAGATGACATTTTAATAGCCGGAAATGACAAGGGCTTTGTGATGGATATCAAGGCATGGCTTTCATCAGTTTTTTGAGATGAAAGACATGGGAGAAGCCGCATATATCCTTGGAGTTAAGATTTCAAGGAATCGTTCGAAGAAACTTCTTTCTCTTTCACAAGAGACTTATATAAAGAAGGTTCTAGAACGTTTTAATATGCAGGACTGCAAGTCCATTGATACTCCTATAAGCAAGTGCGACAATTTATGTCTGAAATCGTGTCCAAAGAACCAAAAGGAAAAGGAAATTATGGAAAAAGTTCCATATTCCAGTGCAGTTGGTAGTCTTATGAACGCTATAATGTGTACAAGACCGGACATCTGTTTTGCCGTTGGAATGGTAAGTCGTTACCAATCCAACCCAGGGCAAGTACACTGGAAAGCGGTTAAGAGGATAATGCGGTATCTTAAAGGAACTGCGGACTATGCTTTATGCTATCAAGGAGATGCCTTGAGGCTCGAAGGCTACACTGATGCTGATTGGGTGGGTGATCTCGATGAGCGACGATCGACCTCAGGATATGTTTTTCTACTCTGATCTGGTGCAATATCCTGGAGTAGCAAGAAACAATCCTGCATCGCACTTTCAACTATGGAAGCCGAGTTTGTAGCATTTAGCATGGCAGTTCAAGAGGCTGTTTGGCTTAGGAAATTCATAGACAGGCTAATTGATGCAAATGACTCAGGTGTTATACCTATACACATCGACAGTCAAGCATCTATAGCCTATGTCAAAGATCCTAAATTCCATTGTAAGACCAAACACATAGATATCCGCTACAAATTTGCAAAAGACTATGATAAGACCAAGAATGTAGACATAAGGTACATATCTACGCATGAGATGATAGCGGATCCGCTTACGAAGGCGATCCCCAGAGATGTGTTTTACAAACACTTATCATCTCAAGGATTGCGTAAGAGCTGAGTTGTACCAATGTAAATTCCCATGTCTGTAAATGATCAAATTTAATAAAAGAATAAGTTCTTTTCAACATTGCATATGACTTTCTTGAAAATGTTTTTGTACATTTTTGAAATCTCAGCTATACTTTCTAGTATGTCGGACAGATTAAGGTTGGCTCTCTCACATGAGCAACCGCCTTTATTCTATCAGACGGATAAAATAAAGATGAGACCTGTTTAAAGTCAAAATCGTCAGACGGACGATTTAGAGTCATGACTTAAACAAAATGGTCGTATGAAAGATCTGCATCATATGGATGATTTCAAAAGATCTAAGAGGATTTTGAAATCCTATATGTCTTATGCGGGATGTGGGTCCAGAAGATTATTTGAGTAGTAAAAGGGACTCAAAGTCAGACATTGTGGTGTCTGGTTATCATCCTTACAACATCATTAAGACATACGCTCCCTGGGAAAGGAGTGATGTTGTAATACGTATTCATACTACGTATGCATTTTGACCATTGGGTTAGAATAGTAATTGTGTTTACTATTATGGGAGACCCAAAGACCACATGGGTCTTAACTCGTTACCCTTATAGACTCTGATTGGTTCCTTTATATTTGACCGGGTGATTGCTATCTTAGCATGTTGCTTATAGACTATGGTCAATTCGGTCCGGCGGGGCATGTTAGAAAAGCAAGTCAAGTCAAGATCGAAAGGATCGCAAGAAGAGGAAGATTAATTTCATATTCACATTTGGACTTTAAAGATTCAAAGCTGGCCAGCCAATTGTAATCCAGATGGGATTCAATTGTTGAATATAAAGTATAAGAAATGTGAAGAAATAATCTAGGGTAAAGCATGCGTTGATCTACTCAACTTTGCACCTCGAGGAGTGTTGTATATCTCTAACAAGTGCACAACAGCAGACTCTATGCGCATGACGGTCACACGGTCTATTTCTCGGTATGATAAACAGAAGAGTTAAAGGAAAAGATGTTTCCTTACAATCCCCTCAAGTGTGAGTGGGAGATGTTGGATATGGACGACATGAATACACCCATGAGGGGATGTATGAGGGTATACAGACCTCAGATGTCGCGTGCACGAAAGCGTGCACGGAGGGAACCTTTTCTCGTGTGAAAAGGACCACTTGATAAGTGGAAAAAGCCACTCGATAAGTGGAAAAAGTCACTTTATAAGTGCATAAAGGCACTTGATAAGTGAATGAAGAAAAGGATAAATGAATGTGCTAATATAGGCTAATAAGCTTATATTTAGTTATTTCCTACAATAACTACCCCTAAAGCCTATAAATAGGACCCAAGGGTAAGGCATTCATACTACACTTTCCATACCATAAGTTTGCAAAAGGCATCTTATGTTCTTCTTCTCCCTTCCATTAAAATCCTCTTCTAAATAGATATTTAGTCGGTGAAACTCTGCTTCGATCCTCCGTGACGAAGTATCGACCGTTGTGGCGAATCCGAGGGCAAAGTTCAGAGATTACGGTGCCGTGCACGCAAACGTAAGTCTCTACTTTATTATTCGATCCTAACGTCGTTGTTTTGACAGGAACCTACACGAACCACCATGGTGCTGGACGAAGTAGATGAGATCCAATAATACCTTGATGCACGATATATTGGACCACCAGAGGCGGCTTGGCGGATATTTGAGCATCCTTTACATCAGGAGATTCCGTCAGTACAAAGATTGGTCCTTCATTTACCAGGGCAACACCGTGTTATTTTTGATCCAGATAAAGATTCTGCTACAATAAGGTCTGGAGCTTAAAATGAGCAGACAACTTTGACTGAATTTTTTTACATGTTGTGCATTACATGAATCAGCACGTGATCTTACTTACCAGGGGTTCCCTCAAAAGTTTGTGTGGAATTTATCCACAAAGGTATGGACTCCAAGAAAATCGGGATATGCAATTGGCAGAATGTATTTTGCATCTCTCAACTCTGGTGAGCGCTTTTATTTGCGGTTGTTGCTAACATTTGTTAAAGGACCAACATCACGGGAAAATTTATGCACATTCAATAATGTAGAGTACTCTACATTCAAAGCAACGTGCGTTGCAAAAGGTCTGCTTGAAGATGATTCGGAATGGAAACAATTCCATTACGAGGCTTCAATAATGAAAATGGGATATCAATTAAGAAGATTGTGTTGTATTATTCTTATCGAATGTTCACCAATCGATGCACTTGCATTATGGAATCAATTCTCAATGCATATTTGCGACGATCTTCAACATAAAGTTTCTGCTTTATTTGCAATTTCTACTCCAACTCAATGTTAACTTGAAGATTACGGCTTATTCCTTATCAATGAATTACTCGAGGAGTCTGGCAAGTGTCTAGCTGACTTTTCGCTGATGCCATTTCCTACTAGAGAGTGGAACGTAATTGTTGGCAATAGACTATTGCGTGAACATCAGGAACTCTTAAATACAACGCAACAGTTGGATGCACTAAAAGATGGTGATCGCCTACACGATGCACAACGTGCAGCTTATTCAGCAATGACTTCTTTTTTAAAAAAAAATAGAGGTACTACATTTTTTTGAGTGTTGGTGCTGGAACTGGAAAGACTTTTTTGTATAATGCAATAGCGACCATGTTGCATAGTCTTGGAAATATAGTTATCACCGTCGCATATTCTGGTATTGCATCGTTGCTACTTATCGGATGTCGCACTGCACACTCAACATTTCGTATCCTGTTAGATGTGCATGATAATTCAATTTGTAATTTTAGTAAGCAATCCATACATGCGCAATTTTCCAAGAAAAACAAAGTTGATAATATGGGATGAAGTTCCTATGCAACATCGACATTATGTTGAGTCAGTGGATCGATCATTAAGAGATATTTGTGATAACTACAGAGCATTTAGTGGTATTACCGTTGTTCTTGGTGGGGACTTCCGGCAAATCTTGCCCGTCATACCAAATGGGGTTCGAGAAGAAATTGTTGGAGCCTCATTGAGACGATCTGCATTGTGGTGTTCTATAAAAGTTTTGATATTGGACTAGAATATGCGGTTGACTAATTCATATGTTGAAAATACAGTTTTTGCAAAATTTATTTTTGAGGAATTTATTTAGATACTTGCTGATTTTAATAACCATTTTACTATAATTTACCCTTACCTTAAATTTTTTTCTATTTATGTAATAGGTCGGTACAAAGCCTAATGAAGTGGTGGAGCTTCCCTCCCATATATTCAGATGCAAGGATTTAAAAGAATTATTACTAAGAATTTATCTGCATCTAGATGTTGATGGTGTGGTGACTCTGGCGTATTTAACTGAACGAATAATTCTTTCCGCGCATAATGATGATGTTAATTTAATAAACACTGCTGCTTTACAAATTTATCCTGGACAACATATTACGTATTTAGCTGCAGACAAACTGGCTGAATCTGAAGAAACTGATCCTGCCATTATAAATCATTATCTGACCGAGTACATTAACTCTTTGGATCCTCCTGGTTTGTTACCATTTAAACTTGACCTTAAGGTTGGTTGTCCAATTATTTTACTACGAAATATTGTACCTAAAGATGGGCTCTCTAATGGCACACGACTGATGGTTCTTAGATGCACATCTCGTGTGATTAAAGCTCAAATTTTGAACGGTGATAAAGCCGGTAATTTTGTGTTTATTCCAAGAATATCTTTGTCCCCATCAGCTTCAGAGTTACCTTTTCATATGACAAAACGACAGTTTCCAGTTCGTGTAACGTACGCCGTGAAAATTAATAAATCTCAAAGACAATCCGTAAAGTTCGTTGGGGTTGACTTGCGTGACCCAGTTTTTAGCTATTGGCATCTTTATGTGGCACTTTCCAGGTGCACATCTTTTGATCGTGTTAGTGTCCGTCTGCCGTCTGATTCAAATAACATAGTTAATATTATTTATCCAGAAGTCTTGCTATGAATCTCATTGATGACTATTATATGTAAGTAAACATCTTTCTAGTTATTTTAATCGTTTAGTAATTCTTTCAGAAAAATCCTTTATTAATTGGTCGTTTGATGTTATACTTGATGCTTGCTACACACTAATGATTTTGTATTATTTTTATTGAAGGGCTACAAGATGTGAACAAGCATTACAATTTATGGCAATGTAAGAAATTTTTTACCTTTAAAACAAATTTAACTAAAATTTTAACTTTAGTTTGCTAAAATATTGCTTTATATTTTTTACAGAAGGATGTTAAGCACGATGCTTATTTGTGTGAAACTGTAAGCTGCTAAACATACTTTGTTCTATACTATATTTGGTCTTAGTTGTTTTTAAATCGGTTTTGTAATTATAGGTAAAATTACTTCGAAACATTAATAGATCTGTCAAGTTACGTCCTTACACGGGAATTTAGGGCGATAAGGTATGCATTCCATTAAAGCTGACATCATTTTCTTACTAAGAATTTTATATTAGTAACTATTTTATTATTATAATTTTCAGTTAGTTGAAAAAGGAATAGTATAAGCAAATGTGATAGGGCTCGATCGCCATCACTTGAAGATATTCCTTGCTGAGCGTCATTGGATACTCAAATCTCGATCATCGCCGCGCCCACTTAACAAGGTAAATAAACTTTTAACTTTAAAATTTTAGTATTATCAATTAAATTATCTCTAACAAGTTTATGTTTTTTTAATTACCTAGGTTATTGCTCATCCAAATGGCACTTCCTTATGGATTCCGATTGAGACTCTCTCTTTATTATGTGATGCGCAACATGTTTTCTGCTGAAACATGTGAAAGGTCAAAATAGTGAGTTTATAAACCATCATAACTTTAATTTTTGATTCAACATAAAATTAGTAATCTATTTCTCTACTAAAAGGTGGAATAATTGTTTTGTGTCCATTTAGGAAATTAGGCTTGGATAGGAGGATCGTTACTTTTGGATGCAGATGGGAAGATATGGAATGATCACAAATAAAACTTTTGATAGAAATTTTGTAAGAATTATTGTAGTAGTGATATAACAATGAAAAATATGGTAAGCATGAAGTCTTCTGTTTTTGCAATATAAATAGATTTTACATACAAAAAAAGTCTTTTTCATCAATTAGCCTATTTTGCAAATCTTTATTGAACTTTTCATCTTGCTTTTCTTTGGTCCTTTGTTTGCATGGTTATGTGGCTTGACATCAGAGATATCAATATTCAATCATGTTATATATTTGGTTTGAACTAAGGTAATGGTTTCAGAAAGAAAATTTGGTTGACAAGGCCAAGTGAAGCTTTCACATGTTGAGCATCAAATTGGTAGTCATATTTATATTGGCGAAGTTCGTGTCAGCATTGGTAAGAACAAAGTAGATATCAGCATTCAGGTATCTACTACAAGCCACTTTGTTTGGTTTCTTAAAACCATTTTATCAGCGTTATACTTAACTTTTGGTGTTTCTGGTATAAATCAGTGTTAGTAGCAATTCATTTTTCAAATAATCTTTTTGTTCAATTTTCAGTTGCGCCTCTCAATTATGTACTTGCTCAAACTCTTTATCTTGGACACGTCTAACTAGATATCCCGACTTTTATGAATGCAGGATGGATCCAATGTTGTTTACTCCAAGTATACAGGAACAGAGTTGGAATTCAATGGAACAAGTCATCTTCTATTGAAGGAGGATGACATCGTCGGTGTTCTGGATAATGATGATGTCAAGGATATGAAACCCTTGAATGAATGTGTATTAATCAAGGTCTGTCCTTCATCTTTTAAACATCTTTTAAACATGACGTTGTCGGTGTTCTGGATACTGATGATGTCAAGGATTGAGCTTATTTATGTAATGTACTTGCATTTCAAGAACATGCATAATCATAATTTTTAAAACAGAAAAGAAACTTATACGAAATAGTGACAATTGTCCAAAATTTAGCTCCTATGAAAGAATATAATTCTAGGTTGATAATGTGAAAATGTCTGTCAAGATGGTTCAGTTGCAATGTGGTCTGGAATTATTCAAAATGTATTTTATTAATTATGTTTTGCATACAGTAATCAAGCAGACATTGTTTAAATTTATATTATAGTGACATCCTCATAAACATAATTATCATCAATTCATCCTCAAATGCCAGTTGAACACCGTTAATTCCAAAAAGAACATGTGTCCATCAACACCCACACAGAAAAACTACACATTTGAACATCTAAGCAATTAAATCACAATTAGAAATGGTTCTTTACTGTTAGAGCATTTATCACATGTTACACACTTCTGTCAACTTTGAGCACCTTAATGAGAAGATAACTCTAATTATGACGTGGTAACAATCAATGCATAAGGTATCGATCAATATCCTTAGATATCGACCATTTTGTTTCGGTTTCAGACCATACCGCTATAAAACCGAACATACATCTCGATTTCAGACGAAACAATGAAGTTTCAATCTTTGACCAAAACTTTACTATTTTGGCTGAAACTACGAGAGAAGGAGAGATTGTAGGATAGAATTGAAAATTTAAAAATTTAAAAATTAAGCAAACATTTCACGTGATTCAATAGAGAAAAATGTGATTCAATATTATTGTTGTGTCGGTTTCTTCTGTAGTTAACTCTATATGGATTGATATTATTCGTTTGCTAAGCATGTGTATGTTTTTCTTCTTTTTCCGTATTACCCTCTTCTACTCAATGATGATTTGTAAAGGAAGGAGTTCGTGCAGATTTTCTTTTTGTTAATAAATGATATGTGGTTAATGCATGCATGATTCAAACCTCTTTTCTCTTCTGATAGTTTTTCTCCCGTCTTTTTTCAGTCCCTTTTCTCTCATATCTCCTTACTCTTTTGAACGACAGAGAGGCACATGCTCTAGGGTTGTGGATTGTGTTCCAACTCTTTAATCATGCAGCAAATGTAAGCAGACGGGTAAAAACTGTTTTACAAAGTATGGTGGGATTTTGAAACATGTCGACTCAGGAAAATCTCTCTGTATGGGTACCATAGAAGCGTTCATGAATACAATATCAAGAAGTCAGTGACTGAATGAAAAAGCCCTAGATGTTTTTCTTTAGATCACAAACTAAGTGAAGATGTCTCAGTTGAACACACTGAAAAAGCGCACCCACCCTTTATATAGACAGTGTGGACTACTGTTTATATAGCTGATCCCGGTTTAATCATTCTGGTATCGATTCCCCTTATGTTAATGGACATTCTTTTATTGTTGTTATTTTGGGTGATAGATACGTCTCTTGCAGATATCATTCAATTTTATATTCCCATAATAACCCTAATCATTTGAATTGGTTGCCAAGAATGGTCACACATAATGTTTAATTGCAGAAATTGAAGTGAAGTTACACAAATATTTGCCTTTTTGTGTTTAACAATGTTTGCCATTTAGATTTTGTCATATGTAGGAGAGTCCTCTGTTATTAGCTCCTGATAGGAACTTTAGATTTATGAACAAAACTCAGTTTGAGAAATATTTTACTACATTCAGAGCTTCTTCCGTTCATTGTTCTTTTATTCTAAAGTGATCATCATAAGAATTTATACCAGACGTGCTAAATGCATTGATAGAAGGACCTCAATTGTGACCATTATGTCTGTATGTAGATACCAACGAGTCTGCATGTAGTGGCTGTCTAATTGGGCTGAGTTGGTTTGGGTGCAAGTAAATTATGTTTGGCATTTGGCAATGTTTTTTTGATGGCATCATGTTCTTTATTTTTGTTGCATTACATGCTGGTAGATCTTTAGTGTTTACCTCTCCATGCTACATCTTATTTCAAATCATATATACATTTATGATTGTATGACATACCTGTAGGATTCACGTTCTGGTTTTGTGGGGGTGTCTTTTTTGTTCTTCTCCTTCTTTTGTTGGGGTTGGGTGGGTGATATGGATCAACTGTTAAAAAATTATTGTAACCAAAGCATTGACCAAAGCGAGCCTTTTGGTGAAGATAACTTTGGGGCAGTTAATAATGGGTCTAATAGCATGCTAATGTAATTAGGGTGGTGGGCAGTTCAGATATTGGGGGTATAAAATGAGTTCACTGTAATCACTTGGTTGATCACCATTCCTTTATTTTCATCATTTTTCCCTAGCCTTTGTTTTCTGATATTAAATTTTCGCAATGAAAAGCTTACATGGCATTAATAAAACAACATGTTTGGGGGGGGCAATTCATGGTATGTTACTGTACATTGGGGGGTAGTTAATAATGGGTTTAATTGCATGCTAATGTACTTGGGGGTTCAGTTCATGGCATGCAAATGTACTTGGGGCAGTTAATAATGTGTCTAATGGCATGCTAATGTACTTGGGGGTTCAGTTCATGGCATGCAAATGTACTTGGGGCAGTTAATAATGTGTCTAATGTACTCAGGGGGCATTTCAGATACTGGGGGGATAAAATAAATTCATTGGATTCAATTGGTTGATCACATTTCCTTTGTTTTCATAATGTTCCGCTAGCCATTATTTTCTGATATTCAAATTTTGCAATGAAAAGCTTAAATTCCATATGTGAAACATGTTTTTTTTGGGGGGGGGGGGAGGGAGGCAATTCATGGCATGCTAATGTATTTGGGGGGGGCAGTTAATAATGGGTCTAATGGCATGCTAATGTACTTTGGGGGGCAGTTCAGATATTAGGGGGATCAAATGAATTCACTGGCTAGAAACTTGCAACCTAAATTATTGGCTCGAAACTTTGTTTTGGTTAAGCATGCAGCCCTGGAAGTTGTTTCTTCCTACCATTTGGAACTAATAACAAGTTATGGAATTTATTATCATGATGGCATGCTGCCAATTACTATGAAAACATGTTTGTTTCGAGGTATTATTTTTATGATATGTTTCTATAGCATGCAAATAGTTATGCCCGTCATATGCTTTATATTAAATTATGCATTATGAAGAACTGGCAGAATTTACATGAGCTTTTTATTAGCTTATTGGTTCATCTAGCTTGCTATTCTTGATGTTGCCTCTAACGGTATCTCTAACCATTGTCAGGTGAAGAAGCAGAAGCAGGGGTTTGGACTTAAGACAATGAATATCATGTGTCATGAGGGAGCAGAGAAATGTTCTTGAGTTGCTACTGATGACAAAGCCATAACATGCGACAGGAGGGACAGCTCGGAGGTCGAGCAGGGGAGCGTAGAGAAGCGGATCGGGTCGAGTTTTGTTCTGCTTTTTGGTTGAAATTGTGAAGTGAATTACTAAACAAAAATATATATGTTTAAATGTTAATTTTTTCTTTAAATTATCTGAAATTGTAATATGTTGGATCTATTTTGAGTTGAGGCTAAGTTTGGTTTTGTTTTGTAACGATTCATTTTTCATAGCTGTGAGCTGTATATTTCATATATTTTCCCGAAGGTTGTAATATGGACAGCAAAGGATGCTTTATTTATTGGTATGCCTTTTTAAGAAAGTAAACCTACTTAAGAAAATAATAAATTGGCCCCGTTCTTTCCTGTAAAGGGCCTAAAACACATCATAATATTGGAGCGGAGCATTTACCATGTACGATTATAGTGCATTTTTTGAATGCCTTATTTCTGCTTCAATATGCTATCATGCATTTAATAATGAATGTCATGAATGAATTATAGTATGATCTGGCGGAGTTTGAACATGCATATTATATATCAGTTTCCATGTACTTCATACCACATCGAACATTAGTTGAAAATATCACAGAACCATGAATTGTGTAAGGGTATAGTTGCAAAGATTTATGCTGAGATCATCAAGTTCAAAGACTCAAAATATTTCATATTAAACAGAAAAGTAATTTCGATAAAATGTGTGACGAATTCTGAAATAGAACATCTTCTATTTTTTGTCAAGGCAGTTGAAGTGTGACGAGAAGCCTGAGCTGCCTTGATACGGTACACAATCGTTGATTAAATCTGCAAGTTCATCAACGAAATGATCACTCTCGGTAGACAACTTCAATGTTCATCCCTCTCAGCTCCTGTTGTACTCTCCAGTCGGCAGTATGCATCATCGCTGAGGGGATTCTGCTCAAAGCATCTGGCACTACATTCACCTTCCCCGGGTGATAATGTAGATCTATCTCATAATCTACCATCAGCTCCAACCATCGTCTCTGACGCATGTTGAGCTCCTTCTGAGTAAATATGTACTTCAAGATTTTGTGATCAGTGAATATTTTCACGCTTTCACTCAGCAGAAAGTGTCTCCAGATCTTCAGTGCAAATATCACGGCTGCTAGCTCCAGATCATGTGTCGGGTAGTTCATCTCATGATTCTTCAACTGCCGAGAAGCGTATGCGACCACGTGACCATGCTGATGCAGAACGCATCCGAGACCCTTGACAGAAGCATCACAGTAAATCTCGAAGCCTCCTCTCCGATCCGGTACAGCCAAAACCGGTGATGTCGTCAATCTCTCCTTCAAAATACTGTAAGCCTTCTCATCCATGTCCTTCCTCGTCAGCTTCGTCATCGGCTCCGCAATCCTCGAAAAAAATCCTTAATGAACCGACGATAGTAGCCAGCTAATCCAAGAAAGCTCCTGATATCTGATGCTGACTGCGACGTCGGCCACTCGCTGACTGCTCTGACCTTCTCCGGATCTACTGATATGCCATCTCCAGACATCACGTGTCCCAGGAATGCGACTCTGTCCAACCAGAACTTGTACTTACTATACTTGGCATAAATTTGATGATGCCTCAGTGTCTCCAACACTATCCTCAGATGACGGCTGTGCTCCTCCACAGACTTTGAGTAAATAAGAATGTTGTCGATGAAGATAACGACGAACTTATCCAGAAGGTCATAAAAGATCAAATTTGTCAAATTCATGAACACTGCAGAAGCGTTGGTCACACCGAAAGGCATGACCACAAACTCATAGTGTCCGTACTTTGTCCTGAATGCCATCTTCGGAATGTCATCCTTCTTCACTTTCGGCTGATGGTATCAACTCCTCAAATCCAATTTCGAGAAAACTCTTGAACCTCCGAGCTGATCGAATATATCGTCAATACGGGGCATCAGATACTTGTTCTTCACAGTCACTGCATTCAGCCCTCTGTAATCCACACACATCCTGTGGGATCCATCCTTCTTCTTTACCAATAAGACTGGTGCACCCCAAGGTGACACAGTAGGGTGTATGAATCCCTTCTGCAATAGTTCATCCAACTGCTTCCTCAGCTCCTTAAGCTCTGCAGGAGCCATTCTATACGGTGCCTTTGAAATAGGTTGTGCTCCCGGCATCAGGTCTATGCTGAACTCCAAAGCTCTATCGGGTGGAAACCCTGAAATATCTTCGGGGAAGACGTCATCGAAGTGTCTGATGACTGCTGGTTTACTGGTCTCCATCTGCATGGCAACAACGATCGACTCCTCCGGTTTGGCCCAAAATCTAACAGGCCCAAGCGATTGCTCTCTGCTATGGAACTCGAACTCCTGGTGGCTTGGTATCCTGAACACCACTTTCTTGCTGCGGCAATCGATCGAAGCATGAAATCTCCCAACCAATCGATGCCAAGAACAACATCGAAATGTGGTAGATCATGGCTAATGAAGTCGGCATAAAGCTCGTGTCCATTGATCACCAACGGAATCGATCGGCATCCCAAATTAACCGTCACCACTCCATTCCCTGTAGTGATATCCCAACACCTTGGACGTGTGTGGGTTGGAATGGAGTGCTCTGTTATGAATCTCTGGGTTATGATGCACGTAAATGCACCGGAGTCAAACAAAGTTAGTGCCGGACGAGATGACACTAAGATGGTGCCTAAGATAAAGAGATCATAACTAAGGTCAAACAAGGTTCATTAATCTAACTATCAAGGATTATTAGACTTCGGACTGGATATTAAATGAATGCGGGTACTTTTATCGTTTCGAACTTTTCGCAATAACCTGCATAGGCCACCACAAAAACCTGTCACGCCCCGCTTTCCATAATACGGGAGCGAGGACGTGGCGAAGGTCCATATGAGCCGGAGCTGTGAAGCTCGGACCCAATAAGCGTCTGTAGAGGTACACCAAACGAAGTACAGGTTCTTGCATTTAAAGTTTAGAAGAATGATAGTACTAAAAGGAACAACTTTCATGCATAAGATAACAATCCAGCAAGTACAAGAAGTCTAATAAAGAAAGCCTCGCATGGCTACAACTGAAAAGGAAACTAATGGTGCTACGCACCCAACCTAGACAGGAAAGTAAAATGGTGCTACGCACCCAAACTAGAAAGCTGTAACTCCAAATAAGCAATAGACGGTGAACTCTAGGACTGGTCCTCGTCCGGATCATACTCCTGAACAACGTCCTCCTGGTCCAAGTCTGCAGGTACGGTCTCCACATCTGCGAACTCTGTCTCGGTACCTGATATACAACACCCAAGAGAAAGGAGTTATATGTCAGGCAGAGTCTACAAGTAAAGATGAGAAAGACTCTACTGCAAGGTATAAAAGAATTTAAAAACATATATTTAAAT
Organism: Scilla litardierei; assembly: GCA_030789695.1. Lineage (NCBI taxonomy): Eukaryota > Viridiplantae > Streptophyta > Magnoliopsida > Asparagales > Asparagaceae > Scilla > Scilla litardierei. Next base: position 60,676,635 of record CM061132.1, read on the forward strand.
GTTGTTTACATGACAAGTTATAAGATGCAACAATATGATATTTTATATCATGGTAGGAAAGTAAAGGCTGTGCAAGAAAGTAAACGTGACATGACAATGGCCATAGCGTGTGCTACCGGCTACGTGCCAAGACAAGACAAGACGAGACGTGTGTGTCATGAAAAAGGGTTCACCCCTTACGGTTAGAAGGCGGCCAAACCCTCTAAACCGTGTAACCGCTCAACCCTATCCCAAACACATGCACAAGACAAGACCAGACAAGGGATCACTCTCTCTATCTTGGAGAGTGCCCTATTTCCTGCAGGTTATGTGTTCCAAATAAGGGATCACTCTCTCTATCTTGGAGAGTGCCATATGTTGAATATTGGACTCCCTGGATTTGGTTTTGGATGATGAGCAAACATAAATAATTCATGAACTAACAATTTGTGAGCGCAGTATTGGAGATCGTCGCCAAATTCACGAGAACAATCAAAGCGACATCTCAAGACTTCTCAAGGATCGTATTCATTGCCTAAAGCTTCGTTGAAGCTCTTGGACCGTTTTTGGAAGTCATGAAGAATTGATCGAAGCTCTCGAAGACCGTTCTTTAAGGTTTTATTTATAGTCTTTTCGATTTGATCTATAGAATGTTAAGCCTTGAGTATATCTTACGATTCTATCTTCATAACGCTCATATCGTAGCTCTAGGATCTTAGTACAAGTCCACTCTAACTTCCTCGAAGCATCGCGCTTCGATTCGGACTTGTTTGTGCATGTTAGTTGGTACAAGAAGAAGTACTGACCGACTAGATGGTGATCTAGTCGGTCAGCAGAGCTTCTTGAACCGACTAGTTTGAGTTAATCTTTTCTTGTTCAGTACTGTTTACAGTTAGTCGGTCTACGTTGACTCACCGACCGACTAGTTTGTGAACTAGTCGGTCAGTGATGCTTCTTTGACCGACTAGTTGTGATTTACTGTACATGCCAAATTTCTCCTAAGCTACTGTTTATCGTTAGTCGGTCTAAGAACGTTTGGTGACCGACTAGTTGATAATCTAGTCGGTCAACATTTGTTCTTGGACCGACTAAGTCAATTTATATTCAGACTATTTGCTTTTGCCTCTTAGTCGGTCTACGTTCACTGACTGACCGACTAGTTGTGAAACTAGTCGGTCAGAAAGTCTTCTTGGACCGACTAGATTTCTAGGTCTGAATTTCTATCTCTTCTCAGTTCTTCACTTAGTCGGTCCATGTTGTTTGACTGACCGACTAGTTGATGGACTAGTCGGTCAGTGGTTGTTCTTTGAACGACTAGTTGCCTCAGATTTCTATCCGTTGGGACTTGACCTAACTTGTTTTTATGGGACCCTATAAATACGAACCTAGGTCATTTCTCTCTAGGTTAGAGCTGCCATTAAGAGATTCGTTGAGATTGAAAGAGATAGCTATTCTCACTCATTTCTAAAGCTCTCTTCCTCACAAGAAATCCATTCTCTCACTTTCTAGATCTAGAATCCATCTTGAGAGAAGTTTGTTCTTGGTGAGCCCTTCAAGCTCTAGCTTGATTCAAGTCTCCAAATCATTCCTAGGCACCCATTGCTGGTCATTTCTTTGATGCTAGGTCTTGGTGACTTCATCTTCCTCAAATCCCTCCTTGCACCTATTTGGTAAGAAAACTCAAGGTATAGGATTTTGTGGTAAGATTGTTTATTTCATTATAAACTTGTTTATATTGCTTATTGATTCTCTCGGTTGTGAGAGAAGGTTGTGATCCCGGGTTGTGGGATTCACTATTGCCATTGCATGTATGATTTGATCTTGTGAAGGTTTTTCACAAGATATCATAGTGGAAATCTTGGGTTAGGGTTTCTAACCTAAGTATTCGGAGGGGATCCGGGTGGTTGGGACGTAGGATCACCGGGAACAAGTCGGGGAGACTTGGGTGGATCCGAACCCAGTAACATCTTTTGTTAGCATTGTTAATTTTGTTGTTGTCATTCAATTTAAGCTTCCGCAAATTGATTTGGTAGTTGTTTGCACTATAATTAGGAATTATACTCCTTGTTATTTTTAAAGTACTATTCACCCCCCCTCTAGTACTTGTGCATTAGCTTGTAGGGCATTACATTTGGTATCAGAGCCAGATACTTAGCTATGTCTGCCAACGACAACAAGACCGTGCGTCCACCTTCCGACTATGGCACCTTCAGGAACCGTGAAGGAGCGTCTTCGGTCATGGAAGGACATTCCTCGACTAGGACTCCATTCTTCAACGGCGTCAATTATGGATATTGGAAATGCCAGATGGAAACGTTCCTCCGGAGCGCCTCCTTGTGGAGAATTACCATGTCGGAGTACAATGTGCCTACCGAAGAGGATTTCGACAAGTGGACTACCGCGGAGGTCACGGCGGAGATTGCAAATGCCAAAGCTATGAATGCTTTACAATGCGCATTGGAACCCGAAGATTTTAATAAGATATGCACATGTAAGAGTGCATATCAAATTTGGAATTCGCTCCTCATTTTGCATGAAGGAACGAGTCGGGTAAGAGATTCTAAACTCATAGTAGTCAATAGAGATTACGAATTGTTTCATATGGAACAGGGAGAAAAGATGAAGGAGTATTATGCTCGCTTCATCGACATAATGAACGAGTTGGAAGCTCTCGGCAAAACTTACACCCAAAAGGAGAAGTGTTCGAAGCTTATCGAAGGACTTCCTTCTTCTTGGGAGAAACGTACCTTCGCAATCGAGGAAGGTAATGACATGAATAAGTATACCGTAGTTCAATTGATGGGTACTTTGATGTCATACGAGGTACGCAAAGATAGCAAGGTGAAGTTACAAGAAAAGATGAAGTCCTATTTGAACCAAGACGTGCCTAAGAAAAGGGCGATTGCATTCAAGGCGGCTTCATCCACCTCTACCGAAGATGAGGACTCGGAAGAAGAAATGGACATGGAATCCATTGCACTCATGGCAAAGAAGTTCAATCGCTTCTTCCGAAAGGGTAACTTCAAACAAAAATCTAAATTTACTTCTACTAACGCCTCTCCACCTTTGTGCTTTAAATGCAATAAGCCAGGACACATCAAAGCGGATTGTCCTCAAAACAAGCAAAAGGAGAAGTGGAAGGCACCGAAGTTCGACAAGTCCAATAAGTACAAAAAGGGGTATAAAAAGGGACTTGTCGGAGCAACATTCACCGACTCCGAGGATTCCTCAAGCGGAGAGTCGGACGATGAGAAAGTGGAGCAAGCGCACATGTGCTTCATGGCAAGAGAGGAGCATGATCAAGGATCTTCCTCCTCCGATGATAGCGACAACGAAGGCGATGAGGTAACTATGGATGATCTTAGGAATGCTAACTCTCAACTATGGTCCAAATACACTAAATTAGTAAATAGATATACTAAAGTAAAAGATGACCTAGCTAGCATTCAAACCTCGCCTAAGACTATCATCATGAACAACGACACCGTTGTTGAAGAGTTAAGAAATGAGATTGTTAATCTCAAATCTAAACTTGAACATGTTAGCATTGATGATCCGGAAGAACATAGGATAGCGGATTTGACTTCTCAAATCTCGACTTTGAGTATTGAGAATGAGAATCTTAAATCTCGTGTTTATGTGCTCACATCGCAAGTATCAAACTTGGATACTTCTATGCGTTCTCTCAAAGAGAAATATGAGAACACATTAGGCCGAATTAATAAATTCAACAAGGGTAAGGACCATTTGGATAAAATCCTAAGTGACTTACTTCCGGCCAATCACCACATTGGTTTGGGGTATACGATGGGATGTCCATCCAAAGCGGCCACTACTTTTGTTAGGCCAACTTCCGGTGACTCTAAGAGTGGTAACAAACACTCTATTGGTAGTTCATCTACCAATGGTGCTTCCACCTCGTCCACGCCCTCTTTCGGAAAGAAACCCACTTTGGGTGGACCTCCAAAGAAGGGGCATGCTTATATGTACACCAATACCATGCCACGTAGGAACACACGTCCTACTCCACCGTCTCACACATATGATGATTTTTATGCAACACATTCTTGGGCACGTGCACACCATGTGAGACACCCTCACGCACGTGTTCCTACACATGCATATGTTCACCCACCTCATCATATGAATAATTCTCATCGTGCACCATTCCATCATGTTCCTTATGCCTATCCACGACATGCATCACGTAGAAACAAACGTCGCATGCATGCACCCAATAGGATGAGGGCTCCCAAGATTTTCACTATTTGGAGCCCAAAGGACACAAGCATGGATGAAAAACATGTATATATGAATGCTTATTTTTCAGATGTTGTGCATAGTAGAAATTATGTGGGGAAGTCTAAGTCCAATTGGACTTGGCTTCCAAAGGTCTAACCTTTGAGGACCCAATGACCTTGGGTACCATGATATGAAATTTTCTATCTTTAGGTACTCAAGGAAAAGAAAAAGAAAAGGAGCAACAAATTTAAATTTAGCTCCAAAGGGAATTGGATACTCGATAGCAGGTGTTCAAAACACATGACGGGTGACGCTCAATTGCTCTCCGGAGTAGTTCCCATTGCAAATGGAAACCGTGTCGTATTTGGAGGCAACGAGAGCGGAACCATCGTCGGTGTTGGTAAAGTGGGTAACCCGTCTAAACCCTTAATTAGTGATGTTTATCTAGTTAATGGTTTAAATCATAATCTTATTTCAATAAGCCAACTTTGTGACAAAGGTTACAAAGTTAGCTTTGCGAAAGGATTGTGTCATATTTCAAATGATAATAATAAGTTATTATTTTCCAGCACACGCCATAAAGATATTTATATTTTGGATCTTCCTAAGTCATATGAACAATGTCTCGTTGCCAACACAAGTGAACAACACTTATGGCATCGACGCTTTGGACATGTGAACTTTGGAACACTTTATAAGCTTTCAAAATTAAATTCCATTAAAGGTTTTCCGAAGCTCGTTTTTGAAAAGAAAAGTTTTTGTGATTCTTGTCAACGTGGCAAGCTTCCTAAATCTTCATTTAAACCTAAGAAAAGCATTTCTACGAAACGGCCACTAGAGCTATTACATCTAGATTTATTTGGGCCAACTAGAGTTGCTTCCTTAGGAAATGCAAGATATGGACTTGTCATCGTCGATGATTATTCTAGATTTACATGTGTATTTTTCTTATGTAATAAAAATGAAGCTTTTGAAAACTTCACGATATTTGTGAAGAAAGTACAAAATCTCATCGGAACCACCATTGTCACTATTCGTAGTGATCATGGGGGTGAATTTGAGAATGAATCTTTCTCAAATTTTTGTGATGATCTTGGAATTACTCACACGTTTTCTTTCCCTCGCACACCTCCTCAAAATGGTGTTGTTGAGAGGAAGAATAGAACGCTTGTGGAGTGTGCTCGCACTATGCTCGAAGATAGTCAACTTGGTTATCAATTTTGGGCGGAAGCGGTACACACCGCTTGTTATGTGTTTAATAGAATACTTTTGAGGCCCGGCACCAAACAAATTTGTTATGAATTGTTGTTTGGTAGATTGCCTCAAGTTAAACATTTTCGTGTTTTCGGCGCAAAATGTTTTATTAAAAACACATATGATAATTTGGACAAGTTTGATCCGAGATCGGATGAGGGGATATTTGTTGGGTATTCCTCACGTAGCAAAGCCTACCGGATATACAACAAAAGATCCTCTACGATCGAGGAATCACTACATGTCTCTTTTAATGAGAATTTTATTACTCCTAGAATTTCAAATGATGATGACTCTATGGATGTTTTATGTGATTCATTTGAAAATTCTAAGTCTATTGATTCAATTGATTCTATTGATACTAACCAGACTAATGAAGTTGTTGAGTATGTGCCTAGTGATCAAGGTATTCCCAAGCGGCTTCATACCGTTCGCGACCATCCCCATGAGCAAGTCATTGGCAATATTCAAGATAGAGTCAAGATGAGATCGCAAGTCCACCACTTCGCCAATTGTGCCTTTGCCTCATCGATAGAGCCAAAGAATATAGTTGAAGCGTGCGAAGATAGTGCTTGGATACTTGCCATGGAGGAGGAACTCATTCAATTCGAGAGGAATGAGGTATGGGAGCTTGTTTCGTTGCCATCGAAGAACCACACCGTCATAGGGACAAAGTGGATCTTCAAGAACAAAACCGACGAAAACCAAGTCGTCGTCCGAAACAAAGCTCGGTTAGTAGCTCAAGGCTATCGGCAAGAGGAAGGTATCGATTTCGAAGAATCCTTCGCTCCAGTAGCTAGATTAGAATCAATTAGACTATTATTGTCTTATGCATGCCATAAAAATTTTAAATTATTTCAAATGGATTTTAAAAGTGCATTTTTGAACGGAGATGTCATTGAGGAAGTATACGTTTCTCAACCTCCGGGCTTCATAAATAAAAAATTTCCAAATCATGTGTTTAAACTAAAGAAAGCTCTTTATGGTTTGAGACAAGCTCCTCGAGCTTGGTATGATCGCCTAAAGAATTTTCTTTTGGATTTGAATTTTAAAATGGGCGAATCCGATTCTACACTTTTTGTTAAGCATGCGAATAATGATATTTTATTAGTTCAAATTTATGGTGATGATATCATTTTTGGTGCTACTAACTTCACTCTTTGCGAAGAGTTTTCTAATGTTATGAAGGAACAATTTGAGATGAGCCACATGGGCGAACTCAAATATTTCTTAAGTCTCTAAATTCGCCAATTGAACGATGCAATCTTCATCCACCTAACGAAATACACTGTGGAGTTGCTAAAGCGATTTGGAATGGAGAATGCCTCTGGGAAAAGGACTCCTATGAGCACTACAACGCATCTTGATAAAGATACGGGCGGAAAAAATGTAGACATTCGTCTATATCGAGGTATGATAGGTAGTTTACTTTATCTTACCGCAAGTTGGCCCGATATTATGTTTGCCGTATGTATTTGTGCTCGTTATCAGTCTCAACCTAAGGATTCTCACTTAGTAGCGGTTAAACGTATTTTTCGCTATCTAAGTTACACTTTAGATTTTGGATTACTTTATCCGAAATCTAGCACATATGAGTTAGTCTTATATAGTTACGCTGATTATGCAGGATGCAAATCCGACAGGAAGAGTACTAGTGGCACTTGCCATTTTCTAGGAAATTCCCTTGTCTCTTGGTTTTCCAAGAAGCAAAATTCGGTATCACTTTCAACCACCGAGGCGGAATACATTGCCGCCGGTGCCGCTTGTGCCAAGGTTCTTTGGATGAGACACACACTGAAAGATTTTGGTATTCATTGTGATACTAGCCCTATCATGGTGGATAACCAAAGTGCTATTTGTCTTTCAAAGAATCCGGTGCACCATTCCTGATCTAAACACATAGATGTCCGACACCATTTCTTAGATGATCATGTTGCTAAAAAGGACATCATATTAGTGTACGTTGAAACCCAAAAGCAAATCGCCGATATTTTCACGAAACCCCTAAAGGAGGACTCCTTTGTGCGGTTGCGTCGAGAATTGGGGATTATGGGTGAATCCGAGATATATGATTCATATTTCATTCAATTATCTTGCATGCTATTATATTTCGCGATATTTCGTTCATGCTAGATTTATTGAATTTTTGGGGATTTTATGTGATATGTTTGAATTTTTGCTCGAATTCTTATTTGAATGTCGTATTTAAGATTTCGACGTTTAATGGGGTAGTTTAGATGACTTATGAGAGAATTAAGATGTTTCATCCAAGTGTTTTTATGAAGAGAACTCATTTATCAACTTTTGGACTCTTCTAGTCGGTTTCAGTTCATCAGCCAACCGACTAGATGCTCATCTAGTCGGTCAGCTAGTGAACTCAGACCAACTAGTTCAAGCTTTAACTTTCTCCTGTCTTTGACTTCTTTTAGTCGGTCTCAGTACTCTTACCGACTGACTAGATTGAAAACTAGTCAGTCAGTGATTATACTGTGACCGACTAACTCTAGCCCTAGATTTGTCTGTTTGCCTCTGTTTCGTCTTAATCGGTTTAAGCTCATTGACCGACCGACTAGATCGTAATCTAGTCTGTCAGTGCTTGAACTGTGACCGACTAAGTGCCTAGGGCAATCACATCTTTTCGCATTCTCGACCGACTTATATCCAATCTATCCGATTGTTTTGCTTTTTAGTCGGTCTATTTCGTTCCCCAGCTCGAAAAACTCCCTCTCCCCGATCGAAACCCCTTCGACTTCCGTCGACTCCGGCCACTTTTCCGGCCATCTCCGCCGTCCGTCACCGTCGACCTCTCCCCTAGGTATCTTCCCCCTTCCTAGATCTCAGTTTTCATCCCTAGGGTGTGTTCTAGATCTCGTTTTCACTTCTAGGCTCTAGGGTTTCGAAAATTATCTTAGGGCTTTGTGCTTGTTGTGTGATTCTAGGGTTTGTGCTTAGGATTGCTTACGCTTAGGGTGTTTGATCCTATCCGGTCGCTTGATTGTACTCGTTGTGCCGCGATCATGGCACGAACGAGACTCCTGATTACATCTTCTGGGGCATCCCCCATGACCGTAGATGCTCCGACCGCTTCGACCCCTCCTAAGCGTAGGGCCAAGACCACTCGACCCCCCTCTTCGTCTTCAACTCCGTTGAAGAGGAAGAGGACGTCCAAGCCCAAACCTACCGGCCAATCTTCCAAGCCCCGAGCTAAACCCAAAAAGTTTCGTGCTCCTACTCCTCCCGGTGAGAGTTCAGGTAGTGATTCCGAGGATGATTCCGAGGAAGAATACACTCCTGAACATCCCGAGAAGGCACCTACTCCACCCCCTCCTCCACCTCCTCCTAAGACCCGTAAGGCTAAGGGTAAAGCTCCTATGCCAGTCGGCGGTGTTGATATATCGTTGTGCCGCGACGACCCTCAGTGTCTAGCAGCGTACAACCGTATAGAGCACTGCCCACCGCTGTTGGAGCATTACGTTCAGTTTTCTGATTTTCTTGGCCTTGCCGATCTTTTATCGTATAGTGGCCTATTGGACTACCTTCGATTCGACCCTAAGGTGAACCCTAGACCCTATCCTCGCCTGGTCAAATTATTCTATGCCAATCGTGTCCGGGGCCAGTACGATGAGTCTCACTCCATCGAGACTTCTGTTCTGGGGACTCCTATAGTCCTCACGGCAGAGATCTTGGGGGAGCTGATAGGTTGCTCGTCGTGTGGCCTCCTCCCGTCTGACATTTCTTTTGACGATATCTCCACCCTCGATCAGCCTACCCTAGGTGAAATCTTCCAGGTTATCCCCCCCCCCCCCCGCATTCATTGGCGTACCTTCGAAATCATTCAAGCCGAATGCTTGGGTGATTAACCTGATCTTGAAATCCTGCCTTCTTCCCAAGTATGGATCTTCTTCACTTCCATCTCAGCCGTTTCTGAAATTGATTTACGCTCTGTTTATGGGTAGCGAGATTAATTGGGCTCGCATTATACTCGATAAGATGGACTCTTTCGAGTGTATACGCAAGACCACTAAATCTGCGCATATCCCGTATCCATGTCTGTTGACCTTGGTTTTCCGTCATTTCCGTGTCCCTCTGCCTCCTGACGACGAGCGTCCTCTTGGTCCTCCTCTGAACGCGGCGGCCGTAAAGAAATCTCTTGCGGCTCTCCGTCACATACAGCGGACGACTCCTTCTGCGTCTCAAAGCACGACTCCTTCTGCAGATGCTGCTTCTCGACCTCCCGCCACACTTGATGATGTCGTTCGGTTACTTCGTCGGCACGAGTCACGTTTGGCTCGTACCGAAGAGGTGGTCTACCGTATGGCTAGTTTGATGGGCGTCCAGCTTCCTCCTCCTGTTTCTAAGGATGAGGAGATGGACGATGAGGACATCAATGAGCTTGTCACCTCCCTTGCTCGTGGCGCTGAGGCCACTGCTGCTGCTGCTGCTACCACATCTGCTCCTGGAGCTGGCACCTCTTCCGGTGCTCCAGAGACTTCTGCACCAGTGGATCAGACTTCTGATGCTGCTGCTGCCCCTGCTGTCGAGCCTGCTCCTGTTTTGACTGCTGTTGTTCCTGTTGAGACCCCTGCCGTTGAGCCAGTCGTTGATGTCTCCACCCCTGCCCTGACGATCCCGTCTGTTGACACGCCTCTCCTCCCTGCAGAGCCTGAGTCCACTCCGTCGACTGGACCCACGGAGACTGCAGAGCCAGCCACTTCCTCGTGATCGTCTGTTTCGAGGACTCTCCACTGCTCATTGGATGATACATCTTATTGAGAGTACTTTGGGTTAGGATGGAGTGTTGGGGTTGTTTTGATGTATTTTGGTTATATGGATGTCGGTGTTGTATTTTGATGTTTTTTTGGGTGTTGATGTTGATGTGTTGATGATGATGTTGTATTTTGATGTTTATATAGATGGTATGTTGCACTTGATATGATGTACTCGATGTGAGTTTTGGATGTACTCTTGGTATTCACATATATATATATACATCGATGCTCTTTTTGTTTTACTTCGTCGTGCACATTTAATATTCATTCAATGCATATGATATGTGAAATCGTCGCTCGACGCTTGATAACTTGGTTAAATAGATTATATTTCTATAATCTATAGAATTGTTTTCCATGCACACATTTAACCAAGAATATTGAATATTGGAGAGTATGTTTCATTATTCAATAAATGAATAAATATTTGGTATTTTTGATGATTTTAATTTACGCTTTTTGATAATGGAGAATTTGACACACTTTGATTTGATTTCGTCTCTTTTCCCTTGGTGTCAATTATGTCCATCGTCAATATCTACGACTCCCGATGTTTGGATTTTCCTTTTCCTAGTTGTTGTCGTTGTATGCCCCCCATTTTTGGGATAATGCCAAAGGGGGAGAGATAATGATAATAAATAGGGCAAATGAAAATTTAACTCAATTTAACCCATTTTTGGGATTGATGCAATTTATATATATTCATTTTGGAATTAACGTGTCATCAATGCAGGGGGAGTAAGTATTTTACATTTGAATCATTATTTTTTATTATTATTTATGTTGGTTTGTCATCACCAAAAAGGGGGAGAATGTTGAATATTGGACTCCCCGGATTTGGTTTTGGATGATGAGCAAACATAAATAATTCATGAACTAACAATTTGTGAGCGCAGTATTGGAGATCGTCGCCAAATTCACGAGAACAATCAAAGCGACATCTCAAGACTTCTCAAGGATCGTATTCATTGCCTAAAGCTTCGTTGAAGCTCTTGGACCGTTTTTGGAAGTCATGAAGAATTGATCGAAGCTCTCGAAGACCGTTCTTTAAGGTTTTATTTATAGTCTTTTCGATTCGATTTATAGAATGTTAAGCCTTGAGTATATCTTACGATTCTATCTTCATAACGCTCATATCTTAGCTCTAGGATCTTAGTACAAGTCCACTCTAACTTCCTCGAAGCATCGCGCTTCGATTCGGACTTGTTTGTGCATGTTAGTTGGTACAAGAAGAAGTACTGACCGACTAGATGGTGATCTAGTCGGTCAGCAGAGCTTCTTGGACCGACTAGTTTGAGTTAATCTTTTCTTGTTCAGTACTGTTTACAGTTAGTCGGTCTACGTTGACTCACCGACCGACTAGTTTGTGAACTAGTCGGTCAGTGATGCTTCTTTGACCGACTAGTTGTGATTTACTGTACATGCCAAATTTCTCCTAAGCTACTGTTTATCGTTAGTCGGTCTAAGAACGTTTGGTGACCGACTAGTTGATAATCTAGTCGGTCAACATTTGTTCTTGGACCGACTAAGTCAATTTATATTCAGACTATTTGCTTTTGCCTCTTAGTCGGTCTACGTTCACTGACTGACCGACTAGTTGTGAAACTAGTCGGTCAGAAAGTCTTCTTGGACCGACTAGATTTCTAGGTCTGAATTTCTATCTCTTCTCAGTTCTTCACTTAGTCGGTCCATGTTGTTTGACTGACCGACTAGTTGATGAACTAGTCGGTCAGTGGTTGTTCTTTGACCGACTAGTTGCCTCAGATTTCTATCCGTTGGGACTTGACCTAACTTCTTTTTATGGGACCCTATAAATACGAACCTAGGTCATTTCTCTCTAGGTTAGAGCTGCCATTAAGAGATTCATTGAGATTGAAAGAGATAGCTATTCTCACTCATTTCTAAAGCTCTCTTCCTCACAAGAAATCCATTCTCTCACTTTCTAGATCTAGAATCCATCTTGAGAGAAGTTTGTTCTTGGTGAGCCCTTCAAGCTCTAGCTTGATTCAAGTCTCCAAATCATTCCTAGGCACCCATTGCTGGTCATTTCTTTGGTGCTAGGTCTTGGTGACTTCATCTTCCTCAAATCCCTCCTTGCACCTATTTGGTAAGAAAACTCAAGGTATAGGATTTTGTGGTAAGATTGTTTATTTCATTATAAACTAGTTTATATTGCTTATTGATTCTCTCGGTTGTGAGAGAAGGTTGTGATCCCGGGTTGTGGGATTCACTATTGCCATTGCATGTATGCTTTGATCTTGTGAAGGTTTTTCACAAGATATCATAGTGAAAATCTTAGGTTAGGGTTTCTAACCTAAGTATCCGGAGGGGATCCGGGTGGTTGGGACGTAGGATCACCGGGAAAAAGTCGGGGAGACTTGGGTGGATCCGAACCCAGTAACATCTTTTGTTAGCATTGTTAATTTTGTTGTTGTCATTCAATTTAAGCTTCCGCAAATTGATTTGGTAGTTGTTTGCACTATAATTAGGAATTATACTCCTTGTTATTTTTAAAGTACTATTCACCCCCCCTCTAGTACTTGTGCAGTAGCTTGTAGGGCATTACACCATATTCCCCGCAGATTGTGTCTTCTAGACAAGGGATCTCTCTCTCTATCTTGGAGAGTGCCCTATTCCCCGTAGGTTGTATATTCCAGACAAGGGATCACTCTCTCTAACTTGGAGAGTGCCCTATTCTCCGCTGCTTGTGTATAAACATTTCGTGAATGATGTTACATGGCATGACAAGGGTAATGTATGTTCTTTTCATTCTAAGGGGTCTACACACACACAGAGTTACTAGCATGATAGTTATAGAAGTTTATACCTAGACTTCGTCTTCAAGTCTAGGGTGTTGTGAGGGTGTACCAGACGCTATCATTTCACGTCCGGTTCTCTTGTTTAACAATGTACAATTTTAAAGAGGAAATGGCCTAAATGTGGCCGTAACTACGCAAGTGAACACATTTGCCTGAAGTGGCAAGAAGTATGTCCGTTGGAAGTGTCTCGTCACGAGCAGTGTGTCGGTTATGGTTTGCTGTAATAAATTTAAGGGGACGGTGTCAGATCTACTTTTAGAAAGTCCTATTTTGGTTTGTTTTCTAAGTTGAACGTGGCTATCCTAACAGTCCTAAAACACATGCTCACATGATCAAACCTATTCTACGGTTCTCTACGACGACTCTATCCTATGTGCACAGTCAATATTGTCTGATCGTCGGCCTAGTTGTTACAACAGTTTTAAAGGAGCATAAAAGTAACTTTAGTGATTTAAGTTGTCGATTTTTAGTTACGTTTTAATGACGTACGGTGTGGGTTACTACGAGCGAGGGGAACCAACCTAGCACGACGAACATGCATGGATCTGACATCAGGTCTGAAACGTGCTGGATCCCGTCATCCCAGGTTCCTCGACTGCGGATAGCACAGTAAGGATGCTCGTCAGAATCGCCTCGACTGCAACTAGCACAACGAAGTGGCTTGCAGCAACGGCAGTGACGGCGACGGCAGAACTTGCGGCAGCGATAACTCGCAGCCCAGAGGGTTTCTATACGGGAGCGACAATGTGACATGGGCTACGAGCGTGGAGAAGGGAGAGGAAGCGGTAGCGAGAGTAGGGACGGTGAACAGCTTGTGACACGGGATGACTTGGGTGCGGCTGTTGATGGAAGTGGCCGGAGCTGTGGAAACAGCGGGGAGGGGAGAGAAGCACGACAGCCGTAAGGGAAGTGGACGGCGGGTCTGATGTCGCTCACGTGTGGACAACAGGGGGAAGAGATGGGAGACTGCCGACGGTTGCTTGCCGTGGGCTGTAGATTGAGGGAAGTCCGGAGAGCTGCCGACAGATTTGGGTGAAGAGCAGGAGGCCGGCCTGTGCGTGGGAGGCTGCCAGCGGTTGCGAGTAGGGGCTACAGCCTGCTGTGCTCGTGCAGGGGTGTGGGGTTGCTTGCATGGAGAGGAGGAGGGCATGTCAGGGAGAAGAAGTCGGCGGGCCTGTGGGGTTTGGCCGTGGGGATGGTAGCCGAACAACGGCTTGGGGTGGTGCGCGCGTCGGGGAGAGAGAACTCTTCACGTGTGGAGGAGGAAGGGGGTATGGCCTGTCGTGGGAGATAGAGGTAGAGACTAGGGTAGGTTTTTAAAAGAAATGGGACTGTGCTTTTTTTTGTGCGGCTCAGTAAAATAGAAACCCTAGGCTTCTAGGGTTTACTGTGTAGAAAATGATAGGCCTAGGTTAGAATTAAATAGGAGGAGAGAGAGATAGGGACGTGAGAGAGGAAATTGGGGATTGGGTTGAGTGATTTGCGGGGTAAGCTTTAGGGTAGTTTTATTTAGGATTTGATTTTTAAAACATAAATGAAATTTGAATTTCGAAAGCTTAGGGAAATAAACAATATTAAGGATAATGGGCTTAGCAGATCGGTCAAACGACATCCAAAAATTACGAGAAAAATACCGGGACGGTCGTGACAACGCGAGGTTTGAGAATACAGGGTCTGGCCATGTGCTAGGCCTAACGAAAACAATAATAAAAATAAAGTACAGAAATACACATTCCTAGCAAAATACGTACGAAATACGTGCGGTCGGAAAGCAACCATTACAACCACCACCTTACCGCGCCCCCAACCCTGATGCTTCCCCTGTTTTTGCACCTCACCTTTGCTGACATTGTCTAACAAGCTCGCCGCATCATCGCCACCTTGCTGGCCTCGAGCACTGCCCACCCCACTTACCACTGCATCCCCCTCTGCTCTGAACTTCCCCGAAGTCCGACGTCGCTGTCTTCCTCTCTCGCTCCGCCTCCCCACTCGTTCCACCACCCACGCCATCGTGTCCCTGCTCTCTCCGACTACCATGAAGGCGCTCACCTCCAAGCGCCCCGCCTCCGTCGCCACCCCTCACCTGCATCCGACGACGACGATGACAAAGCGCACGCCTCGCCCCCCCGTCCATACACAGTCGACGTAAAGGGTGAAAACGTGATTTTAATACGTTTTATTAAAATGTATTTTCATATCCATACATGTATTTACGTATTTCGATAATTAGATAATATGGGAGTTTTGATAAATAATTGATAATTAATAACATAAGGGCCGGAAAAATACAAGGCCAGCTCCAGAAAATCAGAAATGACGTTTTAGACCCAATGGCGCTAATTTCATCTCAATCAGACGCGTATTTTTTCCACAATAAATTTTTAAGCCTAAATTTTTAATACGTTGTTTTTATTCAAAAATTCATAACTTGTTATTTTCACGTTAACTGATATGTGGAAAATATATATGTTGTAGTACTCTTCGAGACGGTCGTTTTGACAGCTCACTTGAAACTTTCTGATGCAGATTGCACCCAGAATAAATGTTTGAACAAATACGATTACTAAATAAAAATAGTTTTTAAATTGATTTTGAGCTTTTAAAATTATAAAAATTACTATAAGCTTCAGACAAATATTTCCTTCTTAGGTAAAATTATTTTCATTATATCTAGCCTAGATAAAAATTTAGAACGATTTTTGACACCGCTTCAATCGTTTATAAAAATCAAAACGATCAAGGTAAATAGATAGAAAATAGTGTAATCTTTAACCGATTATTTCTTGTGCTTGTAGGTACCAATTCTCATGCACCAACTCCCTTGAAAGCTCTAGATCCAGTTCCGGATCACTACCACCACCACGAAATCTGTTAGTCACGATAAATTCTAGATTTAGAAAATTAGATAGTGTACTCGTGCGAACTTTTAAACCAACAATTTTGGTGTTCCATATTTGTTGGACTTGTCTTTATCCTCAAATTTCCTAGCATCCACTTTACTTTACTTTATGGTTTTCAATAAAAAAGTCTACCAGAGGTCATGGTTTAACTATCATTGTTGATAAGGAACTAATAACATCATGTGATACACCTTGTGGAACATCTCCTGTAATATCTCGTATAATATCTTGAGGAATGTCTAATGGAGTATCTCGTGGAATATCTTGTGTGGGCTATCCAACCGATTGGGTGGGCTATCCAACCGATCGTTTCAGCTCATTTTCAGAAGTTTGGTATCTCTGTTTGCTTCCACCCGATCGGTTGAACTTCCAACCGATCGGCTGGCCCTTTTCAGCAGTTTTAGTGGGTTTTTGCACCCGAATATCATGTGGAACATCTCGTGGAATATCTTGTAGAATATCTTGAGGAATGTCTAATGGAGTATCTCGTGGAATATCTTGTGGAACATTCGATAAGAAACATGTAACACACATGACACTGGGGTTTGGGCTAACTCAATGTAGAGAAAGTGTGGGAGCTATGACCGGAGTCACCTCTCTCGTCTCGTCTCGTCTCGTTTTTCTCAAAAGTATGTTGTGGTTGACGCCCAAGATTTGCTCCTCGTGGCAACGAGGTGACCCATGGTTGCATATCATACTTTCATACGTAAGTCACATCACATAGTTTAGTTAATTACTGTCATCACTAAAATAACCATTGATTGTACATCTTATTCAGTACTTTGCATATTTAATTGCTTACATTTCATCCCTGCTAGTCTCCCTATTGCTATCACCATGATTTCTCATATACGTTACTCATTGTACTTGCACGACCGCCTTTTACTTATGCATTACATGCACTTTATCTACCACACCTGTGCAGTCACCAGTACTTTACTTGTCGTACTTATAGCTACATTGATAGCATACTACACTTGCTTAGCCTACTTTTCACTTGCACTACTACAGTATAGTTTGTTCTCTCCTTTTCAGTTCTGTTTACCTTTACTACTCAGTTATTTATAATTGTTGCTCATTACTTTACTTTTCACTCTGGTTTGCTTGTACGCAGTTACTTTTTGTCATACTTGTGCACTGCTTCTTTTCTATGTTTAGAATTATTGTGACTTATCTATGGTTCTATTTATGGTACCGACAGACGACGACCAGATCGAGGAAGTGGCCCCTGAGTTTTGAGGGGCCAGAGTTCGACCCAGAGGCTGTTGTTTTCTATCTGTTTAAGTTGGTGTGAGTGTTATATTATGTATTTCCTTTTCACATTTCCTTTCTGTACTTCCTTTATGTATTAAGTGAGACAGTGATGTTTGCATTGTATCTTAAATTTGGACTGTAATAATGTGTGCTGGTTTGAGTATTGGTACATCTCTGGATTGTGGCTATATTGATTTCACTGGTAAACTGCAGACCTGCAAATAAAATCAAATAAGTAATGGCCCCCCCGAGAGCGGGTCGTTACAAGTTTGGCGGCCCGTGCAGGTCCGCGATAAATACCTCGTGAACAGTATAGTAAAATCAGGATGTACTATATACGATACTCAACTAAGCTGACGTTTTCCTATGTATGCAGGTGTGACACTCAAACGATGGAGAGAAACACTTCTGAGAGTCCCAATGAAGCTGATCTGTCCGGAGCTAGCAACCAAACCAACAACAGGCCACCTCCCACTGTGCATCAAATTTCTGATATCACATTACGAGAGCTGGTTCAAGCTATACGAGGAGAACAAAAGAATGGAGGAGGAATACACCAAATCAGGGCGCTCCGTCTGAAACACTGGAATGGTTTGGACGGTCCTCTGAAGGCTGAAGAGTGGCTGTGAAGCACTGAGGATGACTTAAGAGCATCTCAGATCATGGAAAACGCTTGGGTGGACACTGCCAAATCGTAACTGACTAACGGAGCTAGGATTTGGTGGAACTCAGCTAAACATCGCCTACAATGACCAATTGATTGGATGACGTTCACCGACCACTTCAACACCCAGTACTTCTCACCTGAAGCACAAATGGAACTGCAAGCTCAGTTCGTCGGGTTGAATCAAGGTTCCATGTCAGTGGAACAATATGATGCTCTGTTCACTATGCTTAACCGGTTTGCTCCAGGGATTGTTGACACCCCTCTGACACGAGCTCAATGCTTCAAACAAGGGCTGAACATAGAGGTTCGACGAAGCGTGGTCGGACGCCAATTATAACAGCCTGTATTTTTAGACGTGTTTAGAAATCGTGCGTACCAGTATTTTATTTCAATCCTCCGTATAATTTTTCGTCTGTACGTTCTTTACTACGTGTCGACGTGAGCGCGTCTCTGTTTTTCATTTTTACCGTATCATAATTAATTAACTATCAAGTTTAACAAATTACTTTAATTTAATTATCTTACTAATTACAATTTGCTAATCACGTTTAACTTTTACTAATTACCCTAATTAAATATCACATGTCGTCAGCCCCTCAAAATTGATAAATGTGTGTTTAATTTTTAAAACTTAGTCTAAGCTAACCTAACCCTTTTCATTACCTTTGACTAAAAATTTAATGCCGGCTTACCATTCAAAACCCAGCTCACGTTTTTGAAGGCAGATACATTCCCCTAAAACATTAGTCAAAAGTTTTCAGTAAATTCCTATCTAAATCAAAAACCTAACCTATTTGACTAATGAGAACCATGTCCCCTGCTAATTCTCTTAACGATGTCTTCTCCCCTGCAAAATGATTCCGCAAATCCATCAATACAAACCAGCAAACTATTTCACCAAATCAGTTCCCAAGCATTTCAGCCCCAAAATCAATACCCCAAATCAGAATCAAATTAGCCTAAAATACAAAAGTGAATCAAACTCATCATCTCCCCAAAACCAATTTCGCAAGACCTCAAACAAATCAACCGCAACTGATTTTGAAATCAGAAATCGAATAGGATGAAAACACCCAAATCTGAAACAACTTCAAATTCAATCAAACCCTTGCATCCAAATCCCTCAACCTCTCCCCATCTCCTTTAAAGGCCGGCGCTCCACAACTCCCCTCACCCGAAGGCCGCGCGCGCCACCCGCAGGAGCAGCCGTCGTCGTGCCCGTGCACACTGCCCAACCACAGCTGCCAGGAGCCGTGCGCTGCCAGGCCGTGCCACCGTGTCACCGACTAGCACCCTCTCCTCCCTCGTGCCCGTGTGTGTGAGTTCCCCCTTGAGTGCGTGAGTTTCCCATCTGCTGCAAACAAAGAAATGAAAGAAAAAAGAAAGAGAGAAAGAGATAGAGAGAGTTAAGAGGAGACAGGTATTTAGAAAGCGGTAAGGGAGATATATATTAATATATGTTAGAAGATATGTATGTTATTA
The DNA here is from genome assembly GCA_030789695.1 of Scilla litardierei. Lineage (NCBI taxonomy): Eukaryota > Viridiplantae > Streptophyta > Magnoliopsida > Asparagales > Asparagaceae > Scilla > Scilla litardierei. Next base: position 60,696,001 of record CM061132.1, read on the forward strand.
ATATATGTGTAAGAGATAGGTGTAGTATTGAATGTAATATTAACCTTGTAATTAACTTATAGTAAAGTTAGTATTAGATTGGTATTAGTAACTTATTAGTATTAATTTTAGCATGTTAGTAATTGTTAAATATTGTTAAATAATGTTAGGATAATATTACAAATTTGAATAAAATAAGGCTTATCATGTTAATATAAGAATGGTATAATACGCTATAAACATCACCATAGCCAGAGAACCCAATAAAATCAGACGAACCCAATTCAGGGATTATTTTGATATTGTGATTATCTTGCAACAAATCTAATTCAGTGATGTGTTTAACTGAAACAGAGAACCAGACGTACCATAACGTAGTACCCGTCAAGACGAACCCAATGACACCAAAATCGCTGAAATCAAGCAAGTATGCAATTTATAGTGAATTTTGAAGGTAGATGCTCATTTGGTCTTTTGCATGTAAAGTTGTATAACTCAAAATCTACACGTGAAATGACGCGTGAAATTCCTACCATGACATCCGTGATTGAAAATGTGACCCAACGACATATAAATTGATATACCTGAGTTTAGAACAATAACAAAGAAAGTTAGTTTCCATGACATGTTCGTTAAATTCTCATGTTCAACACTCTTCTTAAATTATTGTAAATGTTTCTCGATACTCTCGTGATCATGGAAAATGTTGTATAAAAATAAATGATGATATTATTTAATTGCTGCATGTCTTATAATATATAATGAATGTGTTACATCTGAAATCGTGCGCCTCGAAGGCGAAATCGTGACTTTCTTGATGTCGTGTGAATCGACTAGGCTGGCTCGTATTCTAGCACAAATCTGGGGTTGGGTTAGGGTTGAGCGGCCACTAGGCGTATGAAAGGGTACTCTTTCCAAGGGCACCACCCGCATGCAGTGGGTTAGCGCCAATCATGATAAGCCCCCGTGAGATGAACGACTCACTCATCACGACCTAAAGGCGTGAACCCTATTATAGACGTGAAATATTGACATGAAACTTGAAATTGTTTTCTCAGTTAAATTGACATGCTAATGAACCAAAGAAAAGTTTTACTTTACTTGTTAAACTGCTTAGAACTGCATGATAGGAGTATTTTACTTTATTTCATTTTATAATCGGCATGACTAAACTTTTTGTTGTTATCTCATTTAATTTATTAATGCATCTTAAATCCAGTATAAATTTGTATATCTTGCCTTAGGTTCTAACATCTTCTTGCAGACCCTTGCTGACATACATTCATGTTTTTGGATGTATGTCAGATCTCGAGCTTGAGTACCAGGAGGTTCCTTACGAGACACCTGACTTGAAGAGTCAGGAGTTCACCATAGACGCCGAGTCTCTCCCTGCGGAGGACTAGAGGGCTATCATGTTGCTGCTTTATCTTAGTTTACTTACAGTTGTTGTTGTGTACGTTATCTTTTGTTATTCTTTGGCCCAGTTGTGACTTGATGTTTTTATTTCGTGTATGGACGTTTATTATTCTAGATATGGCTTTAATGTATGAATAATTCTTATTGTTCTGAAATGCATGCAAAGGACCTAGTGTTTTTACCACAGACGCTTATTGAACTCGAGCTTCACCGCTCCAGTTCATGCGGACCGCGTAATGTCCTTGCTCCTGTCATATTTTGGGAAGCGGGGCGTTACATGTTTTAGTGGTGGCCCATGCAGGTCTCCTCTTTGCATTTGCAAAATTCAGAACAATGAGAATATTTTTCATTAGTCAAACATCTAGAGAAACCATATACACGAGATTAACTCGAGCTTTCCTTATCTCAGAATGGCTGGGAGACGAAACCCCCGACAAGGATCCGGAGCTGCTGGAGGCAGAGAGGATGACATTCGCCAGATGCTTGGAGTTATGAGAGATATGTTGGAAGTTCAGCACCATTTGGTCCAACAGGGACGTCAGGCTGCATCAGCTGCTCCACCACCCCGCTATGAGCCTGGAGCCAAGCAGTTCTGAGAGATGCATCTGACGAGCTTCTCTGGACGAGAGGGCCCACTAGTGGCTGAGGAATGCATTCGCAACACCGCGGATAACTTGGGACTTGTCCGAGTCAATCCGAACGATTTGGTGGAACTCACCAAGAAGCAGCTGACAGATAATGCCCATCACTGGTGGGATGCTGAAGAGGCTAGGCTGATCAAGCCATTTCCATGGGTCTACTTTCCATCAGAGGTTTGACGCCCAGTACTTCCCGAAGGTTGCGAAGAGGGAGATGCAGCAGCGCTTCATCAACCTGGAGCATGGCACCAGGACAGTCGATGAGTATGAGGCCGAATTTACCATGCCAAGTCGATTCGCCCTTACTCTGGTAGCAGACAGGAGGACTGTGCACACCGCTTTCTACAGGGCTTAGATCTAGACATACAGAGTGTGTTGTCCGGGAGCACCTTTACCACTCATGAGCAAGTCTTGATAGCTGCGAAGAAGCACGAGCAGATCACTACTCAGAAGAAGGCACGTCAGGCAGGCAAGCGCCCGATGGAGCTGTTGAGGAGTGCCCTAGGCCCGGTATTCGTCCAGTTCAGACTACCCAGTTCAAGAGGCCAGCTGCACATGTCCCCAATCGAGTGGAGCTGATTTTTAATTTCTGCAGCAAGCTTGGCCATATGAAGAAGGACTGTAGGAGGATGCTGAATCAGTGTTTGATCTGTGGATCTCCTGCTCATACTGCAAAGGACTGCCCACGCAGTTTCCGACCCCCACCTGCTGGAGCACCTAGACAGCGAGGACCACCTCTGGTTCCACAGGATCGAGCCTTTCAGTAGGTCAACCCGCCTATGCGCCGAGCATTCACTATGACAGTCGTTGAGGCTGAAGCTGAGGACAACGTTATTTCAGGTAACATCTAGACTAGTCTTCCTTATTTATGCATTATGTTTGATTAGTTCGATCCATGTTTAATCTAGTTGCATGTTACCCTTAGGTGTTATCTTAGTTTCATCTCACCCGGCCTTGACCCTGTTCGATTCTGGAGCTTCCATGTGCATCCTATCTCAGAAGTTCGTAGTCGAACACTCGAAACCCACCTATACACTTCCCAAGTGTTGGAATATTACAACTGGGAATGGTGTAGTGAAGGTTGCACTGGGATGTAGACCATGCCCGTTGGTGGTTAGTGGACACGAACTATATGCTGATTTCATTGTCCACGACCGACCCAATTTCGATGCTATTCTTGGCATTGACTGGTTAGGAGCTTTTTATGCCACAATCGACTGTCACCGGAAGAAAGTGGTATTCGAAATTCCTGACCACCCAGTGTTCGAGTTTGTCAGCGGAGGATGTTCGCTTAGACCTGTCAAGTTCCGGGCCCAGCCGTACAGATTGACTGTTGCATCTATGATAGCCGAACCAGAGAAGCCTGCGGTAGTGCGAGATTTCGAAGACGTCTTCCCAGAAGACATTTCTGGATTGCTGTCCGATCGAGCGTTGGAGTTCGGCATTGATCTTATGCCAGGAGCTCAACCGATTTCAAAGGCACCGTACCGTATGGCTCCTACAGAGTTAAAAGAACTGAGGAAGCATTTGGATGAGCTACTACAGAAGGGTTTCATTCATCCCAACGTATCTGCCTGGGGTGCACCCGTCTTACTGGTGAAGAAGAAGGATGGATCGAGAAGGACGTGCATTGATTATCGGGAGTTGAATCAGATCACAGTGAAGAACAAGTACCCACTGCCCCGTATTGATGATATCTTCGATCAGCTTGGTGGATCGAGAGTATTTTCGAAGTTGGACCTCCGGAGCAGATACCACCAAGTCAGAGTCAAGAAGGAAGATGTGCCCAAGACAGCTTTCGGACTAAGTACGGGCATTATGAATTCGTTGTCATGCCGTTCGGTGTGACCAATGCTCCTGCTGTGTTAATAAATCTGATGAACCTTATCTTTTACGACTTCCTTGACAAGTTCGTAGTGATCTTCATAGATGACATCCTGGTGTATTCGAAGAGCAAGGAGGAGCATGCTGAACACTTAAAGATGGTGTTAGAGACGCTCCGTCATCATAGACTATATGCCAAGTACAGCAAATGCGAATTCTGGCTGGACAGAATTGCATTTCTTGGGCACGTAGTATCAGGAGCTGGCATCTCAGTGGATCCGGAGATGGTCAAAGTAGGTAGTGAATGGCATATACCTTGATCGGCATCGGACATCAGGAGTTTCCTTGGATTGGCTGGATACTACCGTAGATTTATCAAGGACTTCTCGAGGATAGCTGAGCCGATGACGAGATTGACGAGGAAGGATGTTAAGTTCAGTTGGTCAGATTCTTGTGAGCAAGCCTTTTCTACTTTGAAGGAGAGACTGATTACTGCACCAGTCTTAGCTATTCCGGACAGAAGCGGAGGCTTCAAGATATTCTACGACGCATTGGGCAAAGGACTTGGATGTGTTCTGCACCAGCACAATCATGTGGTCGCATATGCTTCGCGACAGTTGAAGTTCCATGAGAAGAACTATCCGACCCACGATTTAGAGCTAGCCGCTGTCGTCTTTGCACTAAAGATCTGGTGACATTTCTTACTGAGTGAGAAAGCAAAAAATTTTCACTGATCACAAAAGTTTGAAATATATATTCACCCAGAAAGAGCTGAATATGAGACAGCGCAAATGGTTGGAATTGATGGCAGACTACGACATCGATCTCCAGTATCATCTAGGGAAGGTGAATGTCATACCGGATGCCTTGAGTCGACTGCCCAAAGTGATGATTCTCACATCTCAATGGAGATTGCAGTAGGGACCTGCGAAGAATGTATGTTGAAGCTGTCCTACCGGGAGTCACATCGTCGTTGATGAACATGCAGATTCAATCGACGATTGTGGATCGGATCAAGACTGCTCAATCTGGAGATGCTAAGTTGAAGAAGATCAGAGAGCAGGCTGAAACAGGAATCCTGACAGATTTTCTGATTCACAAGGATGGATCTTTAAGATATGGTAGTACGATCTACGTACCTACAGGATATATCAGAGAAGAGTTGATGAATGAGGCTCACAGTTTACCTTATTCTATTCATCATTGAGGTACTAAGATATACAAGGATCTTCGTCAAAATTTATGGTGGCATGGGATGAAGAGAAGTGTGGCATGGAGCGTTGCCAAGTGTCTTGTATGTCAGCAAGTGAAGGCTGAACATTATCACACCGCTGGACTACTACAACCCCAGTCGATTCTAGAGTGGAAGTAGCAACACATCACGATAGACTTCGTGACTGGCTTACCTCGGAGCACCAAGCAGAACGACGTAATCTGGGTCATCGTTGATCGATTGACCAAGTCTGTGCACTTTATACCATTCCGAGTTGGGCAATCCACAGAGATATTAGCGAGGAAGTATATGGAGGAGATTGTGCGCTTACATGGGGTCCCTGTGAGCATTGTATCAGATCGTGATACGAGGTTCACGTCTCAGTTCTGGAAAAGTCTACAGACCAATCTGGGTACCAGTCTGAAATTCAGTACTGTGAATCACTTGCAGACAGATGGACAGGCAGAGCATACCATTCAGATCTTGGAGGACATGCTACGAGCCTGCATGCTAGATCTCAAAGGCTTATGGGAGGATCATCTGCACCTGGTGGAGTTCTTCTACAATAACAGCTATCAGGCGAGCATTGGCATGGCACCATTTGTTGCTCTCTATGGGGGGAATGTCGATCACCCCTGAGTTGGGATGACATCGGTGATAGAGAGCTCTTGGGGCCAGAGATGATAGTGGAAGTAGTTGATGTTGTGCGAAATATCAGAGACAAGCTTCGGATCGTCCACGACCGTTATAAGCATTGGGCAGATGCTAAACGGCGTCCTCTGGAGTTTCTACCGGGAGATCATGCGTTCTTGAAGATCTCTCCGAATCGAGGAGTGATCCAATTTGGGAAGCGAGGCAAGCTTAGTCTGAGATATATTGGACCCTTCGATGTGCTAGAGTGAGTTGGAGAAGTAGCTTATTGCTTAGTATTGCCACCGTCCTTAGAGGGAGTTCATGACGTCTTTCTTGTGTCCCAGCTCTGTCGTTATATCAGCTATCCTTCTTATGCTGTGGACTATTCTGATATTACAGTTCGACTAGATCTGACGTATGAACATCAACCAGTGGAGATCCTAGATCGACGTCAGAAAGTCTTTAGGAACAGGACTGTTGATCTAGTCAGAGTGATGTGGCGTCACGACTCCCCAGGAGAGTCTACCTGGAAGTGGAAAGATGAGATACAAGAGCATTATCCATATTTGTTTCCTGCTCCTTAGTTGATAAGAATTCCGGGGACGGAATTTTTCTTAAGGTGGGTAGAATGTAACTGCCTGTATTTTTAGACGTGTTTAGAAATTGTGTGTACCTGTATTTTATTTCAATCCTCCGTATAATTTTTCATCTGTACGTTCTTTGCTACGCGTGGACGTGAGCGGGTCTCTGTTTTTCCTTTTTACCGTATCATAATTACTTAACTATCAAGTTTAACAAATTACTTTAATTTAATTATCTTACTAATTACAATTTTCTAATCACGTTTAACTTTTACTAATTACCCTAATTAAACATCACCTGTCGGCAGCTCCTCAAAATTAACAAACGTGTGTTTAATTTTTAAAACTTAGTTTAAGCTAACCTAACCCTTTTCATTTCCTTTGACTAAAAATTTAATGCCTGCTTAACATTCAAAACCCAGCTCACGTTTTTGAAGGCAGATACATTCCCCTAAAATATTAGTCAAAAGTTTTCATTAAATTCTTATCTAAATCAAAAACCTAACCTATTTGAGTAATGAGAACCATGTCCCCTGCTAATCCTCTTAAGGATGTCTTCTCCCCTGTAAAATGATTCTGCAAATCCATCAATATAAACCAGCAAACAATTTTACCAAATCAGTTCCCAAACATTTCAGCCCCAAAATCGATGCCCCAAATCAGAATCAAATCAGCCAAAAATACAAAAGTGAATCAAACTCATCATCTCCCCCAAAACCAATTTCTCAAGACCTCAAACAAATCAACCCCAACTGATTTTGAAATCAGAAATCAAAGAGGATGAAAGCACCCAAATCTGAAACAACTTCAGATTCAATCAAACCCTTGCATCCAAATCCCTCAACCTCTCCCCATCTCCTTTGAAGGCAGACCATCCACATCTCCCCTCGCCCAAAGGCCGTGCGCGCCACCCGCTGGAGCAGCCGTCGTCGTGCCCGCGCGCGCCGCCCAGCCACATCTGTCGGGAGTCGTGCGCCGCCGGGAACCGCCACCAGGCCGTACCGTCGTGTCGCCGACCAGCGCCCTCTCCTCCCTCGTACCCGTGTGCGTGAGTTCCCCCTTGAGTGCGAGAGTTTCCCATCTGCTGCAAACAAAGAAATGAAAGAAAAAAAGAAAGAGAGAAAGAGATAGATAGAGTTAAGAGGAGATAGGTATTTAGAAAGGGGTAAGGGAGATATATATTAATATATGTTAGAAGATAAGTATGTTATTAATATATGTGTAAGAGATAGGTGTAGTATTTAATGTAATATTAACCTTGTAATTAACTTATCGTAAAGTTAGTATTATATTGGTATTAGTAACTTATTAGTATTAATTTCAGCATGTTAGTAATTGTTAAATATTGTTAAATAAAGTTAGGATAATATTAGACATTTTAATAAAATTAGGCTTATCATGTTAATATAAGAATGGTATAATATAGTATAAACATCACCCTAGCTAGAGAACCCAACAAAATCAGACGAACCCAATTCAGGGATTATTTTGATAGTGTGATTATCTTGCAACAAATCTAATTCAGTGATGTGTTTAACCGAAACAGAGAACCAGACTTACCATAACGTAGTACCCGTTAAGACGAACCCAACGACACCAAAATCGCTGAAATCAGGCAAGTATGCAATTTATAGTGGATTTTTGAAGCTAGATGCTCATTTGGTCTTTTGCAAGTAAAGTTGTATAACTGAAAATTTACATGTGAAATGACACATGAAATTACTACCATGACATCCGTGATTGAAAATGTGACCCAACGACATATAACTTGATATACCTTAGTTTAGAACAAAAACAAAGAAAGTTAGTTTCCGTGACATGTTCGTTAAATTCTCATGTTCAACACTCTTCTTAAATTATTGTAAATGTTGCTCAATACTCTCGTGATCATGGAAAACATTGTATAAAAATAAATGATGATAATGTTTAATTACTGCATGTCTTAAAATATTTAATGAATATGTGACATCGTGAAATCGTACGCCTCGAAGGCGAAATTGTGACTTTCATGATGTCGTGAGAATCAACTAGGATGGCTCGTGTTCCAGCACAAATCTGGTGCAGGGTTAGGGATGAGCGGCCATTAGGCGTATGAAAGGGTACTCTCTTCAAGGGCACCACCCGCATGCGGTGGGTTAGCGCCAATCACGGTAAGCCCCCGTGAGAAGAACGACTCACTCATCACGACCTAAAGGCGTGAACCCTATGCTATAAAATATTGACATGAAACTTGAAATTGTTATCTCAGTTAAATTGACATGCTAATGAACCAAAGAAAATTTTTACTTTACTTGTTAAAATGCTTAGAACTGCATAATAGGAGTATTTTACTTTATTTCATTTTATAATCAGCATGGCTAAACTTTTTGTTGTTATCTCATTTAATTTATTAATACCTCTTAAATCCATTATAAATTTGTATATCTTGCCTTGGGTTCTAAGATCTTCTTGCAGGCCCTTGCTGACATACATTCATGTTTTTGGATGTATGTCAGATCCCGAGCTTGAGTACCAGGAGGTTCCTTACGAGACACCTGACTTGGAGAGTCAGGAGTTCGCCGTAGACGTCGAGTCTCTCCCTGCGGAGGAATAGAGGACTATCCCGTTCTGCTTTATCTTAGTTTACTTTCAGTTGTTGTGTATGTTATCTTTTGTTGTTCTTTGGCCCATCTGTGGCTTGATGTTTTTATTTTGTGTATGGACGTTTATTATTCTGGATGTGGCATTAATGTATGAATAATTCTTATTGTTTTGAAATGCATGCAAATGACCTACCTTGCGTTTTTACCACAAACGCTTATTGAACTCGAGCTTCACCGCTCCAGTTCATGCGGACCACGTAACGTCCTCGCTCCCGTCGTATTTTGGGAAGCTAGGCATTACACCAACTCTGTACCCATACTGAGGTCCTCGTTGTAGCTCGCGAGTACGAATTCATCGAAAGAGAACAGAAGCGAGACCAAGCTTTAGCTGCCCTTCCCTGAAAGGCGCCACCTCCTACATCTGCTACTGGATCCAGTCATCAACCTCCATCCAATCTGCATTGCCTAGTCCAGCATACTCAGTTCAAGAGGCTAGCACAGCAGCAACATCGAGAGTGCTTATATTGTGGTAAAAATGGACACATCAAAGCAGAATGTCGATCGTACCTGAACCTTTACTTGATCTGTAGATCCATTGACCATGGAGCAATGGATTGCCCAGAAAATAGATATAGAGATGTTGTTGATGCCCCTGCAAATAACACTCCATAACGACCACTGCTTCCCCCTCAACAGAAGATGTTCCAACAAGCGCATCAACCGGCTCCACCACTAAGACGACAAGCGTACACAATGACCGCAGAAGATGTTGAAGCCATCAACCAGGAGATTAGAGGTATGAATTATCACTTTTAATATTATACTCGTTCATTTGCAATCAGTATCTCATACCTTTATATCATCGTAATTTCGGCTACTTGAGAAATCAAGGTAGCTATTATGATAATACTAGTCTTGAGACTAGCTAGAGAAGCTGTGGTGATGTCAATAGTATGTATTCATACATGACATCTCTTGTTTTTTTGATGATATGATATCACATTATATTTCTTGCTATTAACAACTTATTTTACGTTATCGTAGTTGTAACGACTGGTTTTTCATGTATTTGGATTATCTATATTATATATGTGTTTTGGTGGATTTTCTCCTTATGTGTGGTGATTCGGGTTGAATATTACATATTTAACCCCACATTTAGCCCTATTTTTGTGCTTATATGATGCTTAATTGGTCTCTAATATAATTGTATTTTCAATATCATTATTTATTAGAAAAATTACTTGATTTGAGCACAAAACAGCAATTAACTGAGTATTTCTGCACTTTTTATATTTTTCATAGCTTGGTCTCGATCTCACGATTCCAACGACTATTTATTTGTATTTTTCTGAGATCTGTGCTAATTTCTATGAATTTTTGAATGCAGAATACACTTTAAATGGAGAAATACGTTTAAAATACGGAAATACGCTGTCAGCCAACCAGACGCTGACACGTGGCAGCATCTGAGCGATCCCTGTCGAATCCGACGGCCACGAGCGGAGGAGAAGAATTCACGAAGCGAGCGAATTCTCGGCCGTTCGATCGCAATCGAACGGCTGCGATCAGCCCCGATGAAACAAAGCGGAACGCAGATTCGAATTCCTCCGAGGGACACGCGTCAGGATCGCACCGAACCCCGCCATTATATGACGGCTCAGGAGCAAGCGGCGTGGGTTATTTGTGAGCGTTGGATTTCGATCCAACGGGTATCACCGCCCCCGCACTGAGCAGCGAACGAACGAAGAGCGCGTGATCTCGGCCGTCGAATTAAGATCTAACGGCTGATTTAATTCCTAAACGAAAACGGAAGCAGTCGACGCGGCGATCCACGAACCGTCCGATCAAGATCCTACGGTCGAGATTTACTCCGAAGCGAAGTCGGATGCAGCGAAGCGGAGCGGGTCATGCAAGCGGGCGCAGATCCGTTTCGAGTGGCCACGTGTCGCAACATGGTTAAATCCCGTTTCGATCAACGGCCACAGTTTGCACGGACCGGAGATGCGGGTTTGGGTTCCATTTGGGTGCGGGTTTCGACACGTTAAGCTTCTTAAACCCGCAATGCTATAATTTAAGCGTATTCTAGGATTTTTGGGGGTATTCTGGCCTATTTTGGGACTTTTGGAGCGGCTACTGTGCGTATTTCTCCAGGAGAAAATTCTGAAAATTTCCAGAGGTTGTTCTTCCTATTCTCTGATAGTTTTGGGTTCTAAAGTGGAGATTTGGTGATAAATTCTTGAACTTATACCCCGTATTTGGTGTATTTCATTGTATTTTGCTACTAAAACGATGTATTTTGCTATGCAATCTGATTTTTATTGCAGCATGCGTGGCTAATCTCCTTGTGCTATGGTTGTGATGTAGTTAGGAGTATGTAGTCGCTAAATTTCATGTCTTTAGCCCTATTATCATGTCAAAATTGCTAGTTATGTTGATTTCTACAACGTATTTGATGGGTATTTGCTTATTGTCGATATTGTTGATGTGCCCTATGGCTAGGCCCTGATAAGGCTAGCTAATTCATGTTCTCTAATCTGAACTTATCGCTGCAATTATTGCCTAATGAGATCAACATTGCTAGTAATACGTTTAAGGCTATTTTGACTAGTTTTCATCGATTCATCTTCCGACACCTTCACGCCTTGACCGGGTGAAGCGTCGTGTGATATTAAAAGACGTGAAATTTCATCGACTATAAAATCCTAATGAACTCACAACCGTAGCATATTTGTCTCATTGAATACCATACTTTCGTGATACCGTAATACTTTTAGGAACCACTTTCTTTGCTACCAATCTTTACACTATTCTTCACCTTCATAAAGGTGGTTGTTTTCTTAACCATATATATTTATATTTCTTAAGGTTTTTCTGTACGGAGAGCAAATAAAAGCAAATGATCTAATGGGATGAAAGTTCATTTTTTAGAAAACTATGCTGACTATTTTATATCTGTGCTGAGATTTCTCATCAACCCTAATAGCGACCAGCCGAAATCGATCACCTTGCATCTCATATAGCTGAGAAAGTTCATTCACCCTAATAGCGACCAGCTGAAATCGATCACCTTGCATCTCATATAACTGAGAAAGTTCTGTGTGATGGACGATGTGTACAGGGCCCGGGGCAATATATAACCATATCATATACTATAGTATAGTAACTAAAAACAATTATACCAAAACAATAGAATATGGATCATAATATGCATCGATAAATCGACTAAAAAAGACCTAATTATTCTAATGAATTTATTTAGAGTAATTACCTAATTCATTGCGGAATTGATTGATTGGATTCCAATCCAATAAAAAAGTATCAGAAATCTTATATTTCTAATACCTCTTACTTCGTATAGAACTGAAATAAAAAAATAACTGAAAATTGAAGTTCCTCTTCTTAGGTAATGGAATGTCTTGTTTAACATATCAACTACAAAATACCGTCTCAATTCATCCTATTTCATCAGATCTGGGATGTGATATGGTTCCGAAGGATGAACCAGATATGGACAGCTAGGCAGAGTACCGGCAATCCCCTTCGCTTAAGATTTTAGGCTTATCTTATCCGGGGGTTGTAGGGACAGAAAATGACAGTTTTTTGCTGCAGATCTCACGACCTGGCCGGAAAATGTTCCTGCCTCTATCATTAGCTCGGGTAGTCCCCGTTTCTGGTGTTTCAGTCACCTTTCGATGGCTCCCTTAATGTATGTGCCAGGAAGTTGTGTTGAAACAAGAGGAGAGAGCCTACCCACTATAATCGTTCTCATCGAGAGAAAAGAAAAAGTCACAAGCACTATAAAAAAGTAAGCGGGCAATATCACAGTATGTAAGACTAAGGAAGGTGTCGCTGTTGATAGAGAAATAACGAAATTTCACATACACCTGCGGCATCCGCGAGTCGTGCACATGACCACATCTGGCTCGATCATTTCGAGGCGTCCTTTTGACGGAAAGGGCTCGTAATGATCTTTGAGAAGATCACAAGGTTCGTTGGTGAGAGCTGTAGAGGGTGTTCTGCTTCATGAGACGAAAGGGGAAAGTGAGGGTCTGGAACCAGGGGGGTTGCTCCGAGAAATCCTTTCTTTCTCGTCCACTCCAGGGGGTGCGGACACACCTGCACGGATTACAGGTGACGGTTACAAGAATGGCAGGGAAGTGATACCCATAGGTGCTATATTGGATTTGAATCAGATTTCGGATCAATCTATATTGATTGACTGCCACCATGATGTTGTTGCTAGTAAATACCGCGGTTTTTAGTTTTGGATCTTCCAAATCATTCCTGCAGTAGATCCGGGCCAATTTTTTTCTGATCCTTCGATAAAAAGATTCATTCTCCTCATAAAAAAGAGGAGGTTGAACCAATAAAGATTTCTTTTTCGATTCATCTCTGGAGTTGAATACCTCATTCAAGAATTTTTTTTGATCCAACCTAGCGAAGATATAGCAAACAAATAAAGTAGCCCTATGTTCGGATCTGACAATACCATACCATAATCAAAAGGTACAACGGCCCGCCCGGTTCACTGGGCTGTTGGCCTACCAAGCACTTGCCCGCAGCTCCTGCCGCCCGCTTGGCACCAACCACGTGGTACGACGGGCACTCAAAGACCTGGCGAATGATGGCCCACTCCACCCAAGAGCGCTGTTTTCAAACTAGAGGCGCTGTAAGCCAGGGACGATACCTCATCTGCCATCTCAGTCCTAGAGCTCATGGCCTATCTTACCACAACAAAAAGCCGAGTGACGTGCCAGCGCTACTACTTGACTTGAGTGCCAGCACGTAGCTGTGCTTTCAGCAAGAATGCCGACTATACAGTCCAACCAGAGTAGCACATCAGTTCGGCTATGATATGTATCTTCATGTAAGAAGCATCAGCAAAGGGGCTCCACTTCGGTATGCCGTGGTTGATATGAGAAGGCACTAGCCCGAGCGTAACACCTTTAAGGGTTGGTACATTCTCCTTCTTTATGTGTCTCGTTAGGTTTGTCATTTTTGAAAAGTGGTTGCCTTACCTTTTCATGGATAGGGCGGGCGAAGCGCGAAGGGATGGATGTCTGAGCGGTTGAGGTCCTCGGTAATGAGACATAAAGACTCCTTTTTATTTTATTGAAATTTCATTTTCCAGGAGTAGCCTGCCTCTATTTGATCATGAGGGGCGTCGGCTTCTTGTTAACCGTATATTATATTTGATTAGTTGAATTTGTGTTATCTCAGGTCGACTTGTCCCGAGGATTCGACTCTGGACTCTCCAGGTACTACTTGCACGATCTCCTACGCTTAGGAGTAAAGCTCACATTGTTTTGAGAGGGGCAAGTTTTTGGGCGCCGTTGCCGGGGACAACTGTATCTTTGATCCACATTTTCAGCTTTTCAGAGGAGTACTCGGTGAGATCCTTCAACTTTATAGCTTAGTTTTATTATTGAAAAAAAAACAAAATATATATCTATTTTCTAGTTTATGTGGCATAGGACCTCCACTTCACACAGATTGATAAGAATTGAAAACATGGCTGATAATAATAATGCACAACCTCTTGCACACCCACAAGAAGTACCATTGAGTGATACTTATAGGCCCACTAGAGTTGCTTCTGAGTCATGCATTATTTTGCCTGAGGGTGCTCATTCTTTTTCGCTTAAAGCTGGGGTGATCCAGATCCTTCCCTCTTACCATGGAGAGGATAGGGAAAACCCTTACTTGCATATTAAAACTTTTGAAGAAGCATGCTCTACACAATTGGATGAAAAATTTAGTAATGATGTTGTTTATCTTAAACTTTTTCCATTCTCATTGAAAGACAAGGCAAAGAATTGGTTCAATGCATTGCCTCCTAGATCTATTACTTCTTGGCTAACAATGCAAACTGAGTTTCTGAAAAAATTCTTTTCTTTGGCCAGGACGCAGGCTTTAAAGATGCACATCATGTCTTTTTCGCAGAAGGAAACTGAAGCATACAATCAAGCTTTGGAAAGGTTCAAGGAACTCTTGTTAGCGTGCCCACATCATGGATTTGACAAGGGACATACCATTGGATTCTTTTACGATGGATTGCATCCGAATACGAAGCAATATGTAGAGATGATGTGCAATGGAGCCTTCTTTGAGAAGACTCCAACAGAGGCTTGGACATATCTGGAGAACATTGCAGAGAATGCAAGAAGATGGGAGCCACCTTAAGAATTTGACAGGTCCATGTCTACACATCAAACAAGAGGTGGCTTGCAGACTTTGAAGCCTGAAGATGCATTGATGGCGCAAGTGGAGGCATTGGTGACGCAAAAGCTACAAAACATTGATCTCAGAGCAGTAAAGGCAGTCACATCAGAGCCATACTGCGTCATATGTGAGAAGCCAGTTCATGATACTACAGTTTGTCCACTGATCCCAGCAATTAAAGAATTGGGTAGAAATCCAGAAGGAGAGGTGAATTGGGTGGCAAATCAAGGTTACAATGCCAATTGGAAGAATCCATCAAATCAAGGAGGTGCTTCATATCAGCAAAAGCAGTAGACATCCACTCCCTACTACCATCCCAACCACTCAAACTACCAAGGAAAAAGGGAGCAGAGCAATGAAATTCAGAGTCTCACCACTGCAGTCCAACAGATGGCACAGATGCAACAACAGCTCACTGAGAATTTTTTGAGATTTATAGCATCGCAAGATAAAGGTTAATTACCAGCTCAGCCTTGCAAATCCTAACACAAATCCTTCTTCTTCTTTCACAGGAAACAATGTTAAACCATGTCCGGCAGTGACTACATTGCGTAGCGGACATGAAATTGAAAAGCCAGAAATGCCTAGACACGAACAACCATCTGAGGAGAAAGAGGAGGAACAAGCACCTGAAAAGTTTCAGGTTGAGGAAGAGGTAGCGGCAAAAGAGACAGAACCATATGTACCTCCAGCTCCATTCCCACACAGACTTTCTCCACCATCAAAAGACAAGTATCAGGCAGAGATAAGAGATATCTTCAAGCAGGTAAAAATTAATATCCCATTACTTGATGCAATCAACCAAGTGCCTGCATATGCTAAATTTCTGAAGGATGTATGCACTGTGAAACGGAGTCTAAATGTAAAAAAGAAAGCATTCCTAACACAACAAGTAAGTGCAATGGTACAACATGACACTCCTCCCAAATATAAGGATCCAGGTTCTCCTACTATCCCATGCATTATAGGAACCAAGAAATTTGGAGATGTTTTACTTGATTTGGGTTCTAGTGTTAATATTTTGCTTACTCTGTTTATGTGCAATTAGGATTGGGGGAGCTGAAAACGACACCTGTGGTTCTACAGTTAGCAGATAGGTCGGTAAAAATCCCACGAGCATGCGTGGAAGATGTGTTGGTCCAAGTGGACAAATTCTATTATCCAGTGGATTTTATCGTCCTTGACATACATGAGCCACAATCAGGTAATTGCACTCCAATTATATTGGGACGTCCATTCATAGCAACTTGCAATGCTATGATTAATTGTAGGGATGTGCAATTGAAGATAAGCTTCGGTAACATGAAACTTGAGCTAAATATTTTTAAATCATGTAAGTTAACTGCAAGTGTTGATGAAGTGAAAGAGGTATGTTTTATTGATAATTTAATTGAAGACTATTTTGAAGCTAGGTATGAATGCTCGTCCAAATTTATTGATTATAATTTCGACGATATTGATGAATCTTATTTTGTGCAGGGCAAAAATGAAAGGTCAAGGGATGCATGGGTGCCAAAGTTTGAAACATTGCCAGTGGAATTGCCACCACAACAACCTTCAGAGATTGAGCATCCAAAGTTGAAATTGAAGCCTCTGCCGGACTATTTGAAATACGCTTTCCTTGGAAATGAGGAGACCTTCCCCGCGGTAATATCCTCTAAACTCACGCTTGAACAGGAATGTGCTTTGCTCGATGTGCTTAGGGAACACAAAGGGGCCATTGGATGGTCTATTGCGGACATTACATGTATAAATCCCTTAATTTGTACTCATCATATTTATCTTGAGGATGATGCCAAACCTACATGTGAGATGCAACGTCGATTAAATCCTACATTGAAAGAGGTTGTTAAGGGGGAGATTCTTAAGTTACTTGCTGCAGGTATAATATATCCTATTTCAGACAACAGATGGGTTAGCCCCATACAGGTGGTTCCGAAGAAATCAGGCTTGACCGTGGTAAGAAATGAAAACAATGAGCTTATACCTATGCGGACCACCACAGGTTGGAGGATGTGTGTTGATTACAGGAAATTAAATGCTAAAACACGAAAAGATCACTTTCCATTACCTTTCATTGATCAAATCTTGGAAAGAGTAGTAGGTAACGAATTTTATTGTTTTCTAGATAGTTATTATGGCTATTATCAGATAGAGATTGCTCCAGAGGATCAAGAGAAGACTACCTTCACTTGCCCCTTTGGAACTTTCGCTTTTAGGAGAATGCCTTTTGGATTATGCAATGCACCTGCTACTTTTCAGCGTTGCATGTTGAGTATCTTTAAGGATATGGTTGAGAGGATTATGGAAGTGTTTATGGATGATTTCTCTGTATATGGCACTTCATTTGAAAATTGTTTATCTAACTTAGCTCTTGTCTTGCACAGGTGCCAGGAAAAGAACCTGCTGTTAAACTGGAAAAAGTGTCATTTCATGACAACTGAAGGTTTGGTTCTTGGACACCTAGTCTCCAAAGCAGGTATTCAGGTAGACAGAGCAAAAGTTGAGGTGATTGAGAAGTTTCCTACACCAAAATGCGTCAAGGACATTCGATCCTTTCTAGGCCATGCAGGATTCTATCGAAGATTTATAAAGGATTTCAGCGCCATCTCCCGCCCCCTCTGCCACTTATTAACTATAAATGCTGATTTCATATCGACACAAGAGTGTCAGGTTTTATTTGATAAATTAAAGAACTCACTTGTTTCCTCCCCTATTTTGCAGGTTCCAGACTGGAGTATGCCATTCGAAATCATGTGTAATGCAAGTGACTACGCAATGGGGGCAGTGCTTGGGCAAAAGAAAGAGAAAGTTCCTTGTGTGATCTACTATGCCAGTAAAACATTGAATGAAGCACAAAGGAACTATACTACTACGGAGAAAGAGTTGCTGGCGGTGGTGTTTGCATTGTAGAAATTCAGAAGCTACATATTGGGATCACCTATTCTTATATTTACAGATCATTCTGCACTGAAATATCTTCTATCTAAAAAGGACGCGAAACCTAGACTTATACGATGGATTCTTCTTTTGCAGGAGTTCAACATTCAGATCAAGGATAAGAAGGGAGTTGAAAACAATGTTGCAGATCACCTTTCTAGATTGACGGTGGGGACAGAGTCGCCTAATATTCCATTGCGAGATTCCTTCCCAGATGAGCAGCTTTTCGCCATCTCCACTCTACAATGGTATGCAGATATAGCTAATTATTTGGTGACAGGTAGAACCCCTCCACATTGGTCTTCTTTAGATTTCAAACGCTTCAAGCATGAGGTAAAATCGTTCTATTTTGATGATCCTTATCTTTTTAAATACTGCGGAGACCAAATTGTAAGGAGATGTGTACCCGACCATGAGTTTGATAGCGTTTTACATTTTTGCCATGATGGGGTATGTGGGGGGCATTTTTCAGCTCATAAAACTGTTGCCAAGATTTTATAGAGTGGTTTTTATTGGCCTAGTATGTTTAAGGATGCTTATGCCTATTGTAAATCATGCGTGCGTTGTCAACAGTTGGGGGGAATTACAAAAGAAACATGATGACATTGAATCCCATGCTAGAAATAGAATTATTTGATTATTGGGGTATTGATTTCATGGGGCCTTTTCCACCATCTTTTGGGTATATATTTGTATTGGTTGCCATCGATTATGTTTCTAAATGGGTGGAAGCTATTCCTTGCAGGTCCAATGACACTTCCATTGTGCTGAAATTTTTGAAAGAGAACATCTTTTCGCGCTTTGGAGTACCAAAGGCCATAATCAGTGATGGAGGGTCCCACTTCTGCAATAGGCTCTTTGCAAATCTCATGAAGAAATTTGGGGTGGCACATAAAGTTTCCACACCCTATCACCCTCAATCAAATGGGCAAGCGGAGTTGGCGAACAAGGAAATAAAGAACATCCTTCAGAAAACAGTGAATCCAACGCGCAAAGATTGGAGTCTTCGCTTGCCTGAAGCTCTATGGGCTTACAGGACACCATACAAGACTATCTTAGGGATGTCACCGTTTCGTTTGGTTTATGGAAAAAATTGCCATCTTCCTGTTGAATTAGAGCATAAATCTTTTTGGGCAATTAAAACACTTAATTTGCTTGATGACTCATCAAATGTTTCTCGTAAATTGCAGATCATGGAGCTTGATGAGTTACGACGAGAGGCATATAAAAATGCAAAGCTAGCAAAAGAAAGGATGAAAGCTGTGCACGACAAGATGATCCTGCGAAAGGAATTCAAAGTTGGAGACAAGGTTCTGTTGTACAATTCAAGACTCCATATATTTCCAGGAAAGCTGCGCTCAAAATGGACGAGACCATACTTTGTCAAAGAAGTCTTTTCACATGGAGCGGTGGTCTTGGTGAATGAGAAAGATGGCCATGAATTCAAAGTCAACGGCCAACGTCTAAAACATTTTCAAGAGCTTTGGGCCAGAGAGGATACCACCATTGATCTCACAGATCCACCTTCAGGTGGTAACTAATCAAGTGTGTTCTTTCCATGATTCCCTCTCCTTAACATTGAGGACAATGCTTATTTTAAGTTGGGGGAGGGTATAAACTTTTAGGATTTTTTTTATTTTTAGTTAGTTCCCTTTTGCATTTTTTTATTAGAAAAAAAAAATTTGAGTCAAGATCTATCACCAATTCTTATTTTACCTAGAGATGAACCTCATGTGCTGAAAATTCTCGAAATCCATTCACCACTGTACACATGTGATTTATTGTCTTCCACCACTATTGTTGAGTATTTCAGTATCATTTGACATGAATGTTAGTACTCGTGGTAAATTTCTGTTGGTATATATCAGTGGTATGATTGATAGATGACTTAATGAATCTTGAAGTTATGAATTAGCAAGTCGTATGCTTTCAATGGAACACACCATCACAAAATGACTGGAGCATTGCTTTTTATCTCATATTCATTGCTATTTGCATGCTTTGTGTGATCTTGGGTGGAAAGTATACACTGTCTTTTGAAATGATTAGGATAACCCATTCTTGTGAAAGAATCAAGTAGAGGGAGATATCTTGCTGAGTTATTTATGCACACACAAAAAGAAAAAAAAGAAAAAAAAAAATGAATGAAACAAGAAAAAAAATGAATGAATAAGTGTATCCCGAAAAGAAATAACTTGGTTGGCTCGAGTAGTACAGTCCGAGGGGTCCTTTTTGGCCTAATGCCCTATCATCGTCTGATTTGGGAGCCATTGACTGGAACCTCAATCATTTGATGGAGCGATCCAAGTTATACATTTTTTTCCTGCGAATGTTGCTTGATGCGCGTTACGCGGAATTATTAAAAAAGAGAAAGAAAAGCGAGAAAAAATGTGCATCATTAGCGAGGCAAGAGAATTTCCATAGCTTAAAGAAAGCACAAGATTTGGTGTGATTTCCTATGAATGAAGATTGATGTGTGTATGTCTTGATGCCAATTTATTTTTTTAATGCTTGCTTTGCATGATACATCTACGCTCCAAGTTATAATCTTTGATTAAAAGGTGTGAGCCATTGATTTTGGATATTATGCGCTAAGAAGTAATGGATAGTGTAGTAAGTCATCTATTCATAACCATTTAAGAGATACTTGTTTTTCATCGTTAAACCCATGAGCACCATTATATAATGATCATGTAATCTTGGCATTAGTGTGTGGTCATCTCTTTTGTCATTGTAGTATGGTGGTGAGTGATTTGAGATCTGATAAGGTGATCTAGATATATATCTGATATCGTATTTCGCTCATTTTGCTAGAGACTAGCAAAACGCTAGTTGGGGGGTGTGATTCAGGTAGAATATTGCATATTTAACCCCACATTTAGCCCTATTTTTTTGCTTATATGATGCTTAATTGGTCTCTAATATAATTGTATTTTCAATATCGTCATTTATTAGAAAAATTACTTGATTTGAGTACAAAACAGCAATTAACTGAGTATTTCTGCACTTTTTATATTTTTCATAGCTTGGTCTGGATCTCACGATTCCAACGACTATTTATTTGTATTTTTCTGAGATCTGTGCTAATTTCTATGAATTTTTGAATGCAGAATACACTTTAAATGGAGAAATATGTTTAAAATATGAAAATACGCCGTCAGCCAACCAGACGCTGACACGTGGCAGCATCTGAGCGATCCCCGCCGAATCCGACGGCCACGAGCGGAGGAGAAGAATTCACGAAGCGGGCGAATTCTCGGCCGTTCGATCGCAATCGAACGGCTGCGATCAGCCCCGATGAAACAAAGCGAAACGCGAATTCGAATTCCTCCGAGGGACATGCGTCAGGATCGCACCGAACCCCGCTATTATCTGACGGCTCAGAAGCAAGCGGCGTGGGTTATTTGCGAGCGTTGGATTTCGATCCAACGGGTATCACCGTCCCCGCACTGAGCAGCGAACGAACGAAGAGCGCGTGATCTCAGCCGTCGAATTAAGATCTAACGGATGATTTAATTCCTAAACGAAAACAGAAGCGGTCGACGCGGCGATCCATGAACCGTCCGATCAAGATCCTACGGCCGATATTTACTCCGTAGCGAAGTCGGATGCAGTGAAGCGGAGCGGGTCATGCAAGCGGGCGCAGATCCGTTTCGAGTGGCCACGTGTCGCAACGTGGTTAAATCCCGTTTCGATCAACGGCCACCGTTTGCACCGACCGGAGATGCGGGTTTGGGTTCCATTTGGGTCCGGGTTTCGACCCGTTAAGCTTCTTAAACCCGCAATGCTATTATTTTAGCGTATTCTAGGGTTTTTGGGGGTATTCTGGCGTATTTTGGGACTTTTGGAGCGGCACTGTGTGTATTTCTCCAGGAGAAAATTCTGAAAATTTCCAGATACTGTTCTTCCTATTCTCAGAGAGTTTTGGGTTCTAAAGTGGAGATTTGGTGATAAATTCTTGAACTTATACCCCGTATTTGGTGTATTTCATTGTATTTTGCTACTAAAACGATGTATTTTGCTATGCAATCTGATTTTTATTGCACCATGCGTGGCTAATCTCCTTGTGCTATGGTTGTGATGTAGTTAGGAGTATGTAGTCGCTAAATTTCATGTCTTTAGCCCTATTATCATGTCAAAATTGCTAGTTATGTTGATTTCTACAACGTATTTGATGTGTATTTGCTTATTGTTGATATTATTGATGTGCCCTATGGCTAGGCCCTGATAAGGCTAGCTAATTCATGTTCTCTAATCTGAACTTATTGCTGCAATTATTGCCTAATGAGATCAACATTGCTAGTAATACGTTTAAGGCTATTTTGACTAGTTTTCATCGATTTATCTTCCGACGCCTTCACGCCTTGACCGGGTGAAGCGTCGTGTGATATTAAAAGACGTGAAATTTCAGCGACTATAAACTCCTAATGAACTCACAACCGTAGCATATTTGTCTCATTGAATACCATACTTTCGTGATACCGTAATACTTTTAGGAACCACTTTCTTTGCTACCAATCTTTACACTATTCTTCACCTTCATAAAGGTGGTTGTTTTCTTAACCGTATATTATATTTGATTAGTTGAATTTGTGTTATCTCAGGTCGACTTGTCCCGAGGATTCGACTCTGGACTCTCCAGGTACTACTTGCACGATCTCCTGCGCTTGGGAGTAAAGCTCACATTGTTTTGAGAGAGGCATGTGGTTTCCGTCTCCGTAGCTTTCGTTTTCGTTCGTTTCGTTGTGATTTTCTAGCTTCTTCCTTAGATCGTTGAGTTTTGGAGTAAGTCATTCATGACGAGCTTCATATCGCTCATATCTTAGAGATAGGTTAATCCTAGAAGCCGTAGGAATCTTCCCGGAAACTTCGCGCTTCAATTCGAGACTTTTGTGCACGTTAGTTGGTTCAAGAAGGGGAACCAACCGATTAGATTCAAATCTAGTCGGTCAGGTACTCTACTGGAACCGACTAGTTCATTGAATCAATAATTCAGAAGTTACTGTTTACTCTTAGTCGGTCTAAGAACAACCACCGACCGACTAGATGTGAAACTAGTCGGTCAGAACTTGCTCTCAGACCGACTAGTTTCTTTGATAAATTTCACCTAAGTTATTGTTTATCGTTAGTCGGTCTAAGAACGTTTTTCGATCGACTAGGTTGCAAACTAGTCGGTCAGCCATTGTTCTTTAACCGACTAATTCATTGACCATTTTGACGACCTGAGTTACTTTTTGGTGTTAGTCGGTCACAGTTAGTCGACCGACCGACTAGTTCTTAAACTAGTCAGTCAACCACTCTTCTTTGATCGACTAATCGACCCCGTAAACCTAGGGTTTGCCCAGCCGCCGAACGATTTTCTATTTAAACCCCCGATCGTTTCTCTTTCTTTCTTTCACTTCTCTTGGCTATTTCCTTCCCCCTTGGAGCTCTGATCTTCCCCAACACTCCCCAATCCATTCCTTCACCCCCGGAGCCCCCTCTAACCCTCATTAGGGCCGGCCATCCCATCTAGGCCGTCGGAAAACCCCAAAACCCCACAAAATCCCATTTCTCCAGATTTTCTCCCCATTTCCAGATCTGAGCCGTAGTTCTCCGGATCGTTCTTTCGTTGCCGTGCTTGCTCGGCATCGTTCTTCCGCTCCAATACGGTAGTGAGTCGATCCTTTAATATTCTCTTAACCCACCTTGTGATTTTTGTTAAACCCTAATATAACTGATATTGTTTTGCCATGGCAGCGATTCCATCTCCGTAGTTTAACATTTTGTGGCGTGCCTCGTTGATCGTCATCCTCGGTGCTAGGTAAGTGAAACTTGCCACTTAGGGTTTTAGGCCATGTTTTAGGCCATTTTCTTGTTGTAGGCGTAAAAGAGGCTAGGCGACGAAATGATACTCGCCTAGGCGCAAATTTCAGGATCTAGCTTGACAACGAAGCTTGATCCGACTACTTTAAATTATTGGCACTTGTCATCCATGCATATTATCTGCCATGTTTAAATCCAATTAACGGTACGCGAATTATCTGTACATGCCATGCTATCCATGTGGAATGTTGCATTCGTAGCACACGCTACATTACTTGTACTACTTGATCCGGCTAGGCACCCGTTATGTTGGCATAACCCTACGCCATACGTGTCAAAAACACTTCCTGGCTCATGATCCAGAAGCGAGCATACGTGTTCGGGGGTAATGCCATGTCTCGATACACGTGGAGGGGTAGGGATAAGTGATCACCTGAGTTTAGGAGTTGGCCTGATCCTCCACTCTAGCCAGAAGACGTAATCTCTGTGCACGACGTGTTTACTTGACGTGATTTACTTGACTTGTACTTGTCCGTGTTTATACTTGTAAAACTTGTCATCCATGCCATACTTGCTACTTGTTACTTGTTACTTGCACCTTACCTTATTTGTTACACACATACTAAACTTGTCATGCTATGCATCATTCTATAACTGCTAGGTTGCTAGTTTACCTTCCTTTGAGTTTCCTTGCCCAAGTCTTTTAGACTTGCTGACATGTGCCCCTTTACTCTTTTGGGTGACACATGTTAGATCCCGAGCCTGAGGTTGCTGCTGAGGACGTGTTGTTCGCTGACGCTAAGTCAGAGCCCGCGTTCATTAAGGAGTTTAAGGACACGGGCGATCAGTCGTAGAGACTGTTTGTGTTGTTGTTTAGACTGCTTTAGTTGTCCGTGCGTAGCACCCATACTTTGTGCAGTGTTGGCTTTTGTTGGCCATGCTTTGGGCCTAGACTCTTTCTTTTAGCCTGGTGGCTTTTCTGGATGTTGAACTTAATTTCAATGTTGGACGATGCGGAGATTTGAGATTTTATTTCTGTTTCTCCTTGTGTTATTATCTTGTTCTGTTCGTGGTTACAGGGACCTGCATACGATTTATTGATGCTTATCAGGCGTGTAGCTTCACAGCTCCACGTTTGAGCGGACCTTCTCACGTCTCGCCTCCATTTTATGGAAGCGGGGCGTGACAGGTTTTGTTGGTGGCACATGCTGGTCCTCTTCTGTAATTGCGATTATCGGAATAACGATAATGATGTTAGAATGTCCAATAAACTAAGTTCGACATCCGAGTCATAAGATATGAGTCTAATTTGTTTTGTTTTCTGTGTCATTAGATGGCAGGAAGGTGAACTACCCGTGGTGGTGGTGGTGCGCCCCCTCATGACGAGAGCCTGAGCGGGAGCCCACCAATGGGGAGATGATGCGGATGATGCTTCAGATGATGCAGGTGTAGTAAGGCGTGCTCCTGCAAGTCCAGAATGCTCCAGTTGTTCGAGCTGCTCAGGCAATTCAGGAGGCCCCTCGTTCCGAGCCAGGAGCGAAGCAGTTTTGGGAGCTGGGTCCCGCTTATTTTGATGAGTCTGAGGGTCCTCTAGCTGCCGATGAATGGATTCGGAACATAGATGATAATTTGAAGATGGCGAAGAACAGCCCGGCTGGATGGGTTGATCTGGCGAAGAGGCAGCTCAAGGATAATGCTCGGAACTGGTGGGATGCGGAAGAGAAGATGCTGGTGGAGCCGATAGCTTGGGATACCTTTAAGTCCAGGTTTGATGAAGAGTTCTTTCTGAAGGCTGCCAGGAAGGAGATGTTGCAGCGCTTCATTGATTTGAAGCAGGGGAGCTTGACAGTGGACCAGTACCACCAGGAGTTCACTAGGCTGAGTCGGTTCGCACTGAAGATGGTGCAGGAAGCTGATGAGAGGGCTCAGAGGTTCCTGCAGGGACTTGCTTTGGAGCTTCAGAGTTTTGTGTCTTCCTCTGATCTGGAATCTTATCAGAAGGTTCTGGTAGCTACGAGGAGGCAGAAGCTGAACCTGAGCCAGAGGAGGGGACATGTTGCTGGAGCAGGGAAGAGGCCTATGGAGCAGGCCAGAGCAGTGGTTAGGTCTGTTTTCAAGCCTAATCAGCCGGTGCAGTTCAAGAGGCTAGGAGGGCCTATTCAGACGACTTGCCATTTCTGCGACAAGACCGGGCATATCAAGGAGCAGTGTAGGAGATTCCTGGGCCAGTGTATTGTCTGTGGAGATCCTACCCATACCATGAAGGACTACCCGAAGTTGAAGCAGCCTTGGAGGGCATCTGTTGTAGCACAGCTGTTGCAGCAGAGGGCGCCTGTTCCTGCTGGACGTGGAGCAGCTCTTGTTCCTCAGAGGCAGGCCTTTCAGCAGGCTTTTCCGCCGAGGAGGCAGGCTTTTCTGATGATCGCTGTGGAGAGCGAGGCTGTGGATGAGGTTATTGCAGGTAATCCTCAATCTAGTTGTTTCTTTCCTAGCTAGTTTTGATTGTTAGATTATGTTTGGTTGCTTGCACATGATTGTTTGCTAGACTAGAGCTTGATTGTTAGATTGTTTGTAGGTGTGATTTTGGTGTGCGCATTTCCTGCACGAGTCCTCTTTGACTAAGGTGCATCGATGTGCATTTTGGCGCGGCGCATTGTGGAGAAGCATTCTTTGTCGACGTCCCCTCTTTTCAAGAGTTGGAATATCGTTACAGGGAATGGCATGATCTCGGTGCATCGTGGTTGCAATTCTTGCCCGTTGGTGGTTTGTGGACATGAGCTTTATGCTGATTTCATTGTCCACGACATCATCAACTATGATGCGGTCCTTGGGATGGATTGGCTTGCGAGCTTCTATGCTACGATCGACTGTCGGAGGAAGAAGGTGGTGTTCAAGATTCCCGGACATCCAGTATTTGAGTTCAGCTGGGGTAGCAGTTCGCTTGGCCCTGTCAGATTTCGGGCCAGACCGGTGGAGATTGTGGCTATGCAGATGGAGCTGGAGAGGCCAGCGGTAGTGCGGGACTTCGATGACGTCTTCCCCGAGGAGATGTCTGGATTACCACCCGATCGAGCTCTCGAATTTTTGATTGATCTTATTCCGGGAGCGTAGCCGATTTCGAAAGCACCTTATCGTATGGCACCCGCTGAGTTGGAGGAATTGCGGAAGCAGCTGGATGAGCTTTTACAGAAGGGTTATATCAATCCTAATGTGTCTCCGTGGGGAGCACCGGTGCTGCTGGTGAACAAGAAGGATGGTTCGCGTCGCATGTGCGTGGACTATCGGGAGCTGAATGCGGTGACCATCAAGAATAAATACTCGTTGCCTCGCATCGATGATATTTTTGATCAGCTTGGAGGTTCGAGGGTGTTTTCGAAGTTGGATCTGAGGAGTGGTTATCACCAGCTGAAGGTGAAGAAGGAAGATGTTTCGAAGACAGCGTTCAGGACGAAGTATGGACACTACGAGTTTGTGGTTATGCCCTTCGGTGTAACCAATGCACCCGCAGTTTTCATGAATCTGATGAATCTGATCTTCTATGACTTTTTAGATAAGTTTGTCGTTATCTTTATTGACGACATTCTGATCTATTCAAAGTCGGAGGAGGAGCATGCCTCGCACTTGAGGACAGTGTTGGAGATTTTGAGGAAGCATCGTTTGTATGCCAAGTTTTCGAAGTGTGAGTTTTGGCTGGACAGAGTTGCTTTTCTGGGGCATGTGGTATCTGGAGATGGTATTTCAGTGGATCCCAAGAAGATTAAGACCATCAGAGAGTAGCCTGTTCCGCAGTCAGCGTCTGAGATCCGGAGTTTCCTTGGGCTTGCTGGTTACTATTGGCGCTTCATTAATGACTTTTCCTGTATTGCTGAGCCAATGACCAGATTGACGCGGAAGGAAGTTCCTTTTGTTTGGTCGGGTGATTGTGAGAATGCCTTTGGTGTTCTGAGGGAGAGATTGACGACTGCCCCTATTCTTATTGTGCCTGATCGCAGTGGAGGATTTGAGATCTTTTGTGATGCTTCTGGCAAGGGTCTCGGTTGTGTGTTGCATCAGCACGGGCATGTTGTGGCGTATGCTTCGCGTCAGCTCAAGACTCATGAGAAGAATTACCCGACGCACGATTTGGAGTTGGCTGCTGTCGTGTTTGCGCTCAAGATTTGGAGGCACTTCCTGCTGAGTGAGAAAGTGAAGATCTTCCCCGATCACAAAAGCTTGAAGTATATTTTTACTTAGAAGGAGCTCAACATGCGACAGCGTTGATGGTTGGAGCTCATGACGGATTATGAGATTGATTTGCAGTATCACCCTGGCAAGGTGAATGTGGTTCCTGATGCGCTGAGTAGGCTTCCAGCGGTGATGATTTTGACTTCGCTGTGGAGATTGCAGCAGGATTTTTGCGAGTCTGGTGTTTAGATTGTTCTTCCTGGGGAGGCTTCTTCGTTGATGTGTATGCAGATACAGTCGACGATCGTGGATCGGATCAAGGCTGGTCAGGCTGGAGACCCGAAGCTGGTGAAGATTCGGCAGCAGGTGGAAGCCGGTCTGCGGACTGACTTTTTGATTCATGAGGATGGCTCGCTAAGGTATGGAGCTAGGTTGTGTGTGCCAGCTGGGGATATTAGAGAGGATTTGCTGGTTGAGGCACACAGTTCGCCGTATTCTATGCATCCTGGTGGCACCAAGATGTACAAGGATCTTCGCCTGAATTTTTGGTGGCATGGTATGAAGAGGAGTGTGGCTCGGAGTGTAGCCAAGTGTGTGATTTGCCAGCAGGTAAAGACGGAGCATCAAGCGTATGGCAGGGTTGCTACAACTGCTTCCGATTCCAGAGTGGAAGTGGCAACACATCACTATGGACTTTGTGACTGGACTGTCTCGGAGTCCGAAGCAGAATGACGCGATTTGGGAAATCGTAGATCGATTGACCAAATCCACGCACTTTATTCCTTTCCGAGTAGGACAGTCCACTGAGGCGCTAGCGAGGAGATACATGAAGGTAAATTCTCTAACTCTCCTTTCTATTTCCTTTTCCTAGTTAGATAGTGATGAAACGTGAATCGTGCAGGAGATCGTACGACTTCACGGAGTCCCTGTGAGTATCGTGTCGGACAGAGACATGAGGTTCACATCTCAGTTCTGGTAGAGTTTGCAGAAGAGTTTGGGTACGCGTCTGAGTTTCAGCACGGCGTACCATCCGCAGACAGATGGCCAGTCCGAGAGGACGATTCAGATCTTGGAGGACATGCTGAGGGTGTGCATGTTGGATTTCAAGGGTTCGTGGGAGGACCATCTACATCTGGTGGAGTTCTCTTACAATAACAGCTTCCAGGCGAGTATTGGCATGGCGCCTTTCACCGTGCTGTATGGGAGGAAATGTCGATCGCCATTGAGTTGGGACGACATTGGTGATCGGGAGCTGTTACAACCTGAGATGATTGTGGAGGCCGTGGATGTTGTCAGGAACATTCGGGAGAGGTTGAGGATTGCTCAGGACCGTTTTAAGCATTGGGCGGATGCTAAATGCCGTCCTTTGGAGTTTTAGCCAGGCGACCATGTGTTCTTGAAGATTTCCCCGAATCATGGAGTGATTCGCTTTGGGAAGCGAGGGAAGTTGAGCCCGCGATACAGTGGACCATTTGACATTCTGGAGAGAGTTGGCGAGGTATCCTACCGTTTAGCCTTGCCGCCATCTTTGGAAGGAGTTCACAATGTTTTCCATGTGTCGCAGCTTCGTTGATACATCAGCGATCCATCTCATGTTGTGGATTTCTCGGAGATTACCGTTCGCCCTGATATGGCGTATGACCAGCAGCCAGTGCAGATTCTGGACAGGCGTCAGAAGTCGCTCCGGAACAAGGTTGTCAATCTTGTGAGGGTGATGTGGTGACACGGCTCGCCAGGAGAGTCTACTTGGGCGAATGAGGATGAAATGAGAGAGCGCTACCCACTTTTGTTCCCGGACACGTGAGTGTTGGGAAATTCCGAGGACGGAATTTTTCTTAAGTTGTGGAGGATGTAACGACTGGTTTTTCATGTATTTGGATTAGCTATATTAAATACGTGTTTTGGTGGATTTTCTCCGTATGTGTGGTTTCCGTCTCCGTAGCTTTCGTTTTCGTTTGTTTCGTTGTGATTTTCTAGCTTCTTCCTTAGATCGTTGAGTTTTGGAGTAAGTCATTCATGACAAGCTTCATATCGCTCATATCTTAGAGATAGGTTGATCCTAGAAGCCGTAGGAATCTTCCCGAAAACTTCACGCTTCAATTCGAGACTTTTGTGCACGTTAGTTGGTTCAAGAAGGGGAACCAACCGATTAGATTCCAATCTAGTCGGTCAGGTACTCTACTGGAACCGACTAGTTCATTGAATCAATAATTCAGAAGTTACTGTTTACTCTTAGTCGGTCTAAGAACAACCACCGACCGACTAGATGTGAAACTAGTCGGTCAGAACTTGCTCTCAGACCGACTAGTTCCTTTGATAAATTTCACCTAAGTTATTATTTATCGTTAGTCGGTCTAAGAACATTTTTCTACTGACTAGGTTGCAAACTAGTCAGTCAGCCATTGTTTTTTAACCGACTAATTCATTGACCATTTTGACGACTTGAGTTACTTTTTGGTGTTAGTCGGTCACAGTTAGTCGACCGACCGACTAGTTCTTAAACTAGTCGGTCAAACACTCTTCTTTGACCGACTAATCGACCCCGTAAACCTACGGTTTGCCCAGCCACCTCACGATTTTCTATTTAAACCCCCGATCGTTTCTCTTTCTTTCTTTCACTTCTCTTGGCTATTTCCTTCCCCCTTGGAGCTCTGATCTTCCCCAACACTCCCCAATCCATTCCTTCACCCCCGGAGCCCCCTCTCACGCTCATTAGGGCCGGCCATCCCATCTAGGCCGTCGAAAAACCCCAAAACCCCACAAAATCCCATTTCTCCAGATTTTCTCCCCATTTCCAGATCTGATCCGTAGTTCTCCGGATCGTTCTTCTGTTGCCGTGCTTGCTCGGCATCGTTCTTCCGCTCCAATACGGTAGTGAGTCGATCCTTTAATATTCTCTTAACCCACCTTGTGATTTTTGTTAAACCCTAATAGAACTGATATTGTTTTGCCATGGCAGCAATTCCATCTCCGTAGTTTAACATTTTGTGGCGTGCCTCGTTGATCGTCATCCTCGGTGCTAGGCAAGTGAAACTTGCCACTTAGGGTTTTAGGCCATGTTTTAGGCCATTTGCTTGTTGTAAGCGTAAAAGAGGCTCGGCGACGAAATGATACTCGCCTAGGCGCAAATTTCAGGATCTAGCTTGACAACGAAGCTTGATCCGACTACTTTAAATTATTGGCACTTGTCATCCATGCATATTATCTGCCATGTTTAAATCCAATTAACGGTACACGAATTATCTGTACATGTCATGCTATCCATGTGGAATGTTGCATTCGTAGCACACGCTACATTACTTGTACTACTTGATCCGGCTAGGCAACCGTTATGTTGGCATAACCCTATGCCATACGTATCAAAAACACTTCCTGGCTCGTGATCCAGAAGCGAGCATACGTGTTCGGGGGTAATGCCCTGGCTCGATACACGTGGAGGGGTAGGGATAAGCGATCACCTGAGTTTACGAGTTGGCCTGATCCGCCACTCTAGCCAGAAGACGTAATCTCTGTGCACGACGTGTTTACTTGACGTGATTTACTTGACTTGTACTTGTCCGTGTTTATACTTGTAAAACTTGTCATCCATGCCATACTTGCTACTTGTTACTTGTTACTTGCACCTTACCTTATTTGTTACACACATACTAAACTTGTCATGTTATGCATCATACTATAACTGCTAGATTGCTAGTTTACCTTCCTTTCAGTTTCCTTGCCCAAGTCTTTTAGACTTGCTGACATGTGTCCCTTTACTCTTTTGGGTGACACATGTTAGATCCCGAGCCTGAGGTTGCTGCTGAGGACGTGGTGTTCGTTGACGCTAAGTCAGAGCCCGCGTTCATTAAGGAGTTTGAGGACACGTGCGATCAATCGTAGAGACTGTTTGTGTTGTTGTTTAGATTGCTTTAGTTGTCGGTGCGTAGCACCCATACTTTGTGCCGTGTTGGCTTTTGTTGGCCATGCTTTGGGCCTAGACTCTTTCTTTTAGCCTGGTGGCTTTTCTTGATGTTGAACTTAATTACAATGTTGGACGATGCTGAGATTTGGGATTTTATTTTTGTTTCTCCTTGTGTTATTATATTGTTCTGTTCGTGGTTACAGGGACCTGCATACGATTTATTGACGCTTATCAGGCGTGTAGCTTCACAGCTCCACGTTTAAGCAGACCTTCTCACGTCTCGCCTCCATTTTAGGGAAGCGGGGCATGACAGTAGTTGTTAATCAAGCCTCCCTTTCGATCGTTTAAATTGCTTAGGCAATTATCGATCTTCTAAATTCCGAGGACGGAATTATTTTAAGGAGAGTATGATGTAACGACCCGTATTCGTCAATACATTTAATTACGTATTTAAACGTATTTTCATTTTTTAAAAGTATTTTATAATGGTTAGTTAGGAGTTTTATATCCAAAATGATTTCAAAATTCTTTACAAAAATATATTAAAGTATCAAACTAGTTATGGTGTATTTCTGTAAGTTTGGGTTTCATCAAATACCTCTAAATAATTTATATACTAATTCATTTTCAAGTGTTACTGTTTTAGCTTAATTAATTAATTTTCTATATAAATATGAACAAAATGTTATCAAACTTCTATAGTATCATTCTATGATCATTTAGGGCTCCCCATATTAATTTTATAATTTTCTGAAATAAAATCAACCTAGAACCTGCAAACACGAATCCTAAACATTTTGGCCTAAACCTAGTATCTCCGTTGCTCAAACCCCAAAATGGATCTCGTATTCGTGATCCTCGTGACGATACGATCATGTGGCTATGTTTTCGTAATTTTTCGGAGTCGTATGTGAAAACGGGGTTATATTCCTCTGTTTTTACTAATTACATCCCCTAATGACTTTTTACTCTTATTAATCACTTTTACTTTTACCTAATTACCCTAACTGTTTAGTATTGGTCTTTCATACCAATAGTATTTTGATGATGATCACAACATTATGTTGTTACTAATGACTCAATTGTTTTAGTCTCATAGTTACTTTTCTAGAATAGCATTTTTGGAGACTAAACACTTGGTGCAAGGATGGACATCAAGTGGAAAAGGGCCAAAGCTTGGACTCACGGGGTGCCAAAGCTTGGCGATGATGGGAAGCTTCAAGGCATCAAGTTTGAAGCCATAGACTCTTAGGAAAGCATTGTAATCCACGTAATTTCATTAATTGCTAAACCTCTTTTTCAGTCTAGGTTTGATGTACTGCCTTGATAGATGATCTACTCATTCATGCATTTGCATTTAACCATCTTAATGAGCCTTAGTATTATCACAGAATCAACCCAATGGGCTCATCTTGACCAAAGAATCATTTGGAGTCTCTGGCTCTCCAACAGTCGCCTGATGAAGGTTTTACAGTCGACTGGGTCACATGTCGAGCCTTCTACAGTCGACTGTGGTGCACTGCTCAAGTCATCTTTTGATTGACTTATACTTGAGCTTTTGGAACAGTCGAATGACAGTCAATTTACAGTCGCCTATCTTCCAACAGTCGCATGTGATGTGTTCATCAGTCGACTGTGCACTTCTCGCATTGTCTGGGCTTCATCCCAGTTTACTAATCAGTCGACTGGTTCAGTATTTACAGTCGCATGTCCATTTGACAGTATCCTGTATAATGGCCATCAGTCGCCTGTCTGCAAACAGTACGAAAGAGTGCATCTCTCTGTTTTATTACATCCCCTGCAGCAGTCGCCTGCGGAAGAATTTACAGGCGCATGCCCTGTTTACATTCGACTGTATCATCTTCACCAGTTGACTGTCGAGGCTCAGATTATAGACGTTGGGAATTATTTAGCCGTTAGACAGTCTTCTGTCATTTGTTCATCAGTCGACTGTCGGTGACGTTTTTTCCCAAATTCTAGCCATTGCAGCTTTTTGTTTTTGGCTGTTTTCTTGGCTTTTGAGAGTTCCTGAGAGGACTGAGTTCATTAGAACTTCTTGATACTATTGAAAATATTTAGAGATTAAATAAGCCACTCTCAAACTATCTCATTTCCCTCTTAGTGCTCTAAATCTCCTTCATGTATTGAAGTCAAGCTCAATGGAAATCATCCAAGTGCTTTCTAGCAAATCTCAACACTTGGAGATCCTCTTCCATGCCTTGCATTCATTTATGAGTAAGTACATCTCAAGGTATAGGTAAGAGTATTTGTTTTACTTGGTGATTCTTTGTAACTCTAATTCTTTTTGTGGGAATTAAACACTCTCTTTGTGGGAGTAATTCTCTTAGTGTGAAGATGATATTCTCTTAGTGAGAATAACTCTCTTTGTGGGAGTTTGGTGTCCTTGTGTAAGGCTAACCCTAATTCTCTAAGTGGAAGTTAGTAATTCTCTAGGTGTGAGTTTGACCCTTGTGTAGGGTTGATTGGATTCTTGTGTAGGACAAAATCCTCTTGGTGAGGTATCTTCTTGTGAGATTGTATTCACTTCTCTTTGTGGGAAATATAGTGAATATTGGTGTGGCTGGATGTATCCAAGTTTTGGGGAACCAGTGTATATTCTTAAGTTTGAGTTTGATTTGATTGTGGTGATTAATTACTCTTGCATTTATTATTTCACATTTGCAAGTTTAATTTTAATTGCACAATTTATTGCCATTACATTATTCACCCCCTAGTGCCTTGTTGTTAGTGTTGCAAAGGTAAGGCGGTCCTTACAATTGGTATCGGAGCGAGGTTATAGCATACTGCAACGATAGTATTCAACGCTACATCCGCATCTCGTGAAGAAGGTCATTCTACCGTTCGACCCCCGATCTTCAACGGAACCAACTACCCAAGTTGGAAGATCAAGATAATGATCTACATGGAGGGTCAAGACCTATGGGATATCATGGAGGTGCCAATTGAGAAGCACATTACACCCGTGGCTTCAAGGACAAAGGCAAAGAAGGACTCAATCAATTTCAATGCAAGGGCTATGAATGCATTCCATTGTGCCCTCACTGCAAATGAGTTCAACCGCATCTCCATGTGCAAAACGGCCAATGAAATTTGGCATACTTTGGAGATATGTCATGAAGGAACTTCAAAGTTAAAGAAATCTAAACACTGTGTTTAGATCTAAATATGAAATGTTTAAGATGCAGGAAGGAGACAACATTTCAGATATGTTCACAAGGTTCACTGACATCGTGAACGCTTTAGAGGGACTTGTGAAGATGATTTCCCAATAGGATCGTGTAGAGAAGATCCTTGACTCTCTTACATCTCATTGGGAGTCAAAGGCCAACAAAATTTTGGAGTCATATGACATGTGCAAATACACCGTTGAGGAGTGCATTAGAAATCTCATGGCATATGAAGTGAAGCTTCAACACAAGAAGGAGATTCAACCATCCAAGCCTGAGAAGCCGGAGAAGCAAATGGGGGTTGCATTCCATGTCAAGGAGGAGCCAATCAAGTGGAGGAAGAAATTCCATCGAGAAACTCTTAGTGAAGAAAATGAACAAGAAGAGGCTAATGGCGAAGAAATTGAGGATCTTGCCGAACAATTCAAGGCATTCCTCAAAGGCAAGCAAGGTAAATCTTTGTCAAAGTTTGCCTCCAATTCTAACAAGGTTCCTACTTGTTATAGTTGCAGTGGAAAAGGTCATCTATCCACCGAACGCCCTTCCAAACCCAACAAAGAGACTTACAGGGGTAAAGGGAAGAAGCATTGGAAAGGGGAGTCCAAGTCCATGAACCACAAGAAGGGGCTTATCGGGACATTTGATAACTCGGTTGAGGATATTTCAAGTGACGAAGAAGAGGATGACAAGGAGAAAGCTCATGCGTGCTTTGCGGCAATTGATGTTTCTTCACCAATCCCCTCTAGCTCAAATGAAGAAGAGTTAGAAGCATGGCTCAACACCTATGAGGAAATGTGCCTCATGGCAATCAGGGAAGAGTCATCGTCAAGTTCTAGCGAGGAAGAAGATGATGATGAGATTGAGGAAAAGATCTCATACGAGGAGCTCCAATATCGTTTCGATATGGTCTCTGAAGAAGCTAGTAAGTACATCAACTCTTACAATAAATTAAAATCAAAATATAAGGTTGCTAAGAGTAGATTGCAGGAACTAGAATTTGCTAGTGTAAACAATAACGATATGCATATTTGTGACACTAGTGAGAGATACTCACTTCTCTCAAAAGTTAAGGAATTGAGCATGTCTAATGATAATTTAGTAACTCAAAACCTTAGATTAGAAACTCGCATTCAACAACTTACGTTGAAATGTGAAGAGGAATCCCGTAAGCTCAAAAGCTTTGTTTATTCTAGGGATTCACTCCACGGTTTGCTTGAAAACAACATCCGGTAAACCAAAGAGGAAGCTTGGGATATATTCAAAATGTGGTACACAAACCCACCTATAATTCCTATTATGGTGCAAATACAAGAAATATTGCTAAAGCACCTAAGAAGAATCACCATGCTTTCTTGTATAACAATAACACCAACAAGAATCATGTAAATCACAAGGTGGTGAGGAATAATGAAACCTCTTCATTTTTTTGCTAAGAAGCAAAATCCTCACTTTTTGCATGCTAAGAAAATATTTTCTACACTTATGCATGCCACATCCACCCCTCTTGCAAAGGCAAAATCCTTGCCTAGGAAATCCTTAAGTTTATAGATTCCCAGTAAGGTTTGTATGCAAGAGAGGGATAGTTACATCAACTCTCTAGTTAGGGATGTGATCACCTCATGTGATTACATTTGGAAATCAAACTCCTCTTGGGTTTGGTTCCCTAATGTTTAGGTTCCTTATACATATGCATATTGCATGGTTGTGCTTAAATGTTTATTTTTAGCATACCCATTGTTTGT
The DNA here is from genome assembly GCA_030789695.1 of Scilla litardierei. NCBI lineage: Eukaryota > Viridiplantae > Streptophyta > Magnoliopsida > Asparagales > Asparagaceae > Scilla > Scilla litardierei. The sequence goes on from CM061132.1 coordinate 60,732,832, forward strand.
TTGTGTTTTATGATTTTGACAATGTTTTCAAATCTTTGTTCATGAAAATGTGACCTTGGGAAATACATTGTCATGCATGCATTCTCTTATCCATATGTATGACAATGAGGGAGTTAATATGTTGTATGTTTAAAATTATTTTAAAACATATTTTGACTCTCATTTTAGGTGCCTTTGGGATCATTGCTTCACAATTGGTGTCGTTCAATTGATTAGTTGGGTCTCAACCTCAACCCCTTGGATATTGCCAACATGTTTCATGTTATATTTTGTTTTGGAAATATCATTGTGTATCATTGAAACTTGATTTTTCCATATCTATTGCTTTGATACACTTTTGGCCCATGGCTCCAATTTATGTTTAATTATTGGTAAAGATGATTATCTTTCAAGATTCTTTTTCTACAATTGGTATTATCTCAATTGTTAGAGATTTTTTATCTCCTTCTTTACAATTGGTATTAGATCCTAGAAGTCAAAACTTGACCATTTCTATGATCTAGGGGGAGCGTGGGACAGTGATTGATACCCACTAAATTTTTAAAATTTGGTATCATACATTTCTTTATTCTTGCATATTGTCACATCTTTAATTAAGATGACAAGGGGGATATTTCTGATGTCCACCTTTTTAACGATGTCAAGGAGGAGAGATATACGCATTATGTAAATCTTGTATTTCATACATATGCATATGGAGAGAGAGATATATCTATGGGGAGAGATAAGTGGGAGTATATAAACCATTCATGTGTGCATGAATGTTTTCTGTTGCAATTGGTTTATGTAATCCCTGCCTATTATATGTCACCATGGTTTCTCATTATTTCATTTGGTATAATGAGTATTCTCAATTGTATATCTCATTTTACAATTGGTGCATATAAGCAGGGGGATCTCATTAGCATTGTGCTTTATTTCTTTATGTTTTACATAATGTGTGCCATCATCAAAAAGGGGAAGATTGTTGAGTATTGGTGTTTCATACCAATGTTATTTTGATGATGGTCACAACATTATATTGTTGTTAATGACTCTCTTGTTTTAGTCTTATAGTTACATTTCTAGAATATCATTTTTTGGAGACTAAACATTTGGTGCAAGGATGGACATCAAGTGGAGAAGGGCCATAGCTTGGACTCAAGGGGTGCCAAAGCTTGGAGATGATGGGGAGCTTCAAGGCATTAAGATTGAAGCCATAGACTCTTAGAAAAGCATTGTAATCCACGTAATTTCATTAATTGCTTTCTCTCTTTTTGAGTCTAGGTTTGGTGTAATCCCTTGAGAGATGGTCTACTCATTCATGCATATGCATTTAACCATCTTAGTGAGCCTTAGTATTATCATAGAATCCAACCCAATAGGCTCATCTTGACTAAAGACTCATTTGGAGTCTCTGGCTCTCCAGCAGTCGCCTGATGAAAGTTTTGCAGTCGACTGGGTCACCTGTCGAGCCTTCTATAGTCGACTGTGGTGCATTGCACAAGTCTTTTTTTGATTGACTCATACTTGAGCTTTTGGAACAGTCGACTGACGGTCAATTTACAATCGCCTATCTTCCAACAGTCGCCTGTGATGTGTTCATCAGTCGACTGTGCGCTTCTCGCATTGTCTGGGCTTCATCCCAGTTTTCTAATCAGTCGACTGGTTCATTATTTACAGTCGCATGTCCATTTGATAGTCGCCTGTATACTGGCCATCAGTCGCCTGTCTGCAAATAGTGTGAAAGGGTGCATCTCTCTGTTTTATTCCATCCCCTGCAGCAGTCGCCTGCTGAAGGATTTACATGCGCGTATCCTGTTTACAGTCGACAGTATCGTCTTCACAAGTCGACTGTCGATGCTCAGATTATAGCCGTTGGGAATTATTTAGCCGTTGGACAGTCGACTGTCATTTCATCAGTCGACTGTCGGTGACGTTTTGCCCAAAATCTAGCCGTTGCAGCTTTTTGTTTTTGGCTGTTTTCTTGGCTTTTGAGAGTTCCTATAAGGTTCATATATATATGAGAGGGCTAAGTTCATTAGAAATTTTTTATACTATTGAAAATCTTTAGAGATTAAATAAGCCACTCTCAAACTTCTCATTTCCCTCTTAGAGTTCTAAATCTCCTTTATGCATTGAAGTCAGGCTCAAGGAAAATAATCCAAGTGCTTTCTAGCAAATCTCAACACTTGGAGATCCTCTTCTATGCCTTGCATTCATTTATGCGTAAGTGCATCTCAAGGCATATGTAAGAGCATTTGTTTTACTTGGTGTTTCTTTATAACTCTAATTCTCTTTGTGGGAATTAGACATTGTCTTTGTGGGAGTAATTCTCTTAGTGGGGATATGATATTCTCTCAGTGGGAATAACTCTCTTTGTGGAAGTAACTCTCTTTGTGGGATTTTGGTGTCCTAGTGTAGGGCTAACCCTAATTCTCTGAGTGGGAGTTAGTAATTCTCTAGGTGGGAGTTTGACCCTTGTGTAGGGTTGGTTGGGTTCTTGTGTAGGACAAAATCCTCTTGGTGAGGTATCTCCTTGTGAGATTGTATTCACTTCTCTTTGTGGGAAATATAGTGAATATTAGTGTGGCTGGACGTACCCAAGTTTTGGGGAACCAGTGTATATTCTTGTGTTTTCGTTTGATTTGATTGTGGTGATTAATTCCTTTTGCATTTATTATTCCGCATTTGAAAGTTTAATTTTAATTGCACAATTTATTGCCATTACACTATTCACACCCCCCCCTGCCCCCTCTAGTGTGTTGTTGTTAGTATTGCAAAAGTAAGGCGATCCTTACACTAACCACCCCTTTAATGGTTGCCTAAACTTGGTAAGATCCAAGTATTTCGGATCTCAACCTCCCCCTTTAATATTTGAGTTATTTTGATATTATTATTATTTTAACGATAGTATTTTCTAACCCTATATATTAAACCTCGGGCTCTCTCCCTCACTCAGCTCACCGAACCCAACACACTCTCAGCGCACACCAACCCATAACCTAGGCTAATCTCCCCATCTCTCTCTCAAAACTATCTCTCCCTCTTGTTCGTACCGTTCGAAACCCATCCCCTCATACTCACGCACACAGCCTTTCCCCGAACCCATCTTCTCCATTCGATATCAACCCAAGCCACAAGCACGCACACAGCTTACTCCCGTTCGAAGCACCCTCAACCCATGCTCAGTCTCCCCTCTCTCACCCTCCTCCGATGGCTTACCGTCACTTGCCCCGCCTCTGTTCCTCGTTGTTGGATATGGACGACATATATATACACCCATGAGGGGATGTATGAGGGTATACAGACCTCAGATGTTGAGTGCATGAAAGCATGTGCGAAGGGAACCTTTTCATGTGTGAAAAGGACCACTCGATAAGGGGAAAAAGTCACTTTATAAGTGCATAAAGGCACTCGATAAGTGCATAAGGAAGAGGATAAGGAAATGTGCTAATATAGGCTAGTAAGCTTATATATGGTTATTTCCTACAATAACTACCCATAAAGCCTATAAATAGGACCCAAGGGTAAGGCTTTTAAGACTAATCCTTCATGCCATAAGTTTGCATAAGGCAGAACTTTTCCTCTTCTCCCTTCCATTTTGTTCTTCTTCTAAATAGAGATTTAGACGGTGGAAACGCTGCTTCGATCCTCTGTGACGAAGTACTGACCGTTGTGGCGAATCCAAGGGAAAAGTTCAGAGACTACAGCGCAGCGTACGCTAACGTAAGTTCTCTTTCGATCCTCCATCATCACGCGACGAGATCCTACATTGGTATCAGAGCCACACGGGTTCGCCCCGGTCTCACCGATGAACGAGGCGTTGTCTTTTTCACAAATGAGTTTCCTACCATTATGGATATGGTAGGAGTGCATCGTGACAGAGAGAATCGCAGCAGTTGTTCTTTTCACGTTAGGGTCTTCTGTCATTACGGATATGGCAGGAACTCTCCGTGACGGGAAGAACTGACCGTTCATCTCACCAAACTCACACTCTTCATGGATGCTGAGTCTCCATTCAATAGAGAATGTGAACTCTCTTCATGTGGAGCATGAAGTTTCCGGCCTTGAAAGTGTGTTATATTTTTTTTGGCACACGGCCATTGAAGCATAACCACTTTCTCGATGAACTGGTGTCTCATCGGAGAAGATAGTAGTTATTCTCAACGGAGAAGATGACCTCTTTGGTGCATGATCGCCGTGGCCATATGGGCCATGGAGGCTATGCACCCCCCCTCCCAATGCGAAGGGGGTTGGCTACGGCCAATGACAACCATGACCCCCCCCCCCTCTGGGAGGGGGGTGTGCAAACCGGACCCCAAAGGAAGGGGAGGCCAGCCATGGCCAAGGGGCCATGGCCGGCATGCACAAAGGCCATGACCGGCTTGGCCTCGGCCAGGGCCCTGGCCGGCACTGGCAGAGGCCAGGCCCGGTGCCCTGGCCTCGGGCAGGGCCTGGCCGGCCCTGGCCGAGGGGCCAGGGCCCCTGGCCGGCCAGGGCAGCGGCCCCTGCCGAGGGGCCAGGGCAGCGGCCCCTGCCGAGGGGCCAGGGCCCCCTGGCCGGCCCTGGCCGGCCTCGGTCAGGGCAGAGGCCCTGGCCGGGGGGGCCAGGGCAGATGTCACGCCCCGCTTCCCTGAAATGGAGGCGAGACGTGAAAAGGTCCGCACGAGAGTGGAGCTGTGAAGCCCCAAACCCGATAAGCGTCAATAAAACATAAGCAGGTCGTTGTAACCACAAACGGAACAACAATAATAACACAAGGAGAGACAGAAATAAAATCTCAAAGCTCAGAATTTGTCCAACATTAAAATTAAGTTCAACATCCAGAAAAGCCACCAGGCTAAAAGATAGAGTCTAAAGGCCCAGAACAAGGCCAACAAGGACAAACATAACAAAGTATAGGTGCTGCGCACCGACAACTACAGCAGTCTAAAACAAAAGGGGAAAGCTCAACGAAGACACTAGGACTGGTCCCCAGTGTCCACGTACTCCTCGCCAAACACAGGCTCGGGCTCGGCGTCCGCAAACACCTCGTCCTCAACAATGAACTCAAGCTCAGGATCTAACATGTGTCACCCAAAAGAGTAAAGGGGCACATGTCAGCAAGTCTAAAAGACTTGGGCAAGGAAAGTGAAGGTAAGGTAAACTACACCCTAGCAGTTATAGTATGATGCATGACATGGCAAGTAAAGTAAGGAAGTGACAAGTAAAGGAAAGTACAAGTAGCAAGTATGTCATGGATAACAAGTTTTATAAGTAAAACACGGACAAGTACAAGTCAAGTAGTTCACGTCAAGTGATCACGTCAAGTAAACACGTCAAGTAACAAGTTGTGCACAGCGATTCTGCCTGTTGGCTAGAGTGGCTGATCGGACCAACTCCTAAGCTCAAGTGACCGTTTATCTCTACCCCTCCACGTGTATCGAGCCAGGGAATTACCCCGCACACAGAATGCTCGCTTCTGGAACACGAGCCAGGAAGTGTATTTACCACGTATGGCGTAGGGTTATGCCTGCAGCGCAGGTGCCTAGCCGGAAACAAGTAGATCGGGCATTGGCTATCAACCAACTCACGTAGCCTGCTTCTGGAACACGAGCCAGGAAACACAAGTATTGTAGCGTGTGCTAAAAATGTGACATTCAACATGGATAGCATGGATGATAATTAATTTGCGTACCGTTAATTAAAATTAAACATGACATGGTAGTTATGCAACATGATAAATGACGGGTCTAGCTTTGTTGTCAAGCTAGTTCCTGAAATTGCGCCTAGGCGAGTATCATTTTGTCGCCTAGTCTCTTTTACGCCTACAACAAGCAAATGGCCTAAGACATGGCCCAAACCCCTAAGTGGCAAGTTTCACTTGCCTAGCACCGAGGATGACGATCAACGAGTCCGTCACACAAATGCTAACTACGGAGATGAGATCGCTGCCATGGCAAAACAATATTAGAACAACATCCAACCTAGTTTTATTAAGGTTTCTGATTTGGGTTGAATATTGCGTATTTAACCCCTCATCTAGCAATACTTTGTGCCCATATGATGCTACATTGCTCTCTAATTCATACGTATTTTCTACACATTTATTTATTAGAGAAAACACACTATTTGAGCACAAAGCAGCATTTAACGACGCATTTCTGCAATTTTTATATTTTTCCTAGCATCGTCTCGATCTCACGATTCCAACGACTATTTATTTGTATTTTTCTGAGATCTGTGCTAATTACTGTGTATTTTTGAATGCAAAATACCAAAAAAATGAGATGCGCACGAATCTTGGCGCATGACGTGGCTTTCATCTACGCTTTCCCGCTCTCATCCGACGGCGCAAAACGAAGGGGCGACGCGGCAACGGCTCTACCGTTCGATTGCAATCGAACGGCCCATACAAGGCCCGCTCAATCTCGAATCGCAGCGATCTTACGGTGTCGTCGTGACCGTTGGATGATGATCCAACGGACCATCTCGAAGCGCAGATCAGCGAATTTGCGGAGCGACGTGGCCTCGCGTGCACCGTGAGATCAAGATCCGACGATCCATATCGACTCCGCCGCAGCTTCGGAAAGCAGCGTTCTCAGCGGGCGACGTGGCGAAGAGCGAGCCGTGCGATCGAGATCGGACGGTGGCGATCAACCCCGAAGCGGAGTTCGGATGCGAAGCGCTGAGCGTGAATTTTGGTGAACACGTGTCAATCCCTGGTTCAATCCCGCATTTATCCAATGGCCCACAGCTGCGCCCACAGCTGCGCCGCTCCAGATCAACGGCTGAGATGATTCGGGTGCGATTTTGAAGCGGATTTATACCCGTTAAGCACAGTAAAACCCGCAATCTTATTATTTAAGCGTATTCTAGGGTTTTTAGGCATAGAATTGGCGTATTGGAGCACTTAGGAGCCGTATTCTCTCTCTGAAAAATTCTGTAAATTTCCAGAGGCCTTTCTTATTATTTCCAGAGAGTTTGAAGTCGAAACTTGGAGATTTGGTGATATTTCCTTTAACTCAAACCCCGTATTTTGGTGTTTTCTAGCGTATTTTGCTATAAACTTGATGCATTTTGCTATGGAAGTTGTTTATTTTTGCATGATGAGTATCTAAATCTCTGTTGTGCATGATATGGAGTAGTTAGGTGATGTGATTCGTGCTATTTAGGTTGAATATTGTTGTTCTTCATTGTAAAAGTCGCTAAAATTGTATGTTTTCGCTATTTAATCCTCTTTTTGTCTTCCAAAAGAAGCGAATACGTTGATGATCACCCCACAAGGGTGAGATTTGACCTCTCCAAAAGAGAGCTTCATACCATATTCGTAGAACTATAGTTTTAGCGACGTTTTTATTCATATCGTGCTTGAACCCCCAAAAGGGTATTTTCCGACAAATCGCTCCCAAAAGGAGGATTTGTTGAGTTATATTTAATCAACCAAAATACACGAATCGCTGATCCTAACGAGCCCATATCATGTGCATGTTTCTCATATATTTTCATACACGACTCTTTCGTTGTTCGCTTTGATTACGTATTCACGACACACTTTCACACCATCATCACTTTCATTATTAAAGTGTTTAGTTTCTCTACGTAGACTTTCTATTTGATTTAAGCTTGTCGTTTCAACAGATTTCTCCCGAGGATTCGACATCTGGACTCCCAGATTTTACTACTTGAACGGACTCTTGCGCTTGAGAGAAGCACCTTTCGGAGCCCACCAAGTTTTTGGCGCCGTTGCCGGGGAGGACGGTTTGTTACTACGGTTTATTTCATTCAGAAGACCTTCGGTGAGAGCTTTCCACTTTATTGTATATAAACTTTTGTTTGCTTTCATATAAAAAAAATAAATTGTGCTAGTTTATGTGGCATAGGACTCCTAGGACACATAGGTTGACTCGACGTTTTGATATGGCTAATAATAATATGGATGAAAATTTTAGCAACAACAACGAAAATAATGTGCAACCTGGAGTGCCTAGGACTTTAAAAGATTTACTTCGACCCACTAGGACTAGCACTGCTTTATGCTTTGTTTTACCTGCCGATGCAAATTCTTTCAATTTTAAACCTGGGGTGATCCAACTCTTACCCACCTTTCATGGGTTAGACAAGGAAAATCCATATCTTCATATTAAAGGATTTGAGGAGGTTTGCTTGACATGCTTTGATGGGAAAACTAGCGAGGACACGATATATCTTAAACTGTTCCCATTTTCATTAAAAGACAAAGCTAAAAATTGGTTGAATGCATTGCCATCACGCTCTATTACCACATGGATTGATTTGCAGGCTGAATTTCTAAAGAAGTTTTTTCCTATTCACAGGACACAGGGACTGAAGCGGCAGATTATGAACTTTGCCCAGAAAAGCGAGGAAACATTCTATCAGGCATTTGAAAGGTTCAATGAGTTGCTTCTCGCATGTCCGCACAATGGCTTCGAAAAAAGCAGGATTATTGGCTTCTTCTACGATGGACTGCAGCCGCAAATGAAGCAATTTGTAGAGATGATGTGCAATGGAGGATTCTTTGATAAAGAGCCAGACGAAGCTTGGACGTACCTGGAGGAGATAGCAGAAAATGCGCAGACATGGGACACTACTTCAGACTACGAGAGAGGAGGCCATTCTGCACCATCCCAGCCTACACGAGGAGTGGTATTCAATTTGAAGCAAGAGGATGCGTTGGAGGCAAAGATGGAGGCCATGATCTCAAACAAGCTTCACACCATGAATTTGAAAGAGGCCAAGGCGGTTGAGATAAAGCAGACTTGCGCACTTTGCGACGTCAGTGGCCATGACACCAGTGCATGCCCCACACTTCCAGCCTTGAAGAGCATGCTAGGAAATCCTACTGGGGTGAATCAAGTGTCTTCGAATTACCAGAACTTCAATTCCAACAAGGGGTGGCGCAACAATCCAAACTTGAACTGGGGCCCCAATCAGCAGACTCAGCAGCAGCAGGCCCCCCCCTCAGTTCCGACAACCTCAATACAACAACAACAACTATCAAGGTGGGAACCAGAGGAGGGACCATGAGCCGATGCAACAACAGCAGATGCAACCATTTGGCGATGCACTTCAGCAGCTCATTCAGTTGCAACAAGCTCAGATGCAGCAGCAGTAGGCTCAATTTCAGGCTCAGCAGACTTAAAATCAGCAGATGAGCGAGAGCTTGGCGAGGCTTACAGCGACATTAGAAAAGGTAAGCTTCCATCTCAGTCAATTCCAAATCCTAATATGGGCTCATCTTCTTCTGCAGGTAACAATATGAAGCCTTGCCAAGCGGTGTCCACTTTGAGGAGTGGAAAAGAGATTCAGAAGCCTGACCCACCGAGCAGAGAAGCTGAGCAAGAAGAGGGAATTCAGATCCAAGAAGAGGGGATTAAAGAACAAGAGGAGGTGCAGGAAGAGAGCACAGACGTGGGTGTGAGCAAAAGCGTCATTAAAGAGAAGGAACCCACAGCATATGTACCTGCAGCACCCTACCCTCATCGGCTACTTCAGAAAAGCAAAGATAAGTATCAAACTGAGATTCGAGAAATTTTTCAGAAGTGCCAGATCAATATTCCATTGCTTGATGATATTAATCAAATACCTGCCTATGCTAAATTTCTGAAAGATTTGTGCACTGTTAAAAGAAAATTAAATGTGAAAAAGAAAGCATTCTTGACTGAACAGGTTAGCTCTATTGTGCAACAAAATACACCACCTAAATTTAGAGACCCTGGATCACCCACCATCACTTGCACCATTGGCACTAAAAAGATTGGAAATGCTTTATTGGATTTAGGTTCTAGTGTCAATATATTGCCATATCCTATTTTTGTGTAGCTTGGGTTAGGACAGCTAAAGCCTACATCTGTTATATTGCAACTAGCTGATAGATCTATTAAAGTTCCAAAGAGATGCATTGAGGATGTCCTCGTTCAGGTGGACAAATTTTACTACCCCGCGGACTTTATAGTTCTAGACATCCAAGGACCCCAAACTGCCAATGCTACTCCCATCATTCTAGGTAGACCATTCCTAGCGACATGCAATGCTTTAATAAATTGTAGGGATGGTCAACTGAAAATTACTTTTGGCAACATGACTTTGGACTTGAATATTTTTAATACTTGCAAGTTGCCACATGTGGATGATGAGATTGAGAGGGTGCATATGATTGATTCGTTGGTGGATGATTATATTTGTTCTGAATTTTGTGATGATGCTTCTATTGTTGAGACTTTTATTGGTGATTCTGATGACATATCTTTTGTGCAGGAGAACATGAAGGAGCTTAACGCGGTATGAGAGCCTAGGTTTGAGGCTTTGCCACCTAATGCATCAATTCAAATTTCATCTGAGGTGGAGGATCCAAAGCCAGAGTTGAAGCCACTTCCTGACTATCTTAAGTATGCTTTTCTTGGAGATGAAAATAGCTTCCCTGTGGTAATATCTTCTAAACTTTCTTTAGAGCAGGAAAGCTCTTTACTTGATGTGCTGAGGAAACATAGAGGTGCTATTGGTTGGTCCATTGCTGACATAAAAGGTATAAGCCCTATTGTATGCATGCATCATATTTATTTAGAGGATGACGCCAAACCCACTAGAGAAATGCAACGTAGGTTAAATCCAACATTAAAAGAAGTGGTGAAAGGCGAGGTACTAAAATTGTTAGATGCAGGCATTATTTATCCTATTTCTGACAGCAAGTGGGTTAGCCCTACACAGGTTGTTCCTAAAAAGTCTGGCATCACTGTGGTTAAAAATGAGAATAATGAACTTATCCCAGTTAGAGCCCCCACAGGTTGGAGGATGTGCATAGACTATATGAAGTTGAATTCCCGAACTAGAAAAGATCATTTCCCTCTTCCATTTCTTGACCAAATTTTAGAGAGGGTAGCTGGACATGAGTACTATTGCTTTCTAGACTGTTATTCAGGTTATTATCAGATTGAGATTGCACCTGAGGACCAGGAAAAGACTACTTTTACCTGTCCCTTTGGCACTTTTGCATTTAAAAGAATGCCGTTTGGTTTATGTAATGCTCCAGCTACTTTTCAGCGATGCATGCTCAGTATTTTTGATGATATGGTTGAGAAAATCGTTGAGGTATTTATGGATGATTTTTCAGTATATGGTAGCTCTTTTCATGATTGTTTAGCTAACTTGGCTCTTGTTCTTGACAGGTGCATTGAAAAGAATCTCCTATTGAATTGGGAGAAGTGTCATTTTATGACCACAGAGGGACTTGTCCTAGGTCACCTGGTTTCTAAAGATGGTATACTGGTAGACAGAGCTAAGGTAGCAGTAATTGAGAAGCTACCAAGTCCTAAATGCGTGAAGGACATCAGATCATTATTGGGACATGCAGGATTTTATAGGCGGTTCATCAAAGATTTTAGCGCTATATCTCGCCCTCTTTGCAACTTACTTACTTTAAATGTGGATTTTATTTGGACACCTGAGTGTCAACTTTCTTTTGAAACTTTAAAGAAGTTGCTGATTTCTGCTCCCATTTTGCAGGTGCCAGACTGGTCCCTACCATTTGAATAATGTGTGACGCAAGTAATTACACAGTTGGTGCAGTCCTAGGCCAAAGAAAAGACAAAGTTCCAGTAGTGATTTACTACGCTAGCAAGACACTAAATGATGCTCAGAGGAATTATACAACCACAGAGAAGGAGTTGCTGGCTGTAGTATTCGCGTTGGAAAAATTCAGGAGCTATATTTTGGGATCACCAATTTTGATATATACTGATCACTCTGCTTTAAAATATTTATTGTCTAAAAAAGATGCTAAGCCTCGATTGATACGATGGATTTTATTGTTGCAGGAGTTCAATGTCACAATCAAGGACAAGAAAGGCGTGGAGAATCTAGTAGCTGACCATTTATCACGATTGACAGTAGGCCTTGATTCAGCAGATGTGCCTTTGAAGGACTCCTTTCCCGACGAGCATCTTTTTAGTGTTTCCACCTCTCCATGGTATGCTGATATAGTTAATTATCTGGTAACTGGTAAGACCCCTGACACTTGGTCTCTTCAAGATTTTAAACGGTTCAAGTATGAGGTAAAATATTTCTTCTTTGATGATCCGTACCTCTACAAATATTGTAGTGATCAAATTGTTAGGAGATGCATTCCTGATCATGAAATAACCAGTGTGATACAATTTTGCCATGATGGAGTATGTGGTGGACACTTTTCAGCGAACAAAACTGTGGCAAAAATCTCGCAATGTGGCTTTTATTGGCCAACTATGTTTAAAGATACATTTCATTATTGCAAGACTTGTGCTGCATGCCAACAATTAGGGGGTATTACTAAACGTAACATGATGCCTTTAAACCCCATTTTGGAAATTGAAATATTTGATTGTTGGGGCATAGACTTCATGGGACCTTTCCCACCTTCATTTGGATATGCTTATATTTTGGTTTGTATTGATTATGTTTCTAAATGGGTGGAAGCTATTCCTTGCAGGTCGAACGACACTTCCGTTGTGCTTAAGTTCCTCAAAGAGAACATTTTCTCTAGGTTTGGAGTGCCAAAGGCCTTGATCAGTGATGGAGGGTCTCATTTTTGCAACCGCATGTTCGCTACTTTAATGAAGAGGTTTGGGGTCACACATAAAGTTTCTACTCCGTATCACCCCCAAACCAATGGCCAAGCAGAGTTGGCAAATAGAGAGATTAAAGGAATTCTACAGAAAACGGTGAATCCATCAAGAAAAGATTGGAGTTTGCGCTTACCTGAAGCGTTGTGGGCCTACAGGACGGCCTACAAAACAATTTTGGGGATGTCACCTTACCGTCTTGTATTTGGGAAGTCTTGTCACTTACCTGTTGAGATAGAGCATAGATCTTATTGGGCTATAAAGAAAATGAATTTTGATACTGATGTCTCTTTTTCTTCTCGCAGGTTACAATTGTTGGAGCTGGAGGAGTTGAGGAGAAATGCGTACGACAACGCTAAAATATCAAAAGAGAGGATGAAATCCGTCCACGACATGATGATCTTGAGGAGGGAGTTCACCCCAGGCCAAAAAGTACTCCTATACAATTCCAGACTACACATCTTTCCTGGGAATCTTCGCTCTAGGTGGTATGGACCTTTCGTCGTCAAAGAAGTTTTCCCACATGGCGTTGTGCTCTTACTAAATGAGAAGGATGGAAGCGAGTTCAAGGTGAATGGCCAAAGATTGAAGCATTTTCACGAGCCTTGGACCAAGGAAGCGAGCACCATGGATCTCACAGACCCACCTTTGGGTGGGAACTAATCAGGTGTGTTCTTTCCATGATTCCCTCTTCCTAACATTGAGGACAATGTCTATTTTTAGTTGGGGGGAGGGAAATCACTTTTAGGATTTTTATTTTATTTTATTTTTCTTTTTCTTTTATGGTTTTTTTAGTTCCCTTTTTGCATTGAAAAAATTTTTTTTTTTTTGAGTTAGGAATATCACCAAAATCTATTTTACCTAGAAATGACCCTCATGTGATGAAATTTCTCGATATTGATTCACCACCATACACATATGATCTATTTTCCTCCACCACTATTGTTCAACATTTCAGTCTCATTTTACATGAATTTGAGTGCTTGTGGTGAATTTCTTTTTATACATCTCAATGGCAAGATTAATCGATGACTCAATGAATCTAGAAATTATGGATTAGCAAGTGGTATGCTTTCATTGGAACACACCAAAGTTCATGCACCAATAATTCATAAATTAACTGGAGCATTGTTCTTTATCTCGTATTCATTGCCATTTGCATGCTTGGTGTGATTTTGGGTAGAAAAACGTACCACGTCATTTGAAATGATTAGGATACCCATTCTTGTGAAAAATTAAAGAAGAGGAAGTTATCGTGCCAAAGTTGTTTATGCACACACAAAAGAAGAAAAAAATGAGATGAATGAGGAAGAAAAAAATGAATAAATGTGCTATTAAAGAAATAACTTGGTTGGCTCGAGTAGTACAGTCCGAGGGGCCCTTCTTGGCCTAATGCCCTATTATCGTCTGATTTGGGAGCCATTGACCGGAACCTCAATTATTTGATGGAGCGATCCAAGTTATATACTTTTCCGCGAATGTTGCTTGATGCGCGTTACGCGGAACTATGGAAAAAAGCGAAAGAAAATAGAGAATAAGTGTGCATGATTAGCGAGGCAAGAGAACTTCCAAAGCTTAAAGAAAACACAAGATGTGGTGTGAGTCCCTATGAATAGAGATTGACGTGTGTACGCTTTAATACCATTTTATTTTTAATGCTTGCTTTGCATGAAAAATTCACGCTCCAAGTTAAAATATGTGATTGAACGGTGTGTACCATTGCTTTAGTATACTATGAGCCATGAAGTAATTGATAGTGAGTTTGAGTCTATTTTATAACCATTTGAGATGCTTGACATTCATTTTTGAAAACCCACAAGTACCATTACTTGATGAGCTTGAAATTTTGATATTAGTGTGCGGTTATCTCTTTTGTCGTAGTAGTATGATGGTGAGTAATTTGAGATCTGATAAGGAGATCTAGGTGTATTTTTAATCGCTCTTTTTGCTAGAGACTAGCAAAACGCTAGTTGGGGGTGTGATTTGGGTTGAATATTGCGTATTTAACCCCTCATCTAGCAATATTTTGTGCCCAAATGATGCTACATTGGTCTCTAATTCATACGTATTTTCTACACATTTATTTATTAGAGAAATCACACTATTTGAGCACAAAACAGCATTTAACGACGCATTTCTGCACTTTTTATATTTTTCCTAGCATCGTCTCGATCTCACGATTCCAACGACTATTTATTTGTATTTTTCTGAGATCTGTGCTAATTACTGTGTATTTTTGAATGCAGAATACCAAAAAAATGAGATGCGCACGAATCTTGGCGCATGACGTGGCTTTCATCTACGCTTTCCCGCTCTCATTCGACGGCGCACAACGAAGGGGCGACGCGGCAACGGCTCTACCGTTCGATTGCGATCGAACGGCCCATACAAGGCCCGCTCAATCTCGAATCGCAGCGATCTTACGGTGTCGTCGTGACCGTTGGATGATGATCCAATGGACCATCTCGAAGCGCAGATCAGCAAATTTGCGGAGCGACGTGGCCTCGCGTGCACCGTGAGATCAAGATCCGACGATCCATATCGACTCCTCCGTAGCTTCGGAAAGCAGCGTTCTCAGCGGGGGACGTGGCGAAGAGCGAGCCGTGCGATCGAGATCGGACGGTGGCGATCAACCCCGAAGCGGAGTTCGGATGCGAAGCGCTGAGCGCGAATTTTGGTGAACACGTGTCAATCCCTGGTTCAATCCCGCATTTATCCAATGGCCCACAGCTGCGCCGCTCCAGATCAACAGCTGAGATGATTCGGGTACGATTTTGAAGCGGATTTATACCCGTTAAGCACAGTAAAACCCGCAATCTTATTATTTAAGCGTATTCTAGGGTTTTGGGCGTAGAATTGGTGTATTGGAGCACTTAGGAGCCGTATTCTCTCTCTGAAAAATTCTGTAAATTTCCAGAGGCCTTTCTTATTATTTCCAGAGAGTTTGAAGTCGAAACTTGGAGATTTGGTGATATTTCCTTTAACTCAAACCCCGTATTTTGGTGTTTTCTAGCGTATTTTGCTATAAACTTGATGTATTTTGCTATGGAAGTTGTTTATTTTTGCATGATGTGTAGCTAAATCTCTGTTGTGCATGATATGGAGTAGTTAGGTGATGTGATTCGTGCTATTTAGGTTGAATATTGTTGTTCTTCATCGTAAAAGTCGCTAAAATTGTATGTTTTTGCTATTTAATCCTCTTTTCGTCTTCCAAAAGAAGCGAATACGTTGATGATCACCCCACAAGGGTGAGATTTGATCTCTCCAAAAGAGAGCTTCATACCATATTCGTAGAACTATAGTTTTAGCGACGTTTTTATTCATATCGTGCTTGAACCCCCAAAAGGGTATTTTCCGACAAATCGCTCCCAAAAGGAGGATTTGTTGAGTTATATTTAATCAACCAAAATACACGAATCGCTGATCCTAACGAGCCCATATCATGTGCATGTTTCTCATATATTTTCATACACGACTCTTTCGTTGTTCGCTTTGATTACGTATTCACGACACACTTTCACACCATCATCACTTTCATTATTAAAGTGTTTAGTTTCTCTACGTAGACTTTCTATTTGATTTAAGCTTGTGGTTTCAACAGATTTCTCCCGAGGATTCGACATCTGGACTCCCAGATTTTACTACTTGAACGGACTCTTGCGCTTGAGAGAAGCACCTTTCGGAGCCCACCAGTTTCACAAAATCACAAATGGGCTATGAGGATATTAAGAGATCGAGTTATTACCGTATCGGAAGCGGAAGAACGATGCCGAGCAAGCACGGCAACGGAAGAAACGATCCGGGGAACCTAGGGTTCAGATCTGGAATGGATGGGGAAAATCTGGAGAAATGGGGTTTTGGGGATTTTGGGGGTTGGAGATGGCCTAGGGCATGGTGGTAGGCCAAAATGGAGAGGGAAACTCCAAGGGAGGAAGGAATGGCTTGGAGAAATTTTGGAGGGTGATTTGGGGAAGAAAATGGCTCAGGAGAATGAAAGAGGGATGAAAGAAATCGTGGGTGGGGTTTAAATAGGGAGTGCTGGCAGCTGCCCAGAAATTAGGGTTTCGACACTGATTAGTCGGTCAAAGAGAAACCACTGACCGACTAGTTTGGAAACTAGTCGGTCGGTTGACCAACGCAGACCGACTAAGTCCAAACAGTAACTCCTGTACAAAAAAATAGGATTTAGATTTAGTCGGTCAAAGAACAACTACTGACCGACTAGTTTCTCATCTAGTCGGTCGACGAACGTTCTTAAACCGACTAAGAATGAATAGTACTTGGTATCAAAATGATCTTAGAGCTAGTCAGTTAAAGAACGATTGCTGACTGACTAGTTTGCAACCTAGTCGGTCGACAAATGTTCTTAGAACGACTAACGATAAACAGTAACTCCTGAGAAATTTACAAAGCCCACTAGTCGGTCCATGAAGGTTTACCGACCGACTAAATCGTCATCTAGTCGGTCGGTTTCCCTTCTTGTACCGGCTAACGTGCACAAAAAGTTCTGAAATGGAGCGCGAAGCTCCGGGATCGATTCCTAAGACTCCTAGGCTTGATCTAACAATAAGATATGACCGATATGAAGACCGTCACGAATGAATTACTCCAAAATCGACGATTCTAAGGAAGAAGTTGGAAAATCATGACGAAACGATCGAAAATGAAAGCTACGGAGACGAAAACCACACATGAGGAGAAAATCCACCAAAACATATATATATAATATAAATAGTCCAAATACATGAAAACCAGTCGTTACAGCAGAGGCCCTGGCCGGGGGCCAATCCCCCTGGCCGGCCAGGGCAGAGGCCCTGGCCGGCCGGCCAGGAACCCCTGGCCAGCCCTGGCCGGCCTCGGCCCTGGCCGAGGGGACATGGCCATGCCGAGGAGGCATACGGTGCCATCGGTTTCGGCCCCGGCCACCAGCATGGCCGGCCCATACGGGACCGGCGGCAGTTGCATACGGCAAAACCCCACGAAAGGGGGATCGGGTCTTGGCACGGCCACGGCTCGACCCCGGAAATGGCCGGTGCAGGCCAACACCTCCCGCTGCAAAATACGTTTGCAAAAATACGTTTGAAAAATACGTTTTCAAAATACGTTTTTCAAAAACGCTTTTCCGCTGCAAAGTACTATAAGAGTACTGTTATTTGATAAAGTGATGGGGAAATATTGAAAGTTGTTCTAGATGGTGATTGGGATCGTAAAGACTTTTCCGATTCTAGAACAACATCTTCAATATTTTTCGAAAGTAACTTATCAAATATAATAATATCATTCCAAGTGGGATTTTCCAAGTGGGAGTGATATTAAACTAGTCTGAAATTTCCATATTCGATTGATTCAGCGTCTCAATGAATCATGATT
This sequence comes from Scilla litardierei, assembly GCA_030789695.1. NCBI lineage: Eukaryota > Viridiplantae > Streptophyta > Magnoliopsida > Asparagales > Asparagaceae > Scilla > Scilla litardierei. The sequence goes on from CM061132.1 coordinate 60,750,780, forward strand.
CGGCCAGTGGTCTTTTGGACTAGTTTGTGGGACACCTCGGCTCTGTCTGGGGGTAGTGAACCATGGACTAGCCATTCCCCTGGTCGGTACGCTGGCCGAGACTACCGAATTATGAAAATGTCTAAAATGATGACTCTAAATATGAAATTTATGCAATGTTTTTTGATCGAACCTTCTTTTTATATCTTTTGCAGCATTTTAAAGCTAAAATGTCTTCCGCTTCCAAGAACATCGTCGCTGAGTTAAACAAAGGTGAAAAACTCAACGGCGATAATTACAAACTATGGTCCATGAAAATACAATATGTTCTAGAGGAGCAAGATGTGCTCGAAACTCTTAAGAACATAATGATTGAACCAGAGTTGGGCACTACGGCCCAACATAGAAGAGACAAGGAAACTTTTGATGCTTTGTCTCGAAAGAACAAGATTGATCCCATTACGTTGTTGTCCAGTATGGCCGATGACATAATGCGCATCTTCCGAGAGCATGACCTAGCCATGGACATATGGTCTAAGCTAGAGGAGAAGTTTGGTGGCACCTCGATGTCCAAACTTCGTTCTTTAACTATAAGATTCGATTCGTACAAGAAACGTCCAGATCATTCGATGGGGAAACATCTGCGACATATGGCGAATCTCATCTCAGAGTTAAAGGATGCAGGTCATGTGCTCACTGATGAGCAACAAATCCAAGCAGTCATACGTTCCCTACCAAATGGGTGGGACCAAATGAAGATGCATCTCACTCATAATGAGAGCATCAAGAACTTCAGCGATGTTTCAAAGCACCTCGAGTTAGAGGAAGAGCGGCTTGCGGCCGCCAAGCCAAGTGCAGAAGTGCACATGGTTGCTAGTTCCTCACACGGGGGAAAGAAACGGAAAATCGTTCGAAGTTTACTAATGAATGTAATAAGCAACCAGAGTCTACCAAGAATCCCAAACATAAGGGTGGGCACAAGAAATGGCACAAGAAGAAGGACTTGAAGAAGATCAAGTGTTTCAAGTGCAACAAGTTAGGTCACTATTGTCGTTCATGTACGAGTGCATGTGACGAGGTAACTTGTAATAATACTAGTTACATATGTGTTTCTAGTTCAATATTTATTGTAGAATCTAATCCATTTTGGATAATTGATTCAAGTGCCACCGACAACATAGCAAGGGACAGACGGTCCTTCGTGGAGTATCATCGGATACCCCAAGGAACGAAGTGGATATATGTAGGAAACAACACACGTGTTGAAGTGAAAGGCGTTGGGACGTGCAAGCTCGTCTTGGACAACGGCCGCACTATCCTACTTCATGATGTTCTCTTTGCTCCGGATATTCGAAGGAATATTTTTTCTGTGGTCGTTTTAATGGGTCTTGGTTATAGTTGGTTCTTTCATAGTTGTAAAGTGGACTTGTCTTGTAATAATTCATTAATTGGTTCTGGGTATGTTTTCAAAGGATTTGTTGTATTAAATACAATGTATGATTCCTCATTTTATAATGAAAATTTCCTTGTTGCAAATTCATCGGATGTAATTTGTTGCCATGCAAGGCTTGGTCACATTGGACCAACACGAATGGATAGACTTGCCAAATGTGGCCTTCTATCCAATGTTTCAAAGGTCGAAATATCGACTTGCGAACATTGTGATCACTCCATATTTTACACCTTTTTTCCGCATGATTGCATGCCATTTAGATCGCTCAAATCACGTTTTTCACGATTTATCGACAATATTGCGATACTTTTCACGATTTGTTGTTTTTGTCGTATTTCAGGAGATTTGGAGCGATTTGGAGTGATCCCGAGATACACCTACTCCAGAGTATCACCGATGACTTCCCCGAGGGGTATTTTGCTATTGGAGAGGCGCGGAAGAAGAAAGAACGTCGTAGGAGCGACGAGGAGGCAAAAACACTCAGAATGGGCATTTTCAGTGTCTCACTCGGCCGAGTGAAGGAGTCACTCGACCGACCAGCGAGACCCCGCTCGGCCGACCAGATCAGACACGCTTCAAGTGTGCACTCGGCCGAGCATCAGAAGCCACATCGGCCGAGTGACGAAACCCCGTCAGCCCGAGTGGCACTCAGACGACGCCCATCAAAAAGAGCCAACTTACTGTTTTTCGTCTGTCTGAGCAGCAGAAGACCCACTCGGCCGAGTGGCAATTGCCGACCGCCCGAGTGAAGAGAAGCCCATCGGCCGAGTGACGAAAACTCACTCGGCCGAGTGACCCCCGAAGTGAAGACTCCCAAGACCCCAGACTTACTGGAAATTCTCAGGGTCTCCCACTCGGCCGAGCGACTTTTGTCACTCGGCCGAGTGAGCCGCGCTGCCTGTAGCGTAAATTGCGATTTTCAGGCTGCGCAGGGGCAATTTTGTCACAGTTTTTGGGCGATTTTGGGGGGTATTTAACCCCAGTTTTTAACCTAGGTTGGGAGTTTCTATTAGCACAGACCATATTGCTGAGTTCACAGACTACTTATTTACAAGTTTGCCATTGAAAAGCTGTTGCTGAGTTCACATACCACTTATTTACAAATTTGCCATCTTCCTTTACCTCTCCCTTCGCTGACGTTCCCTTTCTCCACCGCCGTCGCCGCCGAGGATTGTCCAAGTTGGCACGATGGAGGAGATGGAAGGATCAGAGACTCCATCAGAGACTCCACCCTTCGTTCGATCCCACAGATTGAGCTTCATGCACCTCAATGGCTCCATCAGAGACTCCACCCTTCTATAAATTTCCTCTCGCTTCAATTTTTCCCTTTTCATTTCCTGTTTGAATTTTTTTACTCAAACAATTCGTTTGTTGATTGAGATGTGTCATTTTTTTAAAAGATTTCAATCATTCACTACTACGAGATTGAAGATGACAGCTTTTACCGGATGATCTTGGAGGAGGAGGCGCGGGCGGCGCTAGAGCCGCTGCCTAGAGAAGGCCAGGCCGGGTCTAGGAATAGGTCGGGCTTGGATTCCATGGATGGAGATGAGCAAGCGATGAGTGCGCCGAGTCTGACGCTGATTAAGCCGGAGGAGAACCAGCAGATTCTTGATTTATTGATAAAAATGGGATGTAAATTGCTAGATAGATATAAGAGGAGGTGTTTTGAGGCTTGTATAGAATTCAACTCAAAGTATCAGATGTCCGCAGGTCGGTCTGATTTTTTTTCCGGCAAAAATCATTATGTTTGTGAACGTCGGCGAAGGGAGAGGGTGGGGAAGATGGCAACTTTGTAAATAAGGGGTCTGTAAACTCAGCAACAGATTTTCAATGGCAAACTTGTAAATAAGTGGTCTGTGAACTCAGCATTGTGGTATGTGCTAATAGCAACTCCCACCTAGGTTAGAGAGCTTTTTCCTTACTTTTTGGCAGCCTTTTAGATTAAACTTTTTATCTTTTGATTCTTGTGATTGGAGAGGAGAGAAAAGGTTTATTTTGTTGGATTCTTGGAGAACTAAATTGGTTTGCCTCCCTCTCCATTAAAAATCTTATTTTTATTGCTTTCTTGAATATTGCCATGAATTCTATTGCTATTTCAATTGATTATTTTTGCATTTGTGATATGATTTGTGAGTAGTCCTAACGTCTTGGGGCGTGGGGATGAACCCTACGAGCCTAATTTCTGATTTGTGATGATTTGGTAGAACTATTGCTAGAATTGCTATTAGGGTTAGTTTGGGATCGATTTATTACGGATAGCTAGGTGTTCATATCGATTGGGATTTGCAAGAGATTGGATCCCAATTCGATAGGAAACCCTAGAAATCCGAATTGGGTTGAAATTGAGTTTCCGTAGTATCGGTTTGCAAGAGATTGGACCGATACTAGGGTTCTCGGTTGCAATTTCCTACCGATACCCGTTTGCAAGAGATTGGACGGGTAGGAACTATCCCAACCTAGGTCGCGGCACGAGTTTGCACGAGAGTGGGCTCGGGACGCGATTGAACGATGATGTTGATCCTAATGCTAGCTTGCCTAGGCTAGGGTTTGCAAGAGATTGGGCCTGAGCCTAGGTTTGCTATAGACCGGCAACAGCGAGAGAGCGTGAGCTAGGTTTTACATTCAGTTGCAACTAGTTCATCCGAGATTCTACCCTAGCAATTGTTATACCAATGAATCACATTGACGAGATACGGTGAGTAGCGGGGATTCCCTATTCCCTAGGCGTCTTTATTTGATTTTATATCTCCATACTTTGTCTGACGATTGTGACAGGATCGCCGAAAGGCAAATTCCCTCGTTTCTGCCCTTATAGCCAGGTTGTTCGGAGAAGGCACTGTCATACGTCCTCCCTGTGTTCGATACCCGCTCGCCGCTACACCGTGCGCTTGCGGTAAAACTACAATCGTTCTCCGGGTGTGTATCCGGGGCCGACCAAGTTTTTGGTCGTGCTCTTGGGTTGCATTTCGGGGCCGATCAAGTTTTTGGCACCGTTGCCGGGGAGGCGATTGTGTTTGATCCTACCACCCTAGCTATTTCTTTCTTTTTGTTTTATTTCTTTATTTTTATCTAACCCTTCCATTGTGCTAATCACTTCTTTGAAACTTTGTTTTCCCGTGCATGTACACGAGATCCACTGCGGACCCCATCGATATATTATTTGATCCTGAGATCGAGCGTACATTGCGGAGAATCAGAGCGGAGAGGTGATCCTATACGGAAGGGAGGTTTATGAACGTCCGGGAGACGCCTGAAGAGTTAGCGACAAGAATGGCGAGGATTATTTCCATTCGAGATAGGCTCCGGCCTAAGACTTCCTCCACAACCTCGTCCATAGCCATGCCGGAGTTGGCGGCCGACAAGAATTTTGAGTTGAAGACTGGGCTTGTGGTTCTGATGCAGCAGGATCCACATCCAGCTCTTCCTATCAAAGTGCGCCACCTTTCAGATGCCGGGCGTTACCTTAGATGCCATCAGACTGCGCCTCTTCCCCTTCACATTAAAGGATAAAGCTCTTTATTGGTTGAGGACGCAAGCTAAGGGAGTCTTTACCACATGGGATGAGTTGGCAAGCGCGTTCATCGACAAGTTCTATCCGCCTTCCAAGACGGTAAAGATTAGGAGTGCTCTCATGTCCTTCAAGCAAGGACCTCAAGAGACACTCTACGAGGCTTGGGAGTGCTTCAAAGACCTGCAGCATCAGTGCCCCCACCATAGCATTGAAGATTGGGAGCTAGTCCATAGCTTCTACAATGGTCTCCAACCGGGGACCAAGCAGATTATTGATGCCGCGGCAAATGGGGCCATCCTATCGAAGACTCCCGACGAAGCTACGGCCTTAATTGAGGAGATGGCCTCGAACAATCAATAATGGGGCGACGAGCGAGGACACTCTTCGTCCTCCTTAAAGCCATCTAGCATCTATGAGGCAAAGGCCGTAGCGGAGCTGACCAACAAGTTCGATTCTCTCCACAAGGTAGTGGAGAGACTGGAGAAGTATATTACGGAGCCCCAAGGAACCCCTTCCACATCCGCACCAACGAATCAAATGTGTGATTGGCAAGACCAATCCTAAGCTATGTATTTGGGAGGAGAACAAGGAGAGGGATCTTTGGAGCAAGTTCAATACGTCGCGGGGAACCAAGGATATTGGGCCAATCCGGCCACTAGAAACCATCCCAGTTTCTCCTATGCCAACAATGAAGGAGCATTGAACCCGCCGCAACAAATACCTCAACAAGCTCGACCACCACCACAACAACAACAACATTATCCACCGAGGGGGCCTCCGCAACAAAATTTCCCACCAAAGCAACAAGTTGGACCCTATAGGCCGCCCGGATACAATCAAGGGTGGAGAAATCCAAACCCTCCATAAGCTCAACAACGATCTGAATTTGAAGCTAAGGTGGAGGAGTTTATGGTCGAGCAGAAGAAGATTAATGCTTCCTTGAAGGCGGGCGAAGACTCTCTTACAACTGTCGTTGGACAAATTGCGGAGCAACTTGCGTTGCTAAATCGAAATAGTCAACAGTTGCCGGCGCAACCCGAGAAAAATCCACGGGGCAACACCGGCCATATCAACACCGTGGTTGCCGTTACTACGAGAGGCGGGAAGGATACCACCCCCGTCATGATTCCTATCGAGGAGCCCGTGGTGGAGAGAGTAGAGCCAAGTTAGCCGGTCATTGAAGTTGAGACGGAGAAAGAGCCGCAAGGGGAAGAAAAGTCCAGAGCGGAGCAATTGATTGAACAGAGGCGTTTTATGCCCCCCGATCCCATTCCCTCAGAGGCTTGCTAGAGCAAAGATGGAGAAGCGACTAGCCAAGTTTCTTGAGTATTTGAGAGGGGTAAGCCTCAATATCCCCTTCCTCGACGCTATCGTGGAAATCCCGACATACGCCAAGTTCCTAAAAGATTTGATTACGGGAAGAAAGAGGAAGGAGAAAATCATGCTCGCCGAGGAGGGCTCTTGGTTCACCAAGAGAGAGAAGGAGCCCGCCAAATTCAAAGACCCGGGGAGTTTTCGAATTCCTTGCACCTTAGGCGGCGTCCCTCTACAAAAGGCATTAGTGGACTTAGGGGCTAGTGTTAGCCTCATGCCTCTCTCTATGTTCCTAAGACTAAACACCGGCACAAAATTGAAACCTACCGACATGCGGATACAACTAGCAGATGGTCGGATCACAAGGCCGGTAGGGATCGCAGAGGATATCCCGTTACAAGTCCCGGGGGGAATTTGTTTGCCATGGGACTTCGTGATCATGGATGTCAAGGAGGAGGGAGATACGTCGCTAATACTTGGACGCCCGTTCCTCGCCACCGCCGGTGTCATTGTCGACGTACGTGAAGGGACTCTAACATTGAATGTCGACAACATCGAGGTGGAGCTTCATATACCCAAGGCAATGAAACACATGCATTATCATGAGGAGCTGGACTATATGGACCTCCTTGACGAGGTTATTGAGGAGGCGATCCCCCATTCGATCGGCGCTCTATTCAAGGATGATTTTGAGGAAGGGCCAGACTTAGGCCAATAAGAAAAGATGGAGCATTCCCCCGACCCCTCCACGGAAATTGATGAAGGCGACGCTGATGTCGCGAGAATACGAGAGCTCTGCAAGCTCTCAAAGATGAAGACTCCAAAGAAAGCCCCACCGATACGAAAATCGGTGTCACCGGTGAAGCCGAGGCCCGAAGCAAGCACTAGCTTAGGGGAGTCACCCCCCAACACTACCCGAGGCGAAGGAGTACCAAGGAAGAACACGCCGCCACAACATCCAAATTTAAGCGTTCTTTCCAATAAATTCGACGGGTGCATCTCATATGCACCCAATATCCCGCATTGAATTGAAAATCAAAGGGGGTCGAGCTCAAGACCTTAAACGAGCGCTTGTCAGGAGGCAACCCGACGGTTATCGCTTTATTTTTACTTTTCCTTTATTTTTGTTTTAGAAATTATTAGTGTTTTGAGTCGTTTGCCTGAAAATTTCGTGATAACGGGTCCTATTTTTCTTTGACAGGAGAGGAGAACGAGGTACCTATCATTAGGAGGATGAACAAGGCGACGAGGAGCGCTCCAGGAATGCGCTCGATGCTTAGGAGGAAGATGAAATCGACTGGAGGAAGAAAAACAGAGTTTAGAGCGCAAACGAATCCAAACAGCAGAAAACAGGGTTCACTCGACCGAGTATACTAGTCACTCGGCCGAGCACATAAGTTCATCCGCCCGAGCGGCTCACGAACGAGGGAAGTCTGCTGTACCCAACTCTTTGTTTCTTTTCTTGATTTCAATATAATTGCCACTCGGCCGAGTATATAACTTCACTCGGCCGAGTGAAACTGATACGCTCCTAGGGCGAGTATTGCCGAGTAGCTTGTGCCACTCGACCGAATGGACTTATTCCACTCGGCCGAGGGTGGCAAGGCCACTCGACCGAGTCATTAGCGGGGAGGAATTTTCCAAAATATTTTCGTTGCGTTCACTCGGCCGAGCGACTTAGTCACTCGGCCGAGTCGTAACTTTTTCTATAAAAGGGGGAGCGGGACGACACGACTTTTGAAACGAGTAAAACGCAAAACCGCCCGACCTTTCGTTTCCCTTAGCCCCGATCCTCTCCCCCCTCACTCGCCTGACCACTCGCCCCGCCGCCGCGCTCGGCCGACCACCGCCGGCCGACGCTCCCTCCGCCTCGCCTGAGTCGCCGCCGGCGACCCCACCTCCGGCCGAACTCCGGTAACGCGTTATCGCCCAATTTTCTCCTGTTTTGTGTATTTTTTGACGATCCGTGTGTTTAACGAACCCCTAAACCAAATTAAATTCGATTTCTATCTATTATACCCCTAACCCCCCATACTTTTGAATATTACTCGCTGATATCTTCGTTTGATGTGCAGGGTATATTGGGGAGCTTAGGGGAGCCCAGGGGAGCTTCCGGGGAGCGTTTTTGGCTTTGTGGAGGCGGCGTCTTCGCACGCGTCCACTATATTGCTCTCGCGGCGTGTTACGGTATACTCGTTCCACTCATTTACGCACGCCACATTTTTTACGTTTTTGGTGAGCACCCGGGGCCCACATGCCGCCCCGGACACGGCCGCGGTCGAGGAGAGCTTCTTCCAAGCGGAAGCGGCCGGATGAGGCCGGTCCCTCCCACGAGGTGGAAGACTCTCCTCCGCCTACACCACCACACCCCGTTCACCCCGCACAGCCTGCAGACCCCGCACACCCCGCACAGCCTGCAGAGCCCGTTCACCCCGCACAGCCACTCCCTGTCGTCCCACCACCACCACCACCGCCACCGGCTCCACTTGTCGGGCCGCTGGGAATTACGTTCCGGGACGATGCACACCGCGTCGTTTTTGAGCGCATTTCCCAGCGCTCGATTGTACCCTCCAGGTTCGCACACCTTGCATACCTAGGACGCCTAGGGGTACTCGAGGTGATGCTCACGTTGTATGACAACATGGGTTGGCGAGATTTTTTCCAGGTGTCGGTGGACACCTTTGTCCGTCCGACACTTGAGGTTCTTAGTTCTATTGCCCGGACCGACGAGGGATGCTCGTTTAGGTTTATGGACTGGGAGTGCCAGGTCACTCTCGGTATGATGAGAGCATTCTTTTCGTGGCCCGATATCCCCGGGGCCGACCGTGGTTACGCCCCCACTCACATTCCCCCACCTTCCTTCGACTCACACGCTTTCTGGGCCCGGATCACGGGTTTACCAACTGCCTTTGACCCTAGTAGGGCCAAGGCCTCGGCCATCGTCCACCCATGCCTCCGCATAGCTCAGCGCCTTATGGCGACTACCTTTTTGGCGAGATATGAGCATGGGACGATGTCCACACCAGAGCTTTATATGCTCTATGCGATGACACGTCCTAGAGTTCTAGCTAGGGAGAGTGACGACTTGGTCCCCGCTGTCGTGATTGATATCGCGAGCTGGTTTTTGGATCGCATCATCGTATCGGTGGGCGCTCGCTCACCGATATGTTGCGGCGGTTTGATCACCTTGCTCGCCCTGATGACCGGCGAGGACCTTCCAGCTGACTTGCGACGAGCCCCGGGCCCCACTTCACTGTCCATAGACGTCATGGCCCGGATGAAGATGCTTCGTCCGCATGGTCAGCGGCACTGGGTTTGGTTGCACGGTCCCTACGGTGCTGATTACATGATCCTTCCGAGCCCAGCTCGGACATAGATAGCACCAGTACAGGTGGACTGGCTTCCGGCGATGAATCTCCTGATCCCCGCCGCCTACGTTCTTGAGGCCGAGCAGGCCGAGCAGGCTGAGCAGGCCCACGCTGCACACACTGCCCCCGCTGACCCCGTGGCCCCTCAGCAGCCTGAGATTTCTGCTGCTCCCGACACCTCTGTCCACACTTCTGCCGGTGTCGGGAGTACACTCGCTGAGACCACCTCCACTACCTCCACGCCCACCACCACTCCCACCACAGCTGGCCCTCTGTCCGTTGAGCCCGTTTTCTCCGCCCTACCCGAGCGCCCACCGACTATAGTTGAGAGCGGAGAGCCCTCTTTTGCTGCCGTCGTGGAGACCGTGGTTGTCACCTCTGTCTCCACCGCAGCCGTACTTTCTGAGAGTGTCGTGACGTCTGTTCCCACGTCTATGTCACCGACCTCTCTGGCCGCCTCGTCACCACTTTTATACTCCACTTCCGTTGCTGCTGCTTCCACCTCATACCAGCCTGCGCCCCAGCCTCGCACTGAGGCTAGGCCCACACTTGTGAGCACAGCACCTTTCCTCCACATGCCTGCTGAGCCCATCCACTACACCACCCGAGTCCGCCAGCCCCGTCCTGCACAGCAGATAGGTGCGTCCCTCTACACCACCTCCCCCCGACACTGTACTTCAGAGCATTCGTGCTCTCGAGGGGGCGGTGAGTGCCCTCAGAGGTGACCTCAGGACCATGTCCGCCACCGTCACTGCTATGGCCAGCCGCTTCGACCTACTTCCGGGCATTCACTATTGCCTCACTCAGATTCTCGAGCGGCTTCCTCGCGTACCCACACCCACCCAGCAGGTACCCACCCCCAGTCCCACTCCTACACACACCCAGCCTACTTCCACACCCACACCCACACCCACCCAGCAGACTGTTCCCCAGCCACCTCCTCCTCCTCCTCCGCCTCAGGACAGAGACGGCGCAGCCCCACCCTCTTAGGCACCCTTGATGCCATTGATCCTTTTTGCCGTCATGCGGCCCGTCTCTGCTCGGTCCTGATGATTTTTGCCCACCCCCCTCCCCTCACTGTTTTTGGGTCCACATTTTGTTCATATCTTACTTTATCATTTTTTGGGAGAGAGGGAGAGTTTTTGGTGTCACACTTTTATATCTGATTCACTCCTGTATCTGCATGCATCATGTCCGCATCATATTTTTCGTTTCGTTATTTTTATTTTCTTTTTCATCATGCATGCATCCTCACCTACCCCTCACATTACACGTCTCTCGGTGTGCCACACTTCGCACATTGAGGACACTGTGCACTTTAGCTTGGGGGAGTGAGTTCTCACGCTTTTCGATTTACCACCTTTATTTTTAGTTTTTTCACGCCATTTTCCGCTTTTGCACTCACTTTCATCACTTTTTCTTTTTTTACCATGCATCACGTTTTTTTTCTCATTTTCTTTGTGTGCTGCATTGTAATTAGTTTTATTTTCCCTCTTTATCTTTAACTTCTTTCATCTCATGCTAGAGATGACTTTTCTGTGATGATGATGACGTGGAGTTGGCTTTCTCGACATGCATGCTATATTTGTCATGTCTTAGATTTTATTTCTGATATCATATGCTGTGATTTGCCTTGCATTTAGAGATAGTAACCCACACTTTTTCCGCATGAAAATGGATGAAATTTTATTATTAGCTGAGTCTGAATATTCATATGTATGCTATCGCAGAAAACACACCAAGATTCACGCATTGAATGCTTATATCTAGAGTACCGTTTTCTTTTCCTATATCACTTCTATTCGTATGATTTGTACATTTCACTTCAGGATGATTGAATGATGTTAGCTATGACAAATCTGGATTAGTTAGCTTTTTTGTGATCGAAACCGAGTAGATTAGATTACCATGCTGAAGTTGTCGTGCACGTCTTATAGAGTGAACTAAGAGACATATTTATTTCTTTCTCCACATATCTTGAACATCAATTCTCTATTTTAAAATCATTGGTGAATCTCCCCTTAGCGATTCTAATATATGGCATTTCCCCCGCTATTAAATCCTAGATCCAAATTTCCCAAAACCAAAAAGAAAAAGAAAAATTCATGTATATCCTTATTTCTCTTTGATTTGGGATCATTGTGTATATATGCTATTAAAAAAAGAAAGAGAAAAAGAAAAGAAAAGAGAAAAGAATCTCAATAAACGATCCCATCTCATATTCTCTCTCTTTCTTCCCTCTTTTTGTTTTTATTTTTATTACTTTTGGAGCTTCAAAAGAAATGGGGATGTAAATATTGTTTTTTGTGCCACCACGCTTATAGATAAGCTTGGGGGAGGGAATCCAACGACGTGTGAGAGAGTGACTACTTGACGGTGCACGACAACCTAGGCTAAGTAATATTCTATACTCGGTGAGATTGTTTTAGCTTCACGAAATCCAGAAATCTATGCCTAGCACTCATTTCATGAAATCCACGCTTTTCTATTCTTTCTATTCTATTGCGTGATATTCTTATACTCCTCATAGAAAGCATTCAATTGAAAAGTGTGTGATCTGCGATATTGTATACCGCTTTAAATGATTCAGACGATGTTAATTTTAGAATTATTCCGTTTTTCATGCTATATCATTATTGTTGGGCTTTCTATTTCTATTTGCACCATTATACTATGATATCGAAATAAAAGTCTTTGACATGTGTTTTACGTTCGGTGCATGCTATATGAGTAAGCAAAACCCACGTCCTGAGAAAAATGATCTAGCAGCTTCCCTCTTCGCTTTCTTCTTTCTTCTTCGTTTTTCGTTTTCCGTTTTTCGTCGTTTTCGTTTTCTGAATCCACCGGGTTCGCCTTTTACTTATCTTCCTCGAGGACGAGTAAGAGGTAAGCTTCGGGGATTTTGATCACTCCACATTTTACACCTTTTTGCCGCATGATTGCATGCCATTTAGATCGCTCAAATCACGTTTTTCACAATTTATCGATAATATTGCGATACTTTTCACGATTGTTGTTTTTGTCGTATTTCATGAGATTTGGAGCGATTTGGAGTGATCCCGAGATACACCTACTCCAGAGTGTCACCAATGACTTCCCCGAGGGGTATTTTGCTATTGGAGCGGAGCGGAAGAAGAAAGAACGTCGTAGGAGCGACGAGGAGGCAAAAACACTCAGAATGGGCATTTTTAGTGTCTCACTCGGCCGAGTGAAGGAGTAACTCGGCCGACCAGCGAGACCCCGCTCGGCCGACCAGATCGGACACGCTTCAAGTGTGCACTCGGCCGAGCATCAGAAGCCACATCGGCCGAGTGACGAAACCCCGTCCGCCCGAGTGGCACTCAGACGACGCCCATCAAAAAGAGCCAACTTACTGTTTTTCGTCTGTCTGAGCAGCAGAAGACCCACTCAGCCGAGTGGCAATTGCCGACCGCCCGAGTGAAGAGAAGCCCATCGGCCGAGTGACGACAACTCACTCGGCCGAGTGACCCCCGAAGTGAAGACTCCCAAGACCCCAGACTTACTGGAAATTCTCAGGGTCTCCCACTCGGCCGAGCGACTTTTTTCACTCGGCCGAGTGAGCCGCGCTGCCTGTAGCGTAAATTACGATTTTCAAGCTGCGCAGGGGCAATTTTGTCACAGTTTTTTGGGCGATTTTGGGGGGTATTTAACCCCAGTTTTTAACTTAGGTTAGAGAGCTTTTTCCTTACTTTTTGGCAGCCTTTTAGATTAAACTTTTTAGCTTTTGATTCTTGTGATTGGAGAGGAGAGAAAAGGTTTATTTTGTTGGATTCTTGGAGAACTAAATTGGTTTTCCTCCCTCTCCATTAAAAATCTTATTTTTATTGCTTATTTGAATATTGCCATGAATTCTATTGCTATTTCAATTGATTATTTTGGCATTTGTGATATGATTTGTGAGTAGTACTAACGTCTTGGGCGTGGGGATGAACCCTACGAGCCCAATTTCTGATTTGTGATGATTTGGTAGAACTATTGCTAGAATTACTATTTGGGTTAGTTTGGGATCGATTTATTACGGATAGCTAGGTGTTCATATCGATTGGGATTTGCAAGAGATTGGATCCCAATTCGATAGGAAACCCTAGAAATCCGAATTGGGTTGAAATTGAGTTTCCGTAGTATCGGTTTGCAAGAGATTGGACCGATACTAGGGTTCTCGGTTGCAATTTCCTACCGATACCCGTTTGCAAGAGATTGGACGGGTAGGAACTATCCCAACCTAGGTCGTGGCACGAGTTTGCACGAGAGTGTGCTCAGGACGCGATTGAACGATGATGTTGATCCTAATGCTAGCTTGCCTAGGCTAAGATTTGCAAGAGATTGGGCCTGAGCCTAGGTTTGCTATAGACTGGCAACAGCGCGAGAGCGTGAGCTAGGTTTTACATTCAGTTGCAACTAGTTCATCCGAGATTCTACCCTAGCAATTGTTATACCAATGAATCACATTGACGAGATACGGTGAGTAGCGGGGATTCCCTATACCCTAGGCGTCTTTATTTGATTTTATATCTCCATACTTTGTCTGACGATTGTGACAGGATCGTCGAAAGGCAAATTCCCTCTTTTCTGCCCTTATAGCCAGGTTGTTCGGAGAAGGCACTGTCATACGTCCTCCCTGTGTTCGATACCCGCTCACCGCTACACCGTGCGCTTGCGGTAAAACTACAATCGTTCTCCGGGTGTGTATCCGGGGCCGACCAAGTTTTTGGTCGTGCTCTTGGGTTGCATTTTCGGGACCGATCACATTGCCTTGTAGGGAAATCTTGTCGCAAGCCGTTTGGAACCGGAACAAGGGCCGAGGTTCCATTACAGCTCATCCATTCGGACATATGTGGTCCGATGAATGTCAAGACAAGACGCGAGAAGTCCTATTTCATCACTTTTATTGATGACTTCACCCGATTTGGTCATATCTATTTGATATCCCACAAAAGTGAAGCATTAACATGATTTAAAAACTATATGAGTTTGGTGGAAAATCAATTAGATCGCAAGATTAAGGTCTTGCGAACCGATAGAGGCGGTGAATATCAATCAGCAAGTTTTAAGGAACTTTGTGATGAAAAGGGCATAGTTCATCAGGTAACTATGCCTTATACTCCTCAACAAAATGGTATTGCTGAAAGGAGGAATAGGACTTTGATGGATGGTCCGTTCAATGATGGCGCAAGCTAACTTGCCAATCACTTTTTGGGGTGATGCATTATTGACGGCTACTTTCATCTTGAATCGTGTACCCTCGAAATCAGTTAGCTCCACTCCTATGAGTTGTGGAACCAAAGGTCTCCTGACTTAAGCATATTAAAACCTTGGTGGTGTGCATCCTACGCACATATTTCCTCCCATAAGTATGGCAAACTTGGGCCAAGGGGGAGGAAATGTATCTTTATACGATACGCAGAAAACTCCAAAGGTTATGTTTTCATTGGTCAGGACGACAATGGAGGACTAATTGAATTTGAGTCGAGGGATGTCACTTTCTTGGAAAACGAGTTTCCAAGACAGGGCGAGATAAGTCAGGAGTTATCTCTATTTGAGATTTATGGTCAAGAAGAATTACCTCATTCGAGTGGGAGAATTCTTGGTGAAGACAAAAATACGTTTCAACCTTCACCAATGGATGATACGAATGATGCGAATCCTATTCCATACGGGAATAATGATCCAAGTGGGAGCATTTCTAACGACATTCCAAGTGGGAGTGATATTAGAATTGATCTAAATTCGAGTCAACAAGGACTTGAAGAATCTCAAATACGACGTAGTAGTCGTTCAAGGTTAGCTCCTCTAAGATTTGAGGATGAATTCCCACAAACCTTTATGACTTTACTACAAGAAGATGACGAGCCTGCTACTTTCAAACAGGCCGTATCATGCCCTGCAAAAGAAAATGGATAGAAGCGATGAAGGAGGAATTAGAATCCATGAAAGTTAACCAAGTCTGGGACTTGGTTGACTTACCCAGAGGACGTAGAGCTATTGGGAACAAATGGGTTCTCAAGATCAAGCATAAAGCTGATGGCTCTATAGACAGATATAAAGCTCGCCTTGTCGCGAAAGGTTTTACGCAACAGGAAGGGATAGACTACAAAGAGACCTTCTCACCTGTTGTTCGTTTTACCTCGATTCGCTTGATTCTGGCTTTGGTAGCTTGCTTAGATCTCGAATTACATCAAATGGATCTAAAGAATGCCTTTCTCAATGGAGAATTGGACGAGGAGATCTATATGGAACAACCAACAGGGTTTGTAAAAGAAGGAAACGAACATAAGGTTTGTAAACTTCGTAATTCCATATATGGTCTTAAACAATCCTCGAGGCAATGGTATATACGATTTCAAGAAGTTGTCTTATCAAATGGTTTTACCATGCTTGATGAAGATAACTATGTATATATCAAGAGGATCAAAAGCAAGTATGTTATTATGTCTCTATATGTAGATGACATTTTAATAGCCGAAAATGACAAGGGCTTTGTGATGGATATCAAGGCTTGGCTTTCATCAGTATTTGAGATGAAAGACATGGAAGAAGCCGCATATATCCTTGGAGTTAAGATTTCAAGGAATCGTTCGAAGAAACTTCTTTCTCTTTCACAAGAGACTTATATAAAGAAGATTCTAGAACGTTTTAATATGCAGGACTGTAAGTCCATTGATACTCCAATAAGTAAATGCGATAATTTATGTCTGAAGATGTGTCCTAAGAACCAAAAGGAAAAGGAAATTATGGAAAAATTTCCATATTCTAGTGCAGTTGGTAGTCTTATGTACACTATGATGTGTACAAGACTGGACATCTGTTTTGCCGTTGGAATGGTAAGTCGTTACCAATCCAATCCAGGGCAAGCACACTGGAAAGTGGTTAAGAGGATAATGCGGTATCTTAAAGGGACTACGGACTATGCTTTATGCTATCAAGGAAATGCCTTGAGGCTCGAAGGCTACACTGATGCTGATTGGGCGGGTGATCTCGATGAGCGACGATCAACCTCAGGACATGTTTTTCTACGCGGATCTGGTGCAATATCCTGGAGTAGCAAGAAACAATCCTACATCGCACTTTCAACTATGGAAGCCGAGTTTGTAGCATTTAGCATGGCAGTCTAAGAAGCTGTTTGGCTTAGAAAGTTCTTAGACAAGCTAATTGATGCAAATGACTCAGATGTTGTACCAATATACAGTGACAGTCAAGCATCTATAGCCTATGTCAAAGATCCAAAGTTCCATTGTAAGACCAAACACATTGATATCCGCTACAAATTTGCAAAAGACTATGATAAGAACAAGAAGGTAGACATTAGATACATATCTACGCATGAGATGATAGCGGATCCGCTTACGAAGGCGATCCCCAGAGATGTGTTTTACAAACACTTATCTTCTCAAGGATTGCATAAGAGCTGAGTTGTATCAATGTATATTCCCATGTCTATGAAAGATCAAATTTAATAAAAGAATAAGTTCTTTTTGACATTGCATATGAGTTTCATGAAAATGTTTTTGTACATTTTCTTTTAGATCTCAGCTATTTTTTTTAGTATGTCGGACAGATTGAGGTTGGCTCTCTCACATGAGCAAGCGCCTTTATTCTATCAGACGGATAAGATAAAGATGAGACCTGTTTAAAGTCAAAATCGTCAGACGGATGATTTAGAGTCATGACTTAAACCAAATGGTCGTATGAAAGATCTGCATCATATGGATGCTTACAAAAGATCTAAGAAGATTTTTTTATCTTATTTGTCTTATGAGGGATGTGGGTCCAGGAGATTACTGAGTAGTAAAAGAGACTCAAAGTCAGACATTGTGGTGTCTGATCATCATCCTTACAACATCATTAAGACATACGCTCCCTGGGAAAGGAGTGATGTTGTAATACGTATTCATACTACGTATGCATTTGACCACTGGGTTAGAATAGTAATTGTGTTTACTATTATGTGAGACCCAAAGACCACATGGGTCTTAACTACTTACCCTTATGGACTCTAATTGGTTCCTTAAGATTTGACTGGGTGATCGCTATCTTAGCATGTTGCTTATGGACTATGGTAAATTCGGTCCGGCGAGGCATGTTAGAAAAGCGAGTCAAGTCAAGATCGAAAGGAACGCAATAAGAGGAAGATTAATTTCATATTCACATTTGGACTTTGGAGATTCAAAGCTGGCCAGCCAATTGTAATCCAGATGGGATTCAATTGTTGAATATAAAGTATAAGAAATGTGAAGAAATAATCTAGGGTAAAACGTGCGTTGATCTACTCAACTTTGCACCCCAAAGAGTGTTGTGTATCTCTAATAAGTGCACAACAGCAGACTCTATGCGCATGACGGTCACACGGTCTATTTCTCGGTATGATAAAATGAAGAACTAAAGGAAAAGATGTTTCCTTACAATCCCCTCAAGTGTGAGTGGGAGATGTTGGATATGGACGACACATATATACACCCATGAGGGGATGTATGAGGGTATACAGACCTCAGATGTCGCGTGCAAGAAAGCATGTGCGAAGGGAACCTTTTTGATCGCGCCCCGGACACACGTCCCGGAGCGACGACGATCGTAGTCTTACCGCAAGCGCACGGTCAAGTGGCGAGCGGGTATCGAACACGAGGAGGTGGTGTTGGCTCCAATCTATCCTAGGTTGGTTTGACTACGAATGTTTTATTGGTGGAGATGGTTATGGAATGATATAATGGAAATGGTGGGGGATGCTGGTGTCGGTGATAAAAAAGTCGGATAAAGTATCGATTCAAATACAATACAATAAAAGTGTCTAGGGCTAGGGAATCCCCACTACGGATCGTCATACATAATTGTAAATAATGAATCTCAATATTACTAGGGTTGTGTTGGGGTAAACTAGTCGTAACTGAATAGAGAACCAAGCTCACGCTCTCACGCTATTGCCGGTCTATAGCAACCTAGGATAGGGCCCAATCTCTTGCAAACCATAGCCTAAGCCACTAGCATTAGGATCGACATCATCGTTCAATCGCCCCTCGAGCCCACTCTCGTGCAAACTCGAGTTACGATCTAGGTTGTGATAGTTCGTATTCGTCGAATCTCTTGCAAACGAATATCGGTATAGAGTTATAATAAAAATCCTAGCTTTGGTCCAATCTCTTGCAAACCAAGTCTAGCAAATCTCGATTATAAACCTAAATCGAATATCTAGGCCTTCCCATCGATTAGAATCCAATCTCTTGCAAACCCCAATCGATGGAAATCCCTAGCTATCCGTAATAAATCAATCACAACCTAACCTCCTAGTAATTCTAGCAATTTAGAGATTCATTCATCACAAATATGAAATTAGATCCATAGGGGTTCATCCCCATGCCCTAGAACATCAAATCTACTCAAGCATAGCAATAAAGATATAGAAATCAATAAAAACCATTGCTTGCATACAAAATAGATAGAAAAACAAAGATTCAAATAATAAGAATAGAAATACTTAGCTTTGATGAAGAATTCCAATCCAAATACAAGCTTTTCGATCCAAGAGGGGGCCTAGGGCATGGCCTAACCCCCATAAGAAATTATCGATCACATTAGCATTTCTTGACCCTTTAAACGACTTGGGATTTGGAACACTACCACTTGGTGAATGAGCAACAATAGGTGCATCAGTAGCCCCTTTCCAACTATTAGTTATATCAAGTTCATTTTTATTAAAGGTGCACATTGAGCTTTGATCCTTGGACTATGTCAGGTAGGTATCGGTGCCCGCTAGTTAGAAAAGAAATACATATTCTGCAATAGCTATATGCCGTCTATATTGACTCTGGTTGTACCCTTATGAAGCTCAGTTACGTTGCCTCGGACTTTGAGTCCCCCTTGAACTGGTCCACGTGATCTTGGGTCAAGATTGTCTCGATCAAGCAGAGAGAGTTCATCTGGCCTCCTCTTTGAACTTACAGTGGAAATAACGCCGTCGGATATCTCCTGGGAACTGATGGTGCTGATTGTGTTGGCGGTTTGTAATTTCACCTTTCGACTGCTCTTTCGCGATTTTGACTTCACCAGTTGGTCCTCAGTTGCTGCATGGTCGGATCCGGGTTTTGCTTTGAGCGCGAGGTGATAGAGTTTAGGCCAAGACTAGAGGTAGAGTTCAAAATTCACTTCCTTGCCGGAAAAAAAACCTTCTTCATTGTTGGTTTGCTTTGAATATTGTACCATATCGACCACTTCATCATCTGAAGGAAAAGCTCGCTATAGAGCAATATCGCTGTGACAAAGAGAGAGGAGGCTGTATTGGCGAGATCCAACGGTGAACAGCTGCCCAAAAGAAAAACCGCCTGGAAGTCCGAGGACCTTTAGTACTGTACCCTACCCCTGAACCAGCAGCCTTCGCACCAAGCGACGACCGCCCTTGTCCCTTTCCTTTTTCCATTCAGCCTACTTCTTAGTACCGTCAGTCTAAGGCAAAGCTTAAGTGGTTCGCCTACCTTACCCACTTGACGAAAGGGAACGGGACTCTCGTTTCGTTTCCGGGTTTATGGATGTCTTCCTCACCCCTTCCTTTTGAAAAGTGATGCTTTGCGTCTTCGCGAATTTATAAACTCTAAGAAAACATATGGGAACCTATGGGAACTCCCCTCTAATGGTGGCTACAAACCCCTTATATACTCTCCCCAAAACCCTAGAAAATAACCTTAGAAAAACCCTCAAATTCATGCCCAAAAACAGCCCAAACCGCAACTTAAAATCTGGGCCCGCCGCCGACTCGGCCGAGTGGAATATGTGACTCGGCCGAGTGGAAATTCCAGCATTGCAGCGTCAACTTACAGAAATTCTCCAGATTTCATCTGACCTCCGATTGGCGCGTTCTTGGCGGTGTTGGAACCGTCATGAAGTATACTATCCACAAAAAATATGAGAAAAATACTTTGATTGCTGGAATGATAGAAGATTTCAAAAGAGTGGGAGGATGTCTGAAAATCTGGGCGCTGCGTGTCCTTGGCATCACTCGGCCGAGTGGACTTCTCTACTCGGTCGAGTGGGCTTCTCTACTCGGCCGAGTGACAGACCCTGTAAAATTCCAGTAAGTCGGGGGTCTTGGGGGGTCTGTCTTCGGAGGTGACTCGGCCGAGTAGATTTACTCACTCGGCCGAGTGGCAATTCTTGCTCGGCCGAATGGAAACTCTGAAAAGCCTATAAAGTAACAGTAAGTCGGCCGTTTTCGAAGCGTCTGTTCTCATGCCACTCGGGCGAGGGGGTTTCCATGCTCGGCCGAGTGGGCTATCGTCGCTCGGCCGAGTGCACGCCCATTTTCTTCAGTTGATGCGTGTCCGGTCCGGTCGGCCGAGTGGTCTTCTGGCTTGGCCGAGTGAGTGGTTCACTCAGCCGAGTGATATGCTGCAAAGGCACATTCTTCATCTTTTCGCTTCCTCGTCGCTCCTACGAGGTTCCTTCTTCTTCCACCCATCTCCATCGCTATTAGCTCCTCGATAGAGCCATGAGCGAGGCTCCGGTACATGTGCAAGTCCTTTAAGCTCATTTTTGTTCCCGATCGCTCCATATTTCCTGAAATCCGACAAAAACAAGAAATAGTGAAAAGTAACGCAATATCATCGAATAATCGTGAAAATCGCAATATGAGCAATCGAAATGGCATGCAAATATGCAGAAAAAAGGTGTAAAATATGGACCGATCAAAATCCCCCAAGCTTACCTCTTACTCGTCCTCGAGGAAGATAAGTAAAGAGACGAACTCGGGACATGAAAACAAAGGAAATGAAATGAAAGAAAAAGAAAGAAAATGAGGTGGAAGGGGTCGCTAGATTATTCTCTCAGATCTCAAGCCATAAGCTATACATCACGATAACTTGGAAAATACAAATCACATGCTATAAGGATTTCAAATCTTACTTAGACATGGTACTTGCAAGCTTTTAAGAACAATAAGAGGGACTCTCTGAATTCATACAATCAATTCATATCAACATCACGCATTTCATAGAATTTAATATACAAATGTTGGCAATGCACTTTTCAATCAAAAGTTATAAATGAAGCATATAAGATACACACCAAACATGCAATAGAGAATGGAATAAATCATGGCATTCACATATTTAGTTCAAATCATGAAAAATCTCCATATCTAATATATTTTGCAAAGTCTAAGCATTATCGAATATCCCCATTCATGCACGTCTCCACTCTAATGTCGTACTCACTCATATGGTCAAACGAGTTCACCCCCCCCCCCCCCCCCAAGCTTAGCTTGAGGCATCGCATCTAAAGGAATATGATAGTAGAAAATGGGATTTTTACCTTGGTTTTCCCAAGTGTTTTGTGGCTCCAATAATGAGATAGAGAAATATCTTTTTTTTCTTTTGGAATTTGTTTCTCATTTTCTCTCTTTGGATTTTTGTAGGAGCTATATGATTTGTATTTTTGGCTTTTGGCTCCTTTTTGGCTTTTTGGACTTTTGGAGCTAACTTTTTCTTTTGTAGGGATTTTTTGGGAAATAGATGCGATATAAGTAACTTTAGGAGGTGAACTCAAGTGACATGTAGAGAATAAAAAGATATATGTGGAGAAAGAAATAATGTAGCACTCGGTTCACTCTAAGATGTGCACAAACGGTTCAATAAAATAATACTTCAACTAAAACTCATATGTAAGCATGGATATTCTCAATCATTTCAATAAATAGTGAAGTCAAGCAGTAAAGTTTACAACCATATCATGCATGCAACAGAAGGTGAATAAGACAATAAAACTGATGCTTCAGATATACTAATGATGCGTGAATCTTGGTGCATTTCCAACAAAAGCATACTAAACTCTAATCCACACATTCAGTTTCAATTAATATCATGCATTCATGTAGAGGAATCATCAAAAGAAATAGATTTGCGAGCTTATGTGAATAGCAAGACTATGAAATACTCTAAGTAGCATAGCATGGAATAATAAGCATCGTGATGGCTACTAAAGCAATAAGATATATCATCATAAGGAACAAATCTAGCAAAAGAAGAGAAAGAAAAATAAAGAAATAAAAAATAAAAGAGAGGAAAGAAAAGAAAAACAAGCACACAACATGATGCATGACCACACATAAAAGGAAAATAAGATGGAAAAATCAAAAAGATGATGCAAAATTTTTGAAAAATTAAAAAAAAACCCTAAAATAAAGTAAAAATGCAACTAATGTAAATGGCATGGAAATGCAATCCCCCAAGCTTAAACTTCACATTGTCCACAATGTGATCATAGTGAAAGAATATGAGGAACAACGATAATAATAAGGGGGGTGAATGAAAAATGATGAAATGAATGACATGAAATCCTAATGCAACTACATGCAAATACAATGATGCATGAGAGCGCATTCCCCCAAGCTTATACCAAACAAACCTATTCAAATGACTTGACCAAAAATGTCATGGCTTTGCAAAGCGTGATCAAGTCAAATGAATAAGAAAGTAAGGTTGCACTTGAATGAAATGCTCGATGGTGGTGAGCAAAAGGATGTGACACATCAAAATATGAAGATGGCAATTAATATATATAATGGGTTTCGGGTGTAAAAATTTTTGTTGCCGTCATATGAGGTGATATTTATTCACGCAAATCTATACGGTCCCCTCGCTGTCGAGAGGATTCGGGTTTATTGAAAGCATAAAAATTTCTACACTACTGGATTGATATCACCTATAGCAAAATGCGGATCCAGTATCTTTGCCGGTGCAGGCAACTGCTCCAACTGCTCTTTCCGTGGCTCCGCCAGGCGCGTATGTCCACGGAATCCATCAGACTCCAGCAATGCGGCTCCCAGCACCTCTCCAAGGACTCCACATGTACCCTGCAAGAGATAAGCCGCATCAATCTGATGTGGATAATTCTTCCCCAAAATAAATGTATTCCAAAGAGGGTCATCAACATAAGTATTTAAAATTAAAGACGAGTGACAACACTTCCCTGGTAATAAATCTCCACTCTCGTAGACCACGTCGATCAACTCCTCATTGTTCGCCTCAGGTTGTTCAGGTAGCTTGGGCATATAAGCGTGGGTTTCATCAGGCAGCTCCTCATCATCGTCAGACTTATCCCATCTCACCTCCTGATCATATTCAATAGCATCCCTGGGTGCTAACTCCTCGCTCTCCTCCTCGTATACGTCCCATCGTACCTCTTGATCGTATGTACATGAATCCTGCAAAAGGCACGATGAGTCGTCAAAATCTGAATCATAAAAAACATCATACACGGGAGGAGAATCAAATGTAGGAGATGAGGGAGTAAAGAGATCTCCCTGAAGGGGAGCCATAAGCTCCGTGGGATTGTCCTCAGCATCAGTGGAAGCGTGGTCCTCTGAGGGATGCTCAGCCTCTGTAGAGGGTGGGGATGGCTGCGGTAGCTCGAAAGGATGGGGGCACAATTCGGGCTCCATCTGTGTGCAGATGTCATCGTCCAAAGTCACATCCTCCTCGATGGTCTGCTCCACTACTGTATGCATGACCTCCACAATAATATCCTCTGATGGTATGGGCTGCTCTGACTCAGGTGGGTGGCAGGGGGAGGCGACGACGGCATAAGGTGGCTCTGTAGGCGCATGTTTCTCGACCATGGTGTAAAAATGGTTCTTGTGCCCCTCAATTAGAGCGTAGACTCCATCATCAATTGTACCTATGGAAGAGTGTAACGGCCACTTTCCGGTCGTTCGTACTTGGTGCGTATGTTGATTCGTGTGCGTATTTCGTATTTGATTTTATTATTGTTTTTCCGTAGCTCAGATGCGTGCCCGGACCCCGTATTTACGATCCTCTCGGAGGCGCGATCGCCCCGGTACCTTGTTTATAATTTTTGGATGCCGAGGATTAAGTTTGTAATAATCTCATTATTTACACTATTAACATTCTTAACTAAAATTTAAAAAAAAACTCAAATCACAAATAAAAAAAAAATCACACGGTTGAAATAAGAATGTGGATCTTTTTTTTTTGAAAACAAACTCGTTCCCAGTGCTAGCCTATCAAGACATTGCTGTTGGGTTTCAAATCAAAACAAACCCATTTAAAAATCAAACCGAAAAATATTTTTTTTCCCTCTTAAATCCTAACTGACCGACCACCCCCAGTCCTGCACGTCCGCCCACGCCCCTAGTTTCTCTCCCATGTACACCTCCCTCTCCTTATCGTTTCCCCTACAAGGGTTAGCATAGCGCCTATATTCTTCTCCCATCGCAAGACTCAAATAAATCCAAAAGAACCCACGCTCCAGCCCAGGTCACGGCTATCTCCCAAGCCGTCCGCCTACAACCTTCGACCTCTCCTTTCTCCCACTGAACCGCAACCCTGATCTTCCATCCACTCGACCTCAACTCACCGTCAGCGCGCCGCCTCTAGCGCGCCGCCGCCCGGAGATCGCCCAGCGTGCCAACACCCGGAGATTGCCCAGCGCGCCAACGACCGAGGTTGTCGGACCACACCTCGCCGCCACCGGACGCTGCCCGCCGTATCTCCGTCGCTCGCCGCCTTACAATCTGCAACTAAATCACGTAAGTATTAATCCTGCAAGTTAATTACTTAGTTATAGGACCTGTTGTTGCATGTATTATCATGATGTAAGGCATTAGTAATGTTTAAGTACTGTTAGCGTTAATATGTTATTGGAAAAGAATAGTTATTAAGAAAGTTAGATTATTACCTAAATTATTTCGGAAGTCATTACTCAGTGAATATATATATGAAACCTGATGAATAAGCTGAGTAATATAAGAAATTGCCTGAGAAACATGAGTAGGAATCTGCGAGCACGCCGAGGCACCATCACTCGGTCTCCCCTTGGCTGCCCAGATCAACCACCGCCCGCGTCGTTGCGGCCGCACCGAAGTCTTGTCCCCCACCTACAACAAATCGCAACGACAGACTCTTATAACCATGAGTCAAACACTGCTTGGGTTATATAACTTGTTATTATATTTATAAGCTGTTGGCACTTAGATTAGCAGTGCATAGGATTTGTTAATGTTTTTGTACTGCCCATTAACGAATGCAATTCCACCACTTTTCCCAGTCAAATAGGTTAGTCTGTGGAGCACAAATGAATTCTTAGAAATATTCATAACTTGAATGCCATTTTTTCAAGTCAGTAAATATTTCTGGCTATGTAGTTAATTACATCTAGAGTGGAAACAAAGTCTGACCCCATAACCTTACTCAATTTCATTAAGGCCATCGTCCAACAAATCCATATTTGATTTTCCTAGTTTTATATGGGTCCAGTGCCATTCCAGCGTCATGTTGATGATGCACATTAGACCCCAACACTAGTTAAACAAGGGAAATAATCAGAGCAGACATGGGATAAATACTTTGGTGGGACCAAAATGCATTAGTTTGTATGCATGTTAATGAGTGAACTATACCTATGATATTAAACAAACATATAAGTTATCAGCTGGTAACATTACCTTACAACATTCTCTTATTATAATAATACTAGTATTACCTTATATATATATGCTAGCAGTAAGCAATATTAGATGTAAAATGTGTTGAAAGTGAATTTTTATATTACTCGTTAGTTAATATTTTAAAACCATTGACGCAGATATAATACGCCTTTCATCGTGATCACGTGGACATCTGAAATCGTCAAAACAGGCAAGTGAAACTTGCCAACACTTCTTTAGGCCATGTTTTTAGGCCAATTCCTTGTACTAGCGTGAAAGAGACTAGATCGTGAAATGATAGCGATCTAGGCGCAACTTTGTGATCTAGCTTGACAACGAAGCTAGATCCGACACCTTGCCATATCCGTTATGCATTGATATCTGTCATGTTTAAATTCCTTAACTGTACGCATTTGAATTGTTAACTGCCATGCATTCCATCGTACATGTCATCCTAGTTAAACTTGCATCGTAGCACACGCTACACTACTTGTACAATCCATGTTTCCGTGTTACCGGCTAGGCACCCGTTATGCGGGCATAACCCTACGCCATCCGTGTTAAAACACTTCCTGGCTCGTGATCCAGAAGCGAGCATTCCGTGTTCGGGGGTAATGCCCTGGCTCGACACACGTGGAGGGGTAGGGATAAACGGTCACTTGAGCGTAAGAGTTGGCCCGTACAGCCTCTCTAGCCAAAGGGCGGAATCTCTGTGCACGACGTGCTTATTATACTTGTACTTGTCCATGTGAATGCATACTTGTTTACCTTGCTTCCATGTTATGTTTACTCCTTGCCATGTCATACTTGCTGCGTTTACTATTTGCTGCACATCTTATATATATGTCATGTCATGCATACTTTAGTACTGCTAGGTTGCTTTTACATTCCTTTTTAGTTTCCTTGCACAAGTCTTTGTAGACTTGCTGACATGTGCCCCTTTCTCTTTTGGGTGTCACATGTTAGATTGTGAGCCAGAGTTGGTCGTCGAGGACGAACAAGTTGCAGGTGTTGAGTTCGAGGACATAGGAGACTAGTCCTGGAGCTCCTTCTCAATGTTGTTGACTTTCTGCTTAGTCGCTGGTAGGTTGTCGGTGCGTAGCACCCCTCTTTTCTTGTTGACGTTTTGTATTATTGTCGGCCATGCTTTAGGCCTTTTGTTCAGTCTTGGTACTTTGTGACTTTTTGTGATATTTGGAATATTTGTTGGATGTCTGGTGGATGTTTCTTGTCTGCTTTTATTTATCATTATTGTTATTTCGTCGCAATGCAAGGACCTGTCATTTTTATAGTATATGGACGCTTATCAGACTTGCAGCTTCACAGCTCCAAGTCTGAGCGGACCTTCTCACGGCTCGCCTTCCATACTTGGGAAGCGGGGCGTGACAGGTTTTAGTGGTGGCCCATGCAGGTCCTTCCTTTTTGCATCCGCGAAATATCGGAACAACAATAATTATAAACAACATCCAGTTAAATATTCGGAACATCCAAGTCATGATTAAGTCTAATCTGAACGTTTTCCTGTCTTAGATGGTAGGAAGACTTAGGTAGATGTCCAAGTTTGATAGTCAGGAGCCTTTGTCAAAATTTAGTTGTACTCGTCATAGGTTGCCTTAGTAGTCTCTCACCCAGCCCTGACCATATTACACTTCTAGAGCTTCTCTTTTAGTCGTTCGATTGAGTCCGACAATTTCGGGCCCAGCAGAACGTAATCTTGTTACTCTTAGGACCCCACCCCAAGACCTCTATTATAGTCTAGTTTATTGGAGAGTCTTAAAGTTAAGTTTCTCTTGACCTTTAGTCAACCCGATAATTAGAACCCCTGATTCTATCATTTTCCTGATCATTACACCTCTGTGTTATCGACCGTAGATTCCATCGTAACTTTTCATGAATCATATTCTAGGCGTATTCATCGTGCGAACATATTCTTTGCCTCGATTCATGTGATCGCTTCCTGACGATAATCATTAATCTTTCGAATCTTCTCCGTTGCAAATCTTGATTCTTCCAAAGGTATCTTCGATTTTCCTTATTAAATTTTTCGCTCAGTTTAACTTCTTGAAAACCCCTTCTTATATATTTAAATTTCTTGCTTTTTGATTGAGTAAAAAAAAATTCACTGTTAGATTTTGAAGCCTTCTTGGTCGTAATTTTAATTACTATCTCGTAACTATTTCCTAACCTATAATTTTCGCATTTCGGTTTTAAAACTTTATCACTATTTTGATAATTTGATACACCATCTTTTTCTAAACTACAAAATTTATTTTAACCGCTTACCATACATACTTTTAGAATATTTTTCTAAGCTAATAGAACGTCAATATTTTTATATATATCAGTTCTAGGTTCATCGTACTCATACTTCAAAAATCTTCGCATAAATCCATTTCTTTTGGCAAAACCTGGTTTCTCTAAAAGTATTTTCAATATTATTTATTTTAAATTTCTCCCCAGTTTAAAGACTTTGAAAACATTTAGCATGGGCTTAAGTTTCCTACACTTTAGTTGATCTAAAATTCATTCTTTGAATTTCGAAACTTTTGCCTAAATTATTAAATTACTGCCGTATCATATTTTCTAACCTATATCTTTAATGTTCGTGTGAATGTTTTACTTCTTCTTATAATGATTTCTCAACAAGCCAGTAAACCATTTTCTCTTATTATGTATATACGACTCGAACGTGTTTTGAACAACTCATTTTAACGACCTCCAAATATTTTCCTATGCAAAAGAAGACTTCAACTTTTCAAGTATGACCGTTTTATATTCTTTGTATTTTAACTTATATCATTTACACACTATTTTCCTGTAACCTATAAAGGTATTATTACATCTTTCTTCCTCTACCTAAACATTCACAATTACGTCTCTGTTTCATCTAACCAAGCTACCTCTTTAACCTCACCTCATTTGAACTCGTTCACCCCAATCTCGTTTGTTATGTTTTTTTGATTTCGGTCTCCTTACCATTGCTTAGTCATCCTATTAGTGCTTGTCGTTGCCTGTGTCAACTCTAGTTTAGTAGTGGGCCCATTGGTCGTTATGATGTCGTCGTGGTGCATGTGTATAGATAGAGTGTGCGAACCCTGTGTACCACTCGTGTATGAGTGTGATACACTTAGGATATTAATAATTGACTCTTGTGTTATGTAAGTATAATCAGTGTTGTTCGTGATATATGGGTAAAGTTGTATGAATGGTGGTGTTATTATATATATGTGGAGATAGCTATATCAATGTAGGTACATATGCGTATATTAGATTTAGTGTTGGAATAACTACTAGTGGAGTATGTTGTTGAATGTACTTGTAACTGTTTGAAATAATATACTAGTAAGTCATTTGCTTGTTAAGTGTAAAGATAATAGGTGTACTTATAGTTAAGTGAGTATGCCTATTATATGACCTATATGTTAGTACGTGTGAGCGTGTGCTCGTACGTAGATGTGTATTGTGCTTAGATATATGTAGATATGAATTTACTGCATGAATATATGTGATATACGTATGGTAATATGATTATAATTTTGGTTGGTATTGCTTGCCTTTACGGAATGTTATGCTTGTACGTGTGTACCGTGGAGTATACACGATTATGGTATGTCTTAAACTATGTATGGATAAGTAGATGTGTTGGTATACTAATTATAGGTAGAATGGCTATGGTGTGAATATATATTACATGTATGTGACTATACGATGAATGTAGGTAGTAGAGAGTGTATTATAATTATACGTGTGCTGATATTTGTAATACTATTATGGGGTG
This sequence comes from Scilla litardierei, assembly GCA_030789695.1. NCBI lineage: Eukaryota > Viridiplantae > Streptophyta > Magnoliopsida > Asparagales > Asparagaceae > Scilla > Scilla litardierei. The sequence goes on from CM061132.1 coordinate 60,780,630, forward strand.
TAAAGTGATTGCTTTAAGTGTGCTTTACTTGATTAAATATAGTGATTGATATTATGGTATGTATGTGGTTATGTTAGTAGATGTATATATTGGGGTGGTATTGGTATAGGCGTAGATATCATGTTATATATATAGAGTATTCTGATATGGGTTTTGAGCCTCACTCAAGCTTGAGTGGGTGTACTTTAAGTGTATTGTTACATATGTCTGTGGTTTGCGTGCAGTACTATGAATGTAGTAATGAATGATGTATGTATAGTGATAAGATTGGTTGTGTCTGGCTGTGTTACGCACATGGTTGTGGGTGGCCATACCAATATATAGTTATAGGTATTGGTCTGGTGGTATAGTTATATACTAAGGACTTACATGTTTGAATGTATATAGCAAAACTTGGCGTGTAGAATGTGCTAGGTATATTTTGGTATGAGTGGTACGTATGAATGGTATGTTGGTGTGCGTGGACGTGCACCATGCACAAGTAAGTATGTGTTTAGCTATAGGTGTTTGCGACTATGGTATGTGTGTCACGTCTTGGACATAGTTATAGGACCGTGCGTGATGTGAATATATGGTGAAGTATCTGCATGCATTTGAATAACTATATATCTGTGAAATTAGAGTAATGGTGAATGTATATTAGATATAGTAAACATGATTTAATATTGTGGGTGTGATTACATGTGTTAATATGTTTGGTGTTGGATGTAGACTAGGAGATATAGGGAGTGGTATATCCATATTTATTTGTACATAGGTAGTTATCTATATGTGAAGAATTACGATTGTACTTGCTAGTGTGAAACTATTTTTATGTAAGTATGTGTAACTTGGTTATGTGATAGTGTGTGATAGCTATATAAGGGACGTACGTGACTATATGAATGATTGAAGTACGTGTATGATTTGACTGTCTATGATGGATATAAGTATAGAATGTATATAAGCACTTGCAGTAACTATATATGGTTTGAGTTATATTGTGATGTGATTGGGGTAGTTACTAGAGTGGCTAAGTAAATTTACAGTTAGAAAGTCCGAGGACGGACTTTATTATAAGGTGGGTAGGATGTAACGGCCACTTTCCGGTCGTTCGTACTTGGTGCGTATGTTGATTCGTGTGCGTATTTCGTATTTGATTTTATTATTGTTTTTCCGTAGCTCAGATGCGTGCCCGGACCCCGTATTTACGATCCTCTCGGAGGCGCGATCGCCCCGGTACCTTGTTTATAATTTTTGGATGCCGAGGATTAAGTTTGTAATAATCTCATTATTTACACTATTAACATTCTTAACTAAAATTTAAAAAAAAAACTCAAATCACAAATAAAAAAAAAATCACACGGTTGAAATAAGAATGTGGATCTTTTTTTTTGAAAAAAAACTCGTTCCCAGTGCTAGCCTATCAAGACATTGCTGTTGGGTTTCAAATCAAAACAAACCCATTTAAAAATCAAACCGAAAAATATTTTTTTTCCCTCTTAAATCCTAACTGACCGACCACCCCCAGTCCTGCACGTCCGCCCACGCCCCTAGTTTCTCTCCCATGTACACCTCCCTCTCCTTATCGTTTCCCCTACAAGGGTTAGCATAGCGCCTATATTCTTCTCCCATCGCAAGACTCAAATAAATCCAAAAGAACCCACGCTCCAGCCCAGGTCACGGCTATCTCCCAAGCCGTCCGCCTACAACCTTCGACCTCTCCTTTCTCCCACTGAACCGCAACCCTGATCTTCCATCCACTCGACCTCAACTCACCGTCAGCGCGCCGCCTCTAGCGCGCCGCCGCCCGGAGATCGCCCAGCGTGCCAACGCCCGGAGATTGCCCAGCGCGCCAACGACCGAGGTTGTCGGACCACACCTCGCCGCCACCGGACGCTGCCCGCCGTATCTCCGTCGCTCGCCGCCTTACAATCTGCAACTAAATCACGTAAGTATTAATCCTGCAAGTTAATTACTTAGTTATAGGACCTGTTGTTGCATGTATTATCATGATGTAAGGCATTAGTAATGTTTAAGTACTGTTAGCGTTAATATGTTATTGGAAAAGAATAGTTATTAAGAAAGTTAGATTATTACCTAAATTATTTCGGAAGTCATTACTCAGTGAATATATATATGAAACCTGATGAATAAGCTGAGTAATATAAGAAATTGCCTGAGAAACATGAGTAGGAATCTGCGAGCACGCCGAGGCACCATCACTCGGTCTCCCCTTGGCTGCCCAGATCAACCACCGCCCGCGTCGTTGCGGCCACACCGAAGTCTTGTCCCCCACCTACAACAAATCGCAACGACAGACTCTTATAACCATGAGTCAAACACTGCTTGGGTTATATAACTTGTTATTATATTTATAAGCTGTTGGCACTTAGATTAGCAGTGCATAGGATTTGTTAATGTTTTTGTACTGCCCATTAACGAATGCAATTCCACCACTTTTCCCAGTCAAATAGGTTAGTCTGTGGAGCACAAATGAATTCTTAGAAATATTCATAACTTGAATGCCATTTTTTCAAGTCAGTAAATATTTCTGGCTATGTAGTTAATTACATCTAGAGTGGAAACAAAGTCTGACCCCATAACCTTACTCAATTTCATTAAGGCCATCGTCCAACAAATCCATATTTGATTTTCCTAGTTTTATATGGGTCCAGTGCCATTCCAGCGTCATGTTGATGATGCACATTAGACCCCAACACTAGTTAAACAAGGGAAATAATCAGAGCAGACATGGGATAAATACTTTGGTGGGACCAAAATGCATTAGTTTGTATGCATGTTAATGAGTGAACTATACCTATGATATTAAACAAACATATAAGTTATCAGCTGGTAACATTACCTTACAACATTCTCTTATTATAATAATACTAGTATTACCTTATATATATATGCTAGCAGTAAGCAATATTAGATGTAAAATGTGTTGAAAGTGAATTTTTATATTACTCGTTAGTTAATATTTTAAAACCATTGACGCAGATATAATACGCCTTTCATCGTGATCACGTGGACATCTGAAATCGTCAAAACAGGCAAGTGAAACTTGCCAACACTTCTTTAGGCCATGTTTTTAGGCCAATTCCTTGTACTAGCGTGAAAGAGACTAGATCGTGAAATGATAGCGATCTAGGCGCAACTTTGTGATCTAGCTTGACAACGAAGCTAGATCCGACACCTTGCCATATCCGTTATGCATTGATATCTGTCATGTTTAAATTCCTTAACTGTACGCATTTGAATTGTTAACTGCCATGCATTCCATCGTACATGTCATCCTAGTTAAACTTGCATCGTAGCACACGCTACACTACTTGTACAATCCATGTTTCCGTGTTACCGGCTAGGCACCCGTTATGCGGGCATAACCCTACGCCATCCGTGTTAAAACACTTCCTGGCTCGTGATCCAGAAGCGAGCATTCCGTGTTCGGGGGTAATGCCCTGGCTCGACACACGTGGAGGGGTAGGGATAAACGGTCACTTGAGCGTAAGAGTTGGCCCGTACAGCCTCTCTAGCCAAAGGGCGGAATCTCTGTGCACGACGTGCTTATTATACTTGTACTTGTCCATGTGAATGCATACTTGTTTACCTTGCTTCCATGTTATGTTTACTCCTTGCCATGTCATACTTGCTGCGTTTACTATTTGCTGCACATCTTATATATATGTCATGTCATGCATACTTTAGTACTGCTAGGTTGCTTTTACATTCCTTTTTAGTTTCCTTGCACAAGTCTTTGTAGACTTGCTGACATGTGCCCCTTTCTCTTTTGGGTGTCACATGTTAGATTGTGAGCCAGAGTTGGTCGTCGAGGACGAACAAGTTGCAGGTGTTGAGTTCGAGGACATAGGAGACTAGTCCTGGAGCTCCTTCTCAATGTTGTTGACTTTCTGCTTAGTCGCTGGTAGGTTGTCGGTGCGTAGCACCCCTCTTTTCTTGTTGACGTTTTGTATTATTGTCGGCCATGCTTTAGGCCTTTTGTTCAGTCTTGGTACTTTGTGACTTTTTGTGATATTTGGAATATTTGTTGGATGTCTGGTGGATGTTTCTTGTCTGCTTTTATTTATCATTATTGTTATTTCGTCGCAATGCAAGGACCTGTCATTTTTATAGTATATGGACGCTTATCAGACTTGCAGCTTCACAGCTCCAAGTCTGAGCGGACCTTCTCACGGCTCGCCTTCCATACTTGGGAAGCGGGGCGTGACAAAGAGATACGATGAGTAATAAAGTTTTGAAATTCAAGCTCAAAAGGATCACCTGTCGTTATTGTCAATGGACCGGAATTTCAAACTATGTCGACAATGTTTCTCAATAGGTCCGTGTACGTGTCCTCCTTTAGTAACTCAGATGTCTCTATTTGTGGAGTGTTGATGGTATAAAGGTGGATATGATCAACTTCAAGTGAAGCATACACTCCATCTATGATAGTACCTGCACTAGAGACATTAGCCATAACAAAATCGATGAATACTTGGTCGTATGGTTTACTTACCGTAACGGTTAGTGAACCAGTAGATCGAGCATCATCTATCATTTGCTCCAAGGATGCTGCCAACTGCAAATCACTGAACTTTCCCACTTGCATCCTCTTCAGAAACTCTCGTGAGGGTCCCCTTAGCCTTCTAGTGAAGATATCAAATAGCGTGGAGTCATTCCACTCATGGTCTGACTCCGTCTGGAACATTTCTAACATTCCTTCAAACCTAGACAAGGCTTCCTCGAAGGATTCTCCATCAGCCTGATAGAATGTAGCGAGATATATGTAGGATTGTATGGAGCCCGCTCGCATTTTCTTTGGAAGCACCATCGCTGCAACAACTGTACCTGATCAATCAAAGTAAACAACCTGGAAAAGACGTCAGTGGTACAAAGAGAGATAAAGATAATAATAACAGGTAGTGAGAAAAAATCTCTCTCAATGTTTTTTTTGTGATTTTTTTAATGTAATCTAATCAACCTAATTGTGACAAATTGGCACCCAACGGGAAACACCTCCCCGGCAACCACTACAAAACACAGGACTATTTATAGCGGTTTTGTTTGTCGCGGTTCGAAAAACCGCCACAAATCCTTACATTTGTATTGGTTACGACCCGCCGGTACCAAAAAAATATTCTATGGCGGCTAGGAACCGCCAAAGTACTAACAATAATAGTAAACGAATTAGCGGGAACAAAAAGCGGGAAAGAGGAAACGCAATTTTTTGTTTATCTCGGTTACAAACCGCTACAAAAGCCAACTTAGGGCTTTAAACCGCACCTATTCTCCATAAAACCTACGCACGATCGCCATCTCATATTCTCCATAAAACCGCACCTATTAGGCGTTTGACGAAATCCTTCGAGCGATCGCCATCTCCTTCGAGGATCGCCATCTCCTTCGAGGATCGTCTTCGGTTTTCGACGATCGCCATCTCCTTCGAGCGATCGCCATCTCCTTCGAGCGATCGACTTCCCGACGCGTCGCCTGCTTCTCACGATTCGTCTCAAATCTGAAATCCTCGAGGTCGTCCCCTCAGGTTCTCGAAGACGAAATCCAAGCGACCTAGCCGAAGACGAAATCCAAGCGACCTAGCCGCAAATCCCCTCAGGTTCGTCTGTGTTTTTTTCGAGCCGATATCAAATCTGATTTCTTCTGAGTTTTCTTCGATTTCTTGTGCAGATCTCAAATTCACGAGAGTTTCTTCGATTTGTTCCGAGTTTTCTTCGATTTCATCAAGCCGATCGTAAATCCAAGCGATCTAGTCCGTAAATCCGCTAAGGTAAGCCACTGGTTCCCAATTTTCTCACACGATTTCAATTTATGTTGGTAGCTGACACTCACATAAAATTCAGATTGCGAAGGGAGACGGTTGTAAGCTTTATTCGGGTAATTTTTCGGTATAAATTTCAGAATTTTATTCTTGATTTCTAAATCATTCTCATTGATAAGTTCAAATTTAGGTACATTGGTCACAATGATTTAAAAACACAATCCAAATGACAAATATGGGTATTATGAGAAAAATTGAAAATTTTGTTCAGATACGTACATGTAGAACCCAATGTGTAAATGGCTCAATGATCTGTCAACAGAAAGAAAAATATATGTAAATATAAAATTTCTTAATGTTTATAGGTAAATATAGGTAAATATAGGTAAATATCATATATTTTCTGATGTTTCAATAAGTCCAACTAAATTCCTTGTTCTAAATGTTTATGGTATACTGCTGCAACATGTGGTTTGAAATTATGTCCCAAGCAAAACATAAGAACCATTAACACAAGAAGTGGCACACTAATTGAGTGACAACTAAACGGAACGCCTTGTCATCTGCACAAGCTGAATCAATTGACTAACAAGCTATTTGAAATGCATCGTGATTTGCACAAGCTGAAAAAAGGAATGACTTTCCATGTAACCACCCATCCACTCATGTCCTGTTTTGGTAGTAGGGTGGAATAAACTATTTTATCTTTCCTGTTATAGTCTATGGTTGTTTGATAATAAAATATTGGAAACGATAACATTAACTGTATTAATAGAAATATCATACTAACAAATCAAGACACTGAAAACTTCTCAATCAAGCATCCAAATCAGGCTTTCTTAGTGTAAGATGGCAATATGATAATGTCTGGATTTCAGATGATATATACGTGCACACTCATCACATATCGTTAAATTTAGATAGTGTACACACATCGCATATTGTTAAATTTAGATAGTGTACACACACATCACATATTGTTAAATTCATATGGTTATCATTTTCTCTTAAAAAATTTGGCTGAAAACCATTCATGGTCTGTTACCGGATGGATGCTTGCCTGAAGTGTAATGAAGCCTTGCTCATATTCCATCCCTTTGTTAGTTTACTAATATTATTGCTAATATCATTTTATAAAAGTAGATTGCTTCTTCTTTATATGCTTATATGAATATTTATTGTTTTTGTCCTTGTTTGAGAAAAAAAATTTTTGTTAACCCTATAACACTAATTAGTTTTTTAATGTATGAAGGATGGATAAGTCTTGGATTCAACAACCAAAAGGTTCTCATGAATACGTAGCAGGAGTAAATGCATTCTTAGATTTTGCTTTTGAGCGCAAGGCTATTCGTGGTAAAATTTTGTGCCCTTGTGCACATTGCAAATTTTTATAGTCTGGCACAAGGGATGAATGTTTCGAACATTTACTATTCACCCATTTTCCAAGAAACTACACCTTTTGGGATTCACATGGAGAGGTAGATACATCAAGTAATGTCGAACGAGTGGCTCCAAGATCACTTCTTATAAGGGATCCAGCTCCCCAACTTGGAGATTCGGTACGGGAAATGGTATACGATGCATTTACCTGGGGATTGAATGGTCAAGAGACGACTGAATCAGGTGTTAATGGAGACACAGGGATGTCAAACACGAATAGAGAATCAAGTGGTGGTAATGCCAAAGAGTTTTATGACTTGCTGAAAGATAATGAACAACCATTATACGATGGATGCCCCAAGTTCTCGAAACTCTCATTTCTAATCAAGTTATATCACATCAAGTGTTTGTGTGGTGTTAGTCACAAGGCTATGGATATGATTTTTAAATTGTTGCATGATGCTTTTCCATATGCAAACATCCCTCCATCTAATTACGATGCTAAGAAGATCATCAACAAACTTGGTCTTAAGTATGAAAAAATTCATGCGTGTCCTAATGATTGCATGCTCTATTGGGGGCCGGATGCTGATAGAGAACAGTGCAAAGAATGTGAGGTGTCTAGGTGGAAGAAAAAATCAAAGAAGACGAAACAACCGGTAAAGTTATTACGCTACTTTCCCTTAAAATCTAGACTACAAAGATTGTTTATGTCTTCTAAAACTGCCGAGAGTATGAGGTGGCACTCAAGTGAACCAAGTGCTGATGATATGATGAGACACCCAAGGGATTCTGAAGCTTGGAAACATTTTGATTCCATGCATACTGAATTTGCTTCTGAGGAACGTAATGTTCGACTTGCATTAGCTACTGACGGTTTCAATCCATTCGGGAATTTAAGCACAAGTTATAGTATTTGGCCAGTTATGTTGATCCCATACAATAGTCCCCCATGGATGTGTATGAGGTCAATCGAATTCATTATTTCTATGTTGATTCCTGGGAAGAAAATGCCGGGAAACAATATTGATATCTATTTGCAACCTTTAATTGATGAGTTGAAAGAATTGTGGGAAAAAGGAGTTGAGACATATGATGCGTCAAGAAATGAGGTGTTTGTGATGAAGGCAGCTCTATTGTGGACTATTAGTGACTTCCCAGGGCTTGGAAATCTTTCGGGTTGGAATACACATACTGGTTATGCTTGTCCCTCGTGTAATTTGATCAAATTCCTCTCTATTTGGGTTGTAGTAGGAAGTGGTGTTTCATGGGTCATCGTCGATTTTTACGGCAAGGCCACAAGTTTCGGTTGAATCGTATTCGTTTTGATGGACGTATGGAAGATAGGGACCCGCCTAAATTGTTATCTGGGTCAGAGATTTTGAATCAAACGGAGAATATAGAGTTTTTCTTTGGAAAACATTCTTCAACTAGTAGTACTACTGAAAGCAGAACTCGGAAGAGAGCAAATGGTGATCAATTTGCAAAACAATGGAAAAAGAGAAGTATATTTTTCCAACTTCCATATTGGGAGTCTAATTTATTACGTCACAATCTTGATGTTATGCATATAGAGAAGAATGTGTGTGATAATGTGTTGTTTACATTGATAAATGACAGACAAAAGGAAAGATCATTTAGAGGCTCGAAAAGACTTGCAAAAATTGGGTATTAAAAAGGAACTTTGGCCAAAGGAGGATGGAAAATCTTGTCCAGCAGAGTTGTTCACAATGAAAAGGCAAGAAATTGACACATTACTTGAGACTTTGAAATGTGTCATTGTGCCAGATGGTTACTCAAGTGATTTTACTAGATGCATAGACGTTGTGCATCGTAGAATATTTGGATTAAAGAGCCATGATTCACACATCCTTATGCAGGACTTGTTGCCTTTGGCTATTAGGAACATTTTACCTCGTACGGTGTCTTCTGTGTTGGTCGATTTAGGTTACTTCTTCAAACAATTGTGTTCTAAGGTTGTCGATCCTGTTGAATTGAGCAAACATCAAGAACGAATTGCGCTGACCTTGTGCCATATGGAGATGTTGTTTCCACCGTCATTTTTCACTGTTATGGTGCATCTAACAATTCATTTGCTTGATGAAGTTAGACTTGGAGGGCCTGTACATTATCGATGGATGTATCCTATAGAAAGGTATGTTTCATATTCAAACCATTAATTTTTTTTGGTTTAATTACGTGTTCAAACACTTATCCATTAATGTGAATGTAGGTTTTTAGGAAAACTGAAACAATTTGTTCGAAATAGAGCCCAACCAGAAGGCTCGATTGCTGAGGGGTGGCTATCTGAAGAATGCATGACCTTTTGTTCGAGGTACTTGGACGATGACATTGAAACTAGATTCAATCGGAGGGAGCGCGTGGATGATGACCCTATGCTGTTTGAAGCAAGTTCAACCATGTTTCCTCCAGTTGGTAAACCAGTTGGAGACGGTACACTTGTTAGACTAAGTGACATAGAACTCCTGCAAGCACATTGCCACATATTGATTAATTGCCCTCAAGTAGAAGATTTTATTAGGTAAGTAAGGTATTGATATATTTTAATTTTATTAGAGTAGATTGTGAGAAATCATTTTGATGTTTTTATCTCTGAATGTATAGTCAGTTTCGACGCACCACGACAACGAAAATGAGGAATCATAGAAGGAATGTGAGTTCAAATGAAATAGAAAAGGAAATCCATCGCAAAGTTGTCAATGCGTTTAAGATCCATGTGAGTACGATTTTCTGTGTCAGTTGAGTTTATTATCAGTATTTTTTGCAAGCTATTGATGTTGTCTCTAATGTGTTTATAGATTAACGATAATCCCAGAGTTCAAACTTCAAAGGAAATTGTTGCACTTGCGCAAGGGCCATTGAGACAAGCAAGGAAATTTACTGCTTATAATGTGAATGGGTTCAAGTTTCGAACTGTTGAGCGAGAGAAGAACTTGAAAACTCAAAATAGTGGTGTCTTTTGTAACATTGGAACTAAGAGCTATGCAAGCACACGTGACAATAGGCCAAGAGAGGGTGCAATACCATATTATGGTAAAGTGGTTGACATTATCGAGCTTAATTACCATGATGTTTTTCATGTAACTGTATTTAAGTGTGCATGGGCCAATACCATGAACCAAAGGTTTATTAGAGTAGATGATTTTGGGTTTACATCCGTAAACTTCTCTCACTTGATTCATTCTGGTGAGCACGAGGATGATGAACCATTCATTCAAGCTGCCGAGGCTCAATTGGTATTTTATATCGAGGATAAAGCAGATAAGGGGTGGAGTATTCCTATTCATGTAAAACCAAGAGACTTATATGATATGGGTGAAGAGGTTGCAAGCTTGCCTTATGATAACGAGATTAATCAAGCTCAAATTTCAGATGTGGTATTTCCAGATGATGATTCACTGTTTGTTGCGAGGGTCGATGTTACTACAGAGTTTGAGTAGGGCCGATGTTATTTGTATGCCTTTGCATTAATTTTTTTTGTTATATGTTACATCTCTGTATTTACAGTATCTGATGTTGATTATCAACGTATATTCAAGCGTATTTAAATTATTAATCTCCATTGTATGGTTTTGGGATCTAACACCTTTATGTTTAGAAGAATCATGTTTGATTGTTAAGCTATAGATGATATGATTATCATTGTGAATCGTCGGCTACAAAGTACACTCCTAAAGAAACTCATTTATGTTGTGAAAGGTAAAATCAGAAAAAATACCCGTGTTTTTAAATAATACATGTGAGTGTTTTTAAATAATACATGTGACTGATGATTTTATAATTTTGTTATTTTCTATGTTTGTTCTTTTTTTCTATTTTTTATCACCAAACTTGCAGATATATAGTGCTTGTGGATGTAATACAACTGCATTAGCCTTGGACTGCAATGCTATTTACCCCCTTCCATTTATCTTGCATTAATTAACACAGAATAATGTGAATGTAGGTTTTTACTCACCTCTGTCATTTACTGTTTTGTATATTATAACTACATGCAATTTTTTTCTTTTGGTATATTGGTTAATGCTTTCCTTTGCAGTTACATATGGCATCAGAGGGTGAGGGTAGCAGCGTAAGACAGCAGCGCAAGAAAGCAGCGTCGTCAGTGTACAAGTCCACTGGGATCTGTGATCTGATAGGTTGGTTTAAATTCAAGCCATGATTATAAAAGATTATCATCTTGAATATAATTTAATGATCTCAATTATGCAGATGTTTCAGATCCTGCAAACCCTCAAAAGTGTGGGATAATGATTTTGAAAAATGCTAGTGACATTCGTGATAAGGTCCCTTTCCAGAAGAGAGTAATACTCACATTTAAACCAAGGGGTCCTGGCATTGTAGGAGAGGCTATTAAGCCACTCCACTCTATTTTGAAGGAAGTGATATTAGATAGTGAAAAGTTTCCTGTGGGCGTAAAGGATTGGAAGGCAATACCAATTGAGATCAAGGATAATGCGATCCTAACTCAAGTTCTGGTATAATTACTTTCACCAAAAGTTTATGATACACATGTTTTTTTTTTCAATTTTCAATCTTACCCTCAATTTAACTTATTGATTTTCATTTATTTGCAGATTAAGTTTTACATTGAACCACGTGAGTGCGAAGAAGTTGCTTGCCACGAAATAAAGAAAGCAATGGGCCTTCAATGGAAAACTAGAAGGAACAAATTATGGAACAAATATTATGATGAAACGAAAAGTCAGAAAGATAATGAGGACGCACCGCCTGATCGCATTACTAAAGATGATTGGGCATCTTTAATTGCTCTAAGATTTTCTGAAAAGTGGTTGGTAAGTTTATAAATTGTTATACTTTAAGTCATATATTTCATTTTATATTTTCCAAGATTTTAACATTGTGTCAAATCTTTATCTTTATTGAAGTACAATCGTGAGAGGAATAGGGAGAATGCTCTTAAGCAAGACTGTCATCCAACTACTGGGTCACGTCCATTGGCTCAACTTTTTGGTTTAATGGTAACAAAAACTTATCATAGAATTAATTAAGATTAAAATATTTTGTTTTTGATTCCATATAGTTTTAGATATTGCTCTAATTAGTGAAGTGGATACATTAGGCCGCAAAAACGGGAGTGGACCCCACCCGGACAGATATGGTGTTGTTGACACGTTCCAGAGATGACGGGTCTTATCCAAACGAATCTACGAGGGAGATCATTGTAAGTATAAATATGTCCTCTTTGTTATAAATTTCATAGTAGAATAAACCATTGATAATTGTTTGGTGTATCGAATTGATCGGGCAAAAATAAGACAAATAATACGACTAAATATGTTGTTAGTATTTTTTAAATGCATTTAATTCTTCAAATTTCCCGAACATGTGAATCTGTCAGCGAACTCTAAAGCATAACAACCATTCCATATTTTTTTTGTAATTGTCGTGTGTCATTTAGGCCAATGCGTATGAGGCCTATGGGGTATTCAGTGTCACATTTGGGTTTTTATATGATTGATTTGCTGAGTCCGACTGTCTTAGCAGTTTCTGCTGTCAATTGTTCAAGCATGTTGGGGTTATAGAATGTCTGGGATTATCACACACTCCCTTGCTCCAAACTAACTGAATACACGACGGCACCTGCAAGGCTTGGTGTTGGCTTCTTTTAGGTTTGGCTACTGTCGTTGGAATTTAATAAAATCAACTCTTCCCAACGCATTGTAGATTGTTTTAGCATATCGTATTATGCTCATTTGTATCCTTAACTGATACTCATCTTGTTCAGCAAATGTAAAACAACCAATGAGGTAAATAATTTTATTAGAGACCAAACAAGCACCATTCACCAATTTTTTTAATGTATGGCTAGCTTTCTTTAAAAATTGGAATCACCTTAATTCCTCCGAGACAATGGCAATCCAAGAAATTCACGAGATAAAGTAGGAACCATGATTTGATATAGCTGGATGTTTGTTCTTAGTTATTGAATTATCTGCATCTGTAGCATACTTTCTTGAAGAATATCAGAGGATGGTTTCGTTTTGTTCCGTAATCTTTTAGAAAACTCTGTATCTGCACTGCTATGCGCATTTGCTACAAAACATGTTGACGTTTAGTTCAAGTGGCATATCATACCCTTCTCATGTGAAATGTCATGCATTCGAGTCTTCCAATTAGAGCAATCAATAATAGTTTAAGTGATCTCTGATATGCATCTTTGTTCTTGAATTTACCACGTAACTTGAGCAATCAATAATAGATTGGGGTTGGATTGTTAAAGTCTGTGTTTGTATATAATCATATGTCACTCCCTGCAAAATGATGTTAAAGTCTTTTCATTAGACAAGTCTTTTTCTTTCTGTATGAATCCACAATGCAAATATTTATCAGTTCATGAATTAATGGAACAAAATAAAAACCATGCCAATTATAGACAGCTCTGATCATTGAGTAACTTACTGTTTGTATTATTAATCTATTGATATGTTTTCTCAGTAAAATGAGAAGGGTACCATGTAGAAAACTTGAGTAAATAAGAACTAGATGAATTTTCAGCAAAGCTTCTTGCTGCACTTAAACGGTATCATCAATGGCATGAGCAGTGCAGGCTGGTTGTTGATGATCATGGGTGCCTTGTTCTCGTCCATCTCTCATGTGATTTCTGGTTGGCAGGACCTTTTCCTTTCTGGTTGGCAGGACCTTTTCCTTTCTGTACATATTTATTTTTTCATAGATTGGATCAAGATCTTTGTGTGGTCATGTAAGTTTAGGCTCCTTTTGCAAAGAATATGATAGCAAAATATTAAATGCTGCCTGCATGCAATGTCTTATTTATTCAAACAATGTTATTTATTCATATAGCTGTTAACCTTCCCCCCCTATAAGAACGAGAAATTTTTGTTTTCCCTTTTTTCATTTTCATTTTCCTTTTTCTTATCTCGTAGCCTTCATTTTATATCCTTCATTTCATCTCCAACCAAATACTTTCTTAAAGCTGTTGAGGATAACTTCCTAGGATTATGACAACATATATTGACAAGTCTCTATGCTTATGGCTCGCGTCAACTTGTCATCTTACTGGTTGATGAGAATGCCACTGTATAGGGTTTACATTTACTGCCACACTTCTCCTGCACTTCTCATGCAAATCTTTTAGGCATAACCTTTAACACTGCCCCCCCCCCCCCCCCCCCCCCCCCCCCCCCCCAAAAAAAAAAAAAGAACAAAAAAAATGCATGCAGCTTCATGTGATGATCTCTTGCATATTGTAGCTAAATGTTGTTCATTTGGGTATATCGTCCCGGTGGAACAATTTTTTTTCAGTATTAGGTTGTTAATGCAATTTGGGTTATGTCTGACTTTGCTGAGAAAGCTCTCTCTACAACCATGTGATGGTTTTGATGCAAGCAGACCTTCGATGATCATGATTGTTTCTAAAAGAGTTGGCTTGATAACTGAAACTATTTTCGACATGAGGCTTTAATCCACAGGTTCATTTCGTCCATCGATTTAGACATGAACTCAGTTTCGGTTCATTTTGTCACAGGTCTAGTTGATGTTTGCTGCATCTTAAAAGATCTGAGAGATTCTTCTGATGTAATTAAGGGGGTGGGCTGGTTTTATGAATGTATAAGTCATAATTCATTATACTTTCTTCCAGGTTTATAGGTTCTAACCTTTCTTGTTCAGACTGTTGATGTCTTTTTTAACGGTGACATTTTACTAATGCTGTTATCACCTAGAGATCATCTTCAAAAATAAGTATAAGAGATAAACACATCATGATTGGACCAAGATGTATGAGAACATCATAATTTGGTGGCTATTATTGAAGATGAACATTGTTTTAGAGATAATATTTCTCGTTCTTATAGGGGGGAAGGTTAACAACTATATGAATAAATAAGTAGATGATAGGATTTATTTGAATGCTGCCTGCATGCAATGTCTTCTACAATTTGTGTGATTGTTGGTTCTGGTCATAGGATTATTAAATTTATGGCAAACATTGTTTTTCATTCTTGCTGGTGGGAGGAATTGGTATTGAGGAGAATTACGCAATTCTCGTGAATTTCTTGGATTGCCATTGTCTCGGAGGAATTAGTAGTCATATGTGTTTTATTTCTATAGACCAGTTATCTCTGTTTCCTGTTCCTATTTCTACAAGTATTCATAATGCGTGTATTTTTCTGTTCCTATTTCTATAAAATGACTAATCTGCTTGTTGTAGAGACCTGCCTCTTTATCTGTTCTTAACTCCATTTACCTCTTAACTGGGAGCTGACATGTATTTACTATGTTGTGCTAAACTTGTTCTGTAAATTTTATTATGTCCTTGTCAATTTTTACTTACTGTAATAATTTTATTATGTCCTTGTCAATATGTAAATCTAACAGCTAACATCATACTGTTTTCATATGTTAGCAATTACTGAAATTATACATATTCACTGTATAATTACACTTAGATTGTGCAAATGTATTATTTTGTCATGTATGAATTAGAGATAATTCTCATTATTATTTATGGTTAGACCTTTCCTCCCATACTTTTAAGTGTTTTTCATGTAGAGTTGGTCTCAAAAGAGGCGTGTGAGATTGACAAATTAACCTCGAGTACTTTATCTTTCATTCTGGTACCTTACCATCTATATTTCTCTAGATGGAACACAAAATTGCTAATCATATATTTTCTGTTAGAAATTGTCTAGTAATCTTGAATTTTGGATAAAAGTTAAACACTAATTGCTTGATTCATACTGACTAATAACATTCATATATGTCTACGATTTTCATTGATGAGCTGAATCCAAATGAAATGGACAATCACATGATCATGGTGATTAGAAGTATATCTAAATATTATGTGTGAATATTCGATTGATATTTCTAACTCGCGCTCCAAAATTCCATTCGTAAAATTTAGAATTTGAAATGTCATTTACAAGTGATACCTTATTGCACTAAAGGATACAAGTACATGTTTTATTTGGTTTATGTTTTTTATATTCTAATCTTGTGAAAGAAATTACAAGCTATGGACTTGTGCTAATCTCATCATTAACTAAAAAAGTTGAATATTGTTTATTTATTTGTATTAATGTTGAATATTGTAATAATTTATGTGGTCATGTATGAAAACAGCAGAGAGCAATATATTCAACCATTTTTCTTCATTAAATTTTTTTGCTATATCTGCTTGTGTCTCATGATGCTCTAGACTTGGTCTTAGATACCAGTTTATGTCAAGTAGAATGAAATAGCTAGGAAGATGCTGCATATCATGCAGAAATAATCAGAGTTTGTCATTAATCAATATCGCATCCACTACATAAAGGAGAATACCAGAATACTTTAGGAGAAAAGCATGAAATTCAACCCAGCCATTGGAAACTAATCATTAATCATGTCTTTTTATATGCATGGGATCTTCTTAGTAGTCATATGTGTTTTAGCAGGTTCATATGTGTTTTAGCAGGTTCTTAGTAATATCTTCTTTTTAGTCACTATGTCTTCTTATTAGTCATATGCCTGGGATCTTCTTATTAGTAATATCTTCTTATTAGTCATATGTTGATAAATCCTATGTTTTTAGCAGGTTCAAATTTATATGCATGTGATATTCTTATTGTCTTTTTTTTCATCTGTTTGCATATTAGTTCAGATTCTTACTATTTACTTGAATGGTTAATTCTTAGCATCTCAAGCAAGGACTCTTAAATAAAAGATTTCAGGAAAATTTTAAATATGAATGAGGAAATGCTCATATTTGGAATAATCTAGTTTCTTTAAAAGTTAAGATCATAAACTAATTAGCTATTAAAGGCAGACTTAATGCCTGGGATCTTCTTAAGTATAAGGGTGCTTCAGTTTTAAGCCGAAAATGATGATAAAAAACTGTGGGATCTGCATATATCAAATTTGTATGTTCTTAAGAAATGATTTGTTCATGCATGAAGAGTAAATGATATACAATGTCATATGCATGTTTTTGTATGTTTATTTGTCTATTTTATCATTATGTTACTGTTTGTCTTAAATAACTGAGTCCCTTCGTGCTCTTTAATTATATAGGAGAGCATTCGATTACACTCACAACATGAAGGAGTTGAGAGGCAAGGAAGAGATGATGCTGTGGCTCGTGTTTTAGGAGAAGACCACCCAGGTCGGGTGTTCGGTCTTGGTTCAAGTGGGTCTCAATCTCGGATCTTCGGTACACATAGAAGATTTGTCCCTTCTCCTTCATTCGATTCTGACGGTGCATCACGTCCCGGTTCAAATATGGTGATGCTAGAGGAGTTAAAGAGGCAGCAACAACAGCTTGATCAGTGTAGGTCTCTCTTGAATTTCTTCGTGACACAGCACTATACTCCAGAACAACTGCAGAAATTACAGGAAGACCCTCGAGTTCGAAATATCTTCTCGTCTTCTCAGCCTTAGTTTCTTTTTTTGTTAAATACTAGTGTTTTTATTAAATATCATCAGACTTACGTTTTTTATTAAATATTATCATGTGGATGTGGCTTATGTTATGTTGAAGACTTGCGTTTTTATTAAATATCATCATGTGGATGTGGTGTATGTTGTGTTGTGGATATGGTATGTTGTGTTGAAGACTTACTTATTAAATATTATCATGTGGTGTATGTTGTGTTGAAGACTTGCTTTTTTGTATTAAATATTATCATGTGGTTAAATTTTGTGTTTTTTTGGATGCCAATTTTTATTTTTTTTGTTAATTATTTTCGTTATCGGCGGTTTAGAACCGCATTTGAACAGTTCATTTTTTAAAAATTTAATTTCATTTGTAGCGGCTAGTAACCGTCATAAACACAACAATTTTTCACAATAAAAACCGTCCGAAACATATATTGTGACGGTTCGAAACCGATACAAAACGATATCTTTTTGGCGGGTTGGAACCGTCATAAATACGTTTTTGGCGGTTCTTAACCATCAAAGACTAACGATATTAAATTAATTTTTTGGAATGAATAACCCGCCAGAAATGTAGATTGTGGCAGTTCGAAACCGCCATAATACATGTTTCAGGCGGTTTGTTAGTGGCGGGTCGTAACCGTCACTGAGTATGTTACTCACGGCCCTATTAGTAGCGGTTCCCAAAACCGCTTGAAACGGTAATAGTAGCGGTTACGACCCGCTAGTAACGGATTTGTGATCCGCTTCTACCATTTGCCCTTCTTGTAGTGAACGGCGCCAAAAACTTGATCGCGCCCCGGACACACGTCCCGGAGCGGCGACGATCGTAGTCTTACCGCAAGCGCACGGTCAAGTGGCGAGCGGGTATCGAACACGAGGAGGTGGTGTTGGCTCCAATCTATCCTAGGTTGGTTTGACTACGAATGTTTTATTGGTGGAGATGGTTATGGAATGATATAATGGAAATGGTGGGGGATGTTGGTGTCGGTGATAAAAAAGTCGGATAAAGTATCGATTCAAATACAATACAATAAAAGTTTCTAGGGCTAGGGAATCCCCACTACAGATCGTCATACATCATTGTAAATAGTGAATCTCAATATTACAAGGGTTGTGTTGGGGTAAACTAGTCGTAACTGAATAGAGAACCAAGCTCACGCTCTCGCGCTATTGCCGGTCTATAGCAACCTAGGATAGGGCCCAATCTCTTGCAAACCCTAGCCTAAGCCACTAGCATTAGGATCGACATCATCGTTCAATCGCCCCTCGAGCCCACTCTCGTGCAAACTCGAGTTACGATCTAGGTTGTGATAGTTCGTATTCGTCCAATCTCTTGCAAACGAATATGGGTATAGAGTTATAATAAAAATCCTAGCTTTGGTCCAATCTCTTGCAAACCAAGTCTAGAGAATCTCGATTATAAACCTAAATCGAATATCTAGGCCTTCCCATCGATTAGAATCCAATCTCTTGCAAACCCCAATCGATGGAAATCCCTAGCTATCCGTAATAAATCAATCACAACCTAACCTCCTAGCAATTCTAGCAATTTAGAGATTCATTCATCACAAATATGAAATTAGATCCATAGGGGTTCATCCCCATGCCCTAGAACATCAAATCTACTCAAGCATAGCAATAAAGATATAGAAATCAATAAAAACCATTGCTTGTATACAAAAAAGATAGAAAAACAAAGATTCAAATAATAAGAATAGAAATACATAGCTTTGATGAAGAATTCCAATCCAAATAAAAGCTTTTCGATCCAAGAGTGGGCCTAGGGCATGGCCTAACATCTATAATAAACTCTAAGAAAACATATGGGAACCTATGGGAACTCCCCTCTAATGGTGGTTACAAACCCCTTATATACTCTCCCCAAAACCCTAGCAAATAACCCTAGAAAACCCCTCAAATTCATGCCCAAAAACAGCCCAAACCGCAACTTAAAATCTGGGCCCACCGCCGACTCGGCCGAGTGGAATATGTGACTCGGCCGAGTGGAAATTCCAGTATTGCAGCGTCAACTTGCAGAAATTCTCCAGATTTTATCCGACCTCTGATTGGCGCGTTCTTGGCAGCGTTGGAACCGTCATGAAGTCTACTATCCATAAAAATATGAGAAAAATAGTTTGATTTCTGGAATGATAGCAGATTTCAAAAGAGTAGGAGGCTGTCTGAAAATCTGGGCGCTGCGTGTCCTCGGCATCACTCGGCCGAGTGGACTTCTCTACTCGGTCGAGTGGGCTTCTCTACTCGGCCGAGTGACAGACCCTGTAAAATTCCAGTAAGTCGGGGGTTATGGGGGGTCTGTGTTCGGAGGTGACTCGGCCGAGTAGATTTACTCACTCGGCCGAGTGGCAATTCTTACTCGGCCGAATGGAAACTCTGAAAAGCCTATAAAGTAACAGTAAGTCGGCCGTTTTCGAAGCGTCTGTTCTCATGCCACTCAGGCGAGGGGGTTTCCATGCTCGGTCGAGTGGGCTATCGTCGCTCGGCCGAGTGCACGCCCATTTTCTTCAGTTGATGCGTGTCCAGTCCGGTCGGCCGAGTGGTCTTCTAGCTCGGCCGAGTGAGTGGTTCACTCGGCCGAGTGATATGCTGCAAAGGCACATTCTTCATCATTTCGCTTCCTCGTCGCTCCTACGAGGTTCCTTCTTCTTCCACCCATCTTACATCGCCGTTAGCTCCTCGACAGAGCCATGGGTGAGGCTCCGGTACATGTGCAAGTCCTTTAAGCTCATTTTTGTTCCCGATCGCTCCATATTTCCTGAAATCCGACAAAAACAAGAAATAGTGAAAAGCAACGCAATATCGTCGAATAATCGTGAAAATCGCAATATGAGCAATCGAAATGGCATGCAAATATGCAGAAAAAAGGTGTAAAATATGGACCGATCACTTTTCATTTGTGAAAAGGACCACTCGATAAGTGGAAAAAGTCACTTTATAAGTGCATAAAAGCACTCGATAAGTGCATAAGGAAGAGGATAAGGAAATGTGCTAATATAGGCTAATAAGCTTATATATGGTTATTTCCTACAATAACTACCCCTAAAGCCTATAAATAGGACCCAAGGGTAAGGCTTTTAAGGCTAATCCTTCATGCCATAAGTTTGCATAAGGCAAAACTTTTCCTCTTCTCCCTTCCATTTTGTTCTTCTTCTAAATAGAGTTTTAGACGGTGGAAACGCTGCTTCGATCCTCTGTGACGAAGTACTGACCGTTGTGGCGAATCCAAGGGAAAAGTTCAGAGACTACAGCGTAGCGTACGCTAACGTAAGTTCTCTTTCGATCCTCCATCATCACGCGATGGGATCCTACACTCGCTGCTCCGAACCCCGACCACACGCTCTCTCCCGTCCACCCTCCTCCACCCACGCCCTCTCGCCCCTCGCCTCCGGTTGAGCACCACCGCCTTACCATGCCCCCGACCCCATGTTTTTGCCACTCACCGTCGGCTGCATTGTTCAACAAGCTCGCTGCGTCATCGCTGCCTCGCTGGCCTCCAGCGCCGCCCACCCCACTGACCACTGCACCCCCTCTGCTCTGAACTTCCCCGAAGTTCGACGCCATCGTCTTCCTCTCTCGCTCCGCCTCCCCACTCGTTCCAATGCCCACGCCGACGTGTACTTGCTCTCTACGATTGCCACGAAGGCGCCCACCTTCGAGTGCCCTGCCTCTGTCGCCGTCCCCCGCCCGCATCTGACGACGACGACAAAGCGCACGCCTCGCCCATTGTCCATGCACAGTCAACGTGAAGGTGAAAATGTGATTTTAATACGTTTTATCAAAACATATTTTCGTATCCATACGCGTATTTACGTATTTCGATAATTAGATAATATGGGTTTTTTTGATAAATAACTGATAATTAATAATATAAGCGTCGAAAAAATACAAGGCCCAATGGCGCTAGTTTCATCTCAATCAGACGCGTAGTTTTATACAATAATTTTTAAGCCAAAATTTAAATACGTTGTTTTCATTCAATAATTTATAACTTGTTATTTTCACGTAAACTGATATGTGGAAAAAATATATGTTGTGGTACTCTTCGAGACGGGCGTTTTGACAGCTCACTTGAAAATTTCTGATGCAGATTCACCCAGAAGAAATGTTTGAACAAATACGATTACTAATTAAAAATAGTTTTTAAATTGATTTTGTGTTTTTAAAACTTTTAAAAATTACTATAAGCTTCAGAAAAATATTTTCTTTTTAGGTAAAATTATTTTCTTCATATCTAGCCTATATAAAAATTTAGAAAGATTTTTGACACCGTTTCAATCATTTATAAAAATCAAAACGATCAATTTAAATAGATTGAAAATAGTGTAATCTTTAACCGATTATTTCTTGTGATTGCAGGTACCAATTCTCGTGCACCAACTCCCTTGAAAGCTCTAGATCCAGTTCAGGCTCACTACCACCACCACGAAATCTGTAGGTCACGATAAATTCTAGCTTTAGAAAATTAGATAGTGTACTCGTACGAACTTTTAAACCAACAATTTTTGTGTTCCATGTTTGTTGGACTTGTCTTTATCCTCAAATTTCCTAGCATCCACTTTACTTTACTTTCTGGTTTTCAATAAGAAAGTCAACCAGTGGTCCCGGTTTAACTATCATTGTAGACAAGGAACTAATCACATCATGTGATACACCTTGTGGAACATCTCGTGGAATATCTAGTAGAATATCATGAGGAATGTCTAATGGAGTATCTCGTAGAATATCTTGTGGAACATCTCGTGGAATATCTCGTAGAATATCTCGAGGAATGTCTAATGGAGTATCTCGTGGAATATCTTGTGGAACATCCGGTTAGAAACGTGTAACACAGACGACACTGGGGTTTGGGGTAACTTATTGTAGAGAAAGTGTGGAAGCTATGACCGGAGTCACCACTCTCGTCTCGTCTCGTATCGTTTTTCTCAAAAATATATTGTGGTTGACGCCCGGGATTTGTTTCCCATGGAACGAGGTGACCCATGGTTGCATATCATACTTTCCTACGTGAGTCACATCACATAGTTTAGTTAATTACTGCCAACACCAAAATAACCATTGATTGTATGTCATATTCAGTACTTTGCATGTTTAATTGCTTACAGTTCATGCCTGCCAGTCTCCCTATTGCTATCACCATGATTGCTTTTATACGTTACTCGTTGTACTTGCACGGCCACCTTTTACTTTATGCATTACATGCAGTTTACCTACCACACCTGTGCAGTTACCTATACTTTACTTGTCGTCCTTATAGCTACAGCGGTAGCATACTACATTTGCTTAGCCTACTTTACACTTGCACTACTACATTACAGTTTGTTCTCTCCTTTTCAGTTCTGTTTACCTTTACTACTCAGTTATGTATATTTTTTGCTCAGTACTTTACTTTTCATCTGGTTTGCTTGTACGCAGTTACTTTTTGTCATACTTGTGCACTGCTTCTTTTCTATGTTTAGAATTATTGTGACTTACCTACGGTTCCATTTATGGCACCGACAGACGACGACCAGATTGAGGAAGTGGCCCCTGAGTTTTGAGGAGCCAGAGTTCGACCCAGAGGCTGCTGTTTTCTAGCTGTTTGAGTTGGTGTGCATGTTATATTATGTATTTCCTTTTCGCATTTCCTTTCTGTACTTCCTTTATGTATTTGGTAAGAGAGTGATGTTTTCTATTTTATCTTAAATTTGGACTGTAATAATGTACACTGGTTTTAGTATTGGTACATCTCTGGATTGTGGCTATATTGATTTCACTAGTAAACTGCAGACCTGCAAATAAAATCAAATAAGTAATGGCTCCCCGAGAGCGGGTCGTTACACAGCATGGCCAAAAGAACTACAACAAGAAACATACTCTAAAACAAGTACTAGAGAAAAACTAAAAGAAGGCAGCAACAACACAAGTCCCTAATCATCCACAGGGAGCAACTCAGCGTCAACGGTAAACTCCTGGCTCTTTGGGTCAGGCATCTCAACAAAGTCCTCCTGGTACTCTAGCTTGTTATTTGACATACATTCTAAAAACACGAATGTGTGTCAGCAAGGGTCTGCAAGTAAAAGTAAGATGACTCAAGGTAAGGTGTACGAATAGTAACAAATTATGAAGCGTAAATCATTTATACAAGATATCAGCAGCATAGTTCTAAGCATGGAAATTCTAAAGAATTAAAGTAAACAGCTATGACATGGCAGTTCTAGTGAATTAGAAAGTAAGCGGTTATGACAAGGCAATTCTATATGCGAGTAAGGTGGCAACCTTTTTTACAAATTCAATGCAAACATTTTCTATCAAGCATAGGGTTCTCTTTAAGACGTGATGAGTGAATCGCTTCTTCTTATGGGGGTATAATCGTGATTGATGTCAACCCACTGTATAGGTGGTGCTCTTGAAGAGAGGATCCTTTCATACGCTTAGTGGCCGCTCAACACTAACCCTATCCCCAAAATGTTGCTAAACCGCCATATACTGGAACACGAGCCAGACTAGTCATCATGTGACCCTACTAGAACACGAGCCAGACTAGTCACATATCACTAATGGGAGTAACCTAGATCAAAAGCACGAATTCATGAATTCAAGATGTTTACCCTTGAGGCCCACAAATTCATGAATTCAAGATTTTCAAGAAGTTCCATTAATGTCCAATCTAACAATGTGTATGCAAGTATGATGTGCATCAAATTAATCATCAGCATGTTCTTATTCTCATTATGACATTTATCGCAATTTAAAGCAAGTAAATTAATTGATTAAAACCATTAAACTTCAATAATCTGTAACAATTCACACACTTAAGTTAGTAGGGAACTTAAGGAAGAGAGGAAGCTTGGTGTAGCCGAGATCGACCCACGGTGGTTCGTCTCTAGACCAACGTCGCAAGCTCGTATATAGAGTGATGAAGTAAGAAGATAGAGTTCTATGTATCAGATCTCATACCTTCAAGGTGGAACCCCTTTATCCGTCGACTTATTTATATGCAGCTCTCCCTTGATGAGGCGTAACTTCCCCTCATTTATTAGGGCACAACCTTATCCAGGATTCGAGCTAACAACTGCCATTTACTCGGCCCCATTAACTCCTCCTTGAATGTTAGTGCCAGTCGAACAGTCACCTAATCCATTTGACTTACTCAGTCGTAGCCCGCATAGAGTGTGGGGGCAATGGGTCACAGATGATAAATGGGCCGGGCTTGTGGATACCCAAATCGGGTTCGTATCCATGCACTAACAATGGCCCCCATCATTTGTGCCTCAAGAGTCGTACTAACTGGGACTGAATGATGTGTAGTCTTCTTAAATGCACACAGATTTCAAAAAAATTGATTTGATATAGGCCGCCAAAACCCCTTCGCCTTTGGAGCGATCTCCGCCATTTCTGGTGGCTGGTTGTGGACACGTGGCATGCATCGAGGGCCAGGCGGTTGGGATTCTTAACATATAAGAGAGATTTCGAAGAGAGAGGTTGAAATTTTCCAGCTTCATCTTCTTCCTTGCTTCGCCTGCTTGCTTCCATCGCCGCTTCTCTCGGAGATCGCCTGTTCTTTCCCAAGGTATCTCCTTTCCTCGATCTTGAATCTCTTGTTGGTTGGTCAGGTATGTTTGGTCCGATGGTGTTTAAGGTGTCGACCCCTGTGAAGCTGGCGGAGCGCCTCCGGCCCCCTCGCCCTGTGGAGGTTACCGGAAAGGGGAAAGGTGTTTGGGTTGAGCCCGACCTTCCAATTCGTCGAAGGGATTGGAAGTCGAAAGCTCCTAGAGTAATCTTAAACATGGCCCCTAGGTTCTCCCTTGACCTGACCATCGAGGTTTGGAGAGGGTGTCTCTGTGAACCTTTTAGGGTTAGAGTGCCTGACCCGGATGGGAGAGTATATTTCTCGCGGAAGAAGGAGGTGGGGGTGTATCTTAAGTCTTTCTGCTTAGGACTTCGATTCCACCTTCATCCCTTCATTATCAAGATTTTGTGCTCCTCAGAGCTTTCTCTCTATATATTTGCTCCTTACTCTTCCCTCCCCTGGTGGGTTTCATCGAGCTGTGTGAGCTTTGTGGAGTTTGTCCGACACTTGAATTGTTTGGGTACTTCTTTAGGATAATCTCCGACCCTCACCGAGTGTAGTATCACATAGTCGCTCGCCCAGGTACGAGGCTCATATACGACCTCCCAGTTTCTGACCTTGGGTGGACGGACACCTTCGAGTTTGTCGCTCTACCCGACCTGGGCCTATTGCTCAATGGCTGGAGTTCCCCGAAACCCGAGCTTGCGAGGGAGTCTCATCTATCCCTGGAGAAAGTCAGAGCCGCATTGTCGCCGAGCAAGGCCGAGGTAGTGAAGACTCTGTTGGATTGATCGAGACAAAATAGGTCGATTCATTACTTACTGGACGACTGAATGATAAAGATCCTTTATGGCGCCGGGTTGAGGTATTCCGAATTGATGTCCTTATCTTTGCCACTCACGGTAATTATGTCTGTTGTCTATAGATATGACCAACGTCAATCGACGTAGTGGTGAGTCCAGTCTGAACCGTGTCTGAATGGAGAAGAGGAAGAAGAAAAGGGAGCTCGAGAGGTCAGGCGCTCGGAACGAATCCGACCCCTCCCTGTCCACCAGAGCTCCTCCTCTAAAGGAGGAGAGATCAGACGGGCATCCAGGCCTCCTTCTCGAGCCTCTTCGAGGGAGGCGTCTAGCCGGGCTCGCACGCGGCCCCTTGCTCCCCCGGCTTCCGTCGTGGTAGGAGCAGTGCCCTTGGTTGTTGACGTCGACTCTGCTGACGTCGTCGAGCCGACTGAGGGAGTCTGTCAGAAAAAGGAGATTCCCTCTTGCGGGGAGGAGGCATCCCCGAAGAGGAGGCATGTGGATGAAGAAGACCCTATGGGGAAGGACAAGGGGGCTGCTCCCCTCAAGATTCCAGAGGCGACAGAGACCCTATCGATGCCCCAGGGTTCCACGACGCCCCTCGTGGATCTGTGGCCATGGGGGGACATTGTGTCGCACACCCCACTGATCGGCCCAATTCCCAGGGAGTACAATCAAGCACTCATGGTCAATCGGCTTTCGACTCGGCCTTCGGGACCGACCGAAGGTGATCTTCACCAGCCTCCATTCACCGTCAGCAAGGAGGAGTCGGCCCTGACGGACTTTGGGACGACGGCCAGAGTGGTGGAGAACTCAATCCTCCCCAAGGATTTAGAGTTCCTGCAGAAGCTGGACCTCGAGTGGATGGCCAACTTTTTTGTTGGGAGTGGGTATCAGGTATGTCGCTTGGGCCACCCCTGGTTTCTTGGTGCCCAACTAGGTCGATGTTCTCGGCTGACCTTCATTTTATTTACAGATGTCTATCTTTGGGGCTGCATTGCGTCGCCAGGCAGTCGACTTGATCGACGAAAGTCAACGGGTGGCAGACGCGAAGCGTAGAGCCCTCGTTACCGAAGCACGGGCGATGGAGGCAGAGGAGGCCTTGTGGAAGACCCTTGCTGACAAAGCGACGGTCGAGTATGAGCCGACAAAGGCTAAAGACAGCCTTTCATCGCTATCGACCATCCAAAAGTCCGTCGAGCTCTAGTGGCAGACGGAGAGGGCCCAGCTCGAAGAGGAGCATGATGATTTCAAGAAGGAGACGGTCGAGCTTCGGACCAAAGTCTTCGACTTTGAGAGGAAGGAGGAGGCCAGTCAGGTGGAGAAGGCCAAGCTCCAAGCCAAAGTTGCAGAGCTTAAGGAGGCTGCTACGAAGGAGAAGGCTGAGCTGATGCTAAAGTCACGAAGGCGGTGGAGGCCTTCGCAAGTGTTTTGGTGTCAGGGAGCACTCCACCTCCCTCTTAGGTTTTAGGCAGTTCCTCTGTAACTCATAATTTTGTATTTTCTTCAATTTTGAACTTAATGAAGAAAACCTTTTTGCGAATTTATTTCTTTATCCAAAAACTTCTTGTATATCTGCGTGTGTATGGCCCCTCGATGATTTAACCAACCAAAAAACTTCTCTCGAAAAAGGACCCGATCGTCAAAGAAGGGTTGGGGAAACCATACTTGCAGTAACTCAGTAGTGAGGGGTGTGGCCCCTTTCGTCTTACGACCGACGAAGGTCGTAAGGTGTGAGGGGCGTGGCCCCTTCGACTTACGGCCGACGAAGGTCATTCGGTGGCGAGGGGCACAGCCCTTTCGACTTACAACCGACGAAGGTCGTTCGGTGGCAAGGGGTGTGGCCCCTTCGAATTACGGCCGACGAAGGTCGTTCGGTGGCGAGGGGCGTGGCCCCTTCAACTTATGGCTGATGAAGGTCGTTCGGTGGCGAGGGGCGTGTCCCCTTCGACTTTCGGCCGACGAAGGTCGTTCGGTGGCAAGGGGCGTGGCCCCTTCAACTTACTACCGACGAAGGTCGTTATGACAGATGTCAAAGAACGTCTACTCTGCATTTACAATGAACATATATAGGACAAAAGTTGAACGGTCGACTTACCCTTTTGGTACAATCATTGACAATACTTCTTGTGTATCTTCTGCGCTCTAAGGATGAGGAAGTTTCCCACCATTCCAAGTAGAGAGTATGTGTAGGGCTGGACCGAGGGTGTCAATCACTATGTTGGGCTCCTCCTATCTTACAGTGAGCTTTCCAGGTTCGAGGATCTCGGTAGTGAAAGCGGCCTTGCACAGCACCAAAGTCACCCATATGGAATTTGCATCTGCAAACTTTTGAGTTGAAGTAGCGTGCCATGCACCCCTTCTGTTCGACGACGGTTGCCAACACCCGTTCGCGGACCTCGTCCCCCAGTCGTTGGCTGAGTTCAAGGTGGTCGCTCGTTGACCTTGATGGGGACGACGGCCTTGAATCCGTAGGTCAGCAAGAAGGATGTTTCTCCTGTCGAGGTTTTGTGGGTCGTTCTATACGACCATAACATGCCAGGAATCTCGTCTGGCCAAGTTTCTTCGAGCCTGACTACCTCTTTTCTTATTGTTGGGGCCCAAGGGTGCTTTGGTTGGTGTACTCTATCGATTCGTACGACTAGGGATGAGCGACGGGGGCAAAGTGCATCTTGGTCTTCAGCTCTGCGTAGAAGTCTCTGAAGCCACTGCTATCGAATTGTGTCCTGTTGCCCATTATTGTGGATTATGGGACAGCGGAGCGTCGAGCGATGGACTCCCAGACAAAGCTTCGAGCCTCCCTCCAGGTGATTCGAGACAAAGGCCCCGCCTCAACCCGCTTAATGAAACAGTCGGTCGCCATTATCAGGTCCTGTTAACCACTCGTTGGTTTAAATGGTTCAAGGAGGCCCAAACTCCATTTGGCAGAGGGAACATTGATTGCGTTCGACGGCATCTTTGAACATCGTTGGCCAATGATACCCTTGTTCTACGGACCTTGAGGCTACCAAATTTCTTCGGCATTGGTTCCCTCAATCGCCCTTGTGGGTCTTCCCAGATCGCGGGGTGTGCTTCCTACGAGGCTAAGCATTTAAATTAGGGGAAGAAGGGCATACCTGCTTCATCGTCCTATACAATGAACCCATTGGTCGGCTTTTCCCCCAGGTTTGGGTCGTGGATGATGCAAGCTTTGACAAGGCACCAGCATGATGATTCTTCGACCCTGGTACGTGATGGGTTTTTACGCGCGCGAATGTGGCGAGCCCTGCTTTTATTACTTGCACATAGCTCTACATCGAGTCTTCGCAGGCCTCGAGGGTCCTATTCAGCTGATGGACAACGAGGCTGGAGTTGCTGAACATTTGGACTACTCTTGCCCCTCCAGGGTTTGAGCCAGTCAGAGTTCGTTGGTGGCCAACTCATATTCCGCTCCATTATCGGTGGATCAGAGATCGAAGCAAAGGGAGTATTCAGATTCGTTGCCCCGGAGGTTTGGACGATTGCTCTGGCCCCGCTCACAGCTTGTGTGGACGAACTGTCCACTAGTATGATCCAGGTTCCTTCTTGTCCTTCCGACCCCCTCGGGGGTCTGGAATTCGATCATCTGGTGTGTGGTCGAGACCACCATTTCTATGGCATTCAGTAGTGGTTTTCCGATGATCCGAGGGTCATTGGTAAGGTGAGGATGCCTACTATCAGAGTGAAGTGCCTGGTGAACCCCACCAAGGGTCCTGTGTAAGGTGTCAACTCTTCGGACGATATTTTCATCCTCTCCAGCGTAGTGAAGGAGAGTATGTCGCACGAGCTTTCGGTGTTGATGAGCAACCTTTTCACGGTGATCTCTCTGATCGTGGGTATGATAACCACGACATCATCGTGTGGTAGCTCCACCCCTTCCATATCTTCGTCCGAGAGGGAGATAAAAGGCGTTGAGTACCTGGGGCACTTTCGCCCCACGGTAACTGTCATCAATCTCCCCGCGTAGGAACTTTGGAGAAAGGTTGATAGCTTCGGGTGCGAGGGATCTCCCATTATCATGTTGGCGATCCCGACACTTGGGGATCTTGCAGCAACCTCGGAGGACGTGGTTGGGCGAGTCGGCATACTCGAGTGGTTCGTCGAGGGGGATTTCGACTCGTGGTTTCCCACAGACGGTGCCAAACTGTTAAGTCAAAAAATGATCGGTATGGTTATCAAGCTGATGGAGACTCGAAGCACTAAGCTGGAGCCTAGTCAGCAGTTAAGGTGGGACCCTTGGTTGGAAGAACCAGGGTCGAGTGATTGTGGTTGAGGGCGGTACGACCTTCGATCAACCCACGAGCGACCGTTGCATCGATCGTTCAAGGTTGGAGATTCAAGCGTCGGCCTTCAATACTGGATAGAGATCGTCGATTTGCACCACAGGGAGTCGTTAGGGGGTCAGATCTGGGTTCTGACCCAAATCCCCTCTGATGCTTAAGTTAGTAGGGAACTTAAGGAAGAGAGGGAGCTTGGTGTATCCGAGATCAACCCACGGTGGTTCGTCTCTAGACCAACGATGCAAGCTCGTATATGGAGTGATGAAGTAAGAAGAAAGAGTTCTATGTATCAGATCTCGTTCCTTCAAGGTGGAACCCCTTTACCTTTGTCCGTCGACCTATTTATATGCAGCTCTCCCTTGATGAGGCGTAACTGCCCCTCATTGATTATGGCACGATCTTCTCGGGGATTCGACTAACGACTGCCATTTACTTGGCCCCATTAACTCCTCCTTGAATGTCGGTGCCAATCAAATGGTCGCCTGACCCGTTCGACTGACTTAGTCATAGCCCACTTAGAGTGTGGGGGTAACGGGTCGCGGATAATAAACGGGTCGGGCTTGCGGATACCCAAATCGGGTTCGTATCCGTGCACTAACAGGGGGTTATTGTGTAACACATGGTCTACCATGTTAGGGGGGTTGGTGTCATCTGCCGACAAGAGTGAGCGAAATTAGTAATAGTGATTAGGGTAAGGTAAAAGTGATTAGTGAATGTAATTAGTGAAATTACGATTTTGCCCCTAAAGTTAAACGACTCCAAAAAATTACGAAAACATAGCCACGGGTTCGTATCATCATGAGGATCATGACTACGAGATCTATTTTGTAGTTTGAGCTACGAAGATACGCGTTTTGGGCCAAAATGTTTAGGATGCAGGTTTGCGGGTTCTCTATAGATTTGACTTCAGAAAATTACGAAATTAATATGGGAAGCACTAAATGATCATAGAAGCTCAAGGTAAAAGTTTGAAATCATTTTGATAACGTTTATAAAGAAAAATAATTGTTATGTTTATATCGGTAATAACTAAATATAAATTATTATATAAATTATTTAGGGGTTTTGGATGGCACTCGTACTCACTAAAATAGGCTATAACTATATTGATACTACCAATCATTTTTATAAATGATTTTGAAACCATTTTGATATTAAACTCCTGACCAACCATTATAAAATACTTTTAATTTAATAAAATACGTAGAATACGATGATGGATACGGGTCGTTACACAAGCACCATAAAGTTTATCGACCCACCTTTGGGTGGCATATAATTCGGTGTGTTCGTACCAAACTTTAGGTTTAGTAGTAGTAGTTAAATATGTATTTTTGCTTGATTTATTTGTTTTTAATAACTCTCCTACCCTTACTTACATTAAGGACAATGTATATTTTAAGTTGGGGGATGGTCAAGAAAATTTGCTATGATTGAATTTTGATTGCACTTGATTGCTTTTTCTTTATTCATATTTCTATATAAAACATATGAATTTTTTTCAAATAGAATAAATCAGGAGAGCTTGATTTGTCACCAATATTGTTTATATAGCCTTGTGTAGTGAACACTTCTTGAATTTTAAATGAACCACTCATGATCTTGAATAATAGCATATCCTGATTAAGAATGTCTCTTCAACACATGGAAAACACTTGTACATGATTCTTGTGATTTTAGCTCATATACCTATGATATATTGCCTTATGTAGCCATCACTTAGTGCTATGCAACTATTTGTCATGCATGAGTCAATGTAGAGTTAATCAATTTGTTTATGTCCTAAACTAATAAGAGTTGGCTAAACATATACACACGTTCATCATGGGTGATTAGTTGAGAATCTTGCTTACACATGCTCTTGTTAAAAACATATATATAGAATAAAGTGCACCATTCTTCCAACTTTCGTTAGCAGCTGGATTCATGTGCCTCAAGAAGCATTGGAAGTTCGCGTCAAAAATGGAGTATGGAGGAGTGCACCATAAAAATAAATGGACATAAATGATTCGAGACATTACGCCCGAGGGGTCCCCGTTGGCCTAATACACTAAGACCATCCAGTTTAGGAGTTATTGACCTAAAGCTCGCTACAAGAATCAATATAAGTTCCAAAACTCAAAAAGGAAAAATATATGCAAGGAATGAGAATAATATGTGGGCATGTGATGAGTTGGTTCAAAACTATGAGCTTATGGTGAATATGTGGTAGTGTTGGCCAATTCTTAGATGATTTAGCAACCAAGGATAGTTGATTACATAAGGCTTTCATGATTGCATGGCATGTGGTTGTGTCTTGCTAGATATGTGTGAATTGAGAGGATATCATTCATATTGAGCTAATTCATCGTGATTCATGAGAATTGTTAGAATTTTTTAATAGATGATATACTTAACTTACGTTATGATAATTTGATAGGAATATGATGTGTTTACTGCATTCCTGAAGTTGTTCGCTCACTTTATAGAGACTAGAAAATCGCTAGTTGGGTTGTAATTAGAGTATAATCTTGCATACTTTACCCTTAATTCTATGGCTTTCCTGAGTGTTTTCATGTCAGTTAAGCTCTAAATAATGCATATTCTGAACATTCAATACATCCTAGAGTTCATTATTTTAGAGTATTTATGGGAATTTTATGGGAATTTTTGGATGCTTAACTTTCAACGTTTAAAATAATTAAGTTTGGCTGTCAAAACAGGACCAGCCATCTAGACATATGCCTCTAGACATTTGGGTGAAGAGCAGATGCTCAGATACGTAAATTTAGCTTCCCCAGACATCTGATGCCAATGGTCCACGTGTTTGGCTTCTTAACTTCAGATGCCTGGTTGGGCTACATCGGTCTGTGGCACTGTTTGCTATATCGTCTAAACTCTCTATTTTTGACAGGGAATTTTTCAAGACGCCTGAAGCTCATGACCCAGACATCTGGGCCAAGCTGTAGACATCTAGCAAGACAGCATCAAACACCTGGCTTCAAATGCTTCAAGCACCCATCGACCCGACTGAACGAATGCGGTGACGCGACTTCAGTCAAGCCTCCAAACGACTGAAGAAAGCATACATACGTCCAAATGAAGCTCATTCTATTACATATTAAGCATCCCTAATGATGTTTTAATGATGATTAACAAATGATTATTACTAATCTCATTCACCAAGTGTATAGGAATCACAAAGGCAAAGAAATCAAGCGCAAAGTCAAAAAATCAACAAAAAGTCATTATGACTCAAATAAAGACCAAGAAGCTTAGCCAAAGATAACTTCAAATCAAAAGATTTGAAAGAAGATCAAGAGAGGTGTGGAAGATCAAACCAAGGCCAAGGAAATAAGATGTAGATAAGACATGAAGGTGAGGATCTGCAAAGCATCAAAGAAGCCAAATTTGGGTATATCTCAATGTAAATTTTACTTATGCCCTTAGATTATTTATAGGCCTTAGGATTGGATCTATACACACACAAAAGTTTTTAAAACTTACAAAATGATTTATAAGTTATAACATTATTTTGAAATGATTTTATGAAGATGGCATAGCCCAAAACCCATGTATCTGTATAAGAGTCGGCTATTTTTATATAAGAGTCGACTATTTTGAATGGGATGGAGCTGTGCTCTTTGGACTCAAAAAGAGTCGACCGTAGCTTTACTGGGAGTCGACCACACTTGATTGGGAAGTCGACTACTAGCTAAACAATGGTCGACTAATTTGAGCTAGACGACATAGTTCCAGATTTTATGGGTTTTTGTTTTTCAATCGTTTGAAGGGCTTTTGGTCCACGATTTTGAACGGCTAGTTGGGTTATAAATACTGGGGATGGCTGTAATGATCAATTTTCTAAATATTCATAAGAATTTAAAGCATTTTCCAAGCTTTCTCTCTCATTTTCTTAAGCGAAAGCAATTTTCAGCTACAAGCTTTTAAGCAATTCTTTCTTGGCTAAAATTGATTTTGTATTCTCACTGTTTTAATCTTCTTATTTCTGAGAAACAAATCAATCTTTAAGTGTCTTGATATCTCTAAGCTAATCTCATCTTCTTAGAGACCAAGAGATGGTAATCTTTCCTTAGCCGCACTTCACAAGATCCAAGACTATTTGCTATAGGGAAATAGTACGCATCATCACCATCCCAAAAGAGGTATTGAAAATCCAAATTAAGTCGGGTGCTAAGTTGTTTTAAATTTGGTGTATTATGTGTGTTGTAAAAAGCCTCTTGGAGGTCCTCTCCTGGTGAGTTGTTTTAAATTTGTTGTATTATGTGTGTGGTAAAAAGCCTCTTTGATGTCCTCTTGGAGAGAGGTATTTATGTACTTGGAAACGCTAGCAAGAGAGGCTAGGTGTATATTGTAGATGCCCTCTATTGTGAGGCATTTGCTCTCTTTGGAGAGAGTTGATTAGTGGAAAATCCTAACAATGAGGTTAGAGATTGGAATAGCCCTGGGTGGATGAAACATGATATTTCTTTTGTATTTATGATTGTTGATTGTATCTATCTTCTCTACTACTTGGATTTGTGATTATTATTCCGTTATGCAACCAACTCAACTTCATTGCTAGTATTACATTTAGTTAATTAAGTTCTTGAGGAGGTAATTATTTTATGAGACTTAAGCTAAATTTTGATGGTTTAAGTTCTATTAGTGCTATAATTTTTGAAACACTGATCCCCCTCTAGTGTTTAGCTTGCCATCTCAGGATCCAACACATGGTATCAGAGCATATGTTGATAGATGACATCAACATCACAACAAAACGAATGCTTCTCTACTACTCGGCCCCCACTCTTTGACGGCACTAAATTGGAAGATGTGTCTGACGTACAATCTTCAATCGCTTGATTTGGACATTTGGGCCATTATAAAGAACGGATACCATAAGCCAACTACACCCATGGAAATGTGGGAGGAGGAGGTAAGAAAGAAAAATAATTTAAATGCCAAATCTATGAATGCATTATTTTGTGCACTTGTAAATACTGAGTTCACATGTGTATCTTAATTTAAAACTGCTCACCCAGTTTGGCATATGCTAGAGGTAACATACGAGGGGACAGATAAGGTAAAGGAGTCACGTATTAACATGTTAAATTTAATGTTTGAATCATTTAAAATACTTGAGAATGAATCCATTACTCAAATGAACACTAGATTTTCAGACATTATTAATGATCTTGTTGGATTTGGTAAGAACATTCCTATGTATGAATAGGTAATGAAGGTCATTAGGTCATTGTGGCCGGAGTGGAAACCGAAGCCAATGGCCATACATGAAGCCAATGACATGAACAAAGTCACTTTGGAAGAGCTTATGGGCAATCTCATGGCATATGATATTGAACTAAATGAAGAGAAAGAGGAGGCACGACCAAAGAAGAAAAGCCTAGATTTCAAAGCCAAAGCTAGTGATACGGAGTCCGAATTCTCAGTACGTGAGGAGAAAGAAATGGCACTTTTTTCCGAAAGCTTCAAGAAGTTCCTACGAGGTAAGTTCTCTAAACAATGTTCTCGTTTAACTAACAAAATTATTTGTTTTTGGTTGTAATAAGCCAAGACACGTAAAAGGAGAGATTGTCCGTGGAAAGAAACAAGGACAATGGAAGAATTAAAAGCAAAGATAGGAAGGAGCAAAGATTATGACAAGGACAAAAACAAAGACAAGTAGAGGAGAAAGAAGAGTTACAAAAAGGAGAAATTAAAGAAGCCAAAGAAGAAGGCTTTTGTGGCATGAGACTGTAGTGATGGAGAAGAAAGCTCAGAGGAGTTATCATCATCATCATCATCATCATCATCATATCATCCTCGAAAGAATAAACAGAGGAGAGAGAGCTTATGTGCTCATGGAATCCATTCAAAGGTAAGTACATCTACTCATGTTAGTGATGTAGGTAGTTGTAACAATAGTGATAATGATGATAGTAGTGATAGTGATAATGAGTATCATGATAGCTTTGAGTTTGATATTAATGGTGCTTATCATGAGTTATGTAGTGCTCATGGTAATTGATTAGGAAGTATCGCAAACTAGAAAAGGTTCATAAAAGAAGTAATGTAAAAGATTTAGAAGAAGATAATTATAGGTTAAAATTGAAACTAAGTAAACTAAAGGAGACACCCGAAGAATTAACACTTCTTAATCAAAATTTAGATAAATAAAACAAAATGCTTAGGTTGGAAAACCAATATTTAAAATATGAAAATAAAAATCTTCTCAACAGTTCTAAAATATTGAACAATAGGATAGAAAAGTTAGGTAATGAGATAGAATCATCATTAACTAAGTATAATGAATTATACCTTAATGTTAAAAATTTTAATAAATATAAAGAGACATTAAATACTTTAATATGCTCTCAACTAGTTAAAAAGAATAAAATGGGACTAGGAAATATTCCTAATGCTAACCCTAGTAATGTTAGGACCCTTAAGCCATTATAATCAAAAAAAATTATTAGAAAGACACCTCAATCAATTTCAAACCTTAATAAAGGAAAATTAAAATATGGGTTCCAAAACATTTAAATCGGAATTTATTTGATATTTATGTAGCTAAGTAAATGCATGATGTACATGATTCACCTAAGTACATGTTCGTAAAAGATAGGAAATCCAAACCCAAGTGGATTTGGTTTCCAAGGTGAATAGATTAGGTTTATAACCTAAGTGGGATACCCCAATGAAACCCTTGGTATCTAAATTTTTAGGGATAATTAAATGCATGTGTATGCTTGTTTGATTGTGTGCATGTTAGGTTAGAAATCCTTAGTTTTAGTTTGAAGAGATAGAAGTCCCAAATTGGTCTCTAGATTTGACTTTCTCTACAATAGCCAACCACTGAACATATTATCATTGACTATCGTATGAACTGGAGCTGACTACTTTTAGGACCAATGCTATGTCCCGTTCGGTAGTCGACCGCAGCTAAATCGGTAGTTAACCGTCACTGTTTCAGGAGTCGACTGCTACTTCGATTTTTCTTCGATTTGTTTCAATTTCTTACGGGTTTGTTCATTTGTTTTGAGTCAAATGGATCTTGACCCAAAAATTATTAGGTTTATCTGACTCAAACCCACTTGGATGATTTAATTTAAATCCTCCATTCTTGAATCTATGGGTTTAATTAAATATATTTAGATTAAAATCCTAAAACTGTACCAAAATCCCTTCATCTCTCACTAATCCCCAGCACCTAAAATTCATCTCATTTTCAGAGGTTTCCACAGCTTGATCCTAAGATTTCAATGGATTAGGAAAGATTTGGTGAAGATTTCTACTTTGTTTGGGTATATTTTTCTCATCTCATCTCATTTTTTTAAATCATTTGCATCACATTTTAGTAATTGCATTTCACACACAGTTCATCATGGGTTGGATACATATTCCTGAGAAGAGAAGATCCACTTCTCAACCCTCTTCATCATCTAGACCCCTTACCAATAAGGAGATCATTCTTCCAATTTTGGAAGGACGCCATTTGCTTACCAATTTTCAAAAAATATCTAGTAAGGGCATCCTTGCAGAAAGATTTGTAAAAATCAATGATCTGGGATGATACGCCATTTGGGATTTTTTAGCTTACCAAGGGCTTGATCATTGTTCTCAATTGATAACTCGTGCAAATGCTATCCTGGATTGGTGCATCTCTTTTACACCAACATGATCGTTAGCCTTAGAGTTCCAAGAATCATGTCTAATGTACTCCACACCCCTATTAGATTGATTGTTACTCCATTGGGGAAATCTTATGCATACCAAGTGAGGGAGCAATCCTGAGAGAAATTTTCATGAAAGATCTGTCAATCATTGAAAAGGTTTTCTTACCGAGGAAGCATTATGTACCACACATAGAAACATGTGCATTGCAACCAGTGGCGAGGATTATTGCTTTGATTGTGTCCTTCAACATTTGCCATAAATCTGTTAGCTTTTTTGTGCTTTAAGAGAGCCAAGAAAAATTGTGTTTATGATCTATGTTATGCCATGCAAGTGCACAGGTGTCGATAGCTTTGTAGTATAGAAAGGTTGTCGATCCACAAGGAAGGCGATTGTTATAAGCCTCGGGGTTTATGATTCAGAGTGGTGCGACTGTGCTGGTGTGGGGTGCATCCAAGGGTTTTGTCACAATTATCTCTCACGAAAACTAACAATAAAGGGGAACTAGGGTGCCAGGAGTCACCACAAGGATAGTTGGATGTCGAGACTAGGTCATAACTCTTAGGTTGGATTGGTTTGATAGGGCGAGATTGCCACGTCTTGAATGTGAAATCATTGCCAACTATCATTCTACTCATCTAACGTATCCTGTGCTTAGCCCTAACTCATCTAACGTATCTCGTGCTTAGCCCCACCATCGTGGATGGCTTCGTGCACGATACGAGCATTATGATCAACAATTAATTCTCAATCGCCACTCTTGTCACTATCCTGAATTAGAGTTTCGATATGTGATGTGATGGCTCTTATCAATGCTACTATCGTAGGTCATCTATTAAGAGTATAGGACATCAGTGGAGACCCGTAGAGTGCGTGCCACTATTGTGGATCATGAACACTAAGCGAATCCACTAATGACCCTAATCAAGCCTATAGGGCAATTTCTAGAGCAAGTGCCACTATCTTGGATCACCAACCCTAGATGAGAACCCTACAAACTTGGTTGAATCGATCACGCCACATACATAATCACCAAATTAACCTAAAAATCATAGCCTTAGCATCTAAACCCTAAAATCCTATAACCCTAAAATCCTATCTAGCATCTAAACCTTAGCATCATCGCTCTTAATAACATGAATGGCAATATAGAACATGAAGTTA
This sequence comes from Scilla litardierei, assembly GCA_030789695.1. Taxonomy (NCBI): domain Eukaryota; kingdom Viridiplantae; phylum Streptophyta; class Magnoliopsida; order Asparagales; family Asparagaceae; genus Scilla; species Scilla litardierei. The sequence goes on from CM061132.1 coordinate 60,819,681, forward strand.
TCGTCGACGATTATGCTTTTTCTGTCCAACACATCCCCAGTACATACAAAATTTAATGATAGTTCAGTTGTCCCAGATTCTCCTTTTATTGGGGTTCCGGGAGGGGTGAGTGTATGGATAGAAGCCCATTTTTTGTGGTGGTATTGTCTCAAGGCCTCTAGGAGTTTTCTTCTTTTTTGGGATTTTTATACTTAGATCCTGGTGGTCTGCCTCTTTGTAGTTGAGGAATAACCACTTCTGCTGCGGGTGGATTGCAACCATTCTCGAGAATGTCAATCCTGTTAGATCCTGTGGATGGCAAACAACACTAGAAGGGAGGTTGAATAGTGTTGTATGAATAAAAAACTTTTTTCCGTAAATTACCAACACAACAAATAACTTTCCTTCCAATGTTGCCTAAGGAACCAAGTAGAGTGATCTACGCTTGGTCCTTAATCAACACGATGATCTTCAAATAAAGATGAGGTGATATACCAACAATTGAGATCAAAAGAGTAACAACGATAAAATAAATCTCACAACGGAATGAAATAAAAGCTTGCGATTAATGAGCAAGAATATATTAACACATGATTGCAAGAGACATATACTTAAACAATAAATAAATGAGCGTAACGTAATAAACAATAAACAATCATTAAAAATTCACACAGAGAGACAAGCGATTTTATCATGTTCTCCTCCTGGGTACATCCAGTCCCCGACCGTCACAGATCGAGATTAAATCCACTATTGCCTTAGCAATACAATTACCTAGCTTCACTCGCTAGGATTTCCAACGACCTAGTTCCTCCACTAGGATTTCCAACCACCTAGTCTCAACTAGGATTTACAATAACACCACCTAGCCTTAGCTAGGATTTCGAACGCCCTTATCTCCAAGGGACTCAAAGTAAGATCAATTCCAATTCACTACAAATAAATTAGTGGAGACTGGTTTTACACCCAATAATTCTATAGCCAAAAAGAATGTGCAATTATGCTCTATGTGGCTAAAAAATTAATCTTTCCTTTAATCACACAAAGAATATTAGATGATTCAATATGATCAAGAAACTTTTGTTGCTTTAAAATCCTTTAAGAATACTCAAAAATAAAGTAGAAAGGATTTTGAAAAACAACTTGCAATAGCCAAATAAAATTGATCTTAGAAGAAGGTAGAAAAAATACGCATAGAAAAAATACGCACAATAATAAGATAAGAAATTAAAACAGTTTGGCTATGAAGAACTTGAGAGCAAGGAGAATTTAGAGAGCTTGAATTGCTTGATAGAATTTGAACTTCGCTCAAGAATGGTTGGTAAAGAAAATGATCTCAAAAAGCTCTATATTTATAGAGCTAAGAAGGGATTTGAAATAATTCAAATAAGGTTTGATTTCAACCCAAAAAATCAGCTTAGAATTAATGAGAGAATGAATCAAGGAATTCTGGTCGCACAACTGGTAGTCGACTCCCAACTTTGGTAGTTGACTAACAAAGCAATTTCAGAGAAATTCTGCTACAGCTGGTAGTCGACTCCCATGTTTGGTAGTCGGCTCCCAGAGTAGTTTTCTAAGAAATTCTGCTACTAAAAGGCAGTCAACTCCTGGATGGTTGACTCCTTGAAAAACGATTTTCTCAAGAAGTTTTGCTCCCATATTATAGAAGATAAATTTAAAAACATTTTCAAAATTCTTTGTGTGTATGTACGCACGTGCGTGCGTATTCTTCTTGGCTTTGACATAATCATAAGAAAATGAAAAAACAACTCTCACACTAGACACTATGAAGAATTTGAAGCCATGGTTGAACTTGATCTTGTTGCATAGGCTTCACTTGAATTTGAGCTCCTCTTTAGCTTGGGCTTGAGCACATTCTTTGAGCTTAATCTTTGAGCTCCTCTTGTGCTTAAACTGAAGCTTCAGAATGTAGACTGGAACGTGAGCTAAATCCATCTTCATCATCTATGTGTGTAGTTATAGTTCTTCTTCTCGGAATATGATTTGAGCTTTAATTAGCCTATTGCACAACCTACACACCTAAGCATTAATTAGTATACAACAACATTTGATGTTAACATCATCAAAACCACTTGGGTGGGACTAGATTTCCAAATACTCTCCCCCTTTTTGATGATGACACCCAAATGAAAAACATATGAATAATATGACTTTGAAAACGATGATTAAATGTACGTACGCCCCTGCTTAGATGCGGTATGAAATCATATCATAATCCCCCTGCATTAAAGCTGGTTAGCGATATTATTATTCAGTCATGTTTTTGCTTTTCACTTTTTCTCCCCCTTGTCATGATACAAAAATATGATAGTAAACATATTAATTGATTGTCAAGTGACAAATGGAAAAACATTTAACATGAGTGAAAATAATCAATCTCCCTTGAAAAAAATCTGCATAAAAGAGTTAGTATATAGTCCATGCAATTTCATTTTCAACCAAGCAAGTTGTACGGGAGAAATCAAGAAATAATAATATGCTTGTCACGATAACTAAAGCAGTCTAAGGATAGTGTATCAAGCATATTACACATTAAGTCATCAAACATTAAAACATTAAAACATTAAAACATTAAAACATTAAAACATCAAAACATCAAAACATCACATGCACAAAGTAGTTAAGAATTATTACAGACCATGCTTTAAAAAGTTTTAAGCATGTGATTAAATGATCTAAGAAGAACCACCGTTCTTCTTCTCCTTCTTCAGTTCCTTTATCTTATCAGGTATCTCTTTAAGAACTTTTCTGTAATCTGATTGGTGCTCACCACCAAGTCCTTCAGATTCTCCACTTTGTTGTTGAGATATTTGAAGCCTTTGTCTTGAGAAATCTTCAACATGTTAATCTTTTTCAGGAGCATATCCTGAAGCTCAATGACATAGGCAGGAACATCTTCAGAAGGGGAATGATCTTCATCTTCATCTTCAATCTATTCTTCTTCTTTAGTCTCTTCTACTTCTTCAATGACTTTCTTACCTTTCATTCTCTCCGTAGCAGAGCTCGATTCACCCACTAACCTCTCCTCTGGAACATTCTGGTCTAAGTCTCGGTGAAGTCCCATAGGAGCAAGAGTACGAACATCACAAACAAGAGTAGGTTCCAAGACCTCAAATTCATTGTTCAGGCTGATGTCATATGCCCTAAAGAGGATGGTAAGATAATGGTCATGGGCTAAAGGAGTGTCGACTTTATTGGATAAGGCAGAGTGGATGATGGAGTCCATAATGATCCTAGCCCAGTTTACTTTAATGTTACCAAGCATAGCATAGATGCACTTAGCCTGACGCTCACAAAGAACAGCATGGCTACCAGACTTTTGGATGATGTTGTAGGACAAGATGCTTGTTACGATCCTAGCGGGATATCTAAGATTGGTACTAGGCATTTTGGTGAGGAAATACCTTCCAGGCAAGAACATCTTGTTCAAAATAGCTTCGTCAACCATTTCAATCTCATCCAAGAGTTTCCCGGTGTAGAGAATTCCTAATGCTCGTCCTAAAGATCGACCAGTAATCTGGAGTTGAGTATCCAAAACTTTAGTACGAAAGAAAGATTTATTAAGATCGGCATCAATGTTGGCATAGAATAAGTGAACAAATCTGGGAAAGCATAGATATGAATTGCCCTTAGAGAATAGATTCGACAGATTTTGATATTCAAGAATGCTACATATTCCATAATTTTCAACATCTTCTAGATTGACAAATCTTTCATGAAGAATTTGCCTTTTAGAGATGCTCAGAAATTTGGCATATGAACTAGAATTAATAAGATATGGTTAAATTACTTCTCTTTCGCTTAATGCATGATAAGATTCATCTATGTAATGCCCTACGTAGCTACTGCACAAGTACTAGAGGGGGGGTGAATAGTACTTTAAAATAATTAAGAAGATAATTCCTAATTATCTTGGAAACTCAACCAACAATGCGGAAATGTAAATATTGACAACAAAGAAAGCAATCTCAAACAGACAATTTAACGGGTTCGGATCCACCCAAGTCTCCCAGACTTGTTCCTGGTGATCCTACGTCCCAAACACCCGGATCACCTCCGGATACTTGAGTTAGAAACTTCTAACTCAATTTGCACTATGAAATACTTGTAGAAACCTCTACAAGATCAAATCATACACAAATCGAAATGTGACTCCCACAAACCGTGATCACAAACAAACTCTCACAACCGAGAGTAAAACACTTACAATATCAAAGTAAATTGAAATAGAAATGCTTACCACAAAATACCTATGCCTTGAGTAAAACTTACGATTTAGGGCAAAGAGGATTTTGGGGAAGATGAAGGCACCAAACCCTAGCTCCAAAATAATGACCAGCAATGGAGTCCTAGGTGGATGTTGGTGGCCTTGGATAAAGCTCTTGGCTTGGAAGGCTCACAATCAATGAATCTCTCTTTTGAAATAAGAGTGAGGGAGAGATTCAAGTGAGAAATGAAAGAGCTTTGAATGAGGATTAAATGCTTCTCTTTGATTCTCTAAAGATCAATTAATATCAGCCTTGAATGCTATGAATGCAGCACTCCAAGTATATATAGGATAGAGGAAAGAGAGAGCAAAATTCGTGGCATTTAATGCTCCAACAGCTCTATTCTGAAGCAGACTAGTCGGTCAAAGAAGGATCACTGACCGACTAGTTCATCAACTAGTCGGTCGGTGAAACAACATGAACCGACTAACTGAAGAAAAGCCAAAAGAAGAAGTTCAGGGAATATAGAACTAGTCGGTCCAAGAAGACTAAAGTTCAGGGAATATAGAACTAGTCGGTCCAAGAAGACTTGCCAACCGACTAGTTTCACAACTAGTCGGTCGGTGAGTGAACTTAGACTGACTAAGAGATGAAATCAAATAGTCTGAATCAAATACAGCTAGTCGGTTTAAGAACAACTTCTGACCGACTAGTTTCTTAACTAGTCGGTCGGTCGTTGTGCTTTGACCGACTAACTGTAAACAGTAAGTTAGGCTGAATAGTGGAAGCTCAACTAGTCGGTCTAAGAAGGATTCCTAACCGACTAGTTTCATAACTAGTCGGTCGGTGAACCTTCTTTGACCGACTAACTGTAAACAGTAAGTGAGCTAGAAATTGAGAAGGCATTCTAGTCGGTTCAAGAAGCTTTGCCGACCGACTAGATTGCCATCTAGTCGGTTGGTTCTTCTTCTTGAACCAACTAACATGCACAAGAAGCCGCGAATCGAAGCGCGAAGATTCGGGAAAGATCGTATGTGCTTCTACTAAGATCCTAGCTCTAAGATATAAGCGTTATGAAGATTAAAACGTAAGACCTACTCAAGGCTTAACATTCTACGAAACGAAGCTAGAAGACTATAAATAAAACTTGACGAACCGTCTTTGAAAGCTTCAATCGAATCTTCATGACTTCAATAATGGTCCTTGAGCTTCAACGAAGCTCCAAGCACACGATCACGCGCTTTGAGAAGTCTCGAGACATCGCTTTAGATGTTCATAGAAATTTGGCGACGATCTCCATAACTGTGCTCACAAAGAGTTAGTTCACGATATTTATGTTTGTTCATCATCAAAACCCAAAACCTGGGAGTCAATATTCAACATTCTCCACCTTTTTGATGATGACAAACCAACATAAATAATAATCAATAATAATGATTCAAATGAAATTTACATACTCCCCCTGCATTGATGACATGTTAATTCCAAATTAATTAATAATCATACGCACCAAGCAGACGAGTAAAGTATAAAATGTGAATCAAATATTGAAATATCGGATTTGAAATCCATTTTTATATCTTAACTCCCCCTGAATCTAACATATCAAACTAGATTCATGGTAAATTGCTTTGAATTATCATTAGCACATCGTTATTATTAATTCTCTCCCCCTTTGGCATAAGCAAAAAGAGCGGGAGGAGATCAACGAAAACAACAATGGCTACAAATAAAAGCACGGGAGTCGTAGAATACGACCATGGTCCAAGTGACACCAAAGGAAAATACGAAGTAAATCAAAACGTGCCAACGAGACCATAGTCGAAAATCGAAAAATAAAATCATCAAAACTCAAATTAATTTCACTTATTGAGTTATAGAATATACTCTCCAATATCAACATTGTTGGTTAATTTAGTGCATGGAAAACAATTCTATGTTTTCATAGAAATAATTTCTATTTAACCAAGTTATTATCATCGAGCGACGAAAACAATCATCAGAGGCAATAATATAATGTGCACAAAAGAAGTAAATGACAACACGATGTATATATATATATATATATATATATATATATATATATATATATATATATATATATATATATATGAAACATGGATACATCAAAAGTATACATCGCCAACATACATAAACGATCCTCAGATCGAAGCACAAAATACAACATCATATCACAAAAGATATCGGAGTATCACATACATACAAAAATATCAAAACTCCATAAGAGATACATCAAAATACATCCAAAAGTATCAAAAATCCACAACCACCATCTATCCTACCCAACACTCTCACAACTAGATATATCATCCAAAGTGCATAGGGAGAGTCCTCCAATGAAGCTCAGGAGGCAGCGGGAGGATCAGCAGCAGCAGCAAGCTCTGCAGAAGGTGTGGTGGTCACTTGGTCAGCAGGAGTGTCCACAGATGGTATAGTCGCAACGGGAGTGGCCTCGGGAGCACCAGACGAAGTATCCACCGGAGGAACGGTGGCAGCAGGTGTGCTCTCGGGGGCACCGGCAGAAGTAGCAGCAGCAGCAGACGACGTACCCTCAGGAGCACGAGTAGTAGCAGAACGAACAAGCTCCTGGAGCTCATCATCATCCATCTCCTCCTCGTCAGAAACAGACGGAGGAACTTCAATGCCCAAGTGAGATGCGATGCGAGCGAGAGTCTCCTCAGAGCGAGCACAACGAGACTCCACACGTCTTAACGAACGTGCAAGCTCGGCGAGAGTAGGAGAGGGAGCAGCTGAAGCAGAGGCTGAAGCAAAAGGAGTCGTCCTCTGAACGTGACGAAGCGCCGTAAGAGACTTCTTGAAGGCCGTCGCATTCAGAGGGGGACCGAGAGGACGCTCATCATCTGGAGGAAGAGGGACATCGAAGTGACGGAAGACGAGAGTCAATAGGCACGGGTAAGTAATGTGGGCTGACTTGGTGGACTTTCGAATACATTCGAAGGAGTCCATCTTGTCAAGAATAATCCGTGCCCAATTGATCTCGCTCCCCATGAAAATAGCGTAAATGAGTTTGAGGAATGGCTGGGAGGGTAAGCTAGATGAGCCGTACTTTGGAAGGAGACACGACTTCAAGATAATATTTAGAACCCAGGCATTCGGCTTAAAAAACTTGGATGGGACGCCAATCATGGCGGGAGGGATGACATGGAAAATCTCGGCGAGCATCACCTGATCAATCTCAGAAATATCGTCAACAGAGATATCGACAGGAAGAAGGCCAGACGAGGAGACACCTATCAAATCCCCTAAGATTTATGCAATGAGGACTATCGGTGTCCCCAAGACAGTCGTCTCAATGGAATGGGTCTCATCGTACAGACCACGAACACGGTTCGCATAGAATAGCTTGACAAGGCGAGGGTATGGATGTGGATTCGCCTTCGGGTCATGGCGAAGATAATCGATAAGGCCAGAATGGGAAAGAAGATCGGCTAGGTGAGGGAAGTCGGAGAACTGAACGAAGTGCTCCAATAACAGCGGACAGTGTTCGATACGATTATATGTTGCGAGACACAACAGGTCATCATGACATAGCGAAATATCGACACCGCCAACTGGCATGGGAGCCTTCCCCTTAGGCTGACGAGTGCTAGATCGGGGTGGAGGAGTAGGATCACTATGGGTAGGCTCGTTCTCTGGGATATATTCCGTGTCGAAATCAGAATCAGCAGGAGGAGTGGGAGCACGGAATGAAGCAGGAGACACGGGCTGTCTCCTAGGCTTAGGCTGAGATCTAGGTTTGGCGATCGCCGTCCTCTTCTTCTTAAGAGGAGGCGAAGACGACGAAGGATAGGTAGATTTCAATCGGCGTTTAGGTTGCGGGGGGGTCGTAGGGGGTGACTCTACGGTCATGGGTGACGAACTCGAGGGTCGGATCGGGATGCGTGTCTTTGCCGTAATCGAGACAAGACACGCTCAATCGACACAAGATCGACACACACGAAAGCAAAACCCTAACACAAACCCTAGGAAACGAACTGAAATCGGATTGAAACCTAGGTCTAAAAGCTTAGAGAGGTAGATACCTAGGAAGAGGAGAGGAGATCGACGGCTGACGATGGTGGAGATGGCCGGAGATGTCCGAAAAACGGCGGAATTGACGGAGGAAGTCGAAGGGTTTCGGGGGTTTTTGAGCTGGGAGAGGAAATCCACCGACTGGAGAGAGAATTAGTAGGTTAGGGGCTAAATAAATCGATTGGAAGTCGAAAAGACAAAGCAGTCCCCGATGCATTTAGTCGGTCACAGTTCAAGGGCTAACCGACTAGATGATGATCTACTCGGTCGGCCAATGAGCTTGAACCGACTAAGTGCAAACAGTAACTGAAGCCAAAATTAGGGCTTGAGTTTGTCGGTCTGAGTTCATTCACTGACCGACTAGAACGCAATCTAGTCGGTCGGTCAATGAACATGAACCGACTAACATAGTTCAAAAATTTGAAATTTCGAAATTTTGAGTTCTCTCCTAATCGCACTTGGACGAAACATCGTAATACTCTCATTAATCATTATACTACCCCATAAAACATCGAAAATCTGAAATACGACGTTCATGAATATTTCGAGCATAAATTCTGAAAATTCAACCAAAAATCCAGAAAATCTCAATAATTCTAGCATGCGCATATATAAAGAAATTTAATAGCATGCATAGATTATTGAACAAAATATGAATCCTAAATCTCGGATTCACCCATAATCCTTAATTCTCGACGCAACCGCACAAAGGAGTCTTCCTTGAGTGGTTTCGAGAAAATATTGGCGATTTGCTTCTGGGTTTCAACATACACTAATATGATGTCCTTTTTAGCAACATGATCATCTAAGAAATGGTGAAGGACATCTATGTGTTTAGAACGGGAATGGTGTACCGGATTCTTAGAGAGACATATTGCACTTTGGTTGTCCACCATGATAGGGCAAGTATCACAGTTTATACCAAAGTCTTTAAGAGTGTGTCTCATTCAAAGAACCTGAGCACACGCGGCACCGTCGGCAATATATTCCACCTCGGTGGTTGAAAGTGATACGGAATTCTGCTTCTTAGAAAACCAAGAGACAAGAGAATTTCCTATAAAATGGCAAGTGCCACTAGTACTTTTCCTGTCGGATTTGCATCCCGCATAATCTGCGTCACTATATGAGATTAACTCATATGTGCTAGACTTTGGATAAAGTAATCCAAAATCAAGTGTGTAACTTAAATAACGGAAAATACGTTTTACCGCTACTAAGTGAGATTCCTTAGGTTGAGACTGATAACGAGCACATACACATACGGCAAACATAATATCGGGCCTACTTGCGGTAAGATATAGTAAACTACCTATCATACCTCGATATAGACGAATGTCTACATCTTTACCGACCGTATCCTTATCAAGATGTGTAGTAGTGCTCATTGGAGTCTTCTTCCCAGAGGCATTCTCCATTCCAAATCGCTTTAGAAACTCCACCGTGTACTTGGTTTGGTGGATGAAGATTGCATCGTTCATTTGGTGAATTTGGAGACCTAAGAAATATTTGAGCTCACCCATGTGGCTCATATCAAATTGATCATTCATCACATTAGAAAACTCTTCGCAAAGAGTGAAGTTAGTAGCACCGAAAATGATATCATCAACATAAATTTGAACTAAAATTATATCATTATTCGAATACTTAACAAATAATGTGGAATCAACTTCTCCCATTTTAAAACCTAAATCCAAAAGAAAATTCTTTAGACGGTCATACCAAGCTCGAGGAGCTTGTCTCAAACCGTAAAGAGCTTTCTTAAGTTTGAAAACGTGATTTGGAAATTTTTCATTTATAAAACCCGGAGGTTGAGAAACATAAACTTCCTCAACAACATCTCCGTTTAAAAACGCACTTTTAACATCCATTTGAAAGAGTTTAAAATCTTTATGGCATGCAAAAGATAACAATAATCTAATAGATTCTAATCTAGCTATCGGAGCAAAGGATTCTTCGAAATCAATACCTTCCTCTTGCCGATAGCCTTGAGCTACTAACCGAGCTTTGTTCCAGACGAAGACTTGGTTTTCGTCGGTCTTGTTCTTGAAAATCCACTTCGTTCCTATAACGGTGTGGTTCTTCGATGGCAATGGAACAAGCTCCCAAACTTCATTCCTCTCGAATTGAATGAGTTCCTCCTCCATGGCAAGGATCCAAGCACTATCTTCGCATGCTTCGTTAATATTCTTTGGCTCTATCGAGGAGGCAAAGGCACAATGAGCGAAGTAGTTGACTTGAGATCGCGTCTTGACACTATCAAGGATGTTGCCAATGACTTGCTCATGAGGATGGTCACGAACGGTATGAAGCCGTTTGGGAATTCCCTGATCACTAGGAACATTCTCAAAAGATTCATTAGTAGGGTTAGTATCAATAGAATCAATAGAATTAGAATTACCAATTGAATCACATAGGACATCCATGGAGTCATCATCATTAGTAATTCTAGTAGGAACAAAACCTTCATTAAATGAAACATGAAGTGATTCCTTGATCGTTGAGGTTTGTTTGTTGTATATCTGGTAGGCTTTGCTACGGGAGGAATATCCAACAAATATCCCCTCATCAGATCTTGGATCAAATTTGTCCAAACAACCATACGTGTTTTTAATAAAACATTTTGCGCCGAAAACTCGAAAATGTTTAACTTGAGGTAATCTACCAAACAACAATTCATAACAAGTTTGTTTAGTGCCGGGCCTCAAAAGTATCCTATTAAACACATAGCAAACGGTATGTACCGCTTCCGCCCAAAATTGATGGCCAAGTTGGCTATCATCAAGCATAGTGCGAGCACATTCCACTAGCGTCCTATTCTTTCTCTCAACAACACCATTTTCAGGTGGTGCGCGAGGGAATGAAAAGGTGTGAGTAATACCAACATCATCACAAAAATTTGAGAAAGACTCATTCTTAAATTCCCCTCCATGATCACTACGAATAGTGACAATGGTGGTTCCAATGAGATTTTGTACTTTCTTAACAAATATTGTGAAGTTTTCAAAAGCATCATTTTTATTACTTAAGAAAAATACCCAAGTAAATCTAGAAAAGTCATCAACGATGACAAGTCTGTATCGTGCATTTCCTAATGAAGCAACTCTAGTTGGCCCAAAAAGATCTAGATGTAATAGCTCTAGATGCCGCTTAGAAGAAATGCTTTTCTTAGGTTTAAATGACGATTTTGGAAGCTTGCCTCGTTGACAGAGTCACAAAAGCTTTTCTTTTGAAAGACAATCTTAGGGAAGCCTCTAATAGAATTTAACTTGGAAAGTTTAAAAAGTGCTCCAAAGTTCACATGACCAAAACGTCGATGCCATAAGTGTTGTTCACTTGTGTTGGCAATGAGACATTGTTCATGTGACTTAGGGAGATGTAATATATAAATATCCTTATGGCGTGTGTCGGAAAATAATAAATCATTATTATCTTTTCTTAAAATATGGCACATTTCTTTCGCAAATCTAACTTTGTAACCTTTGTCACAAAGTTGGCTTATTGAAATAAGATTGTGGTTTAATCCTTTAACAAGGTAAACATCACTTATAAGTGGTTTAGAAGGATTACCCACTTTACCAACACCTATGATGGTTCTGCTCTCGTTGCCTCCAAAGACTACCCGGTTTCCATTTGCAATGGGCACCACTCCGGAGAGCAATTGAGCGTCACCCGTCATGTGTTTTGAACACCCGCTATTGAGTATCCAATTATTCTTGGAGCCAAATTTAGATTTGTTGCTCCTTTTCTTTTTCTTGAGTACCTAAAGATAAACATATCATTCCATGGTACCCAAGGTCATTGGGTCCTAAAAGATTAGACCTTTGGAAGCCAAGTCCAATTGGACTTAGACTTCCCAATGAAATCATCATTATGCACGACATTCATAAAATACGAATTCATGTAATCTTGTTTTTCATCCATGCTTGTGTTCTTCGGGCTCCAAATAGTGAAAATTTTGGAAGCCCTAATCCTATTGGGAGCATGCATGTGTTGTTGATTTCTACGTGATGCATGTCGTGGATAGGCATATGGCACATGATGAAATGGTGAATGATGATAATTGTTCATACGATGATGTGGGTGAATATATGCATGTGGAGGAACACGTGCATGAGGGTCTCTCATTTGGTGTGCACGTGCCCGTGGATGTGGTGCATAAAAATCATCATATGTGTGAACATGTGGAGTAGGATGTGTGTTCCTACGTGGAAGGTATTGGTGTACATATAAGCATGACCCTTCTTTGGAGGTCCACCCAAAGTGGGTTTCTTTCCAAACGAGGGTGTGTACGAGGTGGAAGCACCATTAGTAGATGAAGTACCAATAGAGTGTTTGCTACCACTCGTTGAGGCATCGAAAGTTGGCCTAACAAAGGTAGTGCCCGACTTGGATGAATTTCCCATCTTATACCCTAAGCCAATGTGGTGATTGGCCGGAAGTAAGTCATTTAGGATATTATCCAAATGGTCCTTACCTTTATTGAATTTGTTAATTCGGCCTAATGTGCACTCATACTTCTCGGTGAGAGAATGCATAGAAGCATCCAAAGTGGATACTTGCGATGTGAGTGCATAAACACGAGATTTGAGATTCTCATTCTCAATACTCAAAGTTGAGTTTCGAGAAATTAAATCCGCCATCTCATGTTCATCCGATTCCTCGATATGAACATGCTCAAGTTGAGATTTGAGATTTACAATCTCATTTCTCAAATCTTCAACAACAGTGTGGTTGTTGATGATGCTAGGTTTAGGCGAGGTTTGGATGCTAGCTAACTCATCTTTTATCTTAGTATATCTATTAACTAATTTAGAATACTTAGACCATATTTGTTCGTTAGCTAATCTAAGTTCATCCATTGTTACCTCATCGCCTTCATCCTCGCTATCATCGGAAGATGATCCTTGGTCATGTTCCTCTCTAGCCATGAAGCACATGTGTGCTTGCTCCACTTGCTCATTGTCCGACTCTCCACTTGAGGAATCCTCGGAGTCGGTGAATGTCCCGAGAAGTCCTTTCTTGTACCCTTTCTTGTACTTCTTTGACTTGTCGAACTTTGGCGCCTTCCACTTCTCCTTGTGTTTTTTTTGAGGACAATCCGCTTTCATGTGTCCTGGTTTGTTGCATTTGAAACACAAAGGAGCGGATGCGTTAGAAGAACTAAACTTTGATTTGTTCTTGAAATTGCCTTTCCGGAAGAACCGGTTGAACTTCTTTGCCATGAGGGCAATGGATTCCAAGTCCAACTCGTCTTTTGAGTCTTCATCATCGGTAGATGTAGATGTTGATGGAGCGGCCTTGAACGCAATCGCCTTTTTCTTTGGCTCGTCTTGCTTCAAGTAAGACTTCATCTTGTCTTGCATCTTCATCTTGCTATCCTTGCGTACCTCATAAGACATTAAGGTACCCATTAGTTGAACAACGGTATATTTTTTCATATCGTTACCTTCCTCGATGGCGAAGGTACGTTTCTCCCAATAAGAAGGAAGTCCGTCAATGATCTTCGAGACTTTCTCCTTTTGGGTGTAGGTCTTCCCAAGAGCCTCCAATTCATTGGTAATGTCGACGAAGCGAGCATAGTACTCCTTCATCTTCTCACCCTGTTGCATATGGAATAACTCGTAATATTTATTGACAACAGTGAGTTTGGAGTCTCTTACCCTACTCGTTCATTCATGCAAGATGAGGAGAGAGTTCCATATTTGATATGCACTCTTACATGTGCATATCTTATTGAAGTCCTCAGGCTCCAAAGCACATTGCAAGGCATTTATTGCCTTGGCATTGGTTACCTCCGTGGTGACCTCCGCGGGAATCCACTTAGCGAAATCTTCTTCGACGGGCACGACATACTCCGACATCGTGGCTCTCCATAGTGAAGCAATCCGGAGGAAAGTTTCCATCCGGCATTCCCAGTACCCGTAATTGGTACCGTTGAAGAAGGGAGGCCTCGTTGAGGAGTGTCCTTCCATCACCGAAGAAGCTCCTTCACGGTTCCTGAAGGTGATGTAGTCTGAAGGTGGACGCACGGTTTTGTTGTCGTTGGAAGACATAGCTAGGTACTTGGCTCTGATACCAAATGTAATGCCCTACGTAGCTACTGCACAAGTACTAGAGGGGGGTGAATAGTACTTTAAAATAATTAAGAAGATAATTCCTAATTATCTTGCAAACTCAACCAATAATGCGAAAATGTAAATATTGACAACAAAGAAAGCAATCGCAAACAGACAATTTAACGGGTTCGGATCCACCCAAGTCTCCCCGACTTTTTCCCGGTGATCCTACGTCCCAAACACACGGATCACCTCCGGATACTTGAGTTAGAAACTTCTAACTCAAATTTGCACTATGAAATACTTGTAGAAACCTCTACAAGATCAAATCATACACAAATCGAAATGTGACTGCCACAAACCGGGATCACAAACAAACTCTCACAACCGAGAGTAAAACACTTACAATATCAAAGTAAATTGAAATAGAAATGCTTACCACAAAATACCTATGCCTTGAGTAAAACTTACGATTTAGGGCAAAGAGGATTTTGGGGAAGATGAAGGCACCAAACCCTAGCTCCAAGATAATGACCAACAATGGAGTCCTAGGTGGATGTTGGTGGCCTTGGATCAAGCTCTTGGCTTGGAAGGCTCACAATCAATGAATCTCTCTTTTGAAATAAGAGTGAGGGAGAGATTCAAGTGAGAAATGAAAGAGCTTTGAATGAGGATTAAATGCTTCTTTTTGATTCTCTAAAGATCAATTAATATCAGCCTTGAATGCTATGAATGCAGCACTCCAAGTATATATAGGATAGAGGAAAGAGAGAGCAAAATTCGTGGCATTTAATGTTCCAACGGCTCTATTCTGAAGCAGACTAGTCGGTCAAAGAAGGATCACTAACCGACTAGTTCATCAACTAGTCGGTCGGTGAAACAACATGAACCGACTAACTGAAGAACAGCCAAAAGAAGAAGTTCATGGAATATAGAACTAGTCGGTTCAAGAAGACTTGCCAACCGACTAGTTTCACAACTAGTCGGTCGGTGAGTGAACTTAGACCGACTAAGAGATGAAATCAAATAGTCTGAATCAA
Source organism: Scilla litardierei (assembly GCA_030789695.1). Classification (NCBI taxonomy): domain Eukaryota; kingdom Viridiplantae; phylum Streptophyta; class Magnoliopsida; order Asparagales; family Asparagaceae; genus Scilla; species Scilla litardierei. The sequence goes on from CM061132.1 coordinate 60,835,038, forward strand.
ATACAGCTAGTCGGTTTAAGAACAACTTCTGACTGACTAGTTTCTCAACTAGTCGGTCGGTCGTTGTGCTTTGACCGACTAACTGTAAACCGTAAGTTAGGCTGAACAGTGGAAGCTCAACTAGTCGGTCTAAGAAGGATTCTCAACCGACTAGTTTCACAACTAGTCGATCGGTGAACCTTCTTTGACCGACTAACTATAAACAGTAAGTGAGCTAGAAATTGAGAAGGCATTCTAGTCGGTTCAAGAAGCTTTGCTGGCCGACTAGATTGCCATCTAGTCGGTTGGTTCTTCTTCTTGAACCAACTAACATGCACAAGAAGCCGCGAATCGAAGCGCGAAGCTTCGGGAAAGATCGTATGGGCTTCTACTAAGATCCTAGTTCTAAGATATGAGCGTTATGAAGATTAAAACGTAAGATCTACTCAAGGCTTAACATTCTACGAAACGAAGCTTGAAGACTATAAATAAAACTTGACGAACCGTCTTCGAAAGCTTCAATCGAATCTTCATGACTTCAATAATGGTCCTTGAGCTTCAACGAAGCTCCAAGCTGACGTGCCCCCGGTTTGCAAGCCGCAAATGGCCGAGGGACCCGCATAAGGGTTTAGATATTTGTAACCGCAAGCGCACGGTGTTGTAGTTTGGCTTGGGGGACGAACACAGGGAGGCTAGGATGTGCTTGTGTCAAAGAGGACCAAAATCACCCCGTGGGCGAGCTAGCCCAGATCGAATGATGGGTTGTCACGGTAAAGGAATGCAAGGTATAGACAATATGAAAATAAAACCCGGGACTTTGGTTTCCACCCCAACGAGCGACTCTCGCCGATACGGCCTACGGGTAGGATGGCGATCGGAAGCAGGGTCTAATGGTGAGACGTTGCCTCTAAAAGTGGTACCGGCATCCCATGGGCCCGATATTCCGGTCGGTGCCCAGGATGATACGCCGGACTTCCCGGGTTCGATCAGTGGGCACTCACGTGTCCATTAACACTGATCGACACCGGGAGCACTAAGCTCGCAACGATAACTCCCAACGTCTCATCCTGCCTCTCCCGCGCGCTAGGATTCGGCGTCTACGCTAAGGGCGTGAGCTATGGCTAGGGAGTCAACCGCCAAGTTTATTCCCCCTTGGCCCAACGGTCAAAGGCGGACTTTTTCCCGCCGATGACAATAAAACACCCCGCGTAACCATTAGATTCCTAATCCCTATCGATTTCCTAACCCTATGGATGCATCGGGAAGAGCCCCCTAAAGGGTTTCCGCCAAAATCCCAGATTTGGGAACTACTCACAAATATTCATTAAAAAGCGATCTAAATGAAAATAGACCGTTAAAATCATAATCAGACAATAGGAATGCAAAGTTAGTAAAGCAATTAAGATAATACTAAAGTTTTACAAAGATCCGAAAACTTACAAAATCAGGGAAATTACAGCCGTCACAAAATGAAGAAAACAGTAAAAAATAACCAACTCCCGAATCTGGGAAACCTAGGGTTCTATTTATAGAAAACGACATCACCCGATCGGTTGACAAGTCAACCGGTCGGGTGAGCTGCTTCACAAAATCACAGCGCAATGCGGGGGTTTCACCCGGTCAGTATGAACCGGTCGGTTGGAACTTGGTGCGGTCGGTTGGATCTTGGTGCCGACCGGTTGGATCTTGTAGCGGACCGGGTGAGGAGATCGGTTGGAGCTTCGAGTCTTGGCTGTTGAAATTCAGCTACAGGTGAACCGATCGGGTGAAGGTCACCCAATCGGTTGGAAATCAGCTTCGAATTTCCAGAGACTTTGAGCTTTTGACCCGGTCACTGAACCGACCGGGTGACTTCTCGTGAGCTCCAAGCTGTGCCCGGGTGGTGCATGCGTGCATCACCCGATCGGTTGGAGATGACCAACCGACCGGGTGAGGGGCTGAAAGATGCAATCTTCGTCGTTTGACCCCCTGGATCACGTGTGACTCCCCACGTTGCTCCGGGGACACATGATATCATCGTTTTACGCCCCAAATGCCAGAAAACTCCTGCAAAACACGGAAAACACTGAAAAGTGAAAGAAAATAAGAAAACACAAGAAAACACGAGAAAACAAATAAAAGACGGCGGTAAATACGGAAAAAAACGGAAGAAAACGCGCGTAAATATATGAAATATAAACACACGTCACAAGCACACGATCATGCGCTTTGAGAAGTCTCGAGACATCGCTTTAGATGTAAATTTGGCGACGATCTCCATAACTGCGCTCACAAAGAGTTAGTTCACGATATTTATGTTTGTTCATCATCAAAACCCAAAACCGAGGAGTCAATACTCAACAATCTACTCTCCTTTTCTTGGAAACAAGCACTTGCATAGGCATGATTTCTAGGAATTGAAATAAAATATTAAGGAGAGAGTGAGGATATTACCTTGATGAAGGAAGTTTACTTGAAGAAATGATGAATCCTAAAGAGATTTAGGCTCCAAAAGAAGTGAGAGCCAAGAAAACCAAGAAAAATCTCAAATTAAGCTCCCAATGGTGGTAGTGGCTACCTAGGGTTTGAGAGTTGGGGTTTTTATAAAATGTTGATGAAGAGAAGGATGAATTTTGTCCGTTGATCTAAAGAAGCAATGGTTGAGATCAAAACATCTTATTGGACATAAGTCGTCTAGTGGATCTGAACCCAATAAGGCTTGGAAAACCCACTAGGAGTTAGTCAAAATTTGCATAGAATTTCGACTGACGGCACTCTAGTAGTCGATTTTCTCCCTTGGTAGTCGACTCCCTCCTGGGTTTGAGAGTTTTCTCATCCCAAGAGGATGCAATTTTTGTTAGATGAGTGTTTTGCCAAAATTTGAAAAGTAAGTTATATAAACATTAAAAAACATACGTATATGAAGTCACTAAAATCATAATTATAATTTTGAAACTCTCATATACTTCTTACACACTTGCAAAGAGACGAAATTTAGACGTTTTTTCCGCAATGTGCTGATTTTCGTTCCAATCGTTGAACAGATGTCTTTTGCATTCCTCTTTCGTTTAGAGTACCTGAAAAGATGTAAATGTTGTGGTACTCTCATATTTTTGAGTCTGGTGGATTAGTTTGCATGCAGTCAAACCCAATATGGTTTACCTCCTTCAAGAGAAACATATTTATAATTTTTATTCAAATGAATATTTTGAATAAAATCAATTGCGTACCTTAGTTTCCTTTGATTGGTCTCATGCTTGGGAATACATACACTTAAGAATTTAGTGTTTGCATGATGCACCCTAGTATGCTTATTCTTTTTCTTAGCATGATTAGAGTTATACCCAAGTCCGGTTTTACTAGATGATGCTTTCTGACTATCAATTAATCTATCTAGTTTCCTTTTTCTTTATTAAAATTTTCAACAATCTTCAAAGTGGAGTCATATTTATCTTTAATAGACACTAGAAGATTATCTAAGCCTTCTATCTTTTTACTCTTGGAATCAATATCCTTTTCAAGCAATTCATTTTTCTCCTTTAACACTATATTCTCTTTGAATAATTCTTCTTTATCTTTTGTATTTTTCTTAAGCAATTAAAGAGTTTTTCTATGATCTCTAATGAGTTTTTCATGAAGGTCACAAAGTTATTTATATGCACCCATATAGTCTATATCTTCATCATCACTAGATAAGGTGTCATCTTTGCTAAATGATGAGTGATGGGTTGAGTTTACCTGAAGGGATGTGGAAGCCATGAAACACATATAAGCTGACTCTCTTCTATCTCCTTTGTCTTCAGAGAAGTACGAAGATTCGTCGAAGCTCAAGTCATCATTTTGGTCAAAGGCTGCATACGCTTCCTTTCTCGGTCGTCGGAACTTGTTTCGTCTATTGCTCTTTTTCTCATTGCTTTCTCTGATTTTGCCTCGATCTTTGCTATCTCTATTGTTCTTCTCTAGCGGACAGTCTCATTTCACATGTCCTGATTTGTTACAACCAAAACAGATAATGTTGTTAGTAGAACGAAAAGATCGGTTACCATACTTAATTGACATGAAGTCCTTGAAATTTTTCAAGATGAATGCAATACGTTCTTCTTTGCAAATGTAGTTGGAGTCTTCTTCGTTGTCGTTGAATGGTAGGTTCTTTTTCTTCGGCTTTTCTTCGGCTTTCTTATCTTCTTCGAGCCCAATCTCATATGCCATAAGATTTTCCATCAACTCTTCAAGAGTGAGGTCACTTATGTTATGAGCTTCACGAATGGCTGTCGTCTTTCCTTTCCATTCGGGTCTGATCGATCTCAAGTTCTTCATTACTTAATCATACTCAGATACCATTTTCCCTAATTCTGCAAACTCATTGATTATATTAGTGCAGAGAATATTCAAATCACTGATAGATTCTCTTTCTTCCATTTTAAAACTTTCGAACTTAGAATTAAGCAGATTAATATGAGACTCTTTTACCTTCGTTGTTTTCTCATGACTTACCTCAAGTGTGTGCCAGATATCGTAAGCAGTCACACGCTGAGAGATTTGGTTGAATTCAGGTCCGGTTGCAGCACAGAATAAAGAGTTCATTGCTTTGGCATTTAGGCTGCCTGCTTTCTTCTCCTCTGCAAACCATTTCTCCATCTCGATGATCGACATTGTGTATTTGTTCTTCGTGATTGTCCAAATATCTATGTCAACTGACTAGAGATGTATCATTATTGGAATCTTCCAGTTGGTATAGTTTGTGCCGTCGAAGAGAGGCGGTCAAAGAGTGTTAAGTCCTTCATTGTGAAAAGAAGTTAATGCCATCCCTTAACCTTGCTCTGATACCAAGTATTGGATCATGTGGATGGCAAACAACACTAGAAGGGTGGATTGAATTGTGTTCTATGAATAAAAAAACTTTTTTTCGTAAATTACCAACACAACAAATAACTTCCCTTCCAATGTTGCTTAAGGAACCAAGTAAAGTGATCTATGCTTGGTCAATAATCAACACAATGATCTTCAAATAAAGATGAGGTGATATACCAACGATTGAGATCAAAAGAGTAACAACAATAAAATAAATCTCACGTCGGAATGAAATAAAAGCGTACGATTAATGAGTAAGAATATATTAACATATGATTGCAAGAGACATATACTTAAACAATAAATACATCAACGTAACGTAATAAATAATAAACAATCACAGAAAATTCACACAGAGAGACAAGCGATTTTATCCTGGTTTCCCACCTGGGTACATCTAGTCCCGGACCGTCACAGATCGAGATTAAATCCACTATTACCTTAGCAATACAAATACATAGCTTCACTCACTAGGATTTCCAACGACCTAGTTCCACCACTAGGATTTCCAACCACCTAGTCTCAACTAGGGTTTACAACAACAACCAGCCTTAGCTAGGATTTCCAACACCCTTATCTCCAAGGGACTCAAAGTAAGATCAAATCCAATTCACCGCAATAAATTAGTGGAGATTGGTTTTACACCCAATAATTCTATAGCCCAAAAGAATGTGCAATTGTGATCTATATGGCTAAAGAATTAATCTTTCCTTTGATCGCATTATTAGATGATTCAATGTGATCAAGAAACTTTTGTTGCTTTAAAATCCTTTAGGAATATTCAAAAATAAAGTAGAAAGGATTTTGAAAAACAACTTGCAATAGCCAAGTAAAAGTGATCTTAGAAGAAGATGGAAAAATACGCACAATAATAAGATTAGAAATTAAAACAGTTTGGCTATGAAGAGCTTGAGAGCGATGAGAATTTAGAGAGCTTGAATTGCTTGAGAGAATTTGAACTTTGCTCAAGAATGATTGGTAAAGAAAATGATTTCTAAATGCTCTCTATTTATATATCTAAGAAGGGATTTGAAATAATTCAAACAAGGTTTGATTTCAGCCCAAAAAATCAGCTTAGAATAAATGAGAGAATGAATCAAAGAATTTTGGTCGCACAGCTGGTAGTCGACACCCAACTTTGGTAGTTTTCATGCCCCACTTCCCATTATACTTGAGAGCGAGGATGCGAGCGGGTCCGCATGGGCTGGAGCGGTGAAGCCCCAACACAATAAGTGTCTGTGTATGACTACTTGACAGGTTCTTGCTTGTGGACAATCGAAACAACAAAATGATGTCATCATTATACTTTAACTTCCAAATTACATGTACACAAAGAATTAAGGCCTAGCATGGCCATTACAACAGTTTCACGGAATTTAAAATACACCTGAATGAAATACAACAATGATTATTAATTTAATGTAGCGCTGCGAAAAGTATGTCGTCCTCAGTAGTGGGTCTCGTGCTCCTGGTTCTCCTGGTCTCTACACTCAGTGTCCAAGTAACACTTCGGTAAACTCTGCTCAAAACCTAACGTATATTTCACAAGATAGACAATGAAATATACGTCAGCGAGGGTCGCTCGGTAAAATTTAAAAACGTTAGTAACAAAAGGACCCTCGACAAGATAATAATATAGTACACAAAGTTTAGGGGATGAGAAACACATTATGATTCCAATAAGATGATACATAGCAACATAAGGAAACATGTGGGCATAACAATGTGTAGTGTGCAAAGCAGTGAGCATGACAAGGTGTAATGTGTAAAGTAACAAGCGTGGCATGTGTAGTGTATACAACAATGAGTATGGCATGCATAGTGCATACAACAATAAGCATGGCAAGTGTGTACAGCAACAAATATGGCAAGTGTAGTGCATAAAGTAACAAGTGGCATACATGGCTTTTGTAATGCACAAAGTAAAGGGCACGACATTTGCAATGTACAAGTTAAAACATGATATGAACTTTCTTTACATTTATGATAGAACCAATAGAAGGAAACAAGAGTGCCAAACTATACTTAATCTAGTGACAAGCCCAGTGTCTAAGGGGGAAAAGTGACTAGCATTACACCCAAGCCAACGGGAGCTACCCGTGACTCTCTACTCACCGACCCGGCCAGGTGTCGGTCAAGTTCACCCATAGAGTGTAATCCAGCTTTCCGACCTCTACTACATTGGACTACCCCACCCAAAGTGTCCATAAGTGTATCTGTAGTTCAATGTTTGTCGTATGGCAAACATTCCGTAAATGCTCCGCAGGCCCAATATCTGTAATGCCCGAAGGCCAAATAGTCCGTATTTGCCCGAAGACCCAATAGTCCGTAAAATGTCCGAAGACTCAAATATCTGTGATTGCCACGAGGGCTTAGTTTTCATAATTCAATAGGGTGCACATCACATGATAAATCGAATAATAAGATAGGATAGCATTTCATGTGCATCATTTAAGTGGCTATAGCTCCAACACATTAACAGGATTCATTAAAAACTATTCCGAAAACAAAAGTTGTTACTTGACATTTTCGCGACGTACGTTATCTTAGGAAGTTTGAATACAAATAAAATACTTTGCGCCTTTAAAAGCTGTAGAAAAACAATATACATGCGCCTTCGAAATTGGTAGAAGATAATGTACTTGCCTGAAGCGATGCGAGTTTTGGACGCCCAAATGGTTGTAAGCTAGGCACGGATCTATCTGCGAAATTGGGTTTCGACATCAAGCCAAAAGTTCTTAACTAACAAAATGATATGACAATATAACATACTGATTATAATCTAACATCACATATAACACTAGTACAAGTTTATAAAAACTAATCATATCAAGTTATAAACTAACTCATATGCAGGGGGCGTAACCACGTTGGTTCTGCCCTGTGCAGCTGCCCAGGGCAAGAACAAATAAAACCTATTTATGCATAGCAACATCTTGTCTTATTTTCTCACTTAGTTAAAGCGCGAGTGTGGTAGCCTGATGGTTTCATGTTCGAAACCTGTTTGTTCCATACCACTCCATTTTAAGTTTAATTTTGGAGTTGCTATGCAACCTAATTGATCAGTACACATACCATTTACTAAAATTCTCTTTTGGTCATAAAATTTTTGAAGGTAGTTGCCATGCAACCAGGCCTAATTGCTCAGTACACATGCCATTTACTAAAATTTTCTTTTGGGCATAAAAATTTTAAAGGGCGTTGCTATGCAAGCTGACTTAATTGCTCAGTACACGTACCATTTAATCTTCCACTAGAGGAGTTGATATGCGATTTCAAGGCATCTAAATTGTTTAGGGTTTTTTGTTTTATTCTTTTTTTTCAAATTTTCCCCGATAGTTCTAGATGGGTTTTGATATTGTAATTTGTTTTAATTTTGATAATATATTTAGGGTTTCTACCTGATAGGTCTATATCCAATTGAGACATGCCTAACTGCATATGCTTCAATCTATGTTTATTTTTGATTTACTTGAATTGGGGGTTTTCCCTTTTCGGGTGTTTTTTTGGCTAAATCATTGACTTTCAAGAATTGTCTTCGCATTTAGCTCTAATTACTTTAAGATTTTGGTTTGGCTGCGTTACCATTCAGTGTAAATTTAGTATTTTAATTTTTTATCAGCAAAATTGGGTTTTGCATTGAATTTTGTATTTATTAGAATTAATGTTTTTCGATATATATTTTTTGATTTTTAAGAAAGATTTCATGTCTTTGTTTATACTTTAATTCTAGTTGAACATTTGTTAGGAACAACTTTTTTATCTTAATTTTTTAATAATACCATTGGTTAATATTATCATTTGTACTTTAGCATCATGAATATGCTAGTTATTTCCCTGGAAAAATAATTTCCAGAGCAACATCCAAAAAAAGTATGCTTATTTTTTAATTAGTTACATAATTACCTAAAAACATATTCTTAAATGTGATTAACTTTCATCATTATTCAATTGAAATTGCAACATGGTGCTATATGTTTGACATAAAGCCCGTGGTAGAAAGAAAATATTATTTTAAAATATTATTCTTTGTATCATCTTTACTTTCGCCCAGGACAAAAAATAATCCTGGTTACGCCACTGCTCATATGCTAACAATTGTAACAATGGGTGTAATTAAGAAACTAGGCATATAAGCAACTAATAATAACAACTTATAATACCTATCTACTAACATGATTATAAGGTACATCATGCTCATACATCGTACTAACGTATAAAAAGAACCTGCTAACATATAAAAAGAACCTGCATGCTCATTACTAGAAGTTACTGCATACGAATAAATTACATATATAAATAACCATGCATTATAAAATAACCAAAGAGTTATAATATAATTCGCAGCCTTACCTCTTGTGTTATATATATAGCCTCGCGTTTGCATGCAGAAGGTTGCGGCGTTGGACGACAACGGACGGCGACGGGTGGCGAGTATGGTGGCGTATATGGCGCGTAACGTCACCGGATAGAGTGAACGACGGCGAGTAAGGGGCGGCGCATGGCCGGAGCTGTCGGAGCTTCTGGGCAAGGGGGTTGAACGCGCGAGGTGAGGGGAAGAGAAACTCGCGCCTGGGCTGTCGTCGCAGGCGAGGGAGGAGAAAGGCTGCAGTCGGGCGTGGGCGATGCGAGGAGGTGGCGGGGCAACGAGCTGACGTCGGCCCGGTGGTGCGGCGAGAGGAGGAAGGCGGACGTCGACTGAAGCGAACGGGGCACAGGTTGGATCTGCTCCGGTGACAGGGGCCGCTACGAGGGTTGCGCGTGCTGTGCCTGTGCGAGGGAGGAGGCACCGAGGGTCTCTCTTGCAGGTGGAGGGGAGGGGTGTCTGTCGAGGGAATGAGACGCCGAAGGTAGTGTGCGCCTTGGGTCGGAGAGGTTTGGGCACCGGAGGTTGGTCGGAAAAAGGAGGGGAGGCCGTGGGGTCTTGGACGCGGCCCGCGGGTGAGAGGGGAGGTCGCGCGGCGTGGTGTTGCTGGGCGCGGGGAAGGCCGGAGGGAGGAGGTCGCTCAGAGGAGGAGATCTTGTGGAGGTGGAGTTATGAGCGAGGATGGGAGGAGGAACGACGGCGTCGCCAGTCTGGGAGGAGATAGGAAGTGACGCGGCTTGTTTGCGTGGGCGAGAGAGATGGTGAAATGGGTGGTTGTAGGGTTAGGCTGAGAATTGTGGGGAGAAGAAAAGAGACCCTAGGGGTTTTAATACAAAGGAGAGTAGTAGGTGAGTGAAAGGAGCCTAGGGTTACTATAATAAAAGTTGTGTGTGGGGTGAGAAAGGCAGCACGCCAGTATGGGTTCAAATTCTAAGATTTCTTATGATATAAATTTTTTTTGGTATGTGGGGTTTGGCAATGTACAGCCTGTGAAGGCTAGGCCCTAGGTTAGGTTAGTTTCTCTTATTCCTTTTGTTCTATTTGATTTGTTGTGTGCGTGGGTACCTATTGGGTTCGGCCTAGGTGTCGAGAACTTGGGCCAGGTTAAATTAGGAAGGGATTTGAAATGCTATTAATAGTATTTGAATTATTATTAATAGGATTAGTATTAACTGGGGTTAATTAGGAGGATTTAGGGCTATTCAATTAGGTTTAAATAGGTTATAATAGGAAAGCTTTTGAATAAAAGAATTAATAGGTTTAAATAGGGGGAAATAATGGCTAATCAATCTTAGTTATTAGGTTTTATTAGGAAGGTTTCCCATTTGAATTTTAAATGTTTAAAAAGATTTTGAAAGTTGAATTTGAATTTGAAAAATTATAAATATGAAAAAGCATTAAAGGAATTTGCTAAAAGGTAATAATAAAAATCATGTTAAAAATAATAAAAGCTAATAACAAAATTCATGTAAAAAATAATAAAAGCTAATAATAAAAATAATGTTAAAATAATAAAAGCTAATACGTATAAGGCTAGCAACTGGTACGGGTACGGGTCAGATTCGTCCAACTACGGATACGGGGAAAAATAATACATGAGAGAAATACGGATATAACGTAACGATAAAAACTGGTCGTTAAGTAGTCAACTCCCAGAACAATTTCTGAGAAATTCTGCTACAGCTAGTAGTCGACTCCCAAGTATGGTAGTCGACTCCCAGAGCATTTTTCTGAGAAATTCTGGTGCTAAAAGGCAGTCAACTCCTGGGTGTTTGGAGGTTGACTCCTTCTTGAAAAATGATTTCCTCAAGAAGTTTTGCTCTCATATTATAGAAGATATATTTAAAACCATTTTCAAAATTCTTTTTTGTGTGTTTGTGCATATTCTTCTTGGCTTTGACATAATCCTAAGAAAATGAAAAAACAACTCACACACTAGACACTAAAGAATTTGAAGCCATTGTTGAACTCGATCTTGTTGCATAGGCTTCACTTGAATTTGAGCTCCTCTTTAGCTTGGGCTTGAGCACATTCTTTGAGCTTCATCTTTGAGCTCCTCTTGTGCTTAAACTGAAGCTTCAGAATGTAGACGTGGAATGTGAGCTAAATCCATCTTCATCATCTATGTGTGTAGTTATAGTTCTTCTTCTCGGGAAATGTTGTCTCATCAAATTTACGGTCTTTAAGAAGTGCCGTGAAAGCCTCTCACATTTGGGGTTCTAGGTATCTAATAATTGAGGGAGAATCAAACCCTACAAAAATTCATAGACGACATCGAGGACCCAATTTTGTCATCTATGGTGGTGCTATTGGGATATAAACTATGCAACCAAAAATCTTCTAAGGAGAGATATTTGGTGGTGTTCCATATGCAACTTGCATCAAAGAATAACTCTGACTCTTAGAGAATCTGAGTCTTATTAATAAAGCATCATGCAAGATTGCAGGTCCCCATGCAGTGATCGGTAGCATGGATTTCATTAATAATGGATAGGTACTTCATTGGAGTCTTTTATAAGTGACTCAGCTAACCCATTTTTGGGTGTGAACATGAGGTACATGAAGTTCAACTTCTATCCTAGTTGTTAGGCAGTAATCTTGAAATGACGGGGATGTGAATTCTCCAGCATTATCCGTACGAATTTTTTTAATTTGGTTGTCTGGAAAATGCGCCTGCAATTTTATTGTTTGTGCCAATAGGTTTGGAAAATCTTGTTGGACACAACGATCTAGGATCTTTGGTTTGATGATGACAAACGTGTGCGAACGATTTAACGTGTGTGGTAAGTGTTTCAGGAACGGCGAACATGCAACTAATTCACGGGAGGACTTGGTCAATGTGCAAAGGAGAAAATGGGAGAACCTAGCTTGAGGTGACTCGTATCTATCGGAGCCAAATCCTAAATATATTCCTTTTGATTATCCCAAAATGCAAACACCAAAAGAATAAAGGAAATGGGCTGTTTTTTTTTCAAAACAAAAAAAATTAATCATTCTCATTGTTTTTTTAAAGAGCCCAGGCCGAAATTGCTTAGGCCAAAATTGCTCAGCTCAGAGCAATTGCTTTGTACCTTTTAAGCCCAGGCCGAAATTGCTTCTCCTTCCAAAAATAAAACCTAGCACTACTACAGATTTGGGCTTGGGTAACGCCATTTAGATAGCGCTTTTAAAAAGCCCTATCTAAGTGAGCTCTTGTATAGCGCTTCTGTATTTATAGAAAATAAAAATAAAGCAAAATTAAGATAAAAATCACTTAGATAACGCTTTTTGTTAAAGCGCTATCCAAGTAATATCTTACATAACGCTTTTTGTTAGCGCTATACTACTGATCGTTATGTAAGCCGCTTAAACAAAAAAATCCCGAAATATTTCGAGCCCTAGCTTTCGCAACCCTTTCCCATCTGGCGGCGAAAATTTCCCTAAAAATCAAATACTAGTCGATGAGTCCACCCCTCTCAGTCCTCATCCCCTTCCTCCTCCTGCTCAACGCAGTCCAAACCACACAAGCATCGAGCCATCCGTTATCGATGAACGGCCGATGGATCGTGGACGGTGCCATGCGTCGGGTGAAGCTGGCGTGCGTCAACTGGGCTTCGGAGCTGGGGTCGACGCTGCAGATCGAAGATGGGGTCGACGCTGCAGATCAGAGATGGCGCTCGGAGCTTCGGAGCTATGGTCGATGCTGCAGATCGGAGATGGCGCTCGGAGCTTCGGAGATGGGGTCGACGCTACAGATCGGAGATGGCGCTCGGAGCTTTAGAGCTGGGTCGATGTTGCAGATCGGAGATGGGGTCGACGTTGTAGAGGATGGAAGCCTGCGAAAGCCCTTTCTTCACACTGGGAGCTGGTATCAGATGGGGATGGGGTCGAGGCAGTCGAGCCTTATGGACAAGTTGGGCTCCTCCCCCTCCGTCATCAGAGACTCATCGGTCTCCGTCGTCCTCTGCACTCTCATCGTCACCCTCGGCCCCATCCAGTTCGGATTCACCGGCGGCTACTCTTCGCCCACCCAGGACGCCATCATCAACGAACTCGGCCTCTCCCTCTCCCAAGTAAAATCAGTCACCTTGCAATCCTTCAATTTCGACTCCCTCGGCTTTTGGCTGAGTTTGTGCTTGTGTTTCTGCAGTTCTCGGCATTTGGTTTGCTTTCAAACATCGGCGCAATGGTCGGAGCCATCGACATCGGGCAGATTGCGGAGTACATTGGCCGCAAAGGGGTATTGAACCCTCCTCTTTTTTATTATAAAATTCGGATTGATGTGTGAATGAATGAATGAGCGTGTTCCTTTTTGTTGTTGCAGTCTCTAATGATTGCTTCAATTCCTAACATAATCGGATGGCTTGCAACTTCCTTTGCAAATGTGAGTGATTTCTTCTTTGGAGCAAAACATCAAACACTTTGTGTGTGCGTTTCATGCTATTTTTTTGTATAATTGTACTGAAAATGGTTACTTTTGACTTATGACGGATTCGTCGTTCTTGTACATGGGTCGGTTGCTGGAAGGATTTGGAGTGGGAGTGATCTCAAATGTGGTTGGTTATTTTGACTATTAGCAAACTGTGGTTGTGGTGATTTGATTTTTTTGACTGTTTGTTAAAGAGTTGTGTGATTTCAATGATCAAGTGCCCGTGTATATAGCAGAGATATCTCCTCAGAACATGAAAGGAGGCCTTGGTTCAGTGAATCAGGTTAGTTTATTCACAATATTTCTGTAAGTTTTTTTTGCTGACAATGGCGTCATTGTTGAATGTCATTTTTCTTGTTAGCTCTCTGTCACCATTAGCATAATGTTGGCTTATGTTTTGGGCATGTTTGTTCCTTGCAGAGCGCTGGCTATTCTAGGTAAAAATCTACCGAACGCAGAACTTGTATCTGGATTTGATGAATCCCTGATGTTTCATTCTTCTATTTTTTTTAACTTCATTGTGGTTAGTGAGTTAAAATTTACACACACACACACACACACACACACACACACACACACAATGTGAACTACTCTTCCTTGCTTCCTTTAGGCTATCAGATTTGATCAAATACATGTTATCTACATTCTTGTTTGTAACTTTGTGTTCCATAATTTTAGTTAGGAACTAGCAGGCACAACCACTATTCTCCAAGTAAAAAAAAGTAAAAACATTGAATATGAAATTCTTACTTTTGGTGGGTGTCCAGGATCTGATTGATATCAGAATAAGTTTTCTCCTAGTTTTTTTCCTTCGACAATAGAACAAGGATGCTCTAATCTTAAGACACACGTGCATGCACATACACAAATGTACACATCATATATGTTCACCAAGAGTAATACATATACAATTCGTTATTATATCTAATATACATCTAGTTTTCCATGCTGTTGAATTGACAATTACTTGTGTTTTGGATAATTGAACATCAAACGATACCGTGGTGTTGTAGGAATCCTGCCATGCACGGTCCTGATACCTGGTTTATTCTTCAACCAGGAATCCCCAAGGTGGCTGGTGAGGTTTATGAAGCCATAATTCCTGTTGTAGGTTCCTAAATGTTACAGATATCTACTAACTATTATCCATTAATCCATTGATTAGGGCAAAAATGGGAATGATGGAAGATTTTGAAGCTCCCTTACAAGTCTTGAGGGGATTTGATACTGACATCACTGCTGAAGTGAATGAAATCAAGGTGTGGAAATTAATTGATATCTGAAGCTATGCAAGTAATTGGTACTTATTTCTCTCTTGCAGTTGATATCCGAATGTTACAGATATCTTATAGCTATCCTATCTGTCATGCGTACATTTTAAAAAAATGATACTGGTTTATCTCCAAAAAAAAGTTAAGGAAAAAAGATACTGATGAAGAGATATACCATATCTAGTGTTCTTACAAATGAGAAACTAAATGTTAGAGGTTTCTAACTTATCAATCAGGAACGTATAAAATGGACAGTTATGCATAGCATGCATGTTAATTTTGAAGGATATAGACTTTCTAAGTTTCATTCATGTGTTGGGGCACATATCTTGTTTCAATTGTTTCTGTATACATAAATGCTTAAAGGACTACAATCAATTCTTATATTATAGTCTGCTTCGCCCGCTTCTCTGAGGCGGCACAAAAATGGGTATGTGCAAAAATGGGTATGCGCAATGGATATACGTTTTCATCACATACCCATTTTCCCTAAATAATTATATGAATTATTTGAAGGACTTCTAGGATCAGTTGTTGCTTTATTAACAAATGTAGTTGCTGGTAGAGCTAGGAAGTCGGGGATACCCCTTTAAGTGCAATCGAAGTTGGTTTTAATCTTTGGACAATTTTAAGTAGCCTGTCATATTCCATAACTTATTCTGCCAATAGTTCGCATTATGTCTTCATTTCCTAGTTTCTTTGAATCTTTGTTTCTTCTTACTCGCGTGAAACATCTAGGAGAAGTCACCTATATATCGTTTAACCAATTTTTTCCCTCCTGGTTGGAAATAGGTGGTTATTCCTCTACATCAGCTGAGATCAGTCAATCCTTCGACAAGTAAAGTGAACCCGGCCGAAAAATACATCCAGATTGTGTCAATTGACAACCATGAATTCTGGTTCATGGGTTTTGTGAATTATGACAGTGCTGTGAAAAGTCTACAGGAAGCCCAGCTTGGTGCCCGTGACATGCAGCCTTAGGATTGATGGCTATGAGAATATGCTGCTGTTGTTACTCGCTTAAAACCTTGTGAATTATGTTGTGATGTAATGTGACAGAAATATTTCTTCTTGGTATGGGCATATCATATACTCGTGTACTCTTTGAATTGAAAATTTCTGGAAAATTCAGATATGTGCCATATTTGGGTGAAAATGGAGTAACCGCTGTTGGGGTTTTCTTTGTATTCTCTTTCTCTCGACAGTTGTATCTCTTGCATATATGTTTATGACGATGTTTCGAAAGACTGTTCTGTACTTTACTTGACATGTTCATGCCATGGATGGGTATGTAGGTTGTGATTTTAGTTACTATATGACCTACGTTTGAAAGGTTGCCTTTCAATTTGGATCTGCGTATTAGCCACGGCTAGTCCGTGGCTAATGCATATTAGCCACGACTAGTCCGTGGCTACTGTGTATTAGCCACGGATTGGCCGTGGCTAATGTTTAATTTTTTTATTAAAAAAATTAGAAAATCAGAAAAAATAGTAAACCACTTAGATAGCGCTTAAAAAAGCGCTATCCAAGCTACCATAGCGGTAGCTTGGATAGCGCTTTTATAAGCGCTATCTTAGTAAACCACTACGATAGCGCTTAAAAGCGCTATCTAAGTGTAAAAAAAGCGCTATACAAGCGTTTTTTTGTAGTAGTGTAGAATTATTAAGAACCACAACCTATAAATAAGAGGATCCCATAACCATTTCTTAAGCAGCCGAAATTCTTCATCATCAACTCTCCAAGGGGCTTGCGGCATACAAAATACGGCAGAGGCTACAAAAAGGTTTCATTTTGTTTATTTTTTTTGCGTGATAGCCGCAATCTTTTTGTAGGGGCAAAAATAAAAACCTCTCCGATTCCCAAAAACTAAATTCCATTGCAATTTTCCACACAGTAGCCCAGGCCGAAAATTGTGTTTCTCCTCTCCAAACCGAAATCTCCAAGGAGCCTCCGTGATGTTGATTTGTGGTGGGTTCTGTTATGCATGCATTATTTTTCAAAGCCCACAAATTCTTTGACTGCCGAATTCAGAGAGAGAGCACCAAAAAAACAATTTTTTCCCCTCTCAGTTTTTTGAAGAGCTGGCATCAAAAATATCCAAGCAGCCGCATGTTCAAAAAATAAACCCCCAAGGAGCCGAAAATTTATGAAGAGATTTTGTGCTTCAATTTTTATTGCTTGTTTTTTTCGGTTTTATCAGTTGCAATATTTTTGAGGTGCTCTTTCCTTTGATCTCAAAGCACAGGCCATTTTTACTTACAATCCCTTGTGGAAATCTTAAAACCCCTGCCACTTTTTGTAGTGCCGCACAAATTTTTTTTACCAGTGGCCGATTTGTGTTTTTGTCTCCAAGAACTTAAGGCCGACGTTCCCATACATTGGAATTGAGAAAAATAAAACACAGCAGTTGCATCTTCAACCATTCAAGTGGCCGAATTTGTTTTGCGTTGCAATCATCACGAGCATTAGCTGAAGGAATACCTCTCCTTCAAACAAAGAGCCAATCAACAAGGGGAGTGCCTAAACCAAAAGATTTAATTGCGAATATTTTTGTTTGTGATCTTGTGACTGATTTGTGCTAACTGGGTTTCTGCAAATATTTCTTGGCAGGCAGACAAACAGCACGAGCACATATCCTTGCTACCGTGACGTTTATTGTGCCACAACTTGGTGTTTACTTTTTGCATGCCGTAAGCAACATTGAAGATTGAGATTTGTGCATGCCAACTTAAGGACCATCATCTAGGGAGGAGTTCAATTGCCGCAACTTGAGTTGCCGTTGCCGAGACTTGTACATCCTGTCAGACTTGTTCTAACCCGTGCTGATTGACGAAGACATCGCCGCTACACGAATTGAGCGTCCTAAACTCTGTTCATTATTATTTTGTGTAGTTGTTGTGTTAGATCTTCGTAGGGGAAACTTTACCATTTCTTTTGTGACTATTTTGGGACTTGTCTAGTTGGGACTAGACAAGTGGGACACAGCTAGTTTGGGACTAGCTGGTAGAAATCGTTACTAGGAATGATAGTGAGAGAAAACACTGTGTGTGGGGTACTGAGCGCCTGGCGAGTGTAGAGACGTAGAGGGTGCTCTGAGCGTGCTCTAACTTGTGGTTTTGTACCTATTGCGCTATTCAATACTAGTTCTGCTTTGGGGGCTGGAGTAGGTCGTTGGGACGACCGAACCAGGGTAAATCTGTTGTGTACTCTGTGTCTGCTTTTTATTTACCCTGTTGCTGTTGTAACTGCGTGTGCTTATTCGTGGGTTGCACGAATTATTTTTATAAGCCTATTCACCCCCCTCTAGGATAGGATCCAGATCCAACAAGTGGTATCAGAGCAGGTTTTAGGATCTAGCCTAGGATTGACCATGAATAACCATATGGATAGTGCTTTTGCTGAGGGTCAGTCTGTTTCCCGTCCCCTAGATTTAGTGGAGGTAATTATGCTTATTGGAAAAATCGAATGAAAATTTACCTCATTTCTATATATTACAAGGCTTGGTAAATAATTAAAAAAGGATATAAACTGCCTGTTATTAAAGTAGAAAATGTTGAGATTGAAAAACCAAATGACAAATGGGATGATAATGATTGGAAATCTTATTCTTTAAATGCTAAAGCTATGAATGCTCTCATTTGTGCACTTGATAAATCTGAATATAATAGAATCTCACATTGTTTAACTGCGCAGGAAATATGGCATACTTTGGAGGTGACGCACGAGGGAACGTCACAGGTAAAGGAGTCTAGACTGTCTCTTTTGAGTGCAGAGTTCGAGGGATTTCGCATGCTACCATCAAAGAGCATATCAGAGATGTATGCGAGGTTCACCGACATAGTCTACAAGTCTAGTTCGCTTGGAAAGCCATATGATAGCCTCGATCAAGTGAGGAAGATCCTAAGAGCATTGCCAAGCTCTTTCAGACCAAAGGTCACCGCCATCCAGGAAGCAAAGGTATTGTCTCAATTGAAGGTAGAGGACCTTATTGGTAATTTGATGTCCCATGAGCTGGAACTGCAAAATGTTGAAGCAAGAGAGAAACCTGAGGTGAAAGAGAAAGCCATAAAGCCCCTTGCTCTGAAAGCTGACGAAAGTGAAGATGATGATGACGACATAGCGCTAATGGTGAGAAACTTCAGAAAGTTCATCAAGACCAAGCATGTGAGAAACGAAATGGCACCCAGGTTTAATCGTTCTAACTTTAATAATTCTTCCAAGCAATTTAATGATCAGAAATCTACTGATAGAATGCAATGTTTTAAATGCAAGGGAAGAGGACATCTGATGAAGGATTGCCCAAATGAAACTGCTCAGCTCGCTAAAGGAAAAGGAAAAGCGAAGGTATTAACATGGGATATGGATAGTGAAGCTGAAAGCGAGGAGGAAAATGAAGCCCATTCTTGCATGGCTTTAATGGGGATCCAAGATGAGAAACCGTCAGGTAGCAAAGCTGAACTTCTTAAAATTTGTGAAGAAATGCAAAATCAAATAGTAGATCATGAGTTCACTATTGAATGTCTCCAAAATCAGAACTATGACATGCAAGTTAGAGATGATAAGGTGTTTAAAGAGAATGAAAAACTTAAAATTGAACTTAATGCATGTAAGTCTACTATTGAAGTCATGAAGAAGGAAAAAGAAAGCTTTGATGAAAATGCTCCTTGTATTTCTTGTTCCTCATTATTAAACCAAATTAGCATGCTTAAACTTGACTTGATTAAGCTCGAAACTGAAAAAGACTATGTGATTAGAGAGCTTAATGATAAATTCTGCATGTTGAATAATGACTTAAAAAGAAAAATGATTGAATCTGAAAAGAAGGAAGAGGAAAACAAGAGAGCTTTTGTTAGTAAATGCACGATGCTTGTGGAAGAAAATAAACAATTAAAAATCAAAGTCTCTCATCTTGAAGTGGCCAATAAGAAATTCTTTATGGGAAAACAATCGTTGGACACTATTTTAGAGAATCAATTATATGGCAATAATAGAAGAGGACTTGGTTTTGGTCTGAAAAACGTTGAAAAGCAAAAATTCAAGAAATTCCACAATGTACCCTCTATTGCAAAGAACAAATATGCAAAGTGCTTTACTTGTGATAGTGTAGGCCACACTTCATATTATTGTAAATTTAGGAATACAAATATTAAGTTTAAACAAGTTTGGGTTCCTAAATCTTTAATGGCTAACACTCGTGGACCTTGTTGGATTCCAAGGTCACACTTAACACCTTTCATGTAGGTGTGATGGAGGCTTGGCGAGGAGCAAATTTTTATAGTCGCATTCTATTTCTAGCTCCTTAGCCAAATAGCGACGCGAAGGTATAATTTCTATCCCTCTTTGCATTTCATTGCATACCTTCATAGATTGTTTTGTGTGCTTGATTTATTTTTGTTTGTGTGCTTGTGTGCATGATTTTTTAATGTTTTTATTTCTGAAAAAAATTGAAAACCCAAAAATAAAAAAATGAGCTTAAAAGAATACCCTTTATGATTTATCTTAAGTGGTATTGTATGAATGTTCAAGTATATCCCTTGTAGAAGTGAATTCATTATTGTTGTAGCTACATGAACATGTTGTTCTCTTTTTAGTAGCCATGACATGTCTCATAAAATTTCGAATTTGACTTCTACACCTACATTTGCACTTTCACGATAATTGACTTTTTAGTGCTTTTGGAGATTCTTTTGAAGAATAATGGAAAGTGAATGTAGGAATGATTAATTTCTGAATTTTCTAAGGGATATGAAGTATTTAGCCATGAATTAAAATTGAGCAAAAAAAATTGCAAATGAAAAACTATATGAAAATTGCTCCGTATGAAAAATGGATACACTTCATGGCTAATACACAACCCACGAGTATCCAACTTGTGCTAATGGGTAATCATTAGCATTGGTGTATATAACTCGTCAAGCAATGCTACCCCACATTTAAAAGTCCTTTTAGGCCATGTTTTGGGGTTCGGTAACTTGAACTCATCTTTGATGGGGTGGAAAAATTCAATCCTAGCGATATTCATGAAAATTGGAAAATGTGGATTGTTTTGGTTGATTTTCTAAAATTGAATCTCCCTTGGTACTTTATTGTCTATATTACTACACTTACACAAAGGTGGACAGTCGTGTTATGAAACTCTATGAGCTTGAATTGTCTATTTTTTTGGAAAACTCATGCAAATTGCACGTTACATTTAATAATGGTTTATTTTTGCATGGAATAGTGTTGTGACTTCATTAATCCACTTTTGGTGATTACAAAGGGGGAGAAAGAGAAAGAAAGATTTGTGTGTTGTTTGTTGTCAGGATTATTTGTTGAAGGGGGAGCTTGAGAAAAATACTTGAATAATATTGAAGGGAGAGCTTGAGAGAGGGGGAGCATGCTTTATATTTACTATTTGTTGTGCATGCTTTGTAATGCTTGAATGACTCATCCATACATCATATATCATTACACCTTCAACACACTTCACACACCCATCTATTGCTCAAATCTTTTATGGGTTTGTCATCACCAAAAGGGGGAGATTGTTGGACGCACCGATCTAGGATCTTTGGTTTGATGATGACAAATGTGTGCGAACGATTTAACGTGTGTGGTAAGTGTTTCAGGAACGGCGAACATGCAACTAATTCACGGGAGGACTTGGTCAATGTGCAAAGGAGAAAAGGGGAGAACCTAGCTTGAGGTGACTCGTATCTATCGGAGCCAAATCCTAAATATATTCCTTTTGATTATCCCAAAATGCAAACACCAAAAGAATAAAGGAAATGGGCTGTTTTTTTCAAAACAAAAAAAAATAATCATTCTCATTGTTTCTTTTAAAAGAGCCCAGGCCGAAATTGCTTAGGCCAAAATTGCTCAGCTCAGAGCAATTGCTTTGTACCTTTTAAGCCCAGGCCGAAATTACTTCTCCTTCCAAAAAGAAAACCTAGAATTATTAAGAACCGCAACCTATAAATAAGAGGATCCCCTAACCATTTCTTAAGCAGCCAAAATTCTTCATCATCAACTCTCCAAGGGGCTTGCGGCATACTTAATACGGCAGAGGCTACAAAAAGGTTTCATTTTGTTTATTTCTTTTGTGTGATAGCCGCAATCTTTTTTAGGGGGCAAAAATAAAAACCTCTCCGATTCCCAAAAACTAAATTCCATTGCAATTTTCCACACAGTAGCCCAGGCCAAAATTTGTGTTTCTCCTCTCCAAACCGAAATCTCCAAGGAGCCTCCGTGATGTTGATTTGTGGTGAGTTCTGTTATGCATGCATTATTTTTCAAAGCCCACAAATTCTTTGACTGCCGAATTTAGAGAGAGTGCACCAAAAAACAAATTTTTTTCTCCTCTCAGTTTTTTGAAGAGCTGGCATCAAAAATATCCAAGCAGCCGCATGTTCAAAAAATAAACCCCCAAGGAGCCGAAAATTTATGAAGAGATTTTGTGCTTCAATTTTTATTGCTTGTTTTTTTTCGGTTTTATCAGTTGCAATATTTTTGAGGTGCTCTTTCCTTTGATCTCAAAGCACATGCCATTTTTACTTACAATCCCTTGTGGAAATCTTAAAACCCCTGCCACTTTTTGTAGTGCCGCACAATTTTTTACCAGTGGCCGATTTGTGTTTTTGTCTCCAAGAACTTAAGGCCGACGTTCCCATACATTGGAATTGAGAAAAATAAAACACAGCAGTTGCATCTTCAACCATTCAAGTGGCCGAATTTGTTTTGCGTTGCAATCATCACGAGCATTAGCTGAAGGAATACCTCTCCTTCAAACAAAGAGCCAATCAACAAGGGGAGTGCCTAAACCAAAAGATTTAATTGCGAATATTTTTGTTTGTGATCTTGTGACTGATTTGTGCTAACTGGGTTTCTGCAAATATTTCTTGGCAGGCAGACAAACAGCACGAGCACATATCCTTGCTACCGTGACGTTTATTGTGCCACAACTTGGTGTTTACTTTTTGCATGCCGTAAGCAACATTGAAGATTGAGATTTGTGCATGCCAACTTAAGGACCATCATCTAGGGAGGAGTTCAATTGCCGCAACTTGAGTTGCCGTTGCCGAGACTTGTACATCCTATCAGACTTGTTCTGGCCCGTGCTGATTGACGAAGACATCGCCGCTACACGAATTGAGTGTCCTAAACTCTGTTCATTATTATTTTGTGTAGTTGTTGTGTTAGATCTTCGTAGGGGAAACTTTACCATTTCTTTTGTGACTATTTTTGGACTTGTCTAGTTGGGACTAGACAAGTGGGACACAGCTAGTTTGGGACTAGCTGGTAGAAAGCGTTACTAGGATTGATAGTGAGAGAAAACACTGTGTGTGGGGTACTGAGCGCCTGGCGAGTGTAGAGACGTAGAGGGTGCTCTGAGCGTGCTCTAACTTGTGGTTTTGTACCTATTGCGCTATTCAATACTAGTTCTGCTTTGGGGGCTGGAGTAGGTCGTTGGGACGACCGAACCATGGTAAATCTGTTGTGTACTCTGTGTCTGCTTTTTATTTACCCTGTTGCTGCTGTAACTGCGTGTGCTTATTCGTGGGTTGCACGAATTATTTTTATAAGCCTATTCACCCCCCTCTAGGCTAGGATCCAGATCCAACAAATCTAAATTACTGGTGGGTAGTAGACACACATACGACCATATTGAGGATGCATCTATAAGTACCATGTAGTACTGAAAAGGCCGACTAAGGGGTGGATTTGTCCACATATATCTCCTTGTATTCTTTTGAGGAAGCTTGGAGGTTCATTATCTACTTTTAGTGGAGATGGCCTCGTAATTAATTTTCCCTTATAACAATGGAGAAATGAAACTCACCCTTTTGAAGAATGTTTGAATTCTTCAGATTATATCCATAGGATTTTGATATGATGTGATGCATCATTACCGATCAAGGTGACCAAGTCTATCATGCTAAAGTAAAAACTTGGATGATATCGGTCACTTAAGGAGCTCTGTTAAATTTGCTTCCTCACTTTGAATTGTTGTATGATAGAAACCTGATGAGAGTCCCTCAAATTTCTTAAGTATGGATTTATATCAATTTTCTTGAGACGTTGCATAAAATTATTTTTTATTATGTTTACTATCAGTTTCTAAGTGGAATTCGTTTTGGCAGATATCCTTGAAACTCGGTACATTTCTTTTTGAATTCGGATAGAATAAGGCATCCAGTATTTTTATTTGTGTATCATTTAGGAGAAACTAAGTAACATTCCTTGATCCTTCAATTATATTTAATGGTTCTGATATTGTATTCACCATGCTATCGTATGGTATTATGTTATTGACGTCCCTCGATTTTGCGCGTCAGATGTGCGCAATATATAATTAGGGGCGTGAGATTTAAATATTTATTACCGCAAGCGCACGGTGTTGTAGTGTGGATTGGGGGTCGAACTCAGGAAGGCGTGGTTGTGCTTGTGTCAAGAAGGATCTGATTCACCCCATGGGCGAGCTAGCCCGAATCGGATGATGGGTTGTCATGGAAAATAGAATGCGAGGGATAAACAATATAAGGGAAAACCCGGGACTTCGGTTTCCACCCTATCGTGCGATTCTCGCCGATACGGCCTACGGGTAGGATAACGATCGGAATTAGGGTCTAATGGTGAGACGTTGCCTCTAAAAGTGGTACCAGCGTCCCATGGGCCCGATATTCCGGTCGGTACCCAGGATGATATGCCGGACTTCCCGGGTTCGGTCAGTGGGCATTCCCATGTCCATTAACACTGACCGACTCTGGGAGCACTAAGCTTGCAACGATAACTCCCAACATCTCATCCTGCCGCTCCCGCACGCTAGGATTCGACGTCTACGCTAAGGGCGTGAGCTATGGCTAGGGAGTCAACCGCCAAGTTTATTCCCCCTTGGCCCAACGGTCAAAGGCGGTCTTTTTCCCGCCGATGACAATAAAACACCCCGCGTAACCGATAGATTCCTAATCCCTATCAATTTCCTAGTCCTATGGACGCATCGGGGAGAACCCACGAAGGGGTTTCCACCAAAATCCCAAATTTAGGAACTACTCACACATATTTACTAAAAAGCAATCTAAATCAAAATCGACCGTTAGAAACATGATCAGGCGATTGAAAAGTAATAAGAACAATGCAAATAACACTATATTAAAGTTTAACAAAGATCAGACAACTTACTAATATCTGAAAAATTACAGCCGTCAAGAGAGAGAGAGAGAAAACAGCAAAAACAACAACTCTCGTTTCTGGAAAACCTAGAGGTCATATATATAGAAAACGACATCACCCGATCGGGTGACCTGCTTCGTTCTTCGGCAGCTCAGCATGGGACTACACCCGGTCATACGGCACGGTCGGTTGAGGGTTGAAGCTGACCGGTTGGATCTTCGCGCCGTCGGGTGAACAGTTCGGTTGAGCTCTTCGTGTCTTGGCTCCGGAGAATTGGCTACAGGTGAACCGATCGGGTGAAGGTCACCCGATCAGTTGGCATTCAGCATCAAATTCCAGAGAGTTGGGGCGTTTTGAACCGGTCTCTGAACCGACCGGTTGACTTCCTGACCGCTCCAGCTTGTGTCCGGGTGGTGCACGCGTGCATCACCCGATCGGTTGGAAGTGACCAACCGGTCAGGTGAGGGGCTGAAAGATGCGATCTTCTTCGTTGGACCCTCTGGATCATGCGTGACTCCTCCCGTTGCTCCGGGGACTCATGATATCGTCGTTTTATGTCTCCTACGCCATCAAACTCCTGCAAACATACAAAAACACGGAAAAATGAAAGAAAACAAGAAAACACGAGAAAACGAATACAAGACAGCGGGAAATAGCGGAAAAACACAGAAGAAAACGTGCGTGAATATATGAAATATAAACGCACGTCAAAATCCCCCAAGCTGAACCCTTCCTCGTCCTCGAGGAAGACGAGTGAGAGTAGGAGCTCGGAGGGATAAAATAGACAGAAAGAGGGAAAGAAGAGAACTCTAAATCCTAAATCACCCGTCAGGGCCAACAAAATCAAACACGACACACCATGCAAACAAACGCCAAATCACATCACTAAACCAAGGAATACGAGTCCAGACAAGTGACGTGGGCCCACGCGGTGAAGCGCGAGTGAGTGTGGTCGTGTGCTAGTAGTCGGTGTCACTATCTACGATGTGCAATAAAGCTCGATATACACAAATCCAAGAAATGACCCAAATATCGATTCGATTTGAATTAAGCGGTGAATATATAGCTCAAGCATGCATGAGAATAGAGCAAGAATCGAAACATATCATGCGTCAGGGACTCCATAACTAGGGTTAAGGAAATCACCACACTATAGCCTAGATAATAGCTAAAAAGTTCATAAGCCAAGTGTTTACGAAAACGATGGGGGTTGAGATGATGTGGAGTAGAACACTCGGTGCAAATTCTCGCCTTCCCTTTATTCTCGGTAAGTAGGAAAATATTCACACTCATATATATATTTTTTTGGTTTTTTGGATATACAATTTTCTCTTTTCTTTTCTTTTTGGGTTTTTCTTTTCTTTTCTCTTTTTTTTGAATTTTTGGGTTTTTGGCTATACACATGTGTACTCTCCCAAGTGGGAGAACGGTACACGATGAGAGGATTTGCACCAAGTAAAATAAAAAAGAAATCGGAATCTAAACACTTGGGCAAAGGAAACTATTCTCGCTAATTAGAGCATGGGCTATATGGGTTATCCTAGTCCTTAATTGTGGAATCCCGACACATGCGAAATGAAGTATATGATATATATATAGCATGCAGAAGCAGACACGAGAAACAAATACCGCATATTCAAATCGAAGCATGATAATCTAGGGATCATTCCTGGACAGGTATATACAACACAATCATAAAGTAGAAGCACACCCAACTCTAGTCACGACACACGACTCACATAAAAGCTAAGTGGACCCGCGATGCATGAAATGCAAGAGGACTCGACTTCCTAAGGCTAGTGAATATGATTATCGAAGCCGTGCAAGGTGTGCGTGCGATTTTTGGGCAATTCATCATAGGGTTCATCTCTAGGAGAAAGAGATAAAAGGAAGAAAAGAAAAAGAAAAAGAAAAAGACGGAGAAAAACGACTCAAATTACGAAGAAAAAGAGACAAATGATGCACGAAGTACGACTCCCCCAAGCTGAAACTTGCATTGCCCTCAATGCAATAGAATTAAATACGGGAGGGCAATGAATATGGGGGGAATACGCACAGACACAAAAAGACACGAAATACAAGAAAATCACACAAACGAAACTGAAAATAAGAATAAAAATAAAAATCACACCACACGACATATAAACAGAAAATAAAATAAATGAAAAAAAATAAAAGCACACGACACACCAAATAAACAAACACACAAAGATAAACGACACACGACAGCACACAGAAAAAATTTGACTTCCCCCAAGCTAGACGTGACAGGGCTAGCGATATGATGCGATCGTGAATATCCTGAGAGAAGCGAGGGGGGAGTTAATAAAATAAAAAGAATGGAAATAAAAATAAAAATAAGAAAGAAGGGACCGAATGCGTGAATGGGTCCTCCCCCTAGTTGTGGTAAAGCAGGGCCCCGCAAAGACAGATGGGCACTAAAAAATAGGGGAAGGCAAAAACTGGATGGGAATATGTCAAGCATAGGCACCACCCTCTTGGGGTGGTGATGGGGGCCTGTGCTGAGGACCAGGAGTGGTGGGGGTGGGATGTCAAGCTCGGAAACATCAGGTGAGTCAGTGCGAATGTGACGAATGAGGCTTTGAAGGACGGGCAGGTCACACTCGACTGACTGCTGAGTTGCCTGACCACCAACTCCTGCTAGGAGGAGCATGGACATGAACCGGTCAGCTTGGTCGTCGTCATGGAATGACACCTGGTATTCGGTATCGTCAATGTAAACGGGGTCAGAGGGGTGTGGGGCGGTGGATGAATTGGTGGCGATGGTGGGTTGGGTGGGGGATTGTGTGCGACGAGTGCGACGGGTGGGTCTAGGGTTGGACGTGCTGGCGTTGGTGGGTTTAGCACGGCGAGGAGGCATTGTGCAGGAGTCGTGTATGTGTGTGTGTGTATGCAAATACGATGAATACACACTAACACGACAATCGAGCAAAATAAAATTCTAGGGCAAAATATAAAATTGAGCTAAGGAGCAAAATTACCCAATCGAGATGAAGATCTTCGCTCGTAGATGTCCCGACGCAACGCAATTGGAACAAGTGTGAAGCCGCGGCGACTCCTTTCAGCAAAATTCGAAATGGGGGAGGGATGGGCGAAAATTAGGGCTTGCTGCGGGTGAAATCAAAGAGGAAGGGGCAGAGATCGATGGAAAGATGGAAGAGGAGAGGGGAGAGATCGATTAGGGTGGGTTTTGGGTCGGTTGAGAGGAAGAACGAGGTCGGGCGATGGAGGAGAAGTCGAAACAGCGGTGGGAATTCGAAATCGGGTGAGGGGGAACAAACGGGTGGAGGGCGGCTATATATAGGATTTTAAGTCGAACCGATCGGGTGAAATGTCACCCGATCGGTTGTCTTTTAAGTCGAAAAATTTGCCGAAAAGAGGCTACAGACGACTCGATCGGTTGAGAACTCAACCGATTGGTTTGCCGCCTCACAATTTTTCCCGAATGTTTAGTACAGCTCACCCGGTCTTCCACCCGGTCACGCTTAGCTTCACCCGATCGGTTGACAAAATCTGAAAATTTCCCGAGACTTCAGCACCGGTTCACCCGGTCTGCCAACCGGCCTCACATACCTTCATCCGATCGGTTCGTTGAGTGACTGATAAGGCCATCAGCTGATACATCCCAACTGATCGGTTGAGTTATCAACCGATCGGTTGGGGCCTTGTTTTCTGCAAAAGTCCAAAAATGGCCTAAGTCCCTCAACCGAAGTTCTTGCGGCTGGATTTATTTATTAAAATAGATAAAATAATGTTAAAAATAGTCCTAAAAATTGGAAACAAAGGTTTAGAGCATGGGTTGCCTCCCAATAAGCGCTTTTGTTTAACGTCGTTAGCTCGACGCCCGTAGATGATGTTCAAGGTGGGCGATGCGGGTGATGCCCAAAGTCTGGAATCGCTTCAGCTTCAGAGCTGGTAGCTTTTGGTGTAGTCGGTGTCGACAAGAAGACTCGCTCAATGACTCTCCCTTTGTTGACGGGGTCCGGGGGCTTCTCCCTCATATTGGCGTCCACCGCCACTCGTTTAAGGATCCGGATCTCATCTCCGATGAGCCCCATGGGCTCTTTGCCTTTTCTTCTCGTAGGAGGAGCTTTTGGGAATCCGGGAGGGATCACATGTTGGGCGACCGCCTCATCAGCAACTTCTTCCTATGGTGAGCCAACTTGCTCTCCAAGGTCTCCCAAGCTATCGGGGGGATTTCTTGAAAGAATCTCCCAGGAGCTTGCTTCCACAACTCTCTCTTCTTCGTTCTCCAGCATACTGATACTAGGATCATCTGGGGGATTTGGGTGCTTCATTGACAACCCTAAGTCGAACTCGACTTTTTTGTTGCCTACATTAAGGGAAAGCTTCCCCTTCTTCACGTCTATTAGCACACCGACGGTTGCCATAAAGGGTCATCCAAGGATAATATGGGTGTGCTTATCTTCCGACATGTCCATCACCACAAAATCCACCGGCACTTGCACTCCACTCACATCAACAGGTAGGTCGTCTACTACCCCCACCGGGTATTTGACCGAACGGTCTGCAAGCTGTAATGTCATGCCGGTGGGCTCCAAGTCTCACATCCCTATTCTCTTGTATAGCGATAGGGTCATTAAGCTGACGCACACTCCTAGATCGATGAGCGCCCTCTGGATTCACACTTCCCCAATCGAACAATGGATGAAGAAACTTCCCGGGTCTTTAAGCTTGGGCGGATTTGGGCGCTAAATGAGGGCGCTGCACTCCGCCGTTAATATGACCTTCTCCTTTCTGGATCCTCTAGTCACCAAATCCTTTAGAAATTTGGCGTAGGAGGGAATCGTCTCGATAGCTTCGAGGAAGGGGATTTGCAAGCTTAGATCCTTGACCATGGCAAAGAATTTGCCATACTTCTCGTCTATCTTGGCTTGGGCAAGCCGTTGTGGAAAAGGCACAACGGGCTTGAATACTCTGAGGTTCCCTTCCTCATCCTTTTTCTTCTCCTCTTCATGGACTCCCTCCGGAGTAGTTTGCTTTGACGACGAAGCACCGGCGTCATTCAATTTTTCAATTGGTCGCTCTACGACCAACGGTGCTTCCGGTTCCTTGGCGGGCACTCTTGTGGGGATTTGTGTTTCGCTCCTCAAGGTGATAGCGGATACGTTCGCATGCTCGTGCGTGAGTGCCAAGGTTTGATTCACCCCCCTCGGGTTCACTTCCGGCTGTGGCGGCAATTGATTCTGCACTCTTTGAAGGTTCGCCACTTGTAACCCCGGCTGGGTTACCTGATCAGTGAGAACTCTCTACCCCATCTCCAGCTTCAAATTTATCTTCTCCTGGTTGGCGATGTATTGGGTCAAGAGGGACTCAACCGGAGAGATGGCCCTCTGCTGACCATATTGCTGCTGAATGGGCTGCTGATTCCTCGGAGCATATTGCTGATATTGTTGTGGAGGCTGCTGCTGCTGAAACTGCTGCTGCTGAGGCCTAGCCGGCTGATATATTAGCTGTTGTTGTTGCTGAGGAGGCTGCTGTTGATACGACGCCCGGTAACTAAGGTTGGGGTGGTTCCGATTATTTGGAGAGTAGGCCAGATTGGATCTAGTCCGTGGTGAATACGACACATTTCCAGTAGGATTGTAGAATAGTGTGCTCGCATGGTGCAACGGTGGTGAGATGTCACCACCCTCGAAGTCTCCCACGACTTCGGCCTCCACCACCGCAAGATGTTGTGTACCGGCACCACCGGCTCCTACCATCAGTGCGGAGATCTGGGTCGACAGTAAGTCAAACTTGCTGGATAATCGGTCGACGTCCTCGACCCTGTGGATACCCCTAGATCTAGGTGTGGCCCTCTCGTCACACCATCGCTCATTGTTAGATGCCATATTTTCTAGAATGTTCCCGGCATCTTCCTCACTTCTGGACATGAAAGACCCTCCA
Organism: Scilla litardierei; assembly: GCA_030789695.1. NCBI lineage: Eukaryota > Viridiplantae > Streptophyta > Magnoliopsida > Asparagales > Asparagaceae > Scilla > Scilla litardierei. The sequence continues at coordinate 60,865,975 of CM061132.1, forward strand.
GCCGCGACGTCCATCGACGATTTCAAATCATCCCTCAATCCGTTGTAGAACAGATTAATTATCTGCCACTTGAGAAGCTCGTGATGAGGGCATCTTCGCTGCATCTATTTAAATCTTGTCCAAGCTTCATGCAGGGACTCGTGGCTGGCTTGGGAAGGAGATCTCACTCCTCAGCTTCATGGTCTTCCCTGGAGGAAAGAACTTTGTCAGAAAAGCGTTCGAAAGCTTCTCCCAAGGGTTGAATGTATTTGGGTCCTTCCCCCTAAGCCACAGCTTGGCCTTATCTCGCAGAGAGAAGGGGAATAGCTTCAGACGGATCGCCTCAGTTGTGACACCGTTTATCCAGAAGGTGTCACATTTCTCCAAGAAGGAGTCCAAATGTTCGATGGGGCTCTCCATGGGTGCACCCGAAAATTGATCCTGCTGGATCCACGTCACCAAAGACGGCTTAAGCTCAAAGCTTTGCGCCGTAATAGCAGGAGGACTGATGGCGGAGGTGGACTCGATGTATGGCATCGAGTACTCCATCAGGGACTTGTGAGGTGGGGTGTTCTCCCCCATGGTTTCAGGATCCTCTCTTCTTCGCTTCTCGACGGCCAAACGCATTAGGGTGGCGTTTATCTCCGGATCAACGGGAATCAGGTCGTCGAGACTTCTTGAACTCATGCGCATGAAAAACAACAAACACCCGTGAAGCAAAAAGTGGGAAAGAAACAGATAAAATAAAAAATAAAAATAAGAAAATAAAAAGGAAAAAGAAGAATGCGAAAATTATTGCGAGATAGGGAGGAGAGCTAGACTCAAGGGTTCATGAAATCCTAAAATAACAAACACGTTGCCTCCCCAGCAAGGCACCATAAAGCTTGACGTCCCCCGCTTTTGCGCGTCAGATGTGTGCAATATATAATTGGGGGTGTGAGATTTAAATATTTATAACCGCAAGTGCACGGTGTTGTAGTGTGGCTTGGGGGTCGAACTCAGGGAGGCGTGGTTGTGCTTGTGTCAAGAAGGACCGGATTCACCCCATGGGCGAGCTAGCCCGAATCAGATGATGGGTTGTCACGGAAAATAGAATGCGAGGGATAAACAATATAAAGGTGAAAACCCGGGACTTCGGTTTCCACCCTATCGTGTGATTCTCGTCGATATGGCCTACGGGTAGGATAACAATCGGAATTAGGGTCTAATGGTGAGACGTTGCCTCTAAAAGTGGTACCAGCATCCCATGGGCCCGATATTCCGGTCGATGCCCAGGATGATATGTCGGACTTCCCGAGTTCGGTCAGTGGGCATTCCCATGTCCATTAACACTGACCGACTCCGGGGCACTAAGCTCGCAACGATAACTCCCAACATCTCATCCTGCCGCTCCCCCGTGCTAGGATTCAACGTCTACGCTAAGGACATGAGCTATGGCTAGGGAGTCAACCGCCAAGTTTATTCCCCCTTGGCCCAACGGTCAAAGGCGGTCTTTTTCCCGCCGATGACAATAAAACACCCCGTGTAACCGATAGATTCCTAATCCCTATCGATTTCCTAGTCCTATGGACGCATCGGGGAGAACCCACGATGGGGTTTCCACCAAAATTCCAGATTTGGGAACTACTCACACATATTTACTAAAAAGCAATCTAAATCAAAATCGACCGTTAGAAACATGATCAGGCGATTGAAAAGTAGTAAGAGCAATGCAAATAACACTATATTAAAGTTTAACAAAGATCAGACAACTTACTAATATCTGAAAAATTACAGCCGTCAAGAGAGAGAAAAAACAGCAAAAATAACAACTCTCGTTTCTGTAAAACCTAGGGATCATATATATAGAAAACGATATCACCCGATCGGGTGAAGAATCACCCGATCGGGTGACCTGCTTCGTTCTTCGGCAGCTCAGCATGGGACTTCACCCGGTCATACGGCACGGTCGGTTGAGGGTTGAAGCTGACCGGTTGGATCTTCACGCCGTCGGGTGAACCGGTCGGTTGAGCTCTCTGTGTCTTGGCTTCAGAGAATATGCTACAGGTGAACCGATCGGGTGAAGGTCACCCGATCGGTTGGCATTCAACATCAAATTCCAGAGAGTCGGGGCGTTATGAACCGGTCTCTGAACCGACTGGTTGACTTCCTGACCGCTCCAGCTTGTGTCCAGGTGGTGCACGTGTGCATCACCCGATCGGTTGGAAGTGACCAACCGGTCGGGTGAGGGGCTGAAAGATGTGATCTTCGTCGTTTGACCCCCTGGATCACGCGTGACTCCTTCCATTGCTCCGGGGACTCATGATATCGTCGTTTTATGTCCCCTACGCCAGCAAACTCCTGCAAACATACAAAAACACGGAAAAGTGAAAGAAAACAAGAAAACACGAGAAAACGAATACAAGACGGCGGGAAATAGCGAAAAAACACAGAATAAAACGTGCGTGAATATATGAAATATAAACGCACGTCAGTTATTGAAATAGCATTTATTTTGAATGATTGCATGTGTAAAGGCTGTTGAGAGATGTGTATGCGCTCGAGGCAATTTATCTCTGTGTATATGTACAAACGTCTTGTTCGAAATAACAGTAAGCTGTTTGGTAATAATTTACCTAAGTTAATAATAATTCAGTCTACATTTGAACCTAGGTAAAGTCCTGAGACTTGATGCGAGGTCAAACAAGTATCGAGATAAGAGTCTCAATCATGGAGAATTGCTTGACCATTTGTAGCATCAGTCTAAAATCATTTGTGGACGTACATATTTCGAGAAAAGGATATCGATACATCGGATAGACCATTGTGCCTTTGCTTTCACCAAGGAGTGGTGACGATGATTGCATGGTTGTTCGACTTGGCGAAGTTGGAGACGAGACACAGGTGCTAATTGGAGAATGAGTTCACTGGATGACCAAACGAGTGTTTATTATATGGTTAATGTTAACTAATCTGTCAGTGATAACTCTCAGTGATGATAGGCAAATTCGTCCTTAGACTTGAGGTCATTGTATGACCCTGTACGTGAACGGTGTCACTTAGATCACTGACCTAGCATAGAGGCAAGGCCTGTCGAAAGGTTAGCAGACTTCACCCAGGGTGGGTGAAAAAGTGGTACCACTCCAGTGACACGAGCACTGGAGGGGCCTCACGTAACTCCATACTCGACTGGACAAGGTATCGGAGCGAGACTCATCTCGGTTTTTCTGTCGGACAAACAGAGAAAACCATCACTTACCGTCCTCGTGCGTCACGAGCGCACTGGCGGCCTCTCTAACTCTAGTCAACTCCCCCTTACGGGAGTGACGTAGCGAGTGAGAAATTGTACTACGTCCGCTCCTTAACACCTACAATTTACCCGTGTTTCCCCCAAACCCACATCTGGAGTCTCACCCATTTCAAGAATGGGCCGAGAACTCCCGACGTCATACTCTCATCCTCACTCACAAGTTTTTTATTTTGATATGAATTACTTCATTAACATGGTATCAATTAGTGGTCTTGTAATGACCCTAATTTCAATATACGCGTACTTGTACGTATTTTGACCTAAATACGTACGTATATTTTTCAGGAGTATGCCCGTATTTTTCTTTAATTATTTTGGTGAAGGAATTATTTTTAAATAGTTTTAAACCCATTATTGATATTAGAAAATAAGGGTATTGGGAGGAAATACCATGTATTTAGGGAGTATGGTGTATTTCACCATGTATTCTTATTTTCCTAAAAAATTTAATTTTAAATTTTGTTACCATGACACCTAATATGGCTATGTGTCATGTTGATTAGCTTAAGCTAGGACACTTGGCTAAATGTTGACTAGATGAGGGGTGGAGAGGATTTTAGGGAAAACAACTTCCAATGCAAGAAAAACAAAAACAAAAAAAGAAAAAACCCCAAAAAATCACCCACTCTCTTCCTCCCCACACCAGGCCGTGAAAACCATCCCCCTTCTTCCATTTTTTCATCTTTCCACCTTCCATTACCTCTCCAAAATACCTTCTATTCATCCACCAAGAAGTCATGCTCTTTTCCTCATCATCCTAACTCCAAATCCTCTCTATAATCACCTCAAAAATCCAACTTTTGGAGGCCAAACTAGGAGCTTGAAGGAATGAGATTTAGGAGAAGGCCCAAGCTCTACAAGGACTAAAAAGGGCCAAAGAACAATTTTGAGAGGCCTTTTACAAGGTAGAACTTCTAACACTTAGGTAGAGTTTAGTTTAGGATTAGTTTTCTTATTAAGATAGTAAGTTATACAAAATTTTCATATTGGAATCCATGTTTAAATTTTCATGATAGGAATCATATCCTAGCAAGTTTAATTTTATCCCATGATGATTACTTAATTAGTGACATGGAATGTTAAGTATCATTTTAACATGTTTTTGCTAGTATGCTAGTTATATGGAAATTTTTTGAGATCAAGCTTATATTTTTTTGAATAAGATTGCATCATCAGGCTTGAAGATAGTAACTTTATCATTTGCAATGTAGAAATTAGTAATATTGTTCCATGTTGAAAATTGAGAGAAGAAGTTATATGCTAACTTACTAAATTGTGCTTGGTTCATGTCTAGGAAGTTAGTCTTAACATTAGTTTCAATTAGTGAATATGATGTTTGTATTATAGTTTTAATTAAGTAGAAATATATTGATAGCTTGAAAATGGAGTAAGCTTAGTAGTATGATAGTATTGTTATGTTAATTATGGCACCCAATATGTTAGAAAACCAGTTTAGTTAGAAAAGTTAGTTGCTGGAATTTTTGTGTAGCAGAACAGTAACTTGTAAAAATCGTATAAAATAGTAGAAAAATCAGAAAAATATAATTAAGGATACTAAAAACTACAGAAAGTTTCCTACAACTTTGAAGTGAGGCCGAGAGACAATTCTGACTGAAATTAGGGTAACAGAGCCATTCTTTCTGGACTGACGCTTTTGACAGATTTGCGTTGTAATTTTGAGTAGAATTTTCATAATTGTGCTCTTGCTTTAAGTTAATTTTGAATATGCTAAGTTGTGCTTTATTATCATGCCCTTAAGGTGCCTTAATGATGATGTTTATTACGTTATGATTCATGTGGAAAAAGTTATTGATGTTGAGTTTGCATGTATATTGGAACAAAAGTGGTATTTGAGACCACTAATTATTACCATGTTAATGAAGTAATGCAAATCAAAAGAAAAAACTTGTGAGTGAGGATGAGAGTATGAAGTCGGGAGTTCTTGGTCATTCATGAAATGGGTGAGACTCCAGATGTGGGTTTGGGGGAAACATGGGTAAATTGTAGGTGTTAAGGAGCGGACGTAGTACAATTTCTCACTCCCTACGTCACTCTCGTAAGGGGGAGTTGACTAGAGTTAGAGAGGCCGCTAGTGCGCTCGTGACGCACCCGGTCTGTAAATGATGGTTTTATCCGTTTGTCCGAAAGAAAAACCGAGATGAGTCTCGCTCCGGTACCTTGTCCAGTCTGGTACGGAGTTACGAGAGGCCCCTCCAGTGCTCGTGTCGCTGGAGTGGTACCACTTTTTCACCCACCCTGGGTGAAGTCCACTCCCTTAGCGGCCTATGGTTTACCCGGGTTCCAAAACAGAACAACATTTAATTTTACTTAATTTAATCATTTATTATTTCAGTTCTGTTCACTGTTGTTTACTTTCAGCACTTATGCTCTGATTTTAATTTCTGCATAAACTTGTGACGATGTGACACTTGTAGTTAGTGAGTTTGTTAGGAAGACCAGTTCTAAAACTGGGTTCTACTAGGGAGTTAGGAGTTCCTACTGGGTCACGCGTTGACGTGTCCCGTCCCATGGTTTTCAGGTACGAGTCTTGAGCAGTCAGCGGGTGTCCCGCAGCCGGAGGCCGATACTTGTACAGCTGAGGTAGAACCTACGGGCGACCTCGTTCAGTTAGACTTCACAGATTTAGACTAGCGGGTGTGTTATACCGGGTGGACTTTTGTACTTTTGGGTTGGGGGTTTCTACTTTTTGTTGTACCCGCTTTTTGTACCCCTTTTTGTACAGCTGATGTATGTACGTATGTATATGGACTTATGTGATATAATGTAACTTCTGTGTTGTTGTATTTACTTTTCAGTACTGTGTTTTATTTTCTGTTGGAGCACTTTTCTTTTTCCTCTGTGTACTATTCCAGTCTTATTGCAGTGGCCTGCTCATAATTTATATTAAACCACACAAAACATGCCTAATAGTATTTCGATAAGAGGGCTCGAAGCCCGAGTCTGAATACTACGGCGACCTCGTCAGCTATGATCCCCGTACTTGGGTGAGCGGGGCGTGACAGTCTCAAATACCACTTTTGTTCCAACATACATGCAAACTCAACATCAATAACTTTTTCCACATGCATCATAACGTAATAAACATCATCATTAAGGCACCTTAAGGGCATGATAATAAAGCACAACTTAGCTTATTCAAAATTAACTTAAAGTAAGAGCATAATTATGAAAATTCTACTCAAAATTACAACGCAAATCTGTCAAAAGCATCAGTCCAGAAAGAATGGCTCTGTTACACTAATTGCAGTCAGAATTGGCTCTCGGCCTCTCTTCAAATTTGTAGGAAATTTTCTGTAGTTTTTCATGGTGTTCTGAATTTTATTTTTCTGAATTTTCTACTATTTTATACGCTTTTTACAAGTTAATCTTCTGCTACACAAAAATTCCAGCAACTAACTTTTCTAACTAAACTTGTTTTCTAACATATTGGGTGCCATAATTTACATAACAATACTATCATAATACTAAGCTTACTTCATTTTCAAGTTATCAATATATTTCTACTTAATTAAGACTATAATACAAACATCCTATTCACTAATTGAAACTAATGTTAAGACTAACTTCCTAGACATGAACCAAGCATAATTTAGTAAGTTAGCATATAACTTCTTCTCTCAATTTTCAACATGGAACAATATTACTAATTTCTACATTGAAAATGATAAAGTTACTATCTTCAAGCATGAGGCTGCAATCTTATTCAAAAAAAATATATGCTTGATCTCAAAAAATTTCCATACAACTAGCATACTAGCAAAACATGTTAAAATGATACTTAACTTTCCATGTCACTAATTAAGTAATCATCATGGGATAAAATTAAACTTGCTAGGATATGATTCCTATCATGAAAATTTAAACATGGATTCTAACATGAAAATTTTGTATAACTTACTATCTTAATAAGAAAACCAATCCTAAACTAAACTCTACCTAAGTGTTAGAGGTTCTATTGTAAAAGTCCTCCCAAAATTGTTCTTTGGCCCTTCGTAATCCTTGTAGAGCTTGGGCCTCCTCCTAAATCTCATTCCTTCAAGCTCCTAGTTTGGTCTCCAAAAGTTGGATTTTTGAGGTGATTATAGAGAGGATTTGGAGTTAGGATGATGAGGAAAAGAGCATGGCTTCTTGGTGGATGAATAGAAGGTATTTTGGAGAGGTAATGGAAGGTGGAAAGATGAAAAAAAAATGGAAGAAGGGGGATGGTGCTCACAGCCTGGTGTGGGGAGGAAGAGAGTGGGTGATTTTTTTGGGGTTTTTTTCTTTTTTTGATTTTGTTTTTCTTGCATTGGAAGTTGTTTTCCCTAAAATCCTCTCCACCCCTCATCTAGTCAAGATTTAGCCAAGTGTCCTAGCTTAAGCTAATCAACATGACACATAGCCATATTAGGTGTCATGGCAACAAAATTTAAAATTAAAATTTTTAGGAAAATAAGAATACATTGTGAAATACACCATACTCCCTAAATACATGGTATTTCCTCCCAATACCCTTATTTTCTAATATCAATAATTGGTTTAAAACTATTTAAAAATAATTCCTTCACCAAAATAATTAAAGAAAAATACGGGCATACTCCTGAAAAATATACGTACGTATTTACGTCAAAATACGTACAAGTACGCGTATATTGAAATTAGGGTCATTACATCCTACCCTCCTTAAATTAAATTCGGTCATTGGAATTTCAAATTAAGGGAGAAAAAAACTTTCTATACATCATTTCACATACAAAACAAAATTACATCAGACAAACAAGTAAGGGTTCTTCTCTTTCATCTCATCCTCGAGTTCCCAGGTAGACTCCCCTGGTGACTCTCGGTGCCACATAACTCTCACTAGGTTGATCGATTTCTTCCTTAGCATCTTCTGCTTCTGGTCTAGAATGGCTACAGGCTGCTAATCATAGGTCAAGTCTGGTCACACTTCGATCTCAGAGAAGTCAACAACATGATCAGGATTTCCAACACATCTCCTGAGTTGTGATATGTGAAACACATTATGCACTCCCTCAAGAGATGCTGGCAAGGCAATTCTATAAGCCACTTCTCCAACACGAGCCAGAACTTCAAAAGGTCCGACATATCTTGGGCTCAGCTTTCCACGTCTTCCAAAACGAATCAGCCCTCGTGTCGGCGAGATCTTCAAAAATATTAACTCTCCTGGCTGAAATTCCAAGTGTCGCCTCTTCGCATCTGCCTAGTGCTTATAAAGGTCCTGAGCTATGCGAAGATTATCTCTGACGACTCTCACAACATCTACGGTTTCAACAATCATATCAGGACCCAACAATTCACGATCTCCAACATCATCCCAACTGAGAGGAGATCGGCACTTCCTTCCATACAAGGCTGCAAATGGCGCCATGCCTATACTGCCTTGATAACTGTTATTGTAGGCAAATTCTACCAGATGTAGATGTTCGTCCCAAGAACCCTTGAAATCCAGCATGCATGCCCTAAGCATATCTTCTAGAATCTGAATTGTCATCTCCGACTGACCGTCTGTCTGTGGATGGTATGCAGTGCTGAAACTCAGCTGAGTTCCCAAGATAGCCTGCAGACTTCTCCAAAAATGAGACGTGAACCTAGTGTCACGGTCGGAGACTATGCTTACAGGTACTCCGTGAAGCCATGTGGCACCGAGAGTCACCAGGGGAGTCTACCTGGGAACTCGAGGATGAGATGAAAGAGAAGAACCATCACTTGTTTGTCTGATGTAATTTTGTTTTGTATGTGATATGATGTATAGAAATTTTTTTCTCCCTTACTTTGAAATTCCGAGGACGGAATTTAATTTTAGGGGGGTATGATGTAATGACCCTAATTTCAATATACACGTACTTGTACGTATTTTGACGTAAATACGTATGTATATATTTCAGGAGTATGCCTGTATTTTTGTTTAATTATTTTGGTGAAGGAATTATTTTTAAATAGTTTTAAACCCATTATTGATATTAGGAAATAAGGGTATAGGGAGGAAATACCATGTATTTAGGGAGTATGTTGTATTTCACCATGTATTCTTATTTTCCTAAAAATTTTAATTTTAAATTTTGTTGCCATGACACCTAATATGGCTATGTGTCATGTTGATTAGCTTAAGCTAGGACACTTGGCTAAATCTTGACTAGATGAGGGGTGGAGAGGATTTTAGTGAAAACAACTTCCAATGCAAGAAAAACAAGAACAAAAAAGAAAAAAAACCCCCAAAAAATCACCCACTCTCTTCCTCCCCATACCAGGCCATGATCACCATCCCCCTTCTTCCATTTTTTTTCATCTTTCCACCTTCCATTACCTCTCCAAAATACCTTCTATTCATCCACCAAGAAGCCATGCTCTTTTCCTCATCATCCTAACTCCAAATCCTCTCTATAATCACCTCAAAAATCCAACTTTTGGAGACCAAACTAGGAGCTTGAAGGAATGAGATTTAGGAGGAGGTCCAAGCTCTACAAGGATTAAGAAGGGCCAAAGAAAAATTTTGGGAGGACTTTTACAAGGTAGAACTTCTAACACTTAGGTAGAGTTTAGTTTAGGATTGGTTTTCTTATTAAGATAGTAAGTTATACAAAATTTTCATGTTGGAATCCATGTTTAAATTTTCATGATGGGAATCATATCCTTGCAAGTTTAATTTTATCCCATGATGATTACTTAATTAGTGACATGGAATGTTAAGTATCATTTTAACATGTTTTTTGCTAGTATGCTGGTTGTATGGAAAATTTTTGAGATCAAGCTTATATTTTTTTGAATAAGATTGCATCCTCAGCTTGAAGATAGTAACTTTATTATTTGCAATGTAGAAATTAGTAATATTGTTCCATGTTGAAAATTGAGAGAAGAAGTTATATGCTAACTTACTAAATTGTGCTTGGTTCATGTCTAGGAAGTTAGTCTTAACATTAGTTTCAATTAGTGAATAGGATGTTTGTATTATAGTCTTAATTAAGTAGAAATATATTGATAGCTTGAAAATGAAGTAAGCTTAGTATTTCAGAGTGTTTTCTCACTACAGAGCGTTGACCGTGGAGAGCCCGGTCAACGTGGTCAAGGGGCCCGCTTTGGGTCCCTCGGGGGCTTCGAATCGGTGCAGAAGGGGCGAGGGGAAGCCTCGGCCCAGGTTGAGACACTCGGCCTCGGACAGGTGTGCTCGGCCTCGGCTGGAAGGGGGACGAGGGGTAGCCTCAGTCGCCCGAGTAGACGCACGGCCGACGGGTGGCGAGGGAGAGTCTCGGACCCAATTAGGACGCTCGGCCTCGGTAGGACGTGCTCGGCCACGGCAGGCTGACGGTGAGGGGAAGCCTCACTGTCCGGTTGATCGAGTGGTCGGAGAGGGGCGAGGGGTAGCCTCGGCCCGTTGATCTGTTGTCCACCTGCGCAGACGAAAACGCTCGTCAGGGGGCCGGACCTTGGTTCCGGCCAAATCCCCTCCGATGCCTAAGTCAGATAGAGATCTGAGAAAGGAGGCTCGGCGGAGACGGTCCGACTCGTGAGGAGATCGTGACGGCGTCTCTCGGCGCGAGCGGGGGAGGAAGGAGATGAATTGGGGGAACGAGGTCGTTGATGGAGTACCTTCGGTTTTGTTACCTGAGATGCGGTCCCTTTCTTCGTCGTCTTCCTGGCCCTTTTGTAGAGCTCCGGCGTGATCGCCTCTGACCCATGTCCCACGTCCGCCATTGATCGTGCCCCATCAGTCCCCCTTTCGCCGCCGCTCTCTCCGCCATGCCAGCACCTCCCCATTATCGCTATTTAGTGGTCGCGCGTCCGGGGGAGTGGTTTTCGCAGGAGTGGGCGAGCGACCAACGGGTTATTGGGGCCGGGTCGGATCGAAGTTCGAGAAGGTCCCTTGTAAGGCCTTTGTCGAATGGGCTTTGAGGACGCAGGTGGGCTTTTGACCAATAGTCGGGCTCTTGGGCTCGTGTTTTACGGGTCTCGGCCAAATAGGCGTAACAATTGCCCCCATCGGTCGGGTTGATCGGCCTCGGCCGGTTCGGCTCGGCCGATGTGACCTCTGCCGATTGTGACGAGCTCGTCAGTCGATGCCGACTCATTTATTAGTCGTCATCATGAGTTGGCCCGTTCGATGTTTTTAAGGCGCGGGTTCCGAAGCGCCGTCGGCCTTCGGATGTTGCCACGTGTAGCGGCAAGCTCATCCCTGCCGCCCGTGGAGTTGTCTTAAGTGGAGAAGCCGAGGGATTCGTAAGCCGCCATCCCTTCGTCTTTCTTCTTTGCGCTGATCCTCCTCCTGTCTGAGCTCTGCCCCATGTCGTCTTCTTCTGCTACGGGTTCGGTTCGGTCGGAACGCGATGTGGCTCCCGGTCTGGCGGGTGGCACTCCTTCGGCGATTAGTCAGCACAGGGATGATCTTTCAGGGGTTCCTTCCGAGGTCTTGGCGTGGCCTTCGTCGATCTGTGCCACCGCCATCGGGAGGATGCGCTCCTCCTACCTGCTTCCGCCCTACTCGGCTCGTGCCCCTGGGGCTGACGAGCGGATCTGCTCTCCTGGTCCCAATGAGGTCGGGATATATGAGAAGTGCTTCCACTTCGGGCTTCGTTTCCCGCTTCATCCTTTTATCGTTGAGTTCCTTCAGGCCCACAATGTGAGCTTGTGTCAATTCTGTCCCAACGCCGTCTGGATCCTCGTCGGGTTCGTTGTCGTCTGCATGCTGAAGGGTGTGGTGCCCTCTCTCCGCCTCCTTGCCCAGTTCTACCGCCTGAGCCTCCACCAATCAGGTGCATGGATTTACATCAGCGCCCGCCCGAGGATATCCCTGGTGCTGGGGTTGTCGAGTTCTCTGAAACGCTGGAAGGGGGAATACGTGTTCGTCACATTCCCCTCGAGCGTACACTTCCCGGCACGGTGGGTGGCGGCCGGTGCCGTTGTTCTTAATCTGGGTGAGCCGACGGTCGCTGAGCAGCAGGCGGTGAGGGACATGTTGGCAATTCCTCCGAGGGAGCGCTCGATCGACTTCCTCTTTAGTGACTTTAATTTGCGCAAGTCGGTGTGGCCCCTAGGTAAGCTGCTCCGAGCGTTCGCCCCTCGAGGTCGCCCAGGTTCTGCTCTGTCTCTCATTTATTCTTTGAGTGCAGGTGGGTTCCCTCTCGGTCCTTCTCCTGCCAGCGCTCTCGTGCAGGCCCCAAACCCGGATCCGCGCAGAAGGGACCATGTGTTGGCGGTCCGGAAGAAGCAGCGGGTTGTGACCGCATCCGGAGGCTCGAAGCGAAAGAAGATGTCGTCTCCCTCTCTCCCTTTGCAGGGATCTCCCGAGAGGCTCCGTGAGGGGGTCGAGGGGATCGGTGTTCAGCCGACCGCTGACCGACCTCATCCTGCTCCCGTTGAAGTTGCTTGGCCGTGGGCCGGCCCTTCGCCTCTTCCAGACAGCTCTCTCCCTGATGCTTACAGTCGGTATCTTGGGGTGTTCCGCTCCGCTCCTGGCGAGTTCCCTTCGTCAGGGGAGGGTCTTCTTTGTCCACGCTTTCCAGTGGGTGAGAAGGAGTCGGTGTTCTCGAGCCGTGGAGCCGCCGCTCGAGTGGCCGAGAACTGTTGTCTCCCTCCCGACCAGGCGGTGTTGGACGGAGTCAGAGGTGATTGTTTGGCTACCTTCGTGATCCAGGCTGGTCAACAGGTAGTGCGTCTCTACTTGTCCCCCCGTTCTCCAGCTGCTTTTGCCATCTTACCTTCGTTGCTTTGGCACAGTTGTCCTCGGTGGGCCTCTCGATGAGGCGCCAATTCGCGGCTCTTCCCAAAGCCAAATCCGTGGTTGGGCTAGGCCCAGAGGCCCCTGGCGAGGAGGAGGAGGATGCTGGTTAGTTGGAGGAAGCGCATGTCCAATCCCTGAACTCCCGCATAACTGAGCTGTCCTCTGCCCTGGAGACGGCGGATCGCGAGAGAGCCGTGGCTCTGGCCGCGAAGTCCGAGGCCGAGACGCGGCTCGCCTCTCTTTTAAAAGACGTCGACGCGTCAGGAGGGGTCAAGCAGATCCCCGGCCCGGCTGCTGCCTCCGAAGCCTCGGAGCTCTCCGATCGTCTGGATGCGGTGGAGGAGCAGGCGAGGGCCCTTGCTGCCCAACTAGGAGAGAAATCCCGGGAGATCGAGAAGGAGAGGGCGGAGCACCAACGCCAGGTCGAGACCTTAGAGGCCCGGCTGCGTGGGCTCGAGGGGGTGGATCCGGCCCGGATCGCTCGGGATGCCGTGGCGGAGTATGCCACCTCCTTTGTGGAGACCGCCTTGGCGACGTCGTACGAGAAGGGCTTCGCCCGGTGCCAGTTCGAGATCCAAAAGAAGTTCCCGCTCTCGGGGATTGACTTCGAGAAACTTCGGATGTACCCTGACGCCGAACAGAGTAAGGGGGGAGATCCTAGTGAGCTGCCAGCCTGTGGCTCCACCGGTGCCCCCGGAGAAGAATGAGGGAGGGGAATGCCCCTCGACCTCTTCGTGTATCCCTTTGTATGCCTTTTCGCTTTATCTGGAAAGGAGTGAATTTAAAACAAATTTATTTCATAGGAAGTGATACATCTATTGAAAGTATTTGCGTAAATATTCCGCATTCCAAGTGTGAGTGAGAACTCTCCCTTCCATGTCGGCTAGTCGGTAGGCTGCGGGTCCGAGGACCTCGAAGAATTTGTAGGGTCCCTCCCATCTAGCCGCGAGCTTCCCTTTGCGAGCGGTATCGGTGGTGAAGCCCGCTTTCCGGAGGACCAGGTCCCCGAGGTGGAAGCTTCTCCCTCGCACCCGAGCGTTGTAGTATCGGGCCACCTTCTGCTTTTGGCGGACGATGGTGGCCAGTGACTGCTCCCGTCGCTCGTCGAGGAGCTCCAGGCTGAGCCCTAGGCCCTGCGAGTTCCGGTCTTCGTCAAAGTATTTGAGGCGAAGAGATTCTTCCCCCAATTCGACCGGTACCACCGCCTCGGCCCCGTAGGTGAGCATGAAGGGGGTCTCGCCAGTAGCCTCCTTGTGGGTCGTCCGGTATGACCAGAGTATCCCGGGGAGCTCTTCCGGCCAGTTCCCTTCGGCGTCCTTTACTTTCTTTCGGAGGGGCTCTATGATACACTTGTTGGCCGCCTCTGCCATCCCGTTGGTTTGGGGGTGTGCCACCGAGGCAAAGAGGAGCTTGATTCCCCATTCCTCGCAAAAATCTTTAAACCCTGCTGAATCGAACTGCTTCCCGTTGTCTGTGACGATGGCCCGTGGTACTCCGAATCGGGAGATGATGGAATTCCACACGAAGCTTTTCGCTTTCTTCCACGTGATGGTCACCAACGGCTCGGCCTCGATCCACTTGGTGAAGTAGTCCACTGCCACGATCAGGTGCTTCCGCTGCCCTCGTCCTGGCTTGAACGGTCCGAGGATGTCGAGCCCCCATTTCGCAAAGGAGAGGGGGCTCACGATGGGGATGAGCTCTGACGGAGGAGTCGAGATGTGGTGGGCGTATCTCTGGCATTCTTGGCATTTCTGCACGTAGCTTGTAGCATCTTTGGCCAAGGTTGGCCAGTAGTACCCCTGCCTTAAGATCTTCTGCGCGACTATCTTGCCCCCGTGGTGATTCCCGCAGATCCCGTCGTGAACCTCCTGCAGGACGTAGTCAGCTTCTTGCGGTCCGATGCACTTCAGGTATGGGAGGACGTCCGTCTTGGTCCAGCGTCTCCGGTAGAGCGTCCCCTCATGGATCACGTATCGGAGTGCTTTTCTCTCCAGGGTTCGACGCTCATCCCCATCGGCCGGCACCTCTCCGTGGGTGAGGTATCGGATGATCGGGTCCATCCAGGTGGGCTCCTGGTCGATTGCCATCACCTCGTGCTCCATCGTGCTGGGGGACGGCAGGTTCTCTACGTAGATGGTGTGGCCCAGCTCCTTTGGCGAGGACGAGGCCAGTTTTGACAACGCATCGGCCCGCGCATTCTCTGATCGTGGGAGGTGTAAGACCTCCACGTCCTTGAATTTGGACATCGCCGCCCTGGCGACTGGGAGATATCTCTGCATCGCCTCCTCCCGTGCCTCGTAACTCCCTAAGAGTTGGTTGACAATGAGCTTCGAGTCACTGAGGAGGCGGACGGACTCGGCCCCGAGCTCCAGGGCCAGCCTCAGGCCGTTGATCACAGCTTCGTATTCCGCCACGTTGTTCGTGGCCGGGAACTCGAACCGCAACACGTATTCCGCGATGTTCCCCTCCGGAGATCGGATCGCAATCCCGGCCCCTCCTCCTGACTGCGTGGCCGACCCGTCCACATGAACTATCCACGCTCCTGGATCCTCTGGCTGAAAGTGGTCAGCCGAAAGAAAAGACAAGGGTTGAGCAGTTACCGTCCCTGGGCCTTCTCCTTCTGGGGGGGCCATTTCCTTCCGTCGTGCATTCGGCGATGAAGTCGGCTAGGGCCTGTCCCTTGATGGCCGTGCGCGGTTTGAATCGGAGGTCGAACTCGCTCAGCTCCACTCCCCAGTTTAGCATCCTTCCCATTCGATCGAATCTCTTGAGGTTCTGTTCTAGCTGTGAGTCGGTCAGGATCAGTATGGTATGGGCCTGGAAATAGGGTCGGAGCCTTCGCGCCGAGAGGACGAGGGCATACGCCAGTTTTTCCATGGGCGAGTATCACACCTCCGCCCCCTTCAAGATCCGGCTCGTGTAATATACCGGCCATTGCATCCCGCCGTCCTCCCGGATCAGCACCGAACTCACAGCTTCCTCCGCGCACGCCAGGTAAAGGCTCAGCGACTCCCCTTCCCGGGGTTTGGACAGGAGAGGGGGGCTGCGGAGATACTCTTTCAGGTCCCCGAACGCCCGGGAGCAGTCTTCGTCCCAGAGTATCGTCTTCCTATTGTTCGGAGGTTCCGCGATTGCTTTCCTCAGGACCTTGAAGAAGGGAAGCGATCTTTCCGCTGATTTGGAAAGGAATCGCCCCAGGGCTGCGATGCGCCCGTTCAGCCTCTGTAGCTCCTTGATCGTCGTCGGCTCGCGCATGTTAACCAGCGCCTCGATCTTGTCGGGATTAGCTTCAATACCACGATTAGTTATCATAAATCCCAAGAATTTGCCAGATCTTACCCCGAACGTGCATTTCGCGGGGTTGAGCCGAATGTGGTGTCGCCGCAACCGCTCGAAGGTCTCCCGCAAGTCGGCGATGTGGTCTTCCGGTCGCCTTGACTTGACAAGCATGTCGTCGACGTAGACTTCTAGGTTCCTCCCGATCTGGGAGCTGAACACCTTGTTGACCATTCTCTGGTAGGTGGCCCCCGCGTTCTTCAAGCCAAAGGGCATCTTCTTGTAGCAGTAGGTTCCCCGGTCCGTCGTGAAGGCTGTCATCTCTTCGTCCCGGGGGTCCATCTGGACTTGATTGTACCCGGAGTAAGCGTCCATGAAGCTTAGCATCTCGTATCCCGAGGCGTTGTCCACCAGGTGGTCGATGCGCGGCAGGGGGTAGCTATCCTTGGGGCAGGCCTTGTTGAGGTCACTGAAGTCCACGCACATTCGCCACTTCCCGTTAGGTTTTTTGACCATCACCACGTTCGACAGCCACTCCGGGTACCAGACTTCTCGTATGAAGCCGGCATCGAGGAGACGCTCCACTTCCTCGGAGGCTGCCTTCATCTTCTCGCCGCCCAGGTTACGCTTCTTCTGCCTAACCGGTTTGAAGTTGGGGTCGGCATTGATCTGGTGGACGATCACCTGGGGGTCCACGCCGGGCATGTCTTCAGGCGACCAGGCGAAGATGTCCAGGTTCGCCTCCAGGCATTCGATCAGTTGGTCCCTTAGGTCCGGGCTCAGCCATCTCCCGATCGAGACGAACCGGCCCTCGATGTCCGTGACCGGGATTAGCTCCTGCTCCTCCGCAGGGGTGGGCCTGGGCCCACTCCTCAAGTCGAGCGCGGCCATCCGGTCAGCTAGTTGATCCTCGGGACCTTCCTCCGCCAGTTGATAGCAGGTATTCAGTCTCCCCGCGTCGCCTTCGACTTGCCCCATCCCCCCCGGTGTTCGGAACTTAATGGTCCGATGGAGGGTCGAGACCACCGCGCCGACGGCGTTGAGTAGGGGTCGGCCGATGATCCCATTGTATTCCGACCCGATCCCCAATACGATGAATTCCACCGCTAGGGTCACAGAGTCTGGTGTGTTTCCGAGCGTTACCGGGAGATGGATAGTGCCGATGATGGGGGTGGAGTGACCCGTGAATCCGACCACGGGACCCGGACGAGGTCGCAAGTCTCCTTTCTGCCGGCCCATCTTCTCCAGGGTTGACATAAATTGGACGTCACAGGAGCTGCCGGTGTCGACAAGCAGCCGTCGCACTAAGGTAGTGTCTATGACCACTGATACCACCAAAGCCACGTCCGAGCTGCGTGCCGTTACGGGTGCACTCGGTCTCCCAACCGGTGGGGGAGGGGAGGGCATCCCGGCCCTTTCCTCACGACTCTCCTCGCGTCGGTCCCGTGCCCGTTCTTGGCAACGATGGCGGGGCCTGTCGCCCCGCGTTGGGGCCTCGCCCTTCTTTCGCCGGGAGGAGGGAGGCCGCGTCATCGCAGATGTGGTTTGTTTCCTCGTGGGACAGTTTTCGTTCCCACAGACGGCGCCAGATGTTTCAGAGTGTTTTCTCACTACAGAGCGTTGACCGTGGAGAGCCCGGTCAACGTGGTCAAGGGGCCCGCTTTGGGTCCCTCGGGGGCTTCGAATCGGTGCAGAAGGGGCGAGGGGAAGCCTCGGCCCAGGTTGAGACACTCGGCCTCGGACAGGTGTGCTCGGCCTCGGCTGGAAGGGGGACGAGGGGTAGCCTCAGTCGCCCGGGTAGACGCACGGCCGACGGGTGGCGAGGGAGAGTCTCGGACCCAATTAGGACGCTCGGCCTCGGTAGGACGTGCTCGGCCACGGCAGGCTGACTGTGAGGGGAAGCCTCACTGTCTGGTTGATCGAGTGGTCGGAGAGGGGCGAGGGGTAGCCTCGGCCCGTTGATCTGTTGTCCACCTGCGCAGACGAAAACGCTCGTCAGGGGGCCGGACCTTGGTTCCGGCCAAATCCCCTCCGATGCCTAAGTCAGATAGAGATCTGAGAAAGGAGGCTCGGCGGAGACGGTCCGACTCGTGAGGAGATCGTGACGGCGTCTCTCGGCGCGAGCGGGGGAGGAAGGAGATGAATTGGGGGAACGAGGTCGTTGATGGAGTACCTTCGGTTTTGTTACCTGAGATGCGGTCCCTTTCTTCGTCGTCTTCCTGGCCCTTTTGTAGAGCTCCGACGTGATCGCCTCTGACCCACGTCCCACGTCCGCCATTGATCGTGCCCCATCAGTCCCCCCCTCGCCGCCGCTCTCTCCGCCATGCCAGCACCTCCCCATTATCGCTATTTAGTGGTCGCGCGTCCGGGGGAGTGGTTTTCGCAGGAGTGGGCGAGCGACCAACGGGTTATTGGGGCCGGGTCGGATCGAAGTTCGAGAAGGTCCCTTGTAAGGCCTTTGTCGAATGGGCTTTGAGGACGCAGGTGGGCTTTTGACCAATAGTCGGGCTCTTGGGCTCGTGTTTTACGGGTCTCGGCCAAATAGGCGTAACACTTAGTATTTTGATAGTATTGTTATGTTAATTATGGCACCCAATATGTTAGAAAACAAGTTTAGTTAGAAAAGTTAGTTGCTGTAATTTTTGTGTAGCAGAACAATAACTTGTAAAAATTGTATAAAATAGTAGAAAAATCAGAAAAATAAAATTAAGGACATTACGAAAAACTATAGAAAATTTCCTACAACTTTGAAGGAGGCCGAGAGCCAATTCTGACTGCAATTAGGGTTACAGAGCCATTCTTTCTGGACTGACGCTTTTGACAGATTTGCGTTGTAATTTTGAGTAGAATTTTCAAAATTGTGCTCTTGCTTTAAGTTAATTTTGAATATGCTAAGTTGTGCTTTATTATCATGCTCTTAAGGTGCCTTAATGATGATGTTTATTACGTTATGATTCATGTGGAAAAAGTTATTGATGTTGAGTTTGCATGTATGTTGGAACAAAAGTGATATTTGAGACCACTAATTGATACCATGTTAATGAAGTAATGCAATCAAAAGAAAAAACTTGTGAATGAGGATGAGAGTATGACGTCGGGAGTTCTCGGTCCCTTCTTGAAATGGGTGAGACTCCAGATGTGGATTTGGGGGAAACACGGGTAAATTGTAGGTGTTAAGGAGCAGACGTAGTACGATTTCTCACTCGCTACGTCACTCCAGTAAGGGGGAGTTGACTAGAGTTAGAGAGGCCTCTAGTGCGCTCGTGAAGCACCAGGACGGTAAATGATGGTTTTTTCCGTTTGTCCGACAGAAAAACCGAGATGAGTCTCGCTCCGGTACCTTGTCCAGTCGGGTATGGAGTTACGAGAGGCCCCTCCAGTGCTCGTGTCACTGGAATTGTACCACTTTTTCACCCCCTGGGTGAAGTCCGCTCCCTTAGCAGCCTGTGGTTTACCTGGGTTCCAAAACAGAACAACATTTAATTTTACTTAATTTAATCATTTATTATTTCAGTTATATGCACTGTTGTTTACTTTCAGCACTTATGCTCTGATTTTAATTTCTGCATAAACTTGTGACGATGTGACACTTGTAGTTAGTGAGTTTGTTAGGAAGACCAGTTCTAAAACTGGGTTCTACTAGGGTGTTAGGAGTTCCTATTGGGTCACGCGTTGACGTGTCCCGTCCCGTGGTTTTCAGGTACCAGTCTTGAGCAGTCAACGTGTGTTCTGGAGCCGGAGGCTGATACTTGTACAGGTGAGGTAGAGCTTACGGGCTACCTCGTTCACTCACCAGGGGAGTCTACCTGGGAACTCGAGGATTGATCACTGCACCTGTCCTGACGATTCCAGACTGTTCAGGTGGATATGAGATTTACTATGATGCGTCAGGCAGAGGATTGGGATGTGTTCTCCATCAGCATGGTAGGGTAATAGCTTATGCTTCTATATTGTTGAAGACTCATGAGAGGAACTATCCTACGCATGACTTGGAGTTAGCAGCAGTGGTGTTTGCTTTGAAGTTGTGGAGGCATTTTCTTCTGGGTGAACGTGTGAAGATATTTACAGATCACAAGAGTTTGAAGTACGTGTTCACTCAAAAATAATTGAATATGCGGCAGCGCAGATGGCTCGAGTTGATGGCTGATTATGATGTCGACCTCCAATATCACCCTGGGAAAGTCAACGTAGTACCTGATGCTCTTAGTCGCATGCCAACAGTGATGATGTTGACTGTATAGAGAGAACATCGGGGTAATATTCGACAGTTGGAGATTGAAGTTGTCTTACCTGGTTCATCAGTGGTGATGATGAACTTGCAAGTTCAATCTGATTTAGTTGAGAGGATTAAGGCAGCTCAGTCTGGAGATGTGAAGTTGAAGAAGATTCGCGAGCAGACAGAAGCCGAACTTCGTAAGGATTTCTGTATTCATGAAGATGGATCTCTGCGTTTTGGGAGCAGGATCTGTGTGCCAACAGGTGACATTTGGGATGAACTGTTGAAAGAAGCTCATAGCTCACCATATTCTATCCATCCTGGAGGCACCAAAATGTATCGTGATCTGCGATAACATTTTTGGTGGCACGACATGAAGCGTAGTGTGGCTAGAAGTGTAGCTTCATGTTTGACATGCCAGCAAGTCAAGGCCGAACATCAGAGAATAGCAGGACTTCTGCAACCTCTTCCAATTCCAGAGTGGAAGTGGCAGCATGTGACGATGTATTTCGTGACTGGCTTACCTCGCACTTCTCGAGGACATGATACTATTTGGGTAATCGTTGACCGATTAACCAAATCATCTCACTTCATACCTTTTCGAGTAGGTCAGTCAACAGACCATCTTGATAATAGATATATGGAGGTGAGATTTATTGTTTTGTTTCTGTTTGTTTATTGTTGGTTTAGATTCTGATTAATCATGTATACATGAAATCGTGATGCTTCATGGAGTACCTGTAAGCATAGTCTCCGATCGTGACACTAGGTTCACGTCTCATTTTTGGAGAAGTCTGCAGGCTAGCTTGGGAACTCGCTGCTGAGTTTCAGCACTGCATACCATCCACATACAGACGGTACATCGGAGAGGACAATTCAGATTCTAGAAGATATGCTTAAGGCATGCATGCTGGATTTCAAGGGTTCTTGGGATGAACATCTACATCTGGTAGAATTTGCCTACAATAACAGTTATCAAGACAGTATAGGCATGGCGCCATTTGCAGCCTTGTATGGAAAGAAGTGCCGATCTCCTCTCAGTTGGGATGATGTTGGAGATCGTGAATTGTTGGGCCCTGATATGATTGCTAAAACCATAGATGTTGTGAGAGTCGTCAGAGACAATCTTTGCATAGCTCAGGACCGTTATAAGCACTGGGCAGATGCGAAGAGGCGACACTTGGAATTTCATCCAGGAGAGTTAGTATTTTTGAAGATCTCGCCGACACGAGGGCTATTCGTTTTGGAAGACATGGAAAGCTGAGCCCAAGATGCATCGAACCTTTTGAATTTCTGGCTCGTGTTGGAGAAGTGGCTTATAGAATTTCCTTGCCAGCATCTCTTGAGGGAGGGCATAATGTGTTTCACATATCGCAACTCAGGAGATGTGGTGGAAATCCTGATCATGTTGCTGACTTCTCTGAGATCGAAGTGCGATCAGACTTGACCTATTATCAGCAGCCTGTAGCCATTCTAGACCGGAGGCAGAAGATGCTAAGGAAGAAATTGATTAACCTAATGAGGGTTATGTGGCACCGAGAGTCACCAGGGGAGTCTACCTGGGAACTCGAGGATGAGATGAAAGAGAAGAACCCTCACTTGTTTGTCTGATGTAATTTTGTTTTGTATGTGATATGATGTATAGAAATTTTTTTCTCCCTTAATTTGAAATTCCGAGGACGGAATTTAATTTAAGGGGCGGTAGGATGTAATGATCCTAATTTCAATATACGCGTACTTGTACGTATTTTGACGTAAATGTTGGATACAACGATCTAGGATTTATAGTTTGATGATGACAAACAGGCGTGAACATTTTGATGTGTTTGATAAGTGTTTTCAGGTTGAACAAAGCTCGGGATAACAAAATGGCAATTTGGTCATTCTGGAGATAAAAGGCATTTTGGGCGCAAAATAAAATTTGGTCAAATAGGCTTACAGTGGCATTTTTGTAAATAGACGAACTAGGTTTTTCTTAATACCCTGTATATATCTGTGGCCAGTCATTCATCAAACAAGGCGATCTCCAATAATATCGAGCGGCCAACAAAACTTATTTTACGGCCAAAACAATTTTTAAGGAGAGGAGCCGCACAGTTTGTTTTGAGAGAGAGCCAATAAAAACCCCTTCATTATAATCCAAGAGCAGCCTCAAGTTTCATATACCCTAGCAGCCGACATTTTCTAAGGAGACGCTCTTTATTTTTTAAGGCAATCAAAAGGGGCGGCCACCAAAAAGGATCACAGCCGAAAGAATTAAGAAATCCCAAGGCCGGTCTATTTGCAAATCAACGTGTTGGGCTATCTGACGCATGAGGTAAGTTTCTCGTGAGGTTGTTAATCAAAAGGATAAAAACTCTTTGGTATTTGTTTGTGCAGGACAAGGCACAGATTTTTTTTGGGCGGCCAAGACAAACAAAACAAATTAATTGCAAATGTCATGGGCCTCCGAAAATTCATTGGTCCCCTTTTCTTCTTAAATTTCCAGAGAGCAATTGATTGGGAATCACAACAAAAGGGGAGTATATTATTTTTATTGTTTCATTTGATTATCTCAAAGGATTGGTGCGTTTTGTTTTGTTTTCCACACGCAAATCTCTCCCAGGACTTTTTTTTCCGACGCAATCAACTCAGCCGCAAGAAGAGAGGTAAGTGCTTTCATACTTTTTGGCTAATCATTAATATATTCTTGTGTGCAGGCCATCAGCAAGGGGAAAGCTTGCATGCAATTTAAAGAGAACCCACAAGCACAAAAATTAAAAAGGGACGGCGCACTCATCCTCAGCCAATCAAAAATTCCCATGTGAAGACGTACACATCAATTCCCAAAGCCAAGAAAAAAAACAAGCTCTATGATTCATTCATCCACACAAAAAGCCAAAGTCCATTAACGCACAAAAAAAATCAAAGACCCTCACAAAATCATCAAGTGGCCGAAAGAAACAAAAATTCATCTTCTCTCCTGTGAATCCCTAAGAGCAGCAAGCCAAAAATATCCCCAGTGCGCACCCGGCCGAAATTGTGTGTGTTTATTTTTACAGGGGTTCATTTGTTTTGGAGGGTGTTTGATTGTGAGCCGCAAGCTTTAATCTCTTCACATCTGCAATTTTATTTTCCAAGAGTAGATCAAATCCCTCAAGAGCCGCATCATTTTTTTAAGAGGGGGGCCGAAATTTGTGATTGCTCTATCATCCTACCGCACAACAAAAAGGGAGAAGGCCTGACATTATCTTGCATATTCTAATGATCTCTGGGTTTCTATATGATCTCATATTGTTTGGGTTTTGATTCTTTGGTTGCAGGCTTGTGAGCAAATAGAAAGTAGCCGCACCAATCTGCAAGCTTCGGGATCCCATCTGTAAAATTGCCGCAGGCATCTACAAAGGAGCCGAGAGTATCAATCAAAGGGAAAGTGTCGCAATTTCAGTTGCTTACGATGAGACGACGACATCTTGTCAGATTGATCTGACCACGCGCTGAACGACAGAGACGACACACCATTACCGAGCATTTCTAAAAATCTATTTATTTATCTTTGTATTGGTGTAGCGATTTCTGTAGGGGAAATTTTACCTTCTGTGTTACTTTTTGGGGACCTGACGACTTTAGGAGTCGTCACGGAGGGAGAGCATCTGACTAGATTGAGAGTGTAGAGCACGTGGTGTGCGTACGAGCTAGGTGAGAGTAGATTTGGGATCTTGACTCATTGTAGCTGTACAGGATTACACATCTATCTCTTATTTGCTTTCGGGGGCTGGAGTAGGTCGTGGGGACGACCGAACTAGGGTATATCTGTGCGTACACTGTGATTGCATTCTATTTACTCTGCATGTGCTTTTAACTGCGTGTGTTCGTTCGTGGGTTGCACGAATATTTTTAATAGCCTATTCACCCCCCCTC
The DNA here is from genome assembly GCA_030789695.1 of Scilla litardierei. Classification (NCBI taxonomy): domain Eukaryota; kingdom Viridiplantae; phylum Streptophyta; class Magnoliopsida; order Asparagales; family Asparagaceae; genus Scilla; species Scilla litardierei. Next base: position 60,890,368 of record CM061132.1, read on the forward strand.
TAGGCTACGATCCAGATCCAACAGTAAATACGTACGTATATTTTTTAGGAGTATGCCCATATTTTTCTTTAATTATTTTGGGGAAGGAATTATTTTTAAATAGTTTTAAACCCATTATTGATATTAGAAAATAAGGGTATTGGGAGGAAATACCATGTATTTAGGGAGTATGGTGTATTTCACCATGTATTCTTATTTTCTTAAAAATTTTAATTTTAAATTTTGTTGCCATGACACCTACCATGGCTATGTGTCATGTTGATTAGCTTAAGCTAGGACACTTGGCTAAATCTTGACTAGATGAGGGGTGGCGAGGATTTTAGGGAAACCAACTTCCAATGCAAGAAAAACAAAAAGAAAAAAGGAAACAAAAACCCAAAAAAATCACCCACTCTCTTCCTCCCCACACCAGGCCGTGAGCACCATCCCCCTTCTTCCATTTTTTTTTTCATCTTTACACCTTCCATTACATCTCCAAAATACCTTCTATTCATCCACCAAGAAGCCATGATCTTTTCCTCATCATCCTAACTCCAAATCCTCTCTATAATCACCTCAAAAATTCAACTTTTGGAGGCCAAACTAGGAGCTTGAAGGAATGAGATTTAGGAGGAGGCCCAAGCTCTACAAGGATTAAGAAGGGCCAAAGAACAATTTTGGGAGGACTTTTACAAGGTAGAACTTCTAACTCTTAGGTAGAGTTTAGTTTAGGATTGGTTTTCTTATTAAGATAGTAAGTTATACAAAAATTTCATGTTGGAATCCATGTTTAAATTTTCATGGTAGGAATCATATCCTAGCAAGTTTAATTTTATCCCATGATGATTACTTAATTAGTGACATGGCATGTTAAGTATCATTTTAACATGTTTTTGCTAGTACGCTAGTTGTATGGAAAATTTTTGAGATCAAGCTTATATTTTTTTTGAATAAGATTGCATCCTCATGCTTGAAGATAGTAACTTTATCATTTGCAATGTAGAAATTAGTAATATTGTTCCATGTTGAAAATTGAGAGAAGAAGTTATATGCTAACTTACTAAATTGTGCTTGGTTCATGTCTCGGAAGTTAGTCTTAACATTAGTTTCAATTAGTGAAAATGATGTTTGCATTATAGTCTTAATTAAGTAGAAATATATTGATAGCTTGAAAATGAAGTAAGCTTAGTATTATGATAGTATTGTTATGTTAATTATGGCACCCAATATGTTAGAAAACAAGTTTAGTTAGAAAAGTTAGTTGCTGGAATTTTTGTGTAGCAGAACAGAAACTTGTAAAAATCGTATAAAATAGGAGAAAAATCAGAAAAATAAAATTAAGGACACTACAAAAAACTACAGAAAATTTCCTACAACTTTGAAAAGAGGCCGAGAGCCAATTCTGACTGCAATTAGGGTAACAGAGCCATTCTTTCTGGACTAACGCTTTTGACAGATTTGCGTTGTAATTTTGAGTAGAATTTTCATAATTGTGCTCTTGATTTAAGTTAATTTTGAATATGCTAAGTTGTGCTTTATTATCATGCCCTTAAGGTGCCTTAATGATGATGTTTATTACGTTATGATTCATGTGGAAAAAGTTAGTGATGTTGAGTTTGCATGTATGTTGGAACAAAAGTGGTATTTTAGACCACTAATTGATACCATGTTAATGAAGTAATGCATATCAAAAGAAAAAACTTGTCAGTGAGGATGAGAGTATGACGTCGGAAGTTCTCGATCCATTCTTGACATGGGTGAGACTCCAGATGTGTGTTTGGGGGAAACACGGGTAAATTGTAGGTGTTAAGGAGCGGACGTAGTACGATTTCTCACTCGCTACGTCCCTCACGTAAGGGAGAGTTGACTAGAGTTAGAGAGGCCGCCAGTGTAATCGTGACGCACCAGGATGGTAAATGCTGGTTTTCTCCGTTTGTCCGACAGAAAAACCGAGATGAGTCTCGCTCCGTTACCTTGTCCAATCGGGTACGGAGTTACGAGAGGCCCCTCCAGTGCTCGTGTCGCTGGAGTGGTACCACTTTTTTCACCCACCCTGGGTGAAGTCTGCTCCCTTACAGCCTATGTTTTACCCGGGTTCCAAAACAGAACAACATTTAATTTTACTTAATTTAATCATTTATTATTTCAGTTCTGTTCACTGTTGTTTACTTTCATCACTTATGCTCTGATTTTAATTTCTGCATAAACTTGTGACGATGAGACACTTATAGTTAGTGAGTTTGTTAGGAAGACCAGTTCTAAAACTGGGTTCTATTAGGGTGTTAGGAGTTCCTACTGGGTCACGCGTTGACGTGTCCTGTCCCGTGGTTTTCAAGAACGAGTCTTGAGCAATCAGCGGGTGTCCCGGAGCCGGAGGTTGATACTTGTACAGCTGAGGTAGAGCCTACGGGTGACCTCGTTCAGTTAGACTTCCCGGATTTAGACTAGCGGGTGTGTTGTACCGGGTGGACTTTTGTACTTTTGGGTTGGGGTTTCTACTTTTTGTTGTACCCGCTTTTTGTACCCCTTTTTGTACAGCTGATGTATATACGTATGTATATGGACTTATGTGATATAATGTAACTTCTGTGTTGTTGTATTTACATTTCAGTACTGTGTTTTATTTTCTGTTGGAGCACTTATCTTTTTCCTCTTTGTACTATTCCAGTGTTATTGCAGTGGCCTACTCATAATTTATATTAAACCACAAAAAATTGCCTAGTAGTATTTAAATAAGAGGGCTCGAAGCTTGAGTCTGAATACTACGTCGACCTCATCAGCTACGCTCCCCGTACTTGGGTGAGCGGGACGTGACAGGTTTTTGTGGTGGCCCAACAGAAAATTTCCTACAACTTTGAAGAAGAGGCCGAGAGCCAATTCTGACAGCAATTAGGGTAACAGAGCCATTCTTTCTGGACTGACGCTTTTGACTGATTTGCGTGGTAATTTTGAGTAGAATTTTCATAATTATGCTCTTGCTTTAAGTTAATTTTGAATATGCTAAGTTGTGCTTTATTATCATGCTCTTAAGGTGCCTTAATGATGATGTTTATTACGTTATGATTCATGTGGAAAAAGTTATTGATGTTGAGTTTGCATGTATGTTGGAACAAAAGTGGTATTTGAGATCACTAATTGATACCATGTTAATGAAGTAATGCATATCAAAAGAAAAAACTTGTGAGTGAGGATGAGAGTATGACGTCGGGAGTTCTCGGTCCATTCTTGAAATGGGTGAGACTCCAGATGTGGGTTTGGGGGAAACATGGGTAAATTGTAGGTGTTAAGGAGCGGACGTAGAACGATGTCTCACTCGCTACGTCACTCCCGTAAGGGGGAGTTGACTAGAGTTAGAGAGGCCGCCAGTGCGGTCGTGAAGCACCAGGATGGTAAATGATGGGTTTCTCTGTTTGTCCGAAAGAAAAACTGAGATGAGTCTCGCTCCGGTACCTTGTCCAGTCAGGTAAGGAGTTACGAGAGGCCCCTCCAGTGCTCGTGTCGCTGGAGTGGTACCACTTTTTCACCCACCCTCGGTGAAGTCTGCTCCCTTAGCAGCCTATGGTTTACCCGGGTTCCAAAACAGAACAATATTTAATTTTACTTAATTTAATCATTTATTATTTCAGTTCTGTTCACTGTTGTTTACTTTCAGCACTTATGCTCTGATTTTAATTTATGCATAAACTTGTGACGATGTGACACTTGTAGTTAGTGAGTTTGTTAGGAAGACCAGTTCTAAAACTGGGTTCTACTAGGGTGTTAGGATTTCTTACTGGGTCACACGTTGACGTGTCCCGTGACTCCCGTCTCGTGGTTTTCAGGTACGAGTCTTGAGCAGTCAGCGGGTGTTCCGGAGCCGGAGGCCGATACTTGTACAGCTGAGGTAGAGCCTACGGGCGACCTCGTTCAGTTAGACTTCCCAGATTTAGACTAGCCGGTGTGTTGTACCGGGTGGACTTTTGTTCTTTTGGGTTGGGGGTTTCTACTTTTTGTTATACCCGCTTTTTGTACCCCTTTTTGTACATCTGATGTATGTACGTATGTATATGGACTTATGTGATATAATGTAACTTCCGTGTTGTTGTATTTACTTTTCAGTACTGCGTTTTATTTTCTGTTGGAGCACTTTTCTTTTTTCCTCTGTGTACTATTCCAGTGTTATTGCAGTGGCCTGCTCATAGTATAAGTTTATCCATTCTACCTTCAATAAAGATGTACTATAGATACATACCGACTTCCTATGATACTAATCTCCTATACTAGAGGAATCGAATTACATCTTGACCGACACCTCTTTTTCATGGTTTGAACTATGCGAAGTCTATTTGGGCAAGTGATGGGTGTTATCTCGCATCAATAAGAAATACAACTATAGGCAAAGTAGAAAAAAGAATTTTAGGGAAAACAACTTCCAACGCAAGAAAAACAAAAACCAAAAAAAGAAAAAAAAAACCCCCAAAAAATCACCCACTCTCTTCCTCCCTACACCAGGCCGTGAGCACCATCACCCTTCTTCCATTTTTTTCATCTTTCCACCTTCCATTACCTCTCCAAAATACCTTCTATTCATCCACTAAGAAGCCGTGCTCTTTTCCTCATCATCCTAACTCCAAATCCTCTCTATACTCACCTCAAAAATCCAACTTTTGGAGGCCAAACTAGGAGCTTGAAGGAATGAGATTTAGGAGGAGGCCTAAGCTCTACAAGGATTAAGAAGGGCCAAAGAACAATTTTGGGAGGACTTTTACAAGGTAGAACCTCTAACACTTAGGTAGAGTTTAGTTTAGGATTGATTTTCTTATTAAGATAGTAAGTTATTCAAAATTTTCATGTTGGAATCCATGTTTAAATTTTCATGATAGGAATCATATCCTAGCAAGTTTAATTTTATCCCATGATGATTACTTAATTAGTGATATGGAATGTTAAGTATCATTTTAACATGTTTTTGCTAGTATGCTAGTTGTATGGAAAATTTTTGAGATCAAGCTTATATTTTTTTTGAATAAGATTGCACCCTCATGCTTGAAGATAGTAACTTTATCATTTGCAATGTAGAAATTAGTAATATTGTTCCATGTTGAAAATTGAGAGAAGAAGTTATATGCTAACTTACTAAATTGTGCTTGGTTCATGTCTAGGAAGTTAGTCTTAACATCAGTTTCAATTAGTGAATAGGGTGTTTGTATTATAGTCTTAATTAAGTAGAAATATATTGATAGCTTGAAAATGAAGTAAGCTTAGTATTATGATAGTATTGTTCCATGTTGGGTGACACTTGAAGCATGCGAGGAGAGTATGACCAATATAGGATTTGTGTCTCCTGTTTATGGGAAGTTAGTGTCGCACACGTTGGTTCAGTCTTTAGTGAAAACTTTGGCCCAAGTATGTTGGGAGAAGTCCAATATTGATAGATTAAAGACAGATGGAGACTAACCGAGTTCAAGTAATTAGGTTTGACAGTTGACACCCTAGGCTTGACTAAGCGACATAATTTTATCGAAGGGACTAAAACTGTGGCAATCTTTACGAACACAGTCAAGGTGGTCTCAACAATACTCATGTCAATGGGCTAACCACATAATGATGATACCGAAACAGGGACGGCTTCCGCTGCTCGTGGTCTCTGTCGTCTGGGGTTTCGAGTCCCACTTGTATTAGGGTCAGGATGTAAGAACTCACACAGAGTGGGACCTTCGTCAAGTAATAAGTAGAATTAGGGAGATAATATATCGGATCTATGTGAATTAACTACGTCGTAAAAGGTTTGCGATATTGCCTAAAGAATATTAAATGATGTGAGATTAATGCATATGATGCAAAAGTATTTAAATATGTTGTAAAGTGTTTCTAAGCATATTTGAAATAATAAAGGCAGAGAAAGGTTTCGGAAATGTCTCGGTCGAAACCGGTGTTCAAACGGTTCCAAGAAAGCTAAATATGAGCCAATATAGCTAAAAATGAGCCAAATATTTAATTAAAGGCCCAAGAGCTTTTTAAAGGGGGAGGCCCCATGAGACCCGGCCCATTGGGCCTGGTCAGTTTCGACTGGCACATGTAAGGTCGCCAGAAGCGCCCAGGCATGTGCCTTACACGCGCCTAGCTAGAGCACTGGGCATGTACCTCGAACACACCCAGCTAGGCTAGTGGGTAGGTGGGGCCCACGGTGGCCCCCCCACATTAGGGTTTCGAACCCTCTATTCATGCGGCTGCATTTTGCAGAAACGCATGATTTTTGGGTCAATTTTGGACGTACGTTTGTAGGGTCAAACGAAGTCGGAATTGAACACTATTTTTTATATGCATTCATCATTCAATGCTCTTCGATTTGATATATGATATCGCTTGCGAAGCTCAACGGTGAGAGAGGAAAAATTCGTTGAAGTTTGGCCTTCGTGAAGGTCAAATATGAATTAATTTTCTCCTCATATTATTAGTCCCAAATCAAAAATTGATAGTAAGGACAGGTGAGATCCCTATATAAATAGGGACATGCTCCACTCCTTGAAAAGTGCTCTAAGCCTTGGATCGAGGGACACCTAAAAGTTAAGGGAAAACCTAAATCGAAAAGGCGAAGAAAATTAATTGCCTCTTTCTCCCTCCTCTTCCTTGCTCCTGCTCGAGCTCTAATAAAGCTACGAAGGAGTTCGGATCGGATCCGAAGTCTTAACGGAGGATCCACTCAAAGTGAAACTTACTGGAGCACGTGGTTGGCTCGGCGATAAGGTGATTGCTCACCTCGAGACGTGGTTCGGTTTGGGAGAAGCGGCTCAGCCCCAACGCGGGGCACTGGTTCGGGGGATTCTGTGCCTTGCTAACGTGAAATGCAAAGGTGAGTAGTTTAATTTATGTGGTTTTAAATTGCAGTTGATATTATAGATCTATCCTTAGGGGTTGGTCAGACCCACTCTGTGATAATAGAGATTCTAGATGGGGTTCATTATTCCTTAGGGCTTGACTTAAAATAGTTTTTAAGTTGTTCTTTCCGTAGCGTTTATGATTTCTTCGCCGACCCAACATAGACCGGACGTCGATTTAGAGCCCTAAGGGTCGAAGAAAACCCAACATTGGTATCAGAGCTAGTTATTTGATCGATAATTTTAAATGCGATCTAAAATGCATAGGATGTTTTAGAAACATGTAAATAATTTGATTATTTAGTTTTTAATAATTATGTGATAATTATTATAATTGATGTAACTTAAATTTAATGAGATAATTTTAGGTTGCTTGCTAAATTTTGATGAGATAAATTTTTAGTTGATATTTTAACGATTATTTATTCCTTATGTGATAATACAAGAAAACCCTTTAGGTTAGCCATTGAAAAACTTTCAAAAAACTTATGAGATAATTTTTTAGATGAATGTTCTATGATTTAAAATTGTTGCAACTATTAAATTCCTAATACTTGATTAAGGTAACCCTCTCGAATAATTATTATGTAACTTAATTGTGGTAATAATAATTTTTGAAAAGGCTATGATTTAATTTGTTGCAACTTTAATTTTTAAATATCTAATACATGATTAGGATAGCGCCCTATAAATTCCTTATAGTTGATAAAGAATTTAATAAAAGTTATTAACTAATCCTAATAATTTTGAATTTTAGGATTCAAATAGTTGATATGATTAACTAATTTAATGAAGCCATATTATATCAATGTTACACATTTAAGTAATTAGTTAAAGGATCATGAACCGGTGTCTAGAAAGTTTGTAACTAATATTGTGGATCACCTCAGCTAGACTAGGGATAGTGATCCTAGCCTAGCCAGCTTCGAGGCCCGCTCTGCAGCAGCGACCTCGAAGCTTGTAGTAAAACGGTCGGTTGGCGACCTTGCTTCGACGAATTCAACTGAAAGTGGTATATCGTAACCCCTTAGTCGTATGCTACTGGACCACAAGGATACAAATTATTATTATGTGACACCATTGATTACATCTACTCAAATACGTTTAAAACCTTCTTCAAGTTTAGACGTAGCCCTCCTTGCTTTGGGAGATTAGAAACCAGGGATTCCTGCTACGGTTGTTGAGCACACTCAAGCTATAACATGGTTATCTTTTGGGAACCAATCCCAATAAACATGTGATGTAGTTCAGCTTAACTCAAACCGTCGTGTCGTGAACATACCCGAGTGCCGGAGTAAGTTAAGACTGGATAAGAAAGCAAGAGTCTGACTGGACTAGTCATTATGATTTGGATGAGCACACTCATGATCATAAGTGGCTACGGATAAAAACCTATAGGGAGTCATATATGATATGATTGATGAAGAGTCATCTACCAACGCAAAGTCAAGTAAGTTGTTGAGCACACTCAAGGTTGTGAGACTCAGGGTGGTTGGATCCTTCTCCCACTAAATTTAATTAATAAATTTGTTCATTATTATGGCTTAAACTAATCGCTAAAATAGTGGAGGATATAGCTAGATAAAAACCATTGTATATAAAATTGAAATTGAACATATGCTAAACTAGGATATTTATATGTTTTACCGCTGGAATCCAAATCATAATATCCTAAAAGAAAATGTTAAAGTGTCAAGAATATTGATTAAGGAATATCAACACAAATTCAATCTTATAGACTAAACTATGTTCTCACTGACATTACAGTGTCCTTCTTAACATTGGCTTAAGGATAATGACTTCCTTGAAGCCCTATATCCAGCACAATCAAAGCACGCTACTTAACACTCGGCTCTATGAGCTATATGCTCTATGGTCAGCTTGAACATATGGATGTTCAAAGCATGTTTCTCCGTACAACTTGTTGAGAACACTCAAGGTTGTAAGGAAAATGGTTTCAATTTGCAAGGTTTGGAACTTTGTGCAATCTGTTGGCTCGAATATGAGTGCATGGGCGGTGCAAGACTATGTATCCAAACCGGATCTTGAGACTAGAACCTTGTTAAGCACACTCAAGGTTGTAAAGATCAAGCGTTTGGATACATGAGAAGCTTGCACAGCTAATATTTATGTTGGGACGTGTAATATCTAAATGTTATTTAGAAAAGAAGAAGGCATTCAGGAAAGTCGATTGAGAAAGAAAGTTTTGTCTATCATAAGAAAAGGCAACAGTAGGAGGAACTGAAAATGTGACATATTTGATATCACAATATCAGAATAATTGTTATACAAAAGTAAAAGATTGTCCTATGTGTTGGAAAAAGGAGCAAGTGTTGCTTCTTGGACCATAGTGGATGTCTAACACATTTTGGCGAATGTCGTCACCTTCCTTCTGAAGCAATGTTTCGGTGTGAGTAATTGTATAACGATATTGTATTAGGTGTTAATACTTGAATGCACAAGTTACGGAAAACTTATCTATGGTAAAATAGACTAGGCAGTACCGAAGAGAACAGACTTGGCAAGTCATATAAAGAGGGGGCTCTTGACCACTCGTATTATGAGTTGAAAGACACTTGTGAGTCTGGTCTCAAAGATATGATGGCCAAAACTCCATCTGTTAGACAATGAGTGAATGAGTTGGAGAACTCGTGGTCGCGTACATACGGATGTATTTAGACCCAAGTCTAAATTAGCCAAGATATGGTATTCCAATTTTATTACGCCGCGTGTTCTTGATGAAACACAAGTCTGATAAAATAAAGAACAAAATGACAGAAGTATTTGAACTACTTCGATCAGATTGAAGAGGCGAATACTTAGCTATGTAATTCTTGCGTAACTAAAAGAAAATGAGATTTTCTCTCAGGTCAAGTCTCTTAACACATCGGTGTGTTGGATAGCATGAATCACACTCTATTAGACATGGTGCGATACATGGCAAGTGACTCTGAGTTACAATCCTCCCACTGGGTTAAACCCTAGATAATAGTGCCTAGGTTCTTGATAAGGTCCTGACAAAGTTAGTGCCAATGACTTCATATATGATATGAAACAGTGACAAACCCATCCTTAAAATTAGGGTTGTTGACAAACAAGCTTGAACAGATAGCTTGGTTTTGTTCATGAACAAAATCCATGTTTAAGCTCTGTTCGTTTACTAACCGAGCTCTAAAAACATGTTCAAGCTTGTTCGTTAAGCTTACCGAACGAACATAAACGAACGTAAACGAAAATTTACCAAGCTTATTCACAAGTAGTTCGTCGAACGTTCTGTTCGTCAACAAGACGTATCGAGCTTGTTCGTGAACACGTTTAGGAACATGTTCGTGAACACACAATCAATCTTGTTCATGAACAGATTTTCAAAGAAACAAATGAACGTCAATTTTTTAATCAGTAATAATAATATTTAACCATAATTGCCAAGGAATAAATCAATTAAATAAAAGTATTAAATATTTACAGGACAAAGACAAATAAATCCATCACAATAACTCCATAAATCCCATTACAAACATCTATTACAAACATAGTAAAAATATAGTAATTGTCTAAATGCAATACAATGTAAGAACCCAATATTCCAATAATTCCACCATCAATGTATTATAATGAACACTTAACGAGCTTGCTCACGAACACTTAACGAGCATGTTCATGAACATCACTTAACGAGCTTGTTCATGAATACTTAACAAGCTTGTTCATGAATATAAATGAACGAACACAGTTATATTCATGCTCTGTTCGTTTACTAACCGAGCTCTAATAATCTGTTCAAGCTTGTTCATTAAGCTTCCCGAACGAACATAAACGAACATGTACCGAGCTTGTTCACGAGTAGTTCGTCGAACGTTCTGTTCGTCAACAGCCAATAGATTAAGGTGTGTAGTTCTCTTACGTAAGTTAAGTGGCTTAATCCAGATTAACTGGAAGACACATCTGTCGGAACCAGCAAACATGATATTCCTCAAATCAATAGTTAAGAAGTCACGGGATTACTCGAGCCTCGTGAGACAAACGAGTAGAGTAAAACATCATAGTTGATGATGGCTTAGGAAATTTTCAAGATGCTATTCGGAGTGGAGACTCTGAGAAATGGCTTGATGCAATCCGTGAATGTCTTTGCACATGAATAAGGTAGGGATCTTAGAAGACGTGTCCAAGGGAAGTGTTCCCTTTGGCTGCAAGTGAATCTTCAAGACAGAAGTTTAGTGTAGTTAGAAAGAGAGAAGTGCAGGTTATGCAAGTTGAGAAAGATTATCATCAGATCTCATATATACATATTATGATGAAACTTTCTCGCCAACGGCCGTGTACAAACCTATTCAGATTAGACTCGCTGCCAATGCTCATGATGACCATGAAAACTGGAATATGCATGTAAAATTTGTTTTCTAAATATGATTTAGAAGAACGAACTTACATGAATTAGCCAGAGAGTTTTCAAGGTCAGTGGGAATGGATAAAAGGCATGTGAGGCATCAAGAAGCCGAAACATATGTTTTGATAAAGTATTCAAACAGTTTGAATCTTTGTCAAAAACGATTATAAATTGTGTAAATGACCAGTGACTATTATGGATGATTATATCTAGCCTCAAGTGAGGATGATGAGCTGGATGAGATCTAGGCAAGACAAATGTTATGGATTCCAAAAGACCAAGGAAATTATTTGGATGAGATTCAAATGTGTGGTCTAGTATGAACATAGAAACTCCTTAAGTCTATACTAAAGATAGTTTAGTAGATTCACTCAAGAAGGCAATATCACATGATGTCTAGAGAGTCTTATGTGTAAATGCAACATTAGATACCAGGATAAATGGGCCTTAGTGCAAGTAGGAGATGTTGAGAGATGTGTATGCCCTCGAGGTAATTTATCTCTGTGTATATGTACAAACGTCTTGTTCGAAATAACAGTAAGCTGTTTCGTAAGAATTTACCTAACTTAATAATAATGTAGTTTACATTAGAACCTAGGTAAAGTCCTGAGATTTGATGCGATGTCAAACAAGTATCAAGATGAGGATCTCAATTATGGGGAATTGCTTGACTGTTTGTAGCATAAGTCTAAAATTGTTCGTGGTCGTAGACATTTCGAGAAAAGGATATCGATACATTGGATTGACCATTGTTTCTTTGTCTTCACCATGGAGTGTTGACGATGATATCATGGTCGTTCGACTTGGCGAAGTCGGAGACGAGACACAGTGCTCATTGGAGAATGAGTCACTGAACAACCTAAAGAGAGTTATCAAATGGTAAACATTAACTAATTTGTCATTGATAAATCTCAGTGATGATAGGAAAGTTGGCCCCACACATAAGGGTTTTGAACCCTCTCGTTTGGCGGCTGCGTTTTGCACAAATGCATGATTTTTGGGCCAATTTTGGACGTATGTTTGAGTGGTCAAACGAAGTCGAAATTGAGCATCATTTGTCTCTATGCTTTCATCATTCAGTGCTCTTCGATTTGATATATGATATCGCTTGCAAAGCTCAACGGTGAGAGAGGAAAAATTCGTTGAACTTTGGCCTTCGTGAAGGTCAAACGTGATTGGTTTTCTCATCAAATTATTATTCCCACATCAGAAATTGAGAGATGAGGAGGGGTCAGCTCCCTATATAAATAGGGGCTAGCTCCCCTCCTTGAAAAGTGCACCAAACCTTGGTTCGAGGGAGTCCTAAAAGTTAGGGGCAAACCTAAATCGGAAAGGCCGAAGAAAATTAATTCCCTTTTCTCCCTCTTCTTCCTTGCTCCTGCTAGAGCTCTAGCCAAGCTACGAAGGAGTTTGGATCGGATCTGAAGTCTTGACAAAGGATCCACTCAATGTGAAACTTTCTGGAGCTTGTGGTTGGCTCGACAACAAGGTGATTGCTCGCATTAGGACGCGGTTTGATTCGGGAGAAGCGGCTCAACCCCAATGCAGGGCACTAGTTCGTGGGATTCTGTGCCTTGCTAACAATCAATGCAAAGTTTAGTAGTTTAATTTATGTGGTTTTAACTTGCATTTAATATTATAGATCTATCATTAGAGGTTGGTCAAACCCACTCCGTGATAGTAGAGATTCTGAATAGGATTCATTGTTCCTTAGGGCTTGACTTAAAATAGTTCTCAGTTGTTCTTTCTGCTGCTTATATGATTTCTTCGTCGACTCGACTTAGGTCGGACATCGATTTAGAGTCCTAAGGGTCACCGAAAACCCAACATTGGTATCAGAGCCAGTTACTTGATCTATAATTTTAATGCGATTTAAAATGCAGAGGATGTTTTAGAAACATGTAAATAATTTGATTATTTAGTTTTTAATAATTATGTGATAATTATTAAAAGTGATGTAACTTAAATTAAATGAGATAATTTTAAGTTGCTTGCTGAATTTTGCTGAGATAAATTTTTAATTGATATTTTAATGGTTATTTATTCCTTACTTATTGTGTGATAATACAAGAAAACCCTTTAGGTTAGCCATTAAAAAACTTTCTAAAAACGTATAAAATAATTATTTAGATGAATGTTCTATGATTTAAAATTGTTGCAACTATTAAATTTCTAATACTTGATTAGGGTAGCCCTCTCGAATAATTATTATGTAACTTAATTATGGTAATAATAATTTTTGAAGAGGCTATGATTTAATTTGTTGCAACTTTAATTTTTAAATACATAATACATGATTAAGATAGACCCCTATAAATTCCTTGTTGATAAGGACTTTAATAAAAGTTATTAACTAATCCTAATAATTTTGAATTTTAGGATTCGAATAGTTGATATGATTAACTAGTTTAATGAAGCCATATTATATCAATGTTACACATTTAAATAATTAGCATCCTTAAAGGATCATGAACCGGTGTCAAGAAAGTTTGTAACTAATGTTGTGGATCACCTAAGCTAGACTGGGGATAGTGATCCTGGCCTAGCCAAACCCCTTGGTCGTGTTCTACTGTACCACAAGGATGCAAATTATTATTATGCGATACCATTGATTACATCTACTCAAATACGATTAAAATCTTCTTCAAGATTAGATGTAGCCCTCCTTGCTTTGGGAGATTGGAAACCAGGTATTCCATCTAAGGTTGTTGAGCACACTCAAGCTATAACATGGCTATCTTTTGGGAACCAATCCCATTAAACATGTGATATAGTTCAGCTTAACCCAAACCGTCGTGTCGTCAACATACCTGAGTGCCGAAGTAAGTTAAGACTGGACAAGAAAGCAAAAGTCTGACTGGACTAGTCATTATGATTTTGATGAGCACAATCATGATCATTAGTGGCTACGGATAAAAATCTATAGGGAGTCATATATGATATGATTGATGAAGAGTCATCTACCAACGCAAAGTCAAGTAATTTGTTGAGCACACTCTAGGTTGTGAGACTCAAGGTGGTTGGATCCCTCTCCTACTAAATTTAATTAATAAATTCGTTCATTATTATGGCTTAAACTAATCGCTAAAATAGTGGGAGGATATAGCTAGATAAAAACCATTCTATCTATAGTTAAAATTGAACCTATGCTAAACTAGGATAGTTCTATGTTTTACTGCTGGAATCCAAATCATAATATCCTAAGAGAATATGCTAAATGGTCAAGAATATTGAGCAAGGAATATCAACTCAAATTCAATCTGATAGAATAAACTATGTTCTCACTGACATTAATGTGTCCTTCTTAATAATGGCTTAAGGACAATGACTTCCTTGAAGCCCTTGACCCAGAACAATAAAAGCACGCTACTTAGCACTCGCCTCTATGAGCTATACGCTCGCGGGGCAGCTTGAACATACTGATGTTCAAAACATGTTTCTCCGTACAACTTGTTGAGCACACTCCAGATTGTTTGAAAAATGGTTTCAATCTGCAATGTTTGGAACTTTGTGGAAACCGTTTGGCTCCAAGATGAGTGCATGAGCGGCCCAAGACTATGATCCAAGCCGGATCTTGAGACTAGCAACTTGCTGAGCACACTTAAGGTTGTAAAGCTCAAGCGTTTGATACATGAGAAGCTTGCACAGCTAATATTTGTGTTTGGACGTGTAATTTCTAAATGTGATTTAGAAAAGAAGAAGGCACTGGGGAAAGGCGATTGAGAAAGAAAGTTTTGTCAATCATTAGAAAAGGCAAAAGTAGGAGGAGATGAAAATGCGACATATTTGATACCACAGTTCAGAATAATTGTTATACTAAAGGAAAATATTGTCATACGTGTTGGAAAAAGGAGCAAGTGTTATTTCTTTGACCATAGTGGACGTTTAACACATTTTGGCGAATGTCGTCACCTTGCTTCTGAAGCATTGTTTCGGTGTGAGTAATTTGTACAATGATATTGTATTTGGTGTTATTAAATGAATGCACAAGTTACAGAAAACTTATCTATGGAAAAATAGACTTGGTAGTACTGAAGAGAACAAACTTGACAAGTCATGTAAAGAGGGGGCTCTTGACCTCTCATAATATGAGTCGAAAGACACTGTGAGTCTGGTCTCAAAGGTATGATGACCTAAACTCCTTTTGTAAGATAGTGGGAGAATTAGTTGGAGAACTCGTGGTCTCGTTCATACGGTTCCATCTAGACCCAAATCTAAATTAGCCAGGATATGGTATTCTATTTTATTACGACACGTGTTCTTGATGAAACACAAGTCTGATAAAATATAGAACACACTGACAGAAGTATTTGAACTACTTCAATCGAATCAAAGAGGAAGATACTTAGCTACTTAATTCGTGTGTAATTAAAAGAAAATGAGATTTTCTCTCAGGTCAAGTCTCTTAACACATCGTTGTGTTGGAGAGCATGAATCACACTCTATTAGACATGGTGCGATACATGGAAAGTGACTCTGAGTTACAATCCTCCCTTAGGGTTAAACCCCATATAATAGTGTCTATGTTCTTGATAAGGTCCTGACAGAGTTAGTGCCAACGACTCCATATATGATATGAAACGGTGAGAAACCCAACCTTAAAATATATTAAGGTGTGTGGTTCTCCTACTTAAGTCAAGCGGCTTAATCCAGACTAACTAGAAGACACATCTATCGGAACCAGCAAACATGATATTCCTCAAATCAATCGTTAGGAAGTCACATGATTACTCGAGCCTCGTGAGACAAAGGAGTAGAGTTAAACATCATAGTTGATGATGGCTTAGTAAACTTTCAAGATGCCATTCGAAGTGGAGACTCTGAGAAATGGCTTAATGTAATCCGTAAAGGTCCTTGCACATGAATAAGATATGGATCTTAGAAGATGTGCCAAAGTGACTCGTCTCTAAAGATGTGAGCGCTACTTCCAAGTGTTGGAGATCGAACAAGTAATAATCCTGGCGAGTCCATGTATCGTATCCACGGGAAAACTGACCTGCAAAACCACGAATTTCAGTTTATAACGGGTAATAAAACGACAAGGAACACCCACCTTTAGAATGTGAAAATAGTGGAGTAAAGGTTTTAAGAAATAAAAATAATCATACAAAAACTACGAGGAAGTCGATATTGAGGTACCAATGTGGAGAGGATGTGTTGGTCGTGATTTCGTAAGGGGTTTACAATAAATGGTTATTGATGTCTTTGGTTAATCAATTGGTTCGTAATGTTCGAAATCAAGATTCATATATGAGCCTTTCAGATCATCGCCCTCTCGGGTCCCTTCAGGTATGCACTCATAGACGCATCCTCGCAGTACGTCATCCTCTCAAAATCCTCATGGTATGTGTGTAAATCAAGATGTAAAACATCAGAATCAAATGCTTAACCTAAATAATGCAACGGTCCACCCTGCAAGGGTATAAGAACGTCGAAAGATTTAACGATATCAAACATGAAATAATGCCACTGTATCGAAAAGATTATTAGTTTCATAAAGAATATAGGCTCATGTGACTGCAATGGTCATGACGATGTTCGCAAGGATCATGCCACGAATAAGCCCGGAAAGATTAGATTCGATCCAAGTACACCAGCAACGGATATACTTGAATAATACGTGTAGAAACTAATAAAATACGCGATTTTACATGCAAAATAGGGCATAACGACCTCAAAACCAGAGACTACATAGCCCTAACTACATCACAACCAACACATGAGGGTACTATCCACGCATGGATAGAAAAGAACTCATATTCGTTGACAAATACATGTTTAAAGACTCAAAATATGTGTTTAATATGAAAAATAGAAGAGTGAAGTTAAGAATTCTATCACAAAACTCTCTAATTAGCCCCAAATCTCCTTCATAAGTTACTCCTAGTCTCTTTCTCCAAGGCCCCAGAAACTCATGCAAAAATACACATAAGAGAGCCTCCAATACGCAAAGAATACCCCTCAAACCCCTAGAAATACGCTTAAATACTTAGATGGCAGGTTTTAAGCTGCAGACGGGTCCAGACCCGCTCCAATAGTGCTTTAAATCCAAACCCAATTGTCGGCTCATCCCTCAGCTGTCCATCAAAGTGGGATCTATTGTGCGAGTGCCACGTTGTTTCATTTATTTTATTTTCTGTTTATATGTCGCGTGGTGTGATTTTTATTTTTATTCTTATTTTCAGTTTCGTTTGTGTGATTTTCTTGTCTTTCGTGTCTTTTTCTGTCTGTGCGTATTCCCCCCATATTCATTGCCCTCCCGTATTTAATTCTATTGCATTGAGGGCAATGCAAGTTTCAGCTTGGGGGAATCGCACTTCGTGCGTCATTTGGTACAAACCATAACCCTTCGAAAAAGGTGCCACCTTTGGAGAAGGGGAAGGAAAAGATGGAGAATATTGAAGAGGGCTCGCTCTCCGACGCGGATGAATATTACAATGGGATAGACGAAGGGGATTGGAGGGAGGAGGAGATCGTGGGACCTCATCGAAGCGTGGGGGAAACTGGCCGAACCCCCAGGATCAAATAAGAGGCTGTTCGGCTCCAAACAGTGGTGGAAACGACGGTACAAACCATAACCCTTCGAGAATATTGAAGAGGGCTCGCTCTCCGACGCGGATGAATATTACAATGGGATAGACGAAGGGGATTGGAGGGATGGGACCTCATCGAAGCTGGGGGGAAACTGGCCGAACCCCCAGGATCAAATAAGAGGCTGTTCGGCTCCAAACAGGGGCGGGGGCAGTCGTCCCGCACGAAGTCTTTCTAGACTACTGCCAAGCAACTGGCATTGAAGTTGAACATCCTGTAACACATGTTCACACCCAAAACGGGTTAGCTGAATCCCTTATAAAGAAACTACAATGAATCGCTTATCCATTGCTAATGCAATCCCAGTTGCCTGTGACTGCATGGGGACATTCAATCTTGCATGCTGCATCGCGGGTGCTGCTCGGATCTGCTTCATTCGACTGCATCCGCTTCGCTGTCGCAGAAATTGTCAGTGCACCATTGGATCGTATACCGACAGACACGAGGTGGCCGCGTCGCCCGTATCTTGCTAAGTCCAAGTTTGATTTGGGGCTGCTATAAGCCATTGAATCCTCATCCAACGGTCTCTCTTTTACAGTGTCACCCAGCTGCTTCCACCGTCTGATTCGAGCGGGAACCGACAAAATGTGGCCACATGGCCAGGAGCGGGCAGATGCGGGGCCATATATAGCACCGTATTTACGCCATATTTACGACGTATTTCGGCCATATTTTTACTTCATTTAAATTGTATTTTGCACTAAAAATTCATAGAAATTAGCACAGATCTCAGAAAAATATGAATAAATAGCCGTTGGAATCGTGAGATCGAGATCTACATATGAAAAATATGAAAATGACAGAAATACTCAATAAAATCATATTTTGTGCTCAAATCAAAGGTTTGCTGTAATTAATCATAATACTCTAAATACGCTAGCATTGGAGACCAAATACGCATCATATATGCACAAAATGACACTAATTGAGGGTTTAAATATGCAATATTCACCCCAAATCACACCCCCAACTAGCGTTTTGCTAGTCCCTAGTAAAAAGAGTGATTAAGTCGGATGATTAGTAAAAATAGTAAATTCTATCTATCATTTATGGTATGACTCAATAATACGCTTTCCAGTATGATTTTGACCATCAACATACAAAATCTATGACTAAGCTCAATCACTGTTATTTTCTCTAATTTAATTTGAATAAATAACATATACGCATCGTTTTGTGCAATCAAAATTATAACGCAAGTTATATCCTAGTTTTCTTATTTCAGAGGAACTAGCATCACATAAAAAATCATTCGATTCATGAGTATTGGGTTTGCTTCCTTTATTCACCATTTCTTTCTTTCTTTCTTTTTCTTTTTCTTTTTCTTTTTCTTTCTTTTTGTGTAGCGTAGAATGATCCATGTAACGAGATTTCAGTCAATGACTCCTAGGCCAGACGACCTTCGAGCATTAGGCTTAGAAGAGCCCTTCGAACCTAATAAGTCGAACCATCTAAGTTTTTGTTGTATCTTTTTTTGACTTAGATGATTCATGTAACAAGCTTTCAGTCAATGACTCTTAGACCAGACGACCTTCGGGCATTACCCCTCAAACCTAATAATCGAATCATCTAAGTTTTATTTTTTATTTTTTTCTTTTTCTTTTTTTGTGTGGAAGCAATTCAATACACATTCATAGGACATAAACTTTAGTAACAAAGGCCAAATTCCTCTTCAACTTGAAGACTATTCAAATAAATCGTGTATACTTAAGCGTATGCATCACAATAGCATGCATGAAATAAATTCAAACAATTTCGAGATATTAATCATGGAAATTGAGATTTTTTCATAAACTGCATATTAATGGTTAATTCCATGAAGAAAAAATAATTAATTCAAGCCGTAAATAATTTTTAGAATCCAATCAATGCATGATCATCCGATAGAATGATATGTGATGGAGTTT
This sequence comes from Scilla litardierei, assembly GCA_030789695.1. Taxonomy (NCBI): domain Eukaryota; kingdom Viridiplantae; phylum Streptophyta; class Magnoliopsida; order Asparagales; family Asparagaceae; genus Scilla; species Scilla litardierei. Next base: position 60,910,089 of record CM061132.1, read on the forward strand.
TGAACGATGAGAATTTGTGATTGATTCTTTTCTCTCATTTTAAAAAAAACTAAGATAAATCTAATATAATAATCAGTAGATGCTTAAAAAGTCAAATATGCTCCCCTAACTTAAAGACAAACATGTTATAAATGTTGAAAAGATCGTACTAGAGATAAAATCCTTAAAAAGTGTAAAATAAAGAAAAAAATCTATGTCCTTCTGGGAAAAGGAAAGAACACACCGATTTAAGTACCACCAGGAGGTGTTGTCGAAATGATGTGGGTGGCAGCTGATGTATCCATATTTTACTTGTTGTTATCGCACCATTTCATGTCATATTCGCCTCCAAACTCCATATGTTTATATGTTATCGTGCTTCTAACGCCATATTCGAGTTTTGTATAGCTTTTTGGATTTTCGGAGTTTGGAGCGAATTGGAGCTATTTTGGGACATGGACACATCTGGCACGTCCGAGACGTCATTGGCAAGGCTCCATGAGAGTTTGCCGAGGAACGGAAGAAGATCAGAGGACGGGAGGAAAATAGAACGAGAAATGGCAAAGTTGAGATCAGTTTCCCAGGTGACTCGAACGAGTATCATCATCTACTAGGCCGAGCTGACACGCTGAAATAGCACAGGAAACGGCTCTACTCGACCGAGCAGACATCCGACTCGACCCTAGTCGCATCAAACAGATGAAGATTTTGAGATTTTCTCCAAGGCATCCCAGCTCAACCGAGCACCAAAGCAATTCGACTGAGCAGCTCACCTACTCGACCTGAGTTGAAAAGAAACAGAGCAGCGTTTTGGAGGAAGTTTTGATCTACTGTAGCTCGACCGAGTAGGGAGGCTGCTCGACCGAGTAGGGGGGCTACTCGACCGAGTAGCCCGTATTTACCAGACACAGAAGCAACAGCAAGGGGAGCCTATAGGTGACTTGACCGAGCAGGCCTCTCTACTTGGTCGAGTCGCGCGATGCGACCATCCTAGTTTGTAGGCCCAAATGCCCATATTTTCTTAGATTTTTTGGGATTGTCACCCTATGTATTTAAGGACGTTTTTAGCTTTATTTTCATAGAGGAACTTTAGAGAAACTCTTAGTTTAGTTTTAATTAGGTTTTTGAGAATTTGTGTTGTTGCTATTTTGTATGAAGCAAAGCTTGGATTTTTATTATTATTTCACGCAAGGAATCTTGTCCTCTTAATTTTATTTGGTTTTCTATTGATCTACGATGTGTTGGTAACAATTCTCTACACTCTTTATTGATTTGGATATTTTCCATTGCCATCATGAATTCCATTGCATCTATTGAATCTCTTGTTGTTATTTCTATGATGCGTGAGTAGTTCTATCTAGGGCTAATTGATTAGCCCATGGATTTTAGGATTGAGATGAAAAGTTAGGATTTTTAGGTTGTGTTGGAATAAAAGGGAAGTATTTTGGTTGATCTGGCAAATTTTGTAGGAGAACTCGTACTGAGATCGTGCCCATGGTCGGTGGAATCAATTGGCTTAAGGAGTATCCTATAGGCTTAATTAGGGAGTTAGTGGATTTAATTAGGACTCGTGACCATGCCCGATTCGTCTTGATGGGATCCATAGACGAACTATATTACTAATTGACAGCTACCACCATTGCGTCAATAAGAGCCACCAAAATACATCGAAGCTCTAACCATGAGAGTGGCGTGAGTTGAGATCATTCCGTCAACGAGAGTGGCGTGAATATTGTCGATTCTTAATGCATGTATCGTGTGTGCATGTGGGTTAATGCGATATGTTAGATTCATGGTGCTTAAAACCATGAACTCCACATCTTGGATGCAAAAATCCCTATAAAACCAAAGCAACGTAAAAGTCTTAACCAAACATCGACGTCCGACGATCCTAGTGGTGATTCCTAAAGCCCTAGTCTTTATTAATTGTTCACAAGCCTAAACAAACAATTTCTCGAAATCGACTGCTACCTATATTCTGAGATTTAAAAATAGCCCAAGACTAATTGTGAGGGGAAGGAAACTGATTCAATCAACGTGTGTGTTGTCGTTTAGGTAGAGGTTAAGGTAATTACGTAATTAAGTTTTAGATGTAATTAATAAAGTAATTAGTGAAAGTAATTAAAGTGATTAAGAATTTGTAATTAGTAAATTGTAATTAAGTTAAACTAATTTAGTTAAACTCGATGGTAAATAATTGTGACACTGTAAAAATGAAAACAGAGACATGCTCACGTCGACACATACGGACGAAAAGTTATCTGGATGACTGAAGAAAAATACAGGTACGCACAATCGAAAGCACGTCTAAAAATGCTGGCAGTTACATTCTACCCACCTTAGGAAAAATTCCGTCCTCGGAATTCTTATCAACTAATGAGCAGGAAACAAATATGGATAACGCTCTCGTATCTCGTCTTTCCGCTCCCAGGTAGATTCTCCTGGCGAGTCGTGACGCCACATCACTCTGACTAGATCAACAGTCATGTTCCTAAAGACTTTCTGACATCGATCTAGGATCTCCACATGTCACGCCTCGCTTCCCAAAAATACGGAGGCGAAGCGTGACTAAGGCTCGTTTAGGCCGGAGCTGTGAAGCTCGGACCCAATAAGCGTCTGTAGGGGTACCATTTTGAAAACTTCAGGTTCTTGCATTAATAAAATTCGAAACAATAGGAAGTACAGAAAGGAAAAGGGCATTCATTAAATTAGAGATATAATATCCAGCAAAAACAAAGTCTAAAAAGAAGCCTAAGCATGGCAACAAACTATCTAAAAGCAAACTAGCAATAGTGACCTCTGAAAGGTGACGACTGAAAAGTCCTCAAGGTCTGGTCCTCCTCTGGATTGTACTCTGGATCAGTATCCTCCGGCTCTACGTATGCTGACAAGTCCGCCTCGTCGATGTACTCTGGCTCAACACCTGACGTACAGCACCAACAGAAGGAAACTGTATGTCAGGTAAGGTCTACAAAAAGGGTTAGACCGAACTGCAAGTGTATCAACTATTTAACAACGGTTTACTGGTTGATTAGCATGCTGAGGTTGTAACATGGGAACAAAAGAAAGTAACGCAGCAGGAAGTAAAACGTGACAAGTAGTAATCGTAGCGTGTGCTACCGACTACGGGACTAGCCTACAGGTGTCAAGACAAGTCGGGACGTGACGGGACAAGACAAGACAAGACAAGTGAGACACGAAAGGGTTCACGCCTTACGGTTCGAGGGGGATCAGACCCTCTTGCCGTGCGCACGCTCAACCCAACCCCAAACCCCAAGGAAGACAAGACAAGACAAACAGTACAAGGGATCACTCGCTCTAGCTTGGCGAGTGCCCTATTGCCCGCAGGCTGTGTATCAGTACAAGGGATCACTCTCTCTGGCTTGGAGAGTGCCCTATTGCCCGCAGGCTGTGAATCAGTACAAGGGATCACTCGGAGAGTGCCCTATTGCCCAGCAGGCTGTGCAAGACGGGACGGGACGTGACAAGACGGGAAGGGTTATTCTAGGGTGTCCACACACACGCACACACATGGTAATCCTACGATGTCAAAGTTGTTGTTGTCAGGCTCAGACTTCGTCGTCAAGTCTGAGCCGTCAGGGGTCGTCCCGGACGCTATCATTTCACGTACGGTTCTTTTTGTTCACAATTAACAATTCTAACCAACTAAGGCCTAAGAACGGCCAAAAGTGCAAGTGGGATACACTTGCCTGCGATGGCGAGTGTGTCGTCCGTCCGGAGCGTCTCGTCCAGTCGTCGCGTCCGCGGTAGTTCGTCTGAAACAGTGTCAGGGTGACGGTGTCAGGTCACGTTTTCAGTAAATCCTATTTAGGTTCATTTCTTGGTTATCGAGACTATCCAAATTGTCACAAGTCACGTTTTGATGTTTTATAACCTAAATCGACTTCTACCCTATGTGCACAGAAATAATTGTCCGATTGTCGATCCTTTCTACGGTGAGCAGCGTTTTACAGATACTGAAAGTAAATTTAGTTTGAGTTGTCCAGTTTTAGTTTAGGGTTTGATTATACTACGGTGTGGGTTGCTATGAGTTCGGGGTACCAACCTGAATGATGTTCACGCGTAAATCTGGCGTCGTGTCTGAAAATAGTGGCAGTGCTCGTGTCCCCGACTGCGAGTAGCGCAGTGGAGATCGTCTGGGTGTTCCGGTGATAGAACGAGAATGGGTCTACCAAAATCCAGAACGGCTACCCCGACATACTGAACTAGCGGCTTTGGTATGATAATTGTAGTAAGTCCAGCATATGCCATCAATAAGGGAAGGGCGACGAACGATGGTTACACCAATTTTTTTACTCGACATCGGAGGTCAAGAACATCATCAACGAATCCAAGCAGAATCCTGAAACAGATAGATGCTACAGCTGCATTATATTCCACAAGCCAATTCGAGTCTGATGTGAATTCGAAGTGCTGAAAAAGTATGGCGATGACCAATTAGATGGTTCTTCCAACAATAACCAGTGATTTCAGGCACTTGTTTGAAGCGCGAGAAGTCCCGTTCTTGTTAATGTCATAACCAAGCATGTTCCTTCTCAAAAATTATCTCGCTGCCACGGGGAGATCTTGGCCGGAGAAACGTCGGGGTGATTGCCAGAGATCGCAGCCGCCTGCTGCTGCTGTCGCGCACGGGAACGTCGGCAACGAGAAGCGCTGCGTGCCAGCGGGAGACTGGAGACACGAATGGCGGCACGGTGGGGGCTGAGAGGGTGTTGCGGCAGTCAGGAGCTCTGAGAGGGGAGGAGGAGCGGCGGCGCGTCCTTGCGCTGGGATCAGCAGTGGCGGCGCAGCGCTCTGTGCGGTGGCGGAAGCAAAGCACATCGGCGGCGCAAGAGGGGGATGCGAGATCTGCGCGGCGACGCGGGGATGCTGCGGCGACGTGCGGGCGGAGAAGCGATCGGGGGCTGTGATCGCGGGCGGCGGGATCAGGCGGCTGGGAGCCATCGTCGGGGTTCGCAGCGGCGGAGCGGGCTGCTGTGGCGGCGATCGGGATCAGCAGCCTAGGCGGTCACGGCGTCACGGCGACTAGGTATGGGAGTGATCGGGCGGCGATGTGGAGGTCTGCGACGGCTTCGGGTGTTGGAGATCATCGACGAGATCTCGATGGAAGAGGGAGGAGCGGCGTCGTGGCTGCGAGGGCGGTGGATCGCGGCGGGGATCGGGGCGGATCGTGGGGTCGCCGGCGTCGGATCGCAGGGCACCGAGCTCTTGGCCGAGGGAGAGGGGGAATCACGATGGGAGAAGGGAATGCGGATGCGCGGGCTTCGCCGTGGACGGAGACGCGGCGGCGGGGACCGCCGGAGGGCGCGAGGCCGAGTGGAGGCCTCAAAGGCGGCAGATCGCCGTGAGGGAGAGAGAGCGACGGGGAATTTTGGGGGTTTATTTTAGGTGGCGGCAGCTGCACTTAGGGTTAGGGTTAGGTTAGAATAGGGTTTAATATTATATAGTATTTTGGGTTTGCTAAATAGCCATATGATAAGGGTTAAAAGGGAGAGGGGTATAGGGATGGGGGGCGTACGGGTTGGGGTAAGTCTAGGGGAGATTAGCGAAACAGATTAGGGAAGATCTTAAAACGATTTAAATGAAGGATTTAGCCAGATTTGGCTAACAAATTTCGAAATTGAATCTGATGGGGAGATCAACAGTCGAGATTTCTCCGAGCGATATCTTTCAATCCGAACGTCAGAAAAATAATCCGAAAATACCGGGGCGATCGTGGAGACGAGACGCACAGATCTACGGAGCCCGATCGTGCGTAATGCCTACCAAAAATTTACGTAAAATTGGGAACGGCGTTTTGAGTTAAATGACTACAATGCCCATATCATTCAAAGTCGTTTTGCGAGAAAACGAGCCGGAAAACGACGTTCCTAAAAATTACAATAGAATCCAACACTCCAAAGCGATAGCAATGGCATATCGCATCGCATAAGCCAGAGCTCAGAAATGGCCCAAATTAAAATACGTGCACGTCAAGCCACGTGCACGCAGAATCTACGAACGGTCGGAAAGCGACCGTTACATTCTACCCACCTTAGAAATGATTCCGTCCTCGGAATCACTCATACTAATAATTATAAAATCTATAATTACCTCAGCTTATAACTCCAATCTTCCACACCATGATCTCTGATCATTAAAACTTCAATATCGTTCCTCAAATAATCCATCATGATCCTCCTTTTCACTGAGTAATGCCACGACCAAACCCACATATTAACACCTGACTACTGACCCATTATTACTGTTCAAATTTCCAACTCCAAGTCCTCACAAAAGAATAATAATCATCTTCTCATACCATACCACTCCGATAAACGTCATCGCTCAATAACATCTTTTGAATTTCTCCATCTCTTCCCAATGTTAATCAATCTTCAAAAATGAGATCCTAGTCAACCACCAATCCAAGACAAAAACCTTGTCTATCTTATAATACCTCCACAAATCAACATTCTCTGTGTCTTCAATACATTCTTGTCATATCTTCCCATAATTTATCCGCCAATAAATTTGGACTATCAAGATCACATCTCCTCCCACTCACTATAACCAATCCCAACCGATATTAAGTCCACCTACCTAACCATTCATCTATCTCAACACGTCGTGTTACTCCCAATGTCTTCTCACGTCAACTCAACAATCAGTCTTAATGCTAATAAAAGCTCTACTCAATCTCATGATCACCCTAACTCCTACCATACTCTGTAGCCATCCCTATCTACCATTTGTCTAAGCCTCAAATCTGATGGTTCTCATCTTCACGCATATAATCTCATTCAACCAGAATTCTCCATTGAGTCCGCCACATTTCGGTTTTATAAATAAGTTTTGGACAGCTCATTCTTTTCATCCGAAAGAAATCTATTCCAATATCCTATTGTTCCAAAATCGGTTAATCATTTCTATAACAGATGTCATCTCTCCCTGAGCCTACCCGCAAACAAAATCCTACAACAATAATAGCTAGTCCCAAAACTATAACAACCATAACATAACATTTCTAAATGGGGATAGAAAAGAGAAAGGGAAACTTAAAACCAGTGACACATTTTTAAAACATTCGGAAAAACGTGTGGAGTCGTGGTAACGGATGAGGAAGGATAATTGATTTGTGATCTTGTGAGCTAATTTCAAAAACTTTAAAGATTTTGGTTTAAAAGAAAACAAAGTTTTGATACAATCACATGCAGCCAAGATAAACTATTCATTAATAAAAAAACTAAGTCTAAGGAACTGTCTGCTATGACACTATTCACATCATATGAATACCATCATTCAGACAACTTCAAGCATAACAGGGTTAACACTGAGCACACATTCAAGACACAAAGGCAATCATCAGGATCCTAACGATGACTCACTCATACAGGTCTACACACTCTACCTATGCTCATGCATCACGCCAACATCACAAACCAATGGGCCCACTACCAAACTAGAGTTGACACAGCAACTACAAGCACTAATGTCTAAACAATAGAGGAAAAGAAAACTAAACCAAAAGAGAAACGAAATGAGATCGGAAAGAACGAGTTCAAATAAGGCGGGGTAAGGATGGTAGTTGGTTGCATGGAGCAAAAACATTCCTCAAAATAATTAGATAGATGAAAGGCGAATTACGTGTAAAATAGGATATCATATACTTTTATACTTATAAAAATAACCAGTAAAGAGTGAGCAGATGGTAAAAATTATTACAATTCGAAAAAAGAGTTAGATGAAGGAAATAAAAGTAGGGTGAGGTAGCGATTGCTTTGTAAATGAAAATAAGTTTTAAACAAAGATTTCTTGAAGTACGAGCACGATGAACATAGGGCTGTTTATACATATACAACAAGACATTTAAAGTTCTCTTTGGTTTAGAAAATATTTTAAAACGTACGTACGGTAAGTGGTTAGAAATAATTTTTGTAGTTTAGAAAAGTAATATATATATATTGGATCATAGAATTGATAACAAGGTTTAAAACTGAAATACGAAAGATACCGATTTGAAAATAGGCATGAGATAGTAAAATAATTTTATGACCAAGGAGGTTTTAAAATCAGTGAAAGAATTTTAACTCAACCGAAAAAAACAAGAAATTTTAAAATATATAATATAGGGGTTTTTAAAGAATTTAAGCCGAGCGAAAAACTTAATACGGAATTTCGAAAATACTTTTAGGGGGAGCAGAATTGGTCAAGGAAGAGACTCGAAGGATCAGCGATACTCGTCAGGAACGATTACGTGAATCGGGAGAAAGGAAAAGATCGCATGATAGATATACTTAGGATATGATTTACAAAGCTACGATGGAATTCCTCAGTCGATCATACGAAGGGGTAAAGATCATGTAGACGCTAGAAGCCAGGGATTCTAGTTATCGAGCCGTCTAAAAATCAGGGGAACTCAGCACTAAGACATCCTAATGAGCTAGACTATAATCAGGATCTAAAGAGAAGGTTCCTAAGAGAATCAAGGTTACGTTCTGCTGGGTTCGAAATCAATGGATTCGAGCGAACGACTAAATAGGAGGTCTCTAGAAATCTAACACGGTCAGAATCAAATGGGGATGCTACGGTATTCTAGGACGAGGATGACTAATTCCTAACCAAGGCGTCAGACTGTCAACCTGGGTGTCTATCTAAGTCTTCCTACCATTTAAGACTGGGAACCTAATTCAGACTTGTACATGGATATTAAATGAATGCGGTACTTTTATTGTTCCGAACTTTTGCATGACCTGCATGGGCCACCACTAAAACCTGTCACGCCCCACATCCCAAAAATACGGAGGCGAAGCGTGACTAAGGCCCGCTTAGGCCGGAGCTGTGAAGCTCGGACCCAATAAGCGTCTGTAGGGGTACCATTTTGAAAACTTCAGGTTCTTGCATTAATAAAATTTGGAACAATAGGAAGTATAGAAAGGAAAACGTCATTCATTAAATTAGAGATATAATATCCAGCGAAAACAAAGTCTAAAAAGAAGCCTAAGCATGGCAACAAACTATCTAAAAGCAAACTAGAAATAGTGACCTCTGAAAGGTGACGACTGAAAAGTCCTCAAGGTCTGGTCCTCCTCTGGATTGTACTCTGGATCAGTATCCTCCGGCTCCACGTCTGCTGACAAGTCCACCTCGTCGACGTACTCTGGCTCAACACCTGACGTACAGCACCAACAGAAGGAAACTATACGTCAGGTAAGGTCTACAAAAACGGTTAGACCGAACTGCAAGTGTATCAACTATTTAACAACGGTTTACTGGTTGATTAGCATGCTGAGGTTGTAACAGGGGAACAAAAGAAAGTAACGCAGCAGGAAAGTAAAACGTGACAAGTAGTAGTCGTAGCGTGTGCTACCGACTACGGGACTAGCCTACAGGTGTCAAGACAAGTCGGGATGTGACGGGACAAGACAGGACAAGACAAGTGAGACACGAAAGGGTTCACGCCTTACGGTTCGAGGGGGGTCAGACCCTCTTGCCGTGCGCACACTCAACCCAACCCCAAACCCCAAGGAAGACAAGACAAGACAAACAGTACAATGGATCACTCGCTCTAGCTTGGCGAGTGCCCTATTGCCCGTAGGCTATGAATCAGTAGAAGGGATCACTCTCTTTGGCTTGGAGAGTGCCCTATTGCCCGCAGGCTGTGAATCAGTACAAGGGATCACTCGGAGAGTGCCCTATTGCCCAGCGGGCTGTGCAAGATGGGACGGGACGTGACAAGACGGGAAGGGTTATTCTAGGGTGTCCACACACACGTGTAATTTTAGCCTGTAAGGATCAATACACTAGAGGGGGGGTGAATAGTGTATATTAAAAAAATGTCGCAAATAAAATGTTAGTAATATTTGCAAAGATGGCACAGAAATAAAAAGACAAGTACTGAAATTGAATCAATCGCAAACACAGAGATTTATCCTGGTTCGGATCCTTGTGATCCTACTCCAGTCCTCTACCCCGTAGAGATTTTCAATCCACTATAATCACTTGCCCCGCAAGCATGAACTTACAAAAATGGCGACACTCCCCGTGTCCCAAACTTTGTACAATCTCTAACAGAGATTCAAACCTGTAAAATAATGAAATAGAAAAACACCTATAGCCTTGTTATAAATTTCAGAGAATCAAGGATGGTGTTTTAGAAGAAGAACTTCAAGATGTAAAAGATGTGTAATGAAGCGCAACACTTGAAGTTCTCTGGTTCATAAAAGAAGAGAGAGAGATCAATCGATTTCTTCTTCAATTATGAACACAAACAACTTTCCAAAATGATGTTGAAAAACCAAGTTCTTCCGTTCTTAAATGAAGAAGGAAATCTAATGATTTCTTCTTGCAAATAAGAAAAGAACAACTAATGGCCTAAAGCTTTAGAAAGAAGACTTGATTCCAACAAATAAGAGATTAAGAAAAGAGGAAAGTGTGTGAATGAAAAGAGAGGGTCTACCCCTTTATTTATAGTGTTTAGGGACGGTTGGGGACTGTAGTTAACGTTAGAAAACGGGCAGGAACCGTCCCTGAAAATTTGGGATCAAAACGGCTAGTTTTGAAATTGGTCGACCAAAATGACCACATTGGTCGACCAAAATTTAGAGAGAGAATTTCGACCGTTGGAGGACATTTCTAGAATCTACACGGTTAGGGGAGTTTGCATATGCAATCCCATAACCAAATTCGAAGGTTTAAAATTGGTCGACCAAAATGGGGTTATTGGCTGCCAATTTTCAAAGTTGCGAATTTTCGAAATTGGGAAGTGTAGATCTCTGAGGAATGGAACCTAGATGACTAAGATATATTATCACAAGGCTTTCTGACTCTAATAAAGTAAATTTTACATTGATTACATAAAGCCGTAGATAGGACTGCATCTGCAACTGAGTCTGAGAAGCTTCTTTGCAGGAGATCCTTATCAAGTGATTATATATCCAAGTCGTGGATTAGGTGCCTTTGTCTTTCCAGCTTCATGATTGATATTTCTGATTGAGTATGCATGAAGATATCTGATTTGTGTGGAACTCAGCATTGATATGTATCTGCATACATAGAGTTAGTAGCACTGAATGTGTTTGTCATATCAAAACCATATGGGAATAGAAATATGGAATTATGAAATTCCAACATTCTCCCCCTTTTTGATGATGACAAACATAAAATATATATATAGTTAAAATTGAACATATCAGATATACTCCCCCTGAATATGTGGAGTTAGTGAATACTCCCCCTGAGTAGATGAAGGATATTCTCCCCCTTTGGAATGCTCAAAAAGAGGGAAAGAATAGTTAGTAAAAAATAAGTTAGAGAACATTAGTAAAGAAAAAATGGCTGTAAAAGAATTAGTGTATATCCCATTGAAAAAATGTGAACAGAATGTCGCCAGTGCATGAAAATGAGTTGTAGGCCAAAAAATAGTTTGTAGGCCGAATATAATATAGTTGAATAGGGTGAAGGCCAAGTAAAAAAAATAAAGGGCAAAGCATTAAAAAAATATTAGTGAGAAGGCCACAGTGAGGTATGATAAAACAAAGTTGCAGATCATAAAAAAATATGTGTGTAGGCCTAAAAAAAAGGAAAGGTCAGTTCGGAGTGGGCCATAAATTAAAATATGTATATAACAGTGCAGGCCGAAATGAGTGAAGGAGGTAGAGGCCTAATGTTGCCTGAAAAGAGTAAGCCAAGTAATTGCAGAGTATAGTGGAAAAAGATATATTTTAAAAAAATAGGAACAAAAGAAACAAAAACAACATAGTCAAAGTAGGGTGCAGGCCATTGTTTCTTAAAAAATATAGATGTATGTAGTAGGTCTGAATGTAGCAATTATTTATATGTGCAAGCTACAGAAACAAAATCAACATTTATATGTGCAAGCTACAGAAACAAAATCAAGATGTATATGGCCAATCTATAGAAACAAAATAGGTTGCGCCTGTAAGGTATTCAACAGGACATGGGCAAAAAAATGGCTATAGCATAAAAATAGGATAGAGCATGAAAGCACAAAATAGGAACAGAAGGTACAAAGGAGCCTTCAATTGCAAAGTAACAAAGCACATGTGAAGAACCAATACAAAAAGAGCAGAACATGGTGTATGCCAAATGTACAGGAGAGCACAAAAACAATATATCCATGCGAAAAGAGCAGAACAACATATACTGACAAAATATCAGAAAAAAATATAGAAGAACCAAACAACTAGGGACAACACAATATAAAGAACCATATATCTGTAGCAACAGAACATATAGGGACAACAGAGCAACATAAAAAGAACAGAACCAGAGAAACATCAAGGCTAAAGAGACAACAAAACAGCCAATGACAACAAAATATGCATAGAAACAGTGACAGAGCAAGTTGAAAGTACATGATACTGGAATGACAACACTACATAGAGCCCACATATCACATAGACCAGACATAAACAAACCTACAAACAACAAACTAACCAAATCAAAGAGCCTGAACAACTAGCAGAGTGTTCCAACAAGCTAACCCACATCATCAGCCAACCAACAGATTGTTCCAAAAAGCCAACCAACAGAATGTGTCCAAAAGCCTAGCAACTACACATCATCAGACATCATCAACAGGAGTATGAAACATCAAACCAACTAGCAAAGGCCCAACGAGTGACTACGGCCGAGAGGAAGAGCCTGGACCGGGAGGAGGATCATCAGACGAACGACGAACTGCGCGAAAGTGTAGGGTCTCAAAGTGGTTTGCCAGTGAGGCAACCACAGTCGTAAGATCGTCCATCCGCCTATTATGCTCCTGTAAGGTGACATCACTAGAACTCATGTGGGTCTGAATCCCACGAAAACCGTCATGCATCTCGCCCTGAATGTCCTGAAATCCGCGAGTGACAGAATGACGGAGTGCACGAATCTCTCCAAGAATAACATCATGACCAGAGGTCGGGGTAATGGGAGTGGAAGGGGAAGCCGCAGACTGAGAATACCGTTTCCGAACCGGAACACGGCCATGAGTGCGAGAAGGACCTGGAGTGTGGGATGTGGAAGTGGGTCGGGAAGGAGGAGTGGGACGAGATCGCGGAGAACGAGTACGTGTGCGTGGAGAGCGGGACATGGACCTAGTGACTGGACGGGAGGAAGCGGGAGAAGTGTCAAGGTCAGCATCATCGACATCGTGAGGAAGTGGGTCAGTGGCATCGGCATCGGCATCATCATCAGAGCCAGAAGTGTCAGAGACGACCAATTGCATGTGAGTCAGGGTTGCAGAAGTGAAATCAACCGGATTGAAAATAGCAACTGAGTTTGCAAACGGAATCTGAAAGGCCTCTAAAATTCGGGTGATTAGGGAAGGCAAAAAGATATGAGACCTAACCGGTTTGGCCAAAGTGTCAAGGAATACAGAGCCCCAACATACAGGTAATTCACCCATTAAAGCATAGAGACAACGGGCAGTATTGCTACTAACATAGTTCAGAGATCCTATCTTAGGTGCTAGGTTTGTAAGAATAATTTTGACCATCATCCTAGAAGGTGGGTGTAGGGTGGCGGCAGACCGCTTTGGACGAAAATCAGTCGCCAGAAGCTGTTTAATGGAGGGATCGGTGAGATTGGTTGGAAGGGGCTGAACATTGTGAGCGGGCAGATGCAATAAGGAAGATAACATAGGGCCATTAAGACTGAAGAAGAAGCCATTGACAATAGTGGAAATGGATAGCATACCAGCATGTTTGGAAGAATCCAAGTTGGCGTAGAATTCACGAACTAGAGCCGGAAAATATGGGGTGCGGTTGGCCGTGGACCAAAGACCAACTAGGCTGGCGGAATGCAGAGGGGCCAAAATCCGAGAAAATCCATGGTCATTGAAGTCTACGTGGCGCTCTGGGTGGAACGGGAGTCGCTCCAGGAGGCGGAATTGCTGAGAAGCCGCCGGAGAACGAAAGTAAGCCGGCGCCGGAGTGGCGACGAAATCCGCAGGGGGCTGAGCCATCGGGATCCGAGGGTAGCGAGGAAGGAAGTCGAGCCGAGCAAAAAGCGAGAAGCCGTCGAGTGAAGGCGATCGCCGGCGAAATCTGGGCGGATCCGGCGGATCTGGCGAAACCGAGGAGCAAGCGGGCGACGATGGCGACGAGGGATCGATTGGATAGAGGGGGTGGAAGATCGGCCACCGGCGAGGATATGGAGGAAGTCGCCGGAGGATTGAGAGGTGGAGGCCGGCGATTTGTGGAGAGGAGGAGGAGGAATCGGGAGAGACCCGCGGGGTTGGTGTTTTGGGGAAAAAGTTGCGTTGGGAGAAGAAAATGGTAGAGATATTTTGTGAAATTAGATTCCCTAGGCACGAAGTTTAAATAAGAGAAAAAAATAGTTATGAGAAGTTGTGGAACTGACAAATTCCAATCGACAGAGAAGTTTAAGTAACGAATCCCACCCAAAATTCAAAAACCAAATGGATGGGTTCAGTTTCGGAAACTGAAAATGGAGGGAACGGATAACGAGAAATAGCGGGAAGACGAAGTAGTTACTGAAAGATTTAAAAATAATAAAAAATTCGAATATTGGCGACCAATATTGATGAATTGGTCGACCAATTTCAAAAATACCCAGAAAAATTTGAAAAATTTTGGAAAAATTCTAAAAAATAAAAATAAGAATGTGTCATAAGTCCGATTCACTAATAATCCCTAAATTCCTACGAAGCTTAATAAAAGTATCTTCTTTCAATGGTTTGGTTAAAATATCAGCTGTCTGATGTTCAGTAGCTATAAATTTAAGAACTATATCTCCTTTCTGAACATGATCATCTAGAAAATGATGACGTACATCAATATGTTTTGTACGAGAATGATGAACGGGATTTTTAGAAAGATTAATAGCACTAGTATTATCACACATAATAGGGCAAGTAGAGCAATCAATACCATAGTCAGATATAGTTTGTTTCATCCATAAGATTTGAGCACATGCTAAACCAGCGGCAATATATTCTGCCTCGGTTGTAGATAATGAAACGGAGTTTTGCTTTTTGCTAAACCAAGATACTAAAGCATGACCTAAAAAGTGGCAAGTACCACTAGTACTTTTACGATCTGATTTGCAACCAGCAAAGTCTGCATCACTATAGGATAATAAATCAAATGTGCTTGACTTGGGATAAAATAAACCAAAATCAGAAGTGTGCTTAACATATCTAATAATCCTTTTTACGGCAGTTAAGTGTGAAACTTTAGGGTCTGCCTGAAAACGTGCACATAAACATACTGAAAACATAATGTCTGGTCTACTAGCAGTTAAATAGAGTAGAGAGCCAATCATACCTCTGTAAAGACGTTGATCAACACTCTTACCATTTAAATCTTTGTCGATGGAAGTAGAAGTACTCATCGGAGTACGTTTTTCTGCAGAACTTTCTAAACCAAAACGCTTGATGAGTTCTTTAGAGTACTTGCTTTGGTGAATGAAGATTCCTTCCTTCAATTGTTTAATTTGAAGACCGAGGAAGTAATTGAGTTCACCCATGTGACTCATCTCAAATTCTTTCTGCATAATTTTAGAAAAATCTTGACAAAGAGATTCATTAGTAGAACCAAAAATAATATCATCAACGTATATTTGAATAATGATTATGTCAGATTTAATATTTTTAATAAAAAGAGTGGAATCTATTTTACCAATATTATAACCAGAATTTAAAAGATAGCTTTTAAGTCTTTCATACCAAGCACGAGGTGCTTGTTTGAGACCATAAAGAGCTTTCTTTAATTTGAAAACATGATTTTCAAAATTTTCATGATGAAAACCAGGAGGTTGTTCAACATAAACTTCCTCCTTAAGAAATCCATTTAAAAAAGCATTTTTGACATCCATTTGAAATAATTTAAAATCTTTAAAACATGAAAATGATAACAACATGCGAATAGACTCAAGACGGGCAACTGGTGCATAGGTTTCATCGTAATCAATACCTTCTTCTTGATTATAACCTTGTGCAACCAATCGTGCCTTGTTTCTAATTACCTGACCAGATTCATCCAATTTATTTTTGAATACCCACTTGGTACCAATAATTGAATGATCTGATGGTCTGGGAACTAATTCCCAAACATCATTTCGTTGAAATTGATTAAGTTCTTCCTGCATAGCGATAATCCATGAACTGTCTTCACATGCATCTTTGATGTTCTTTGGTTCAATGGATGAAAGGAAAGCACAATGCGCCATTTGTTCAATTTGACGACGAGTTCTAACTCCATCTGTAATATCTCCAATGATTAATTCTGATGGATGATTTGGAACTTGTGCAAAAGCCTTGGGAAGATCTGTATTATCTGAAATAGACTCAACAGAATGATTAGTAGCATCAATTTCATCAAGTTTGATATTATCTAAAGAATTAGATAAAGGTAATATATTTTCTTCATCATCAATAATGGGAGACTTAGATGAGGAATTCTCATCAAATGTGACATGTAGTGATTCTTCAACTGTTGAAGTTCTTTTGTTATATACTCTGTAGGCTTTGCTACGTGTTGAGTATCCAACAAAAATACCTTCATCAGATTTAGAATCAAATTTATCAAGTGCATCTTTAGTATTAAGAATAAAACATTTACATCCAAACACTTTAAAGTATGATACACGTGGAATGCGATCAAAGAATAATTCAAAACATGTTTTATTAAGCAATGGCCTTATAAGAATTTTATTCATAATGTAACATGCAGTTGCGACAGCTTCAGCCCAAAAATATTTTGGTAAATTACTATCACAAAGCATTGTTCTTGCACATTCTTGTAAGGTTCTATTTTTCCTTTCAACTACTCCATTTTGAGGAGGAGCACGAGGAAAAGAAAAATTGTGAGTAATGCCATTTTCATTACAAAATTTGGTAAACGATTCATTTTCAAATTCTCCTCCATGATCACTACGAATAGTGACAATGTTAGAGGATTTGATTTTTTGTATCTTTTTACAAAATATTGAAAATTCTTCAAAAGCATCATTCTTGTTTTGTAAGAATATAACCCAAGTATATCTTGAATAATCATCAACAATGACAAATGCATATCTACTTCTATTTAAAGAGGCTACTCTAGAAGGACCAAACAAATCTAAATGTAAGAGTTCTAATGGTCTCTTTGTTGAGATAACATCCTTTGATTTAAAAGAAGATTTGTGCATTTGTTGACAAGCATCACAAAAATGTTTATGTTTGAAAGAAATATTTGGCATTCCATTTACTAATTTGTGTTTTGAAATGTGTGCAAGATTTTTGAAATTAGTGTGTCCAAAACGTTTATGCCATAAAAGTGTATCATCAGATGTAATTATTAAACAATGATTATTTGTGGTAACAGACATGCATAAAATATAAATGTTATTTTTACGCTTACCACGAAACAAAACAGATGACATATCTGAATCATAAATAATGCAATCATTTTGTTCAAAAACTATTTTGTAATTTTTATCGCATAATTGACTAATGGAAAGTAAATTATGTTTCAAACCGTCAACCAGGTGAACATTCTCAATGATAGGCTGATTAGTATTGCCAACTGTTCCAGTGCCTATGATTTTTCCTTTCTTGTTGTCACCAAAGGTAACTGTGCCTCCTTGTTTGTACTTGACGTTTGAAAGTAGTTTGACATTTCCTGTCATATGTTTTGAACATCCACTATCCAAAATCCATCTTTCTTTCCTAGGTACCTGAAAGATAAAACATTAAGCATTGGTACCCCTTCTTGAGGGTCCTTGGGATTAGATTTTTGGAAGCCAAACCCAAGTGGAATTTGGCTTTTTAATATAATCATTAGAATGAACTATAGCATGTATATAATGAGAAATATAATCATTTCTATCTTCTAAGCATGAATTCTTAGGAACCCATATACTAATTGTAGTAGGTTTCCTAGAAGATGGTTTTGAAATGTTAGAAACATTTCTTTGTGAAGAAGAAGTAGAAATGTTTACTTTCTTTGTGTAAATAAATGCGTGATTCTTCTTTTGAGGTT
This sequence comes from Scilla litardierei, assembly GCA_030789695.1. Lineage (NCBI taxonomy): Eukaryota > Viridiplantae > Streptophyta > Magnoliopsida > Asparagales > Asparagaceae > Scilla > Scilla litardierei. The sequence goes on from CM061132.1 coordinate 60,928,061, forward strand.
TAACAAAAGTAGTTATTCCACAAGAAGAAGAAGAAGTGTTACAAGATTTGGGTGCATCCTTATGAGAATATCCCAGACCTTTTCTATGATTTGCAGGATATTGTATTTTAAGTAAATCATCGAGATTAGTCTTTCCTTTGTTAAATTTATTAACATTGGATGACATCTCGTCGTATTTCATCTTTAGTGATGAAATACTTTTATCCATTTCGGATATTTGTGTATGTAATTCTAAATTCTTAGTTTTGAGAATATCATTCTCTTTACTAAGATTCAAAACTTGAGAAGACGTATTTTCAATGTTTTTAGAAGAAGATAACTCTTGATATTTAGAAAGAAGATCATCATTATTCTGTTTCAATGATTTATGTTGACTATTCAATTTTTCGAAACGAGAATAGAGATCTTTTAAAGCATCAAGTAATTCTTCGTTATTAAAAGAACTTACCTCATCTTCATCATCTTGTGCCATAAAGCACATGTTGGCACTTTCATTTAGATCATCATCTTCATCATCTGAAGAATCATCCCATGTTGCTGCAAATGCCTTTTTCATTTTGTCAAATCTTCTTTCTCTTCTGGATTGATCATTATTGAAAGTTTTGAACTTTGCTTTGAGAAGAGGACAATCTTTCTTCATATGTCCTGGCTTATTGCAATTAAAGCAAAGAGAAGAATCAGTATTCTTAGATTTAAAATTATTATACTTACCTTTCTGAAAGAATTTTCTGAAGTTTTTGGCAAAAAATGCCATATCATCATCTGAATCTTCATTATCTGATGTTGCGTTGAAGGCAAGTACTTTCTTCTTTTGATCTGATTCTTCTTTCTCATCTTGAAGTGTAACTTCATGGGCCATTAAGTTACCAATAAGATCTTCCATAGATAATGTGGAAAGATCATTGGCTTCCTCAATAGCAGTGATCTTTGGACGCCATACTGGAGTTAAAGCTTTAAGAATTTTGCGAACCTGTTCAAGAGAAGTGTAAGTTTTTCCAAGAGCACTTAAAGAATTTATAATATTAGTAAACCTAGTGTTCATTTCTCCAATTGTCTCTTGGTCCTTCATCTTGAACAACTCGAATTTGTGAACCAAAACGGAAATCTTAGTTTCCTTCACTTTACTGGTTCCTTCATGAGTTACCTCAAGTATATGCCAAATCTCCTTAGCACTTTTGGCCTGAGATACTCGATTAAACTCATGTTTATCCATAGCACAAAATAAAGCATTCATGGCCTTTGAGTTGTTGGTTTTTGCAGTTTTGTCGTTGGTGGTCCAATCAGCAACAGGAGTTGTTGGCTTTTCGTATCCTGACTCTACGATGTCCCAAATTTCATAATTCATACTTTGGAGATGAATCTCCATTCGTATTTTCCAATATGAATAATTTGAACCATCAAATAGAGGAGGACGAGTTTGAGAGTGCCCTTCAGGATGCTGATTGTAGTTGTGTGGAACTGCGTTCATGTTTGAGGAACTTGCTGCCATCTTAACCTTGCTCTGATACCAAATGTAATTTTAGCCTGTAAGGATCAATACACTAGAGGGGGGGGTGAATAGTGTATATTAAAAAAATGTCGCAAATAAAATGTTAGTAATATTTGCAAAGATGGCACAGAAATAAAAAGACAAGTACTGAAATTGAATCAATCGCAAACACAGAGATTTATCCTGGTTCGGATCCTTGTGATCCTACTCCAGTCCTCTACCCCGTAGAGATTTTCAATCCACTATAATCACTTGCCCCGCAAGCATGAACGTACAAAAATGGCGACACTCCCCGTGTCCCAAACTTTGTACAATCTCTAACAGAGATTCAAACCTGTAAAATAATGAAATAGAAAAACACCTATAGCCTTGTTATAAATTTCAGAGAATCAAGGATGGTGTTTTAGAAGAAGAACTTCAAGATGTAAAAGATGTGTAATGAAGCGCAACACTTGAAGTTCTCTGGTTCATAAAAGAAGAGAGAGAGATCAATCGATTTCTTCTTCAATTATGAACACAAACAACTTTCCAAAATGATGTTGAAAAACCAAGTTCTTCCGTTCTTAAATGAAGAAGGAAATCTAATGATTTCTTCTTGCAAATAAGAAAAGAACAACTAATGGCCTAAAGCTTTAGAAAGAAGACTTGATTCCAACAAATAAGAGATTAAGAAAAGAGGAAAGTGTGTGAATGAAAAGAGAGGGTCTACCCCTTTATTTATAGTGTTTAGGGATGGTTGGGGACTGTAGTTAACGTTAGAAAACGGGCAGGAACCGTCCCTGAAAATTTGGGATCAAAACGGCTAGTTTTGAAATTGGTCGACCAAAATGACCACATTGGTCGACCAAAATTTAGAGAGAGAATTTCGACCGTTGGAGGACATTTCTAGAATATACACGGTTAGGGGAGTTTGCATATGCAATCCCATAACCAAATTCGAAGGTTTAAAATTGGTCGACCAAAATGGGGTTATTGGCTGCCAATTTTCAAAGTTGCGAATTTTCGAAATTGGGAAGTGTAGATCTCTGAGGAATGGAACCTAGATGACTAAGATATATTATCACAAGGCTTTCTGACTCTAATAAAGTAAATTTTACATTGATTACATAAAGCCGTAGATAGGACTGCATCTGCAACTGAGTCTGAGAAGCTTCTTTGCAGGAGATCCTTATCAAGTGATTATATATCCAAGTCGTGGATTAGGTGCCTTTGTCTTTCCAGCTTCATGATTGATATTTCTGATTGAGTATGCATGAAGATATCTGATTTGTGTGGAACTCAGCATTGATATGTATCTGCATACATAGAGTTAGTAGCACTGAATGTGTTTGTCATATCAAAACCATATGGGAATAGAAATATGGAATTATGAAATTCCAACAACACGCACACACATGGTAATCCTACGATGTCAAAGTTGTTATTGTCAGGCTCAGACTTCGTCGTCAAGTCTGAGCCGTCAGGGGTCGTCCCGGACGCTATCATTTCACGTTCGGTTCTTTTTGTTCACAATTAACAATTCTAATCAACTAAGGCCTAAGCACGGCCAAAAGTGCCAGTGGGATACACTTGCCTGCGATGGCGAGTGTGTCGTCTGTCCGGAGCGTCTCGTCCAGTCGTCGCGTCCGCGGTAGTTTGTCTGAAACAGTGTCAGGGCGACGGTGTCAGGTCGCGTTTTCAGTAAATCCTATTTAGGTTCATTTCTAGGTTATCGGGACTATCCAAATTGTCACAAGTCATGTTTTGATGTTTTATCAACCTAAATCGACTTCTACCCTATGTGCACAGAAATAATTGTCTGATTGTCGATCCTTCCTACGGTGAGCAGCGTTTTACAGATACTGAAAGTAAATTTAGTTTGAGTTGTCCAGTTTTAATTTAGGGTTTGATTATACTACGGTGTGGGTTGCTACGAGTTCGGGGTACCAACCTGAATGATGTTCACGCGTAAATCTGGCGTCGGGTCTGAAAACAGTGGCGGTGCTCGTGTCCCCGACTGCGGGTAGCGCAGTGGAGATCGTCTGGGTATTCCGGTGATAGAACGAGAATGGGTCTACCAAAATCCAGAACGGCTACCCCGACATACTGAACTAGCGGCTTTGGTATGATAATTGTAGTAAGTCCAGCATATGCCATTAATAAGGGAAGGGTGGCGAACGATGGTTACACCAATTTTTTTCCTCGCCATGGGAGGTCAAGAACATCATCAACGAATCCAAGCAGAATCCTGAAACAGATAGATGCTACAGCTGCATTATATTCCACAAGCCAATTCGAGTCTGATGTGAATTCAAAGTGCTGAAAAAGTATGGCGATGACCAATTAGATGGTTCTTACAACAATACCCAGTGATTTCAGGCACTTGGTTGAACCGCAAGAAGTCCCGTTCTTGTTAATGTCATAACCAAGCATGTTCCTTCTCAACAATTATCTCGCTGCCACGGGGAGATCTTGGCCGGAGAAACGTCGGGGTGATGGCCGGAGATCACAGCCGCCTGCTGCTGCTGTCGCGCACGGGAACGCTGGCAACGAGAAGCGTTGCGCGGCAGCGGGAGACTGGAGACACGAATGGCGGCACGGTGGGGGCTGAGAGGGTGTTGCGGCAGTCAGGAGCTCTGAGAGGGGAGGAGGAGCGGCGGCGCGGCCTTGCGCTAGGATCAGCAGTGGCAGCGCAGCGCTCTGTGTGGTGGCGGAAGCAAAGCACAGCGGCGGTGCAAGAGCGGGATGCGAGATCTGTGCGGCGGCGCGGGGATGCTGCGGTGGCGTGCGGGCGGAGAAGCGATCGGGGGATGTGATCGCAGGCGGCGGGATCAGGCGGCTGGGAGCCATCGTCGGGGTTCGCAGCGGCGGAGCGGGCTGCTGTGGCGGCGATCGGGATCAGCGGCCTCGGCGATCACAGCGTCACGGTGGCTGGGGAAGGGAGTGATCGGGCGGTGATGTGGAGGTCTGCGGCGGCTTTGGGTGTCGGAGATCATCGACGAGATCTCGATGGAAGAGGGAGGAGCGGCGTCGTGGCTGCGAGGGTGGTGGATCGCGGCGGGGATCGGGGCGGATCGCGGGGTCGCCGGCGTCAGATCGCGGGGCACCGAGCTGTTGGCCGAGGGAGAGGGGGAATCGCGGCAGGAGAAGGGAATGCGGCTGCGCGGGCTTTGCCGTGGACGGAGACGCGGCGGCGAGGACCGCCGGAGGGCGCGAGGCCGAGTGGAGGCCTCAAAGGCAGCGGATCGCTGTGAGGGAGAGAGAGCGACGGGGAATTTTGGGGGTTTATTTTAGGTGGCGGCTGCTGCACTTAGGGTTAGGGTTAGGTTAGAATAGGGTTTAATATTATATAGTATTTTGGGTTTGCTAAATAGCCATATGATAAGGGTTAAAAGGGAGAGGGGTATAGGGATGGGGGGCGTACGGGTTGGGGTAAGTCTAGGGGAGATTAGCGAAACAGATTAGGGAAGATCTTAAAACGATTTAAATGAAGGATTTAGCCAGATTTGGCTAACAAATTTCGAAATTGAATCTGATGGGGAGATCAACGGTCGAGATTTCTCCGAGCGATATCTTTCAATCCGGGCGTAAGAAAAATAATCCGAAAATACCGGGGCGATCGTGGAGACGAGACGCACAGATATACGGAGCCCAATCATGCGTAACGCCTACCAAAAATTTACGTAAAATTGGGAACGGCGTTTTGAGTCAAATGACTAAAACGCCCCTATCATTCAAAGTCGTTTTGCGAGAAAACGGGCCGGGAAACGACGTTCCCAAAAATTACAATAGAATCCAACACTCCGAAGCGATCGCAATGGCATATCGCATCGTATAAGCCGGAGCTCAAAAATGGCCCAAATTAAAATACGTGCACGTCAAGGCACGTGCACCCAGAATCTACGAACGGTCGGAAAGCGACCGTTACACCACATGTTGTTGTTCGTACACGTCAGATTTGGTCGAACTGTAATCTCCGAGTAGTCCACATCATGAGAAAGGTCACTGATATAACAACGGAGCTGGGACACATGAAAGATGTCATGAACTCCCTCTAAGGATGGTGGCAAAGCTAAGCGATATGCTACTTCTCCAAATCGCTCTAGCACATCGAATGGTCCAATATATCTCGGACTAAGCTTGACTCTCTTCCCAAACCGGATCACTCCTCGATTTGGTGAGATCTTCAGAAACACATGATCCCCCGGCTGAAATTCCAAAGGACGACGTTTAGCATCTGCCCAATGCTTATAACTGTCCTGGGAGATCCGAATCTTGTCTCTGATATCTCGCACAACATCAACTGCTTCCACTATCATTTCTGGTCCCAAGAGCTCTCTATCACCTACGTCATCCCAACCCTTGAGATCCAACATGCATGCTCTCAGCATATACTCCAAGATTCTGAATGATACGCTCTGACTAACCATCTGTTTGTGGGTGATACGCAGTACTGAACTTCAGACTGGTACCAGATTGGTCTGCAGACTTTTCCAGAACTGAGATGTGAATCGCGTATCCCGATTTGATACAATGCTCACAGGGACTCCATGTAAACACACGATCTCCTACACGACATAATTCACATCACGACTTGTGCTAGAAGGAAATCATAAAGGCATGAGTTAAGTCATTACCTCCATATACTTCCTTGCTAATATCTCCGTGGATTGCCCGACTCGGAAAGGTATAAAGTGCGCGGACTTGGTCAATCAATCAACGATGACCCATATCGCGTCGTTCTGCTTGGTACTCCGAGGTAAGCCAGTCATGAAGTCTATCGTGATGTGCTGCCACTTCCACTCTAGAATCGACAGAGGTTGTAGTTGTCCAGCAGTGCGATGATGTTCAGCCTTCACTTGCTGACACACAAGGACCTTGGCAACGCTACGTGCCACACTTCTCTTCATCCCATGCCACCAGAAATTCTGTCGAAGATCCTTGTACATCTTAGTGCCATCATGATGTACAGAATATGGCAAACTATATGCATCAACAAGCAACTCCTCTCTAATATCTCCAACTGGCACACAAACTCTGGCTCCATACCTTAGCGATCCATCCTCATGAATCAGAAAGTCAGTCCGCAAATCGGCTTCAACCTGCTCACGGATCTTCCTCAATTTCAGATCTCCAGCCTGAACTCCCTTGATCCGATACACGATCGTCGACTGTATCTGCATACACATTAACGATGAAACCTCTCCATGAAGCACAATCTCAATACCGGACTCACAGAAATCCTGCTGCAACCTCCACTATGAAATCAACATCATAACCGCTGGAAGTCTGCTCAGTGCATCAGGAACCACATTTACATTTCCAGGATGGTACTGCAAATCGATCTCGTAATCCGCCATGAGCTCCAACCATCGACGCTGTCACATGTTGAGCTCCTTCTGCGTAAAGATATATTTCAAGCTTGTGTGATCAGTGAAAATCTTCACCTTCTCACTCGGCAAGAAATGCCTCCAAATCTTTAGCGCAAATACGAATGCAGCCAACTCCAAATCGTGAGTCGGGTAGTTCTTCTCATGAGCCTTAAGCGGCCGAGAAGCGTACGCGACCACATGTCCATGCTGATGCAAAACGCATCCGAGACCTTTGCCAGAAGCATCGTAAAAGATCTCGAAACCTCCACTCCGATCGGGCACAGCTAGAACAGGTGCAGACGTCATTCTCTCCTTCAGAATAGAAAAAGCCTCCTCTCAAGCATCGGACCAAACAAACGGTATATCCTTCCTTGTCAGTCTAGTCATCGGCTCGGTAATTCGAGAGAAATCCTTGATGAAGCGTCGATAATATCCTGTTAGCCCAAGAAAACTCCTGATCTCAGACGCTGTCTGCGGAATCGGCCACTCTCTGATAGCCTTGATCTTCTCCGGATCTACGGCTATGCCATCTCTTGACACCACATGTCCAAGAAAGGCAACTCTATCCAGCCAAAACCCGCACTTGGAATACTTCACATATAAACGATTCTTCCTCAAAATCTCCAGAACTGTCCTCAAGTGCTCAGCATGCTCCTCTTCCGACTTCGAATACATCAAGATGTCATCAATAAAGATAACGACGAACTTATCTAAGAAGTCGTAAAATATCAGGTTCATCAGGTTTATGAAAACCGCGGGTGTGTTGGTCACACCGAAAGGAACCACGAACTCGTAGTGTACATACTTCGTTCTGAACGCTGTCTTCTGCACGTCATCCTTCTTCACCCTCAGCTGGTGATATCCGCTCCTGAGATCCAGTTTAGAGAATATCCTCGATCCTCCAAGCTGATCAAAAATGTCGTCTATTTGTGACAATGGATACTTTTCTTGATAGTGACGGCATTCAACTCTTTGTAGTCCACGCACATCCGATGCGAACCATCCTTCTTCTTCACCACTAGAACAGGTGCTCCCCACGGAGACACACTCGGATGGATATAACCCATTTGCAAAAGCTCGTCCAATTGTCTATGTAGCTCCTCCAACTCTGCCGAAGCCATACCGTATGTTGCTTTCAAAATGGGCTGTGCTTCCGGAATAAGATCAATCGAGAACTCAAGAGCTCGATCGGGCAACAGTCCTGACAACTCCTCGGGGAAGACATCATCGAAATCTCTCACTACAGCTGGTCTACTCACTTCCATCTGCATAGCCACAAGCTCCACCACATGCTTGGCCCGAAACCTGACAGGCCCAAGCGAACTGCTACCACTACTGAACTCGAAAGTCGGATAACCAGGAATCTCAAACACCACTTTCTTCCGTCGACAGTCGATCGTAGAAGAAACAACTAAGCCAATCCATCCCGAGAACGACGTCATAATTGGTAATGTCGTGGATGATAAAATCGGCATAAAGCTCGAGTCCACAGATAACCAGGGGACAAGATTGACAACCAAGAGATACCGAGATCACACCATTCCCCATAGCGATATCCCAACTCTTCAAAAGAGGGGAAGTAGACAGAGAATTCTTGTCTACAAAACTCTGGGATAAGATGCACATGGATGCATCAGAGTCGAAGAGAACCCGAGCGGGACAAGCACAAACAAGAATAATCCCTAACAAACAAACTAGCAATCAAAACATATTCTAGCAAACATGATCCAATCTAACATGCATGTTCAACTAATGAAAAGTAAAGACTAGTCTGAGGGTTACCTGCAATAACTTTGTCCTCAGTCTCTGCCTCTATTGCAGTCATCGTGAAGGCTTGCCTCCTAGGCTGAACGGCCTGCTGGAAAGCCTGCTTATGGGGAATGAGAGGAGCTCCACGTCCGGTGGCTACTGGAGCTCTCTGCTGCTGAACTCGGACTGGTGCCTTACACGGCTGCTTAGCACTCGGGTAATCCTTCAAAGTATGTGAAGCGTCGCCACAAATCAAGCACTGGCCCAGAAGCCTCCTGCACTGGTCCTTCGCATGACTAGTCTTGCCGCAATGATTGCACGTCTTCTGACTAGGCCCACCTGGCCTCTTATACTGCACGGACTGATTAGGCTTGAACCCAGGCATAACCACAGCTCTGGCCTGCTCTATAGGCCTCTTCCCAGCACCTGAATACTGCCCTCTCCTCTGATTGGCAATCAGCTCCTGCCTCTTGGCAGCTATCAGCAACTTCTGGTAAGAGTCTAAGTCCAAAGAGGACATCAGACTCTGCATATCTAAGGATAAACCCTGCAAGAATCTCTGAGCTCGATCTTCAGCGGTCTGAACTAAATTTGGCGCAAAGCAGCTCAGTCTGGTGAACTCTTGGTGGTACTGATCCACCGTCAGATTCCCCTGCTTCAGATTGATAAACTGCTGCATCAGCTCCCTCCTGGCAGCTCGAGGGAAATACTCCTCATCAAATCTCACCTTGAAAGTGGCCCAAGGGATAGGCCTCACCAGCATCTGCTCTTCCGACTCCCACCAACTACGGGCATTATCCTTCAGTTGCTTCTTCACCAAGTCAACCCATCCAGCCGGGTTAACCTTCGAGAGATGCAGGTTATCCTCCGTATTCTTCATCCATTCTCCGCAGCCAAGGGTCCTTCTGACCCAGTGAAGTACACCGGGCCTAGCTCCCGAAACTGCTCCGCTCCCGGCTCGAAGCGAGGGGCATTCTGAAGCATGCCCTGCTAGACGTGCATCATCTGCTGCATCATCCTCATCATCTCCACCGTTATGGTTCTCTAGCATCCTCACCGTGTCCTGCTCCACCACCAGCTCCAGATCCACTACCAGCTTGGGCGATGCGTCTTCTCTCCATCTAAGACAATGAAATGTCCAGATTAGACTCAATTCATGACTTGAATGTTCCGAATATTTAAATGGATGTTGTTATTATTATTGTTGTTTCGATATTTCACAGATGCAAAGAGGGACCTGCATGGGCCACCACTAAAACCTGTCGTGCCCAGCTCCCCAAGTATGGAAGGCGAGATGGAGGTCCGCTCGGACTTGGAGCTGTGAAGATGCAGTCCGATAAGCGTTTGTGAATGATACAAATTTGCAGATTCTTGCAATGCGACAGAACAACAATAATGATAAATAGAAAGCAGACATTGAAATATCCACCAACAACATCCAACAAATATTCTAACATCATAGAGAAAAGTCACAAAAGTACATCGTCTGAACAAAGGCCTAAAGCATAGCCGAAACATAAACAGAGAGAGATAGGTGCTACGCGCCGAAACCTAATAGCAACTACCAAAAGCAACAACTAAGGAAAGTCTCCAAGTGAGTCTAGGACTGGTCACCAGTGTCCTCAAACTCAGTCTCTGTAGGAACCTCGAACTCTATATCCGCATACTACTCGTCCCCTGTAACTGACTTTGTCTCTAAACTTGACATGTGACACCCAAAGAGAAAAGGGCATATGTCAGCAAAATCTCTCAAAGGAAAACGGAGGACTTTTGAGCAAGGATTAAATAAGAGTAATGCGACTAGCAGTTCTAACATGATGATATGATATGGCACTTAAAGAGTGCAATAATTAAATGAACAAGATGATAACAATCAAGCGCGTCGTAGCAGAAAGCTACCGTTCACAATTTCATGGTTTCACGAACACTAATTCATCACTTGTGCACAGAGTTTCCGTTTTTTGGCTGAAGTGGCTGTACGGGCTCACTTCTACGCTCAAGCGACCGTTTAACCCTACCCCTCCACGTGTATATGGACTGGCGCCCATCTTCTGGATCACAAGCCAGGAAGTGTTATTGGCATAGGGTTGTGCCCGCAAAGCAATTGCCTAGCCTCAATAGTTACAGTTTATTGTAGCGTATGCTACTCAGTCATGATGGCATTTCGATGCATGAATGACATGGCAAGATGCAGATAAGAGTGAGTACAATTAATTGAAAGTAAACGTGACTTGGCAGCATGAAATGATAGCATGATAAAGGTGTCGGATCTAGCCTCGTTGTCAAGCTAGATCTAGTAAGGGCGTCTAGGCGACTATCATTTTATCGCCTAGTCTCTTTTATGCTAGTACACAAATTGACCTAAAACGTGGCCTAAACAAACATTGGCAAGTATCACTTGCCTGTTTCTGGTGGTATCGGTTGTTGTTGGTTCGTCTGGATGGTATTACGTATTGGTATGTCCGGTTCTCTTTTTGGTTAAACACAGAGTTACAATCTGTTAAACATTAACTAATAAAACTATAACTGAAATTAATTAACTATTTTCACTTAACCAATTATTACACCATGGCTTTTAACTTATCTAATAACTTAATTATACTTTAACTTTACATACCCAACCCAATAAATCCCTTTCTACCTGCCTCCTTCTTATCTCTATCCTATAATAATATCTCTTCGTCATTTCTTTAATAAGGCCAAATCCCCTTTCTCTTTACTATCTGTCACTCCCTCTCTTTCTCTCAATCCCTCTGCTCCTCTCTTTTCTCATCTTTTGTCTTCTTCTTTTTTTTAACATTAACCCAAACTTGCAGGCAACAAGCAATGAAGGGGGCTCTCGCAAAAACAAGGGGGTTCTCACCTTTGCGCGACGAGGAAGGAGGAGGGGCTGAGGGCGAACGACGCGGCTGGAGGGGCGGCACACGAGGTGGTCCGGTGACGACGCGCGGTTCTGGGCATTTGCCGGCGGCTGTCCGACGATTGCAAGGGGCGACGACGCGCGCTTCTCCGACGGACGGCGGCGCACAGTGTGCGTGGGGGCTGGGTTGCGATGGTAGGTGGCGCGTGCAAGCATCGACGAGGGTGAGGGGTGGTGCGGCCAAGGGGAGGAGAGGAGGAAGGAGAAGATCAATTTTGGTGAATCTGAAAAGGATTTTCCAGATTTTGTGTTTCTGATTTTCAGTTGATTTTTGTTTGGGACATGGGTTGATTTTTGGGAAGAATCTGAAATTGTGTTTTTGTGTTTGTTCCCAACTTCAGATCTGAAGTTATGATTGTTTCAGGTCTTATTTTGTGGTTTGATTTGGGTTTGTTGGGGCTGATTTGAGTTTGTTGGGACTGATGAAGGTGGAGGATTTGCATCAGATGGAATGGGTTTGGGGATGATGACTGAATTTGATGAATTGGTTGACAAGTGTTTTTGGTTTGATTTGGGGAATGGATTTGGGTTTGCATGTTACGTTTGTGATGAAAGTGTGAAATTTTCAGATTAGTTTAGCAAGTTCGTTCATCAGGGGAGAGAGAGGTGTCTAGCTTAATAGGATGAACATGGAGACAGCCTTCAGCATTTGTCAACTTAAATTAATTGGATTAGGATGTGTGTCAACTTTAGACTAATGAGGAAGGAGAGACGTGTTGTTTTGCTTAAACGAAATGAATGCCAAGTTAGACTAATTGTGAGGGGAAGGAAACTGATTCAATCAACGTGTGTGTTGTCATTTAAGTAGATGTTAAGGTAATTACGTAATTAAGTAAGTTTTAGATGTAATTAGTGAAAGTTATTAAAGTGATTAAGAATTTGTAATTAGTAAATTGTAATTAACTTAAACTAATTTAGTTAAACTCGATGGTAAATAATTGTGACCCGGTAAAAATGAAAACAGAGACGCGCTCGCGTCGACACGTACGGACGAAAAGTTATCTGGATGACTGAAGAAAAATATCGGTATGCACAATCGAAAACACGTCTAAAAATGATGGTAGTTACAGACTGTTTGGAGACAAGCGCCTGTAAATCGTTCAGCAGTCGCCTGTTGAAATCCCAAAATGCCCATGCTTGAGAAATGTGAATTGGAGGCTAGGGAAATGTGATCAAATGATTTCCTAGGATAGAAATAAAGATGTGTGTGTGCTCCAACATAGTTCTACTTCTAAGCTACATACTAGATGAGAATAAAAAGATTACATTTTGTAAAAGCCTCTCTTCTATCCAAAGAATGAGCTTGAAGTCTTCTTAGAGCTTCATTCACCATCTTTGATTATACAATCCACTTTTCATGATTTGATTGATCCTTGAGTGACATCCATTGCTAATTGATCTTCATGATATGCTTAGGTAATGGATTAACTGCAAATAGGGGGATTAGTCACAAGTATTTATGTTTGCTCATTATCAACACCAAGTAGGGAGAAGTCCAATACTCAACATTCTCTCCCTTTTTGATGATGACAAACAAACAAAAATAAAAAGATAAATAATTATGCTTAATGAATACTTACTCTCAATACATAGATGCCAATCAAGTTAGTCAATATTAATAAGGGCATCTACAGATCAATTGAAGCGAGTATGTAAGATATGCATGAATGAAATGATTTTAATTCTTGAAATCTAGGATTTTATAATCCAAGTTCATTATATCTTACTCCCCCTGAATCTAAGGCAACTTCAATCTTAGATTCAAGTTTAGAATTTACTTAGCACATAATTATGATATGTTTATTTCTCTCCCCTATAGCATTATCCAAAAAGTCGGAGTAGAAGAACAACAACAATAGTGCTAAATAAGTACTAAAATAATCATGAGAGTCTAAAGATGGGATATATATATTTAATGTGATGCCAAAATATAAGTGAAAAAAAATCACGAAGGTGCATCTCATTGACATATACCACAAACTCATCAATACATGAAATCTTAGTTGACTAAAGGAACGAGAATGCAATATCAACATTTCAAAAAATGAGAAAAATGTCTCACATCACATCATGTATATAAAAGAGCACAAGGAGAGACAATTTCACATTGAACACAAAATCATCATAAAAATGAGACACAATGTGTAGCAGCATATGATAACGTAAAAACATCATCATATATATAATCAAAAGATACAAGGAGTACAAACGACAAAACCTCAACTCCATGTACATCAAAAATATGATCATCATACATATACCATTATCCATCAGTACAATCAACAAAATACAGACAGACACTCAAACTCTCAACCCTAACAAAATAAATCTAGGTCTAAAGGTGAGA